>OW679199.1:27661815-27951855 GCA_940337035.1 Agriotes lineatus
ACGTGATAGGCTTACGTTTTTTATTTGTAAACTTCATCTAATCGTTAACATCAACTTCTGGTAGAAAATGCACTTAAAATCAACGACATAGAAACGTAATTATTACGTTATTGCATCAAAGTCATATCGAGATAAGACTCGACTACTGATTTAAATGGCGTTTTATATTAACGCTATTCTAACTGAGTATGGACAATGTAAAATTTTCGTGTTTTTATAAACGCCATTTCTACGTTACACGTTAAATGCTGGCCTAAATAGCTATTTATGCAACAAGTGCAAAAAGTCGACGTTTATGCACGAGACATGAAAATTATGAAACAAAGCCTAACATGTACATAAACGAAATATAATTATTAATACTCCACATCTGACTGTATTCATTACATGACACTTTAATTATTTCAAAAACACTTTACCTGTAAAGCAAGAAGCAAGTAGAATAACTTTACAACTTCACTTCCAGTTCGATATTGTAGTTTTATAACTTCACTTCACTTATAGCACATGGGCTAAAAGTAAACAGCTGATTTCTTTACTCACGCTAAACTATAAAACGTCACTTTTAGTGAAACAAGCTAGCGCTAAAAGGCCTACTTTTAGTAGTGGTTGTAGATAAAAGCACTTATATGATCAACGACATCAAAAGGTAATACAAAAACGTTCTGTTATATCGACGTTACATGTTGACTGCTAATTTAAAAGACGTTTTACATTAAATTTAATTATATGTAGGTAATATAGAAGATATAAAATTTTCGTGTTTTTATAAAAGTAATGTTTACGTTTTACATTACCTGCTGGACTAAAAAGCGCCTAAAATAAACAACATATCGGCGTCATACATACATGAGCAAGCAATTTAATGGCCAATGCGTTTGATAAAGGGTATAATTACGTCAACAGTAAAGAGAGTTACTAGAAACCAACGTCTAATTTAGGTTGAGAAGATGACGCCTTCTAAACGTACAGGATTGTCAAATGTTTTTATAAGAAATCTCAATAACTATATTTGCACTGCTGAAAATTAATTAATATCACTTCTTTTGTTGCTTTTTAACGCTGGTGTTAAAATAGTAATTTACGATGTAAGTGCGTAAAGCTAGTCATTAGTTACGAGTGGGGCAGAGTTAAAACGGTAGTAAGCGAGAGTTTTAAGCTCCGCGAGTGACTAAAGATGCTTTACGCATGTGTATCGTAGAATATTTTATCTACCATACAATGTAGGAAACAAGGTAAATATAAACAAAAATTAATGTAAATTAAGATTACTACCAACCGCACCCAGTTTTGCTTGGTTAAAAATTTTAAAACACGTTGCTACTGACAACGTACCCAGTGCTACTGACGACGTAAACTAATGAAAACATGTTATTAAGCAGTCGTTTTACAAACTTAAAACTGCCAACTAAAAGCCAATTTTACACATTGTCGTATCTAAATATTTTTATCGCAATTTAATTTGGTAATGTATTGTATTTCTACATTACCCTTCTAAATCGTGGTACTTTTTTGGATAGCAATAATGGTTCGTTTTACGTTTGGCAGTGCTCAAATGTATTGTTGGTGGCACTGTAAGTCTATGTCACATTCGAGGTTAGCAAGTTGGGTTCTGCTTCAGCTTTGACACGGTTGACGCAACTTCGAACTTGACATAGACATAGTGCCACCCACAATACACGTCAGTACTGCCAAACGCATAACATCAATTGGAACTGCTTAGCGTGCTTTAATACATAGAAACAAGTTCTGCTCAGTTTGGCTATGTTTTGACATTTAGGTCACTTTTATATAAAAAGTTAATATTTCACATTTATATTTTACATTTAGTATACGTAACGCGTTAGAAAAGTAGTTTTACTCAACTCTTATGGCCGTATAAGTATTCGCTAACGCTCATACTCAAACCAGCTATACTTGTCCAGTAAAACATCACTTTTCTAGAGTAGTTGCGTAATATATTATTAATACGGTCCTTTGTAAATCCCCATTTTTAATACTGACGGCTGCAATTGAAAACGTCACTTTTAATGACAGTCGTACAAAAAAGTTATATTTTGCGAATAGCTCAGATGTATACTCTTAATCAAACTATAAATAATTTGGACCTCACAGGTATAGAGTGAGCACCTTAAAGAAATACATTCTTGATTTTGAAAATCTTTAGTTTCAAAGCTTACACTTGTAAGGGAAGTTCCGTGTAAAGCTCTTTACAGATTTTGAAGCAGAAGCCTGTAAGCCTTGGAATTTGAAAGTTCTGGCCAAGAAAGTAAAGTTTGCTGTTTTATATCTAAACTGTGGGATTCGTAGCAAAGCATAATTGCATTTTTTGCCTGTTCCATCCTAATTTCAAAAGGCAAATTTTTTTTATTTGGTAGTTATTCATAAATTCTTCTAGCATCTAGTGATTGTTGACATTTAGATAATTACCATAAGTCGCCTCAAGGTTTACTATTCATTAAAATTTGTTTTGCCAATGTGTCAGTTACATCTACTAGTCCGTTATCTTTATTGTATTACCTCTCCCATAGCAAAATGCAAAATAGCATAATAGACCATTTGTTCATTTTTGATGAAATAAAATTTACTGAAAAAACAGTTTTTAAGAAATTGGAAGTTCATCGCTATGGTAAATTGCTTTGCTCTTACCAACTGTCTCCCATCAAGCTAATATAGACTGGTTAACTTCTGACTAGCGAAAAAATTATCTGATCTTGCGGTCAACGGTAAGCTTTTATTGTCTTATTTCTTCTTTGTTTAAAATAACATCATGAATGGCGGCAGTCGGGGAGAGCTGGAAGCGTTACCCTTGATTACACCGGCGATTTATTGTAGACAAGTCTTATTATGGATTAGCAGTATATACAATGAATATTCTTAAATCTAACGAGGCTATATTTTACAAGAGGGAGGGAAATGACAAACTAAAAACTAAAGTTGAGTAGGTCCCGGGGTTTAGCTGGGGATGGAATAACAGGTGTTGCTAGTTCCCTGCTGTCAAAGGGGCAGCGGTGCGGGCTTGACTTGGGTCTGGTCCTAGGTGGTCCTGAGTCCTGGTTAAGGCGCTGGCTGGGTCCTGCGGCTAAAGGTCGAAACAGCTAAGTCCGGAAGAGACCAATCGTTTAAACAGCAGCGTCTTGAAAAGGCAATCGTCCCATACGGCAGAGTCCCGAAGAGGCGATCGTCCCAAACGGCAGAGTCCTGAAGAGGCAATCGTCTCAAACGGCAGAGTATTGAAGAGGCGCTGAGCGCTGGGTCCTGGGTGGCTTCCTGCAGGTTTGAGAACTGAGTGCTGGTGGAACACGAAACCGGTAGCTGAGTAACTTCCTCTGCCAAACGCCTTACTATTTAAAGTGCTCGAGTTCTTTGTATTGTGCTTCCTTGATGCCGATTGGTTAAGGAAGAGGGGTGAACGTATACTTTTAGGCACGTGAAGGAGTGTCGTGGCTAATTACTGGGCGCGATGAATTACTGGCCTAATTTTTGCGGCACTGTATTGCTGATATGAAGACGATTATTTTGATACCAGACTCGGGGGTTTTTGGTGCTAATCTTCCCGCGTTGGTTGTTGAATTTCTAGGCCCTCTTGCACTAACATCAGGGTCTAGCGCTTGTCGCTCCCGGTAGACCTTGAGTTTTGCTGCCATTCTAAGCAATTTTCGGTCGTATGGGTGCGGGGTCTGGGACGACTTGGAATTTCATTTTGTGAGCACGCTGCGCGACTTGAGCAGTCTCGATGACGAGGCGGCTTTTTTCTGAAAGCTCTTAATTTCTACTTCTTTTCTATTCCAAACACGAGTATCCTAGGTAGCGGAATGTATTTGTTTTATTCGTTTTTCCGAACCTCGGGGCAGCGCGAATTTACGTTTGTATAATGCTTCCTAACGCCGGGCGGCCGACGACCGTGGTGTCGCTTACCCTGGAATAATTTATGGCCCTCTCGCTTCTTGTCGCTGGCACGTAACTTATTTTCAAATTTCTCGTAGATTAGCAGTATAATATTTACGATATTTTTCACAACATTCTGGGAATGATGCGTGGTGCTGAGATATCTGGCTGGATGATGATTGATTGAACTGCATGTGTCCATCGGCGCCAATGATGACGGGCACCGCGGTTTCTACTGCCTGTTTCATATAAAACCTATATCCTTTTTCATTCCAACTTTGTATTGAGCTACAGAAACTCCCTTCAAGTCAGAATAAAGACGAAATTATTAATAACATTTTAGTGTGGAGTACGTCCATACCTTGTATTCATGTGAATACTACCTAATATTGGATTACTATCGCTATATTGCGGAAAACATGATCCCCAATCTTCATCCAAAAACTAAACTACGGATAGTTTTGGTCTTTAGGAATTATCTTGTGTCGATCGTTCCAAGTAAACTAGAAGTTAGTTAAACGAAATCTCATACCCCATTAAAGCAATGTAATGGATGTGCCATGCTACTTATAGTGAAACATTAAAGATGTTGAATAAATTTTAAATAGTACGTAACCAGAGGCCAGTAACTTATTGGTTTATAATAATTATTTATCAATTTCCATTTGCCTGTTTAAAATGATGTACTAGCACAGGTCTATCTAAATACTACTGAATACTAATGTATACAAATATAGTGAAATTTATTTTGTGCAATTACTACTACCAAGTAATTGGTAATTGAATTACTATTTTGTTCGAGTTATTGAAAATCTGGTAATTCAATAAATTTGTTGAACGACAATTGGTAATTATTACTTTAAAAAAGTAATTTTCCCAGCTCTGTATGTAACACTACTTTCAAGCAACGCTAACGCAATGCAACACTTTCTGCAGCGTCAGCGTGGCAACTAACTGCGCACCAAAACTGGGTGGGATGTTTGAAATAGCTATCATAATGAGAACAGATTTCTTTGGTATTATACAGTTAATAATCGTAAAGCTTGAAGATTATAAAACTGGATACCTGCATGGATAAATCCATTTAAAAATTCTTAAATACAGTGTATTCATTCTCTTATACCCCTAAATTTTTGTTAAATATAAATAAAAAAAACTAAATAAATGGAAAACATTATAATCTGCAGGTTCTATTTTACAAGCACAATATGAAATTCGCAATTTATTGTTGTAGTACTCCTACAATTTGATCTTGTATTGTGGGCAAATCAAATTTTTAGATGAGGACAGCCCCGTTCCAGGCACCAGTCCAGGCACCGTTCCAGCCGTTCCAGGCTCCATTCCATGCGGGAGCAGCGGCGATCCATTGAGGCTTGGCCTCAGGTGCAGGCACGGCGAAAGCGATGGCCAAGATGGCGGCGAGGATTAGCTGGATTTAAATTTCTACTTAATATCGTTTAAAATCAGAGAAATTATCTCAAAAAACGTATAACCTGATTTATATTAATAAAAATATTCGTCAGTGAGAACAAAAATCATATTGAACATTTTAAATGTGCAAAAAGCGTACATAAGAAAAAAAGTAGTACTAATACACAAACGTTGATTAAGATACTTACAAACTTGAACATTTTGGAGTGTTTCTTCGATTTGTAGAAATCAAACTATGTCTATCGCTAAGTCAATCTTGGTTTATATAGGAAATCGATCAAGTATTTAAAATAATACAAGATCTGTTTTGTTGTGCATAAATCTACTTTTTGCTGTGTTACTCCCGTATTGTACGTTCCACGCCCTTACTCAGCAAATTAGACTTGCTTACATTACCATCTAATAACGCTCTGTTTACATAACATCATTTTATTAAAAACTATTATTTATTATAATAAATCAGATTTAGCTAAACATAATGTTAGCAAAGTGAAATTTGTGTATAAGGACTCCTGCCTTTTATTCTATTAAGAATCACTAATATTTTTTATTTTTAAGAGCCAGTTTAACCTTTTCTTTCTCTTTTTATATTTTTAACATTACAGTATCATACCTAACACTGTTCAACGCTTTTTACGTAACAGCTGTATTAAACTTACTATAGTTTATTTAACAGAATCAATTGTTTTTTTATACTCAGGATAGACATTAGAATGTAGTAAAATTATATAATTCATAATTTTCAGTTGAGGGTAAGTCAGTTGTAATTTCTTTTAGTTTCGGACTGGCTCTTAGATTAATCGATTAAATTGATAGTGAATTTTGAATGAACTAATCAATACTACAACGCTTTTTGTAGTTGAGCTCAGTATCCAAAGAAATATTCTCCTTATGATACAAAATACGGTTACAACGTTGTTTTAACAGCAGCCGCTTCAATGCACAATGCTTTTGAATAGCCTTTCAAAGTGTTTTTCACTTCTGCAACAATTTGCTTGCTTTATTTCTCCTTGTCGAAATTAATATTGAATTTTAATTATTTCAATCATGACTCTATTATTGAAACTGTCACTAATACATCAAGCTTGGCTTTAAGCAACTGCTTTGAGTAACAAAGGAAATAATGAATAAATATAGTTGTTGCAGTCTATTGTTTGTCTAAGTTAGTGCATTTTATGTGCTGTCCGTTGTACGCTGACGTTTGATGCACTAGGACAGGAGAGTGAATGCAAAGTGCAATATTCAGCCTGTAGTACACAGTAACATAATAATTTTTTATATGCAAGTAATACATTTTAGATCACTAATATCAATTTACAAACAACAAAACATGAATTTTATAATACCAGACAAAATTATTAGCAATACATTGGTGTAAACGATTTACAAAGCTCTTAAATTCTTCTATTTAGCAGTTCTTGATTAATTATTGTGTTAATCGCATTACGTATTGCATTAATCATTTTAAAAATAATAAATTGTTCGACGGTAATTTTCATACAAATGTTGTTTCATTTTAATTTTAATTGCTATACAGACACTTGAAAACTTACCTAAACTGTTGGTTACAACCAATTTTAGTTTTCACTGTCACTTGAACAAATATAAAAAAACGAGTCAGTTGGTATGCGTCATCCTGTATATAATTATACAAATTCGAATTACATATAATACTCAAAAATATGTTAATATCTCAAGCGAAATGTTAGTCGACGCGTTTTTATATATAAAAAATACGAATTGACAGCTTGTAACACGTCGTTTACCTCTCTCCTACGTTATTTTACATTTTAATTGCCCTTAGTTGCACGTTAGTTTAGACATCAATGTAAAAAACCCGCTTCTCACCTCGCTTGTGGCTATGACATTGTCAACACAGTTCTGCTTCGAGCTTGTCTCGTTCACCTTTAACTGTGAAAATAACCCTCCAATCTTCCTATAAATAAAAGCCAAGGCTTTTTACTATATACGATGGTGTACATACATACACATAAAAGAAATACAAACCGAAAATACGTAAATACTATACGCCGCCAACAACAAAAAGTAAATTAAATTGCTACGGGCTAAAGGCTAACTTCTACACGCTTTGACACTTTGGCATTAATATACAGTGTGGTCCATTAAGTGTGCAACAAATGGGAAATTTTTTTATTAGTTGTAAAACCGAAATTTAAATACCGCCAAAAGTTAGTGCATGTTCGATAACCATATCAGATGCTCTTAGAATGGCTTCAAGTCAAACAATATACAGGGCAGGACAAAAAATATGTAATTCGTTCAAGAATAAAGTTACCTTATTTAAAAAAATATAGCAAAATTTTATTGAGAAAAGTTGTTTAGAATTAAAAGTTATGCTCAAATACAAAGTCACGGCCTCCTATTCGAATTTTGATTCTTTTTTTGTAAAATTTTGTATTATCCCCGTATGATACATATTTTTATTATTCTGATTTTATTAAGAGTTTTTCATATGTAAATTATTATTAGTAAAGCATTTGCCTTGTTAAAAAGAATATTTGCGAAATTCTAAAGTTCTGTTAAATATCGTTGCAACAAACATGAAGTGGACGCTTACCTAAAAAAATATAAATCCAAGTAAATTTTACAAATACGCTTCAAGTTGCTAAAAGTTATTTAAAAGGGATGTGGTTGTGGCTACTTTAAATACATATAAAATCAAAATAATAAAAATATGTATCATACGGGGGTAATACAAAATTTTCCAAAAAAGAATCAAAATTCGAATAGGAGGCCGTGACTTTGTATTTGAGCATAACTTTTAATTCTAAACAACTTTTCTCAATAAAATTTTGCTATATTTTTTGAAATAAGGTAACTTTGTTCTTGAACGAATTTCATATTTTTTGTCCTGCCCTGTATATTGTTTGACTTGAAGCCATTCTAAGGGCATCTGATATGGTTATCGAACATGCACTAACTTTTGGCGGTATTTAAACTTCGATTGTACAACTAATAAAAAAATTTCCCATTTGTTGCACACTTAATGGACCACACTGTATATCAAGAATAAACACAAGTTTATAGTGTAATTGAACGGTTACGGACTAACAGCTAAGTTCTACGAAAAATTTATAGCTTGCATAAAATACAAGTAATAAAATGGCACACATTAACGCTAACATGAAAGTTCGCGTAAATATGTTTTAGGTACTCCTCTAAATTCACTTTAATCCGGTCCTGCTTACGGGCAAAACAGCTCGCAGATATTTGCTAACGGTGCAACCGCACCGTGCAACCGGCGTCGTAATTTGATGTTAAAAGATTATGCAATATTGTGCTACGTTCAAAGTATATAGCTGCTTAGCACTGGATTGTGGATTCGATCAAATACATTGTATGCAAATGAACTAACCTGGTCTTCTCTTTTGCTGTAAGCTAAACAGCGGATCTAACCCGTTAATGACGTCTTCGGTCAAATTTGTTTTCAGCACGCTCCGTACTACAATCGGATGGCTGCACCCTGCAGCCGTTGTATCAACTTCCTGCTAGGAATTATATGAACCTCGGGGATTCTTTCCAAGACTGTATTGCACTCGTGGGGTCGTATATCAATCTCAAAAAACAAACTTCGGCTACTGTATTCGTAAGCACCCAGGTCACTACTTTTTCTCGTTCTATTTTTAGATGCATCTGGCGTGGTTTACCGTAAAGCGAATTTACTTGAGCGCGTCTTCAAATGCAGAATGCGTACATAACCTAATTGTTTAACTCTTAAAAAGCTCTGGTGCGACGAATCAGGCTCTATACAATCTGCCAACAAAAGGACAAATAGTAACATCTATAAAAACATGTTCTTAAAGCTTGGTGTCAGCGCGTGTGCTTTTGTGAATTTGAAGAACTACGTAAGTATTTTAGAAACTGTTTTTAAACAAAAAAGTGCATCAGGCACGGATACACTGTACCATGTATGCCAAATGTTAATTGACTGAGAAGATTGAAAGCGTCGTGAGTGGCGTTTCTCTGCAGATGATGATAATTATCAAATGGAACACTCCAAACATCAAATGCTGATTTCTCACTGTTCTATTTGTTCTTCTTACTCTTTCATTGATGATTTGAAAAGCTTCTGAGGTTTTCCAGCAGTCGGCGGCCTTCCAGAATATATGCTTTCTGGTGGCTTCGGATCTCTTGCTGTTTGTACCAAACGAGTATTATTTTTTTCCAAAGTGTGTGTTTCAGCATATTCTTCCTTCGTTAAGAAATCTTTTTGTATTGATTATTGTTCGCTTTTAGCTTATTACATCATTTGTAACTCTATCTACACTGGCTTTCCGACTCTTGATCTCAATATATTCATTTCAGTTGTTCACAAGTGTATGTAATCTGTAAGTGATAGATAATTTTACTACAATAAGTGTTCAACAAAGCCATTATTCACTTCTACACAGTCATGAATCAACGACCTTTGAGCGTATCTTGGTATAATTATACAAACAACTAAAAACTAAAACTGAAAAGGACTTTGAAGACATATCGTAGCATTTAGCTACAATATGATAATGTAGTCGAAATCAATTGAAAAATTCTAGGTAAGGCGCAAATTTGTCCATATACTCGATCTAGAAACGTAACCTAATTATAACCATTGCATTATAATAAATTATAAGGCTTAGGTGTTTTTATCTTAGTTGGGCGTGCAACAAAAAAGTAACCTATTAACAAAAATGTGTGCTGTAAGTATAGTATGATCAAAAATTATTTTCATCTAGTATGGCTATGAAATATTTCCTAATTTATGAATCCAACTATAAAACACTTAAAACTCGAACGTCAAGTTTGACATCTTATATATATTTCTAAAAGTCCTGACTGACTCACTGACTCACTCACTCATCAACGCCCAGCCCAAACCCTTGGACCTAGAAAGCTGAAATTTTGCACAGAGGTTTCCTTTATGATGTATACAAGGAATAAGGAAGGATATTTCGAAATTCAACCCCTAAAGGGGTAAAATGGGGGTTCCAATTTTGTATGGAGAAATAATATTAAATAGACATTTCGACTTGAAACATCGTAGGAGTACTCCTAAAAACAAATAATCAAACACGTATTTCGTGATTTTCTGAAAATCAACCCCTTAGGGGGTGAAATGGGGTAAGTAAGCCTAAAAATCGATATGGGTGTCGTTATTGAGGTTTTTTGGGACGTTGATTGCGAAAATTACATTTATTTTTAAGTCCAAGACGGTGAACATGACATAAGGGAAGAAACGGGACGGGACGGGACGGACTGGACGGGACGGGACTGAGCGGGACGGGACTGGACGGGAAGGGAAGGGACGGAACGGGACGGGACGGGACGGGGCAAAGCGGGACGGGGCGGGGCGGGACGGAAAGGGAAGGAAAAGGATGGGATGGAAGGGGAGGGGATGGGATGGAAGGGAAGGGGAGGGGCGGGACGGGACGGGACTGGACGGGAGGGAAACGGGCGGGACGGGACGGGACGGGAAGGATCGAGACGGGGCGGGGCGGGGCGGAACGGGATGATACGGAAAGGAAAGGGAAGGAATGGGATGGAAGGGGAAGGGACGGGACGGGACGGGAAGGTACGGGACTGGACGGGAAGGGACTGAACAGGAAGGGACTGGATGGAAAAGGAAGGGACGGGACGAAAAGGAACGAGACGGGTCGGGACGGAAAGGGAAGGGGAGGGAAGGAATGGGATGGAAGGGGAAGGGACGGGACGGGACGGGAAGGTACGGGACTGGACGGGAAGGGACTGAACAGGAAGGGACTGGATGGAAAAGGAAGGGACGGGACGAAAAGGAACGAGACGGGTCGGGACGGAAAGGGAAGGGGAGGGAAGGAATGGGATGGAAGGGGAGAGACGGGACGGGACGAGACGGGACGGAACGGGACGGGACGGGACGGGACGGGACGGAATGGGACGGTACGGAGACGGGGACGGAGAAAGGGACGGGGACGGGGATAGGATGGGATGGGATGGGATGGGATGACAGAAAATAATTAGTCATTATTTAATACACAAATAACGAACCTCGCGCGAACGAAGTCGCGGGTAAAAGCTAGTTTAAGTATAAACGTAGTTGCATTCATAACTAAGGAAATATTCCATATCCATACTAGATAAAAATAATTTTTGATCATACTTTACTTTGACAACTATTAATTGAATTATATACTATAGTCCATTTACAATGTTTCCTCGTGCCAGCAGGGTATGTTAGGGTGTCATTTTTGTTGGGACGCATGCAAAATAACTAGACATGAAAAATTTTGGTTATGTTGTTTACAATGTGTTTTTGAAGTCTTGTAATGTTACCAGTTAAATTTTTGTTCGATTCCGTAATGTTTTTGACATTTTTGCATTAAAATTGCAACAATGCCAAAAAAGCAAAATTTAATAGTCTTTTCATGTCACAGTTTGATTTCTATCACGATTTATGCATACAATATAATAAAAACGTATAACAGCCTACTGGAAAGAGTTAACATTGTGAATGGATTATACGAGGGTTGAACAGTAACTTAGAAAGAATGAAGTTTTCAAGTAACTGTGTAGTTTCTTTGATAAAGGTAAGGTATTTTTATTAATTTATTTTACTTGTCTATCAGCTTTGCCAGGAATGGCCACAATTACTCTGTCAAAGATACAGTAGAAGAAATATACTAAACTTTGTTGAAACCTAAAATAGCTTGAAACTTGGAAGATGATCTAAATCGACACTTTATTTCAGTAAAGTTTTACTTTTACGGCAGACGCCAACAAAAGTTGCAACTGTCGATATGACTTTACTCGGCGAAGATACGAGTAGCATAATACCTAAATAAATTCAACATGAGAGACGACACAGTTGTAATATATACTTAGCAAGATCAAAAATTATTTTTTCGTACACTAGCATTGAAAGAGCTACTTTGCCGTACAATTTATTAATCAGAAAGTTGCACTTTGCGGCATTCTTACGGCAAAGTAGTATTTTGCGGTATTCGTACGGCAAAGTAGCACTTTGCCCTACGTTTCCTTAGTTACAACACATATAAAACGTTACGTACATAATAATATTACTCTACTTATTTGCTATATACGAGGATAAATTTATTATTCCGTTTTGTATGCTAGTGTACGAAAAAATATTGTACAAAACTCGTATGAAAGTGGCTTTTCCATACTCGTCTCGAAATTCCGGACTCGGCCTAACGGCCTCTTCCGGAAACATCTCACTTGTACTGAAAAGCTCCACTTTCTATACTTGTTACGTAAATTACTATTGATCTAGCATGGCTATAGAATAGTTGCTACGTTATGAATGTAATGATAAATCACTTAAAAATAGATTGTCAAGTTTGATATTTAAGTATAAAGGTAGTTGCCTTCATAAACTATTTCATAGCCATACTAGATGAAAATAATTTTTGATCACACTTTAGATAAATATATACAGCCGGGCTCCATAGCTCAGTGGGTAAGCATCCTCGCTACTGATCTAAGGGTCGAGAGTTCGATCTCCGATCCCGGGGAGGTCTTTAAAAAATAAAATAAAATGCGAATGAAAAACTCTACAGAATGCCATCATTCGGAAGTGATGTAAAGCCGTGGGACCAATGTTACTACGATGTGTAGCATGTAAAAGATCCCTTGCTAAGGTTGGAACTCTTTATAGTCCAAGAGCCTGCAACTGATTGCTTACAGTATTTTTTAAAAGTGTGTAACTGTTATGGAAGGTCCCTTTGAATATACTGAGAAGGAAACCCGAAGTCTGGCAAGCCTGCGGTGGTGGTTTTAGCCCCCTAGCGTCCTTGAAGGGTGGAAAAAAATAATGTGTCAAAACTGACACAAAACCTTTGAATAATATGTTGGTAACACTGTAAGTCTATGTCAAATTCGAGGTTAGCAGGTTAGGTTTTGCGTCAGTCTGTGTCAAAACTGACAGAAAACCTAACCTAACAACCTCAAATTTGACATAGACTTACAGTGGCATATTATTCATATGTTTGAATTTCCACAGCCCGCTGAGGATCAATTTTTTTGGATAACTCGATATTTTATAGTAAATGGTTAACTTTATTACGCAACTTTATGTGAACCTGGGATAAACTTACCACTCGCGAAAGCGTCTGTCAATTTTTTTATTTACATAAAATATGTTTACCTTTAACATAGCAAAGCCCCAATCTTGTTATTTTTCTTTTTCCTTATTATCTTTTTCCATCCTTTAAGGACACAAGGGGGTCAAAACCACCACCGCAGGCTTTCCAGACTTCGGGTTCCCTTCTTAGTATATTCAAAGGGACCTTCCATTACAGTTCCACGCTTGTTAAAAATACTGTAAGCAAACCCGTTGCTGGCTCTTGGACTATTAGTCTCTGCAAAATTCTAAGTAGGACTAAGGTACCTGGTACTCTGCATGCCTAGACCGTGTCCACGGGGTTGGCAAAACTAATACTACTCACTAGATAAATATACGATGCTTTCACGCATTTTTTAAATGATAATTAGAGCATGGAACTACAAAAACTCACCACTTCAAGATAGAGTGAAGATGAAAGCTAACACTAAAAATAAAAATTAAAGACAAAGTAAATTGAAAACATTATAATCTGCAGGTTCTATTTTACAACCACAATATAAAATTCGCAATTTTTTAATAAACTCGTAGAATTTGGATTTGAATTAAATAACACGCAGGACAATGTCATTCAGGGCTAAGTCAGATGTTTAGATGAGGACAGCCCCGTTCCAGGCACCGTTCCAGGCACCATTCCAGGCGCCGTTCCAGCCGTTCCAGGCTCCATTCCAAGCGGGAGCAGCGGCGATCCATTGGGGCTTGGGTTCAGGTGCAGGCAAGGCGAAAGCGATGGCCAAGATGGCGGCGAGAATAAGCTGCAATGAAAATGATATTTATTATGGTTCAAAATAGGAGAAATTGTCTTCACGATATGTTTAACCCATATTAGGTTATTACAAATCTTCATTTTAAAGGTCGTTAAAAACTAAATTTATATTTCTTAAACATTTTGACTATGACTCACGCAAAAGGCATAAACTTTCAATAACATATATAAAGTAGTAAACGTTGATTAAAATACTTACAAGCTTGAACATTTTGGAGTGTTTATTCGATGTGTAGAAATCAAACTATGTCTACCGTTCAGGCTATCCTGGTTTATATAGGAAATCGAGCAATTATTCAAAATAATGCAAGATTTATTTTGTTGCGAAGAAATTTACTTTTTGCTGTGTTTCTCCCGCATTGTACGTTCCACTCCCCCACTCAGGAAATTATATTTGCTTACATTACCATCTAATAATACCCGATTTACAGAACTTTGCTTTACTATAAATTATGTTGGTCGGAATAAATCTAATTTAGTTAAATATGTGTTATAAAAATTCTTTCAATTCTATTAAGAACAACTAACAGATCTTCGTATTTATAAAAATGATTGCAACCTGTTATTAATATTTTACTAATTATAACGTCAGTATCATTCCTCACAACCTACTGTGCATTTATGTCATGCAGTTGTACTAAACTACAATAGTTTACTTACTGCGATCAATTTCTACATTTTGATGTTTTTGTTCAATTTGAATGACAGCTATATTCTCCTATCAAAGCAAAATGGTTTTCCATGTTTGAAATTGTACACGTTTTAAATTAAGTAATTATAAACATGCATCATTTAGCTGTCAACATAAATTTTACTGCTACTCATATCGAGCTTTATACATGGTGCGTCTAATCGGTTGTATAAAAGTGCACTATGGTATTCTATGCCTAAAGCCAAAACGAAAACTTAAAACCCATTCTGTATATTACAAATTACTATTCAAAATATTAGCAATTTAAGATTGTTAAAATGGGCAACGTTGCAGAAGCAATTGGTTTCCACATTACTCTTTTCTCGTGACTGAATCTTTCTCATCAACGCTAAGGAGCTGAAACAAAATATCAGCATGTTGTTTTCATATCGGCATTAAATTTATCTTAATTTGGAATGATGTCAATGTGACATATCTCTGAACGCATATTAAAAATTTCCAGCTATATAGAACAAGAGGGCAAGCCCACAATCATATTTTAAACTTTAGGGTTTCCGTAGAAGATGAAGAAAATCTGATTGAGATAGGTCAAAGACGTCTTGATATGACTAATATGTTATTTAGGGCATCCCTTGCATTAAAGACTAGGTATACCTCAAATTCTTTGTGATGTCTACTATCTGTGATTTATAATTATGAATTATTTTAATTTTACTTTAAAATGAGATATACTTTCTCAACGTCATGTTTTGTTATTTATGACGTCACGGAAAAAAGGTAATGTGTAGAGTGTAGGCATGATGTTCATATGCGCTAGCTGTCTAGGTATAATAATATTGTCAGTTTGACTTTTAGTATTTAGCAGCGTTGTTGCCACACGTTGTTCGTTTGAAAATCAAAATAAAAATACAATAAAAACTAACTGGTTAAATGTCAAGAAATGATTCGTGCTTCAATTTTCTTAACACTGCTGAGACAAATGTTCTTCTTGCAAATTTTTGCTATGCTTTCATTAACAAATGTAATTAAACCAGCTATGAATGGCTTTTACCAGAAAAAATAAACAGATTGAAAAAAAAAATTCTTAGATTTTTATTTTGGTTTTAGAAGTAGAACATAGTATTGCACCTTTTTTATGACCTGTGTACCTAACCAAAATTTGACTGTTTTCTACACGGTCGACAAAATCGACAAAGCCATTGGTCACTTCTACATACGCATTGGTAGAATTATAGAAACAACTGAGAAAGTAACAGTTATGAATTAAAAGTTCAAGATGTAAAAACACTACCTTAGTAGCTGTTATAGATATTATTGGAACTGAAGAGGTAAGAATATACTGTCTAGACGTACTTTGAAAACACATCGTTACATTTACCTTCAATATGATAATATAGTCGGAATCAATTTAAAAATTCTAGGTAAGATGCAAATTCGTCCATATAAGTACTCAATGTAGAAACAAACAGCTTAAATCCAGTACTTCTTAAATTAACTATAACTATTCCATTATAATCAATTGAAACGCTTAGGTGTTTCTGTGTTAGTTGGGTGTGTAACAATAACATAACCTATTGATAGACAGCGACCTATTAACAAAAAGTTATACTATAATCCATTCACAATGTTTCCTCCTCCTAGCAGGGTATGTTTATGTTAGAGTGTCATATTTGTTGGTACGCATGCAAAATAACTAGACAAGGTAAAATTAGGTTATGTTGTTTATAATTTGTGGCTATAATTTTTGAAGTTTCGTACTGTTACCATTTAAACGATTCCTTCCGTAGAATGTTCGGCACTTTGACATTAAATTTGCGACAATGCCAAGAAAGCAAAATTAGGTTAACGTAAAAATTACGTCACAGTTTGACTTCTATTGCAATTAATGCAGTCTACTGGGAGAAGGAAACATTGTGAATGACGTTTTCAAGTTACTGTTAATTTCGTTGTTAAAGGTAAGTATTTTTAATATGTTATTATATTTGTCTATCAGTTTTCTCAGGAATGGTCACAATTGATACAATTTTCTTAATTTAGTGTTTCGATCTTTAGTCAAAAATGCAGTAGAAACAATATACTAAACTATGTTACAACCCACAGTAGCTTGCAACTTGGGATAGGATCTAAATCGACACTTTATTTCAGTAACTTTTTACTTTTACGGCAGGCGCCAATCAAAATTACAACTGTCACTATGATTTTTCTCGGAGAAGATACGAGTAGCAGAATACCCAAATAAATTCAACATGAGAGACGACACACTTGTAATGTATAGATTGATCAAAAATTATTTTCATCCAGTATGGCTATGAAATAGTTCCTACTTAATGAAAGTAACGATAAATCACTTAAAAATAGAATATCAAGATTGACATTTAGGTATAAATATACTAAATGAAAATAATTTTTGATCATACAGGTAAATATACAAGGCATTTTTTAAATAGGGAATATCATGCTAATTCGAGCATGAAACTACAAAAACTCACCACCTTAAGATGTAATGAAATCTAAAGGTAAAAATAAAAATAAAAGACAAAATAAATTGAAAACATTATAATTTGCAATTTCTATTTTACAAGCACAATACAAAATTTTTAGAATTTGGATTTGAATTAAATAACACGCAGGACAATGTCATTCAGGGCCAAGTCAGATTTTTAGATGAGGACAGCCCCGTTCCAGGCACCGTTCCAGGCACCATTCCAGGCTCCGTTCCAGCCATTCCAGGCTCCATTCCAAGCGGGAGCAGCGGCGATCCATTGGGGCTTGGCCTCAGGTGCAGGCACGGCGAAAGCGATGGCCAAGATGGCGGCGAGGATAAGCTGCAATGAAATCGATATTTATTATTGTTCAAAATAAGAAAAATTACCTTTACGATATGTCTAACGCATATTAGATTAAACAAATCTTCATTTTAAAGGTAGTTAAAAACTAAATTTATGTTTCATAAACAGTTTGACTATGACTCAAGCAAAAGGCATAAACCTTGAATAACAGATATAAAGTAGTAAACGTTGATTAAAATACTTACAAGCTTGAACATTTTGGAGTGTTTATTCGATTTGTAGAAATCAAACTATGTCTACCGTTCAGGCTATCCTGGTTTATATAGGAAATCGAACAATTATTCAAAATAATGCCAGATTTGTTTTGTTGCGAAAATCTACTTTTTGCTATGTTTCTCCCGCATTGTACGTTCCACTCCCCCACTCAGGAAATTATATTTGCTTACATTACCATCTAATAATACTCTATTTACACAACTTTGCTTTAGTATAAATTATGTTGATTAGAATGAATCTAATTTAACTAAATATACCTATGTTAGAAAAATTAAATAAATTTTTCTAACCATTTGCTTTTAATTCTATTAAGAACAACTAACAGCTTTTCGTATTTATAAAAATGAATGTAACCTGTTATTAATATTTTACTAATAACGTGACAGTATCGTTCCTAACAACGTACAGCGCATTTATGTCGTACAATCGTACTAAACTTAAAATAGTTTACTTACAGCCATCAACTTCTAGTATATTTTGATGTTTTTGTTAATTTTCAATGACAACTATATTCTCATATAAAAGCAAAAGGTTTTTCCATATTTGAAGTTGTTCACGTTTTAAGATAAGATTCCAGGTTAGAATGCAGAGCTGAGCACATGTAAGCGCGTTTACCTGCTTGACAATTTATTGATATATAAGTTAATTTGTAATACTAACTGCCGGTTTTGGAAGCCGTGAAAAAACCGACACCTGTGAAAAAGTTGATGTTCTTGCTCAGAATATTATCGACAAGCTACTCGACTGCCATACATTTATGGATAAATTAATCGCTATAATCGGCGAGTCTAGAAGTGCTTACTTAGAAGAAACCGTCAAGAAATTTGAAGCAAAGGTTGGTCAACTAGAAAAGCAATTGGAAAAATACAAAATGGAGAAGAATTCAGCGTTAGACGAATATGAACAATATACGCGTAAAAACAGTCTGCGGATATTTGGCCTTCCAGAAACTCTGGGAGAAAATACGGACAAAGTCGTAATTAACTTTTGTAAGGAGAAGCTAGGAATCACTCTACCGGATAATGCGGTTGATATCAGCAATCGATTAAAAGGAAGAGAAGGTATGCCTAAACCCATAATCGATAAGATTGTGCAGCACAGTGTGAAAAACAAATTTTCAACAACAAACGCAAACTAAAGGGTACCAAGATAATCGTTAGAGGATGGAGATGATGAAACACGCGGAAAGACATTTCGGTCACAAGTCAGTGTGGACAAGTGATGGAACCATCTTTGTTAAGGTAGATAATAAAATTAAAACTCACCGTGATTTAAACGTTCTCTTAAATCAATTTTAAATTAATGTGAGCAGTATGTATGCACGCAATGATACTACCTATATACCTTGGCACTGGCATTTTTGCATAAGTTCTCTAGGTATTAAGTTTATTTTTGATAGATTTAAGTTTACTTATTTATCAGTGCAATTCGCGCTTAAAACACTTGCAAATAAAAGCAATATCTAATTTTATTTTTGTAACATACAGCAGATAAATACATTTTGACAGTTTTTGCACTTTCCATGTTTACTATCGAAATTAGAAATATTAATTAACTCACTTACTAAAATATTCATTTCACCTCTGTCCTTAATTGTAAATTTGAGCATTATTTTTTTTTGTGAAAACTAGATCTACACATTATTTCTTACTTTCTGTTAATCCTTATGGTTTGACGTGAGTAGTTTAGTTTTAGATATAATTCATATTAATGAGACAAAAAGAAATTAACATATATTATCAGAATTTTCGCAGCTTGCATACGAAAACACATTTATTTCTTTAAAACTTACTTAATAATGACTATGATATTATCGCCTTAACAGAAACGGGTTTACATGCAGATCTATGATGCTGAATTATTTGATGCGCGATATACGGTTACAGGCTGACCGCAATGAACGTATTTCCAAAAAGGCTCGCGAGGGTGGAGTGTTAATTGCGGTTAATAATACATATATCGCTAAACAGATGTACGTTGACTTTACATCTGAGATAATCTTAATAGAATATACAATTTGCAGATTAAGGTTTATAATGATTAATACCTATTTTGTTCCTCGTTCGCCATTTGATAAATACAACGAATTGTTCGAAGCTATCGAAAACGGCAATATATTTTTGGGTAAACATGTTATATTTTTGGGGGATTGCAATGTCCCCTAAATTAGAGGCATTCATACGGTTCTTGTGGATAAAAATAGAATAACGAAACGACTTTCTGGGTTTCTAAATTACATAAATGCTGACTTATCACTTATAATAATGCAGAACATTCCCAAGGTCAGATTTCAACGCGGGGCCTATGTGCAGTTGCTACAATGGGCGTGTTCTTGATATTGCCGGTTGCACAGCAGCCTTGCCAGACCTGGTACAATTCTACGAATCTGGTATATTTTGAAGCCGTTTGTACAAAAGTACATTTTTAATATTTCTGGTATTAAATTTAATAAAAACAAAAACTAGAAATCGCCTATTGCACGAAACGTGCAACTCTTTATTAATGGCTAAATCTTTATTGGGCGAGACTCTTGTAATTTTATAATCGTTAGCACGTAACACGTGAAAACGGGCATGCATTCAGTCTGGCAACACTGCATATTCTGACCCGAGTGGTGCCGATCGGTTTGTTTACATCTGGGTGACCTAACCATAGGAAAACTAAGTATTTTCACAAAAGGGATAAAACAACATTAAATATAGCTGCAATACTTTTTGCCCTTGAATTTTCCACCAAAAAAAAACAGAATCAGAGACGGATGTCCTCGCATATTGGACAATCCGAAGTCAAAGAAGCACTTTTATGTTGGGCTTATAAATAAATAAATAAATAAATAAGTAATTATAAACAATATCCTTTAGCTGTCAACATAGATTTTACTTAATTATATGGGGTGTGTCTAATCGATTGTATAAAAGTGCCCTCGATATTCTATGCCTAAAGCTAACACAAAAACTTAAAACCCGTTCTGTATATTATAAATTATTATTCAAAATATATTGTTATGATACATGAGGCAGTGTAATTAATTTAAATAAAGAAATACTTGAAGCAAATAAGCTTGGAAGAATGATATAATTAAATCTTGATTGGGATTAAAAATTTGAAACATTATTAATAAATTTAATTGAGACAATGAGAGAAGATATTTTGGTATTGATTGAATGTTAATTTAAGAGTTACAGAAAATTTTAATAAAATACAAGCCAAGGTAACGATTGACAAATGTGTTATAATAATAATGTGAATTGTTAAATTGTAAATAATGGATAATTTAAAATATGTAAGGGTGCAGTAAGAATAGTATCCACCCCGAACAAGCTTTTGTTTAAAAAGTTAGTTACATAAAACAACTCATAAAAACATGTAAGTATTTTAGATATGATAATCTTGGAAGAATAAAAAATCGAATATCTGCCTTAATTTGTGTAATTTTTCTACTTGCAAATTAAGAAAAGGCTTAAAAACAAATCTCCGAGGTGAAGGTCAAATAAAATATTAAAAATTGGAAAGAATATTGTGATATTGTGTAATAAGAAGAGCTACAGATACAAGTAATTGGAAATGGAATAAAGGACTTAATACTAGTTAATGGAATTTGGATTTATTCATACGTACAAGACAAAAGAAGAGGTATTTTACAATTTATAATTTGATTTGGGTATTTCGTGTATGTTGCTTGAGACATTAGATTATCTGCAAATAAATGGAACAAAGTTAGAATTGGAATTTATCAAAAGAAAGAAACTTACCAGGATTTCAATCGTGTGGTGGAGACATCTAAGAGGAGCGACAGCTGTGACTTGGACATCTAGAAGGAGCAGTAACATTTGGGTGGAACAGTGCTTTCCAGTAGGAGCCAGGACAGGATTTTGATGCCAGGGTAGTTAACGTGACTTAACAGAACCAGAGGGAGGTTGCAGGAACTAGGACTGTACGGCGGTGACATACAGGAGGTGACAGGACTGGAATTGGAGATTTAAGCAGTTGGTTTGACAGAATTGAAGGAAATTGAAAGGATTCATGTACCATCAAAAAGGTTGTTGTTAGTGAATGGGACATTGAGTGCTGCAGGCTATTGAAGATAGGGTCCAGTGGTGGTTGGTGTTTGCGGTGAAAGCGTAAGCAGCTATTAAGGTTTGTTAAGATAAGTTGACAAAGCATTTTGAATAACTGTCAATTTAAAAAGTGATAACATAAAGTTGAGTAAATACTTACATGGGTAGTTTTGAATGGTAGTAAATGTGAATGTAAGATACAGTTGTCAGTTTACCTGGTTTGTTGAGATTTAGAAATCAGTTTGACATTAAACGTCATTAACTAAAATACTGACATTCAATTAATAGATAGAGATCTTGATTTGGCGAACCACCTGAGATAAGAGAATTTGATTTATTATTATTAAGAATTATTATTGAATTTAAAAAGGGCAAGATTTTAATAAAAAGTATAGCTTTATACAGGGTGTCCAAAAAATGGCGGATTAACTCTACGGTGCCTTACTGAGGGATGCTATATGAACCCTGGAAAAATATGAAAAAAAAATCCCTGGGCCGTATTTTTCGAAATATTTCGAAATTAATAAAAATAAATCTGGCAACATTGATACTGCAACAATTTCTCAATCAAAAATTTATCCATAGTAAGTTGTTAATATGTTGGTGACACTGTAAGTCTATGTCAAATTCGAGGTTAGTAGGTTAGGTTTTGCGTCAGTTTTGACACAAACTGTCGCAAAACCTAACCTGCTAACATCGAATTTGACATGAACTTACAGTGCCACCAACATATTATTCATACAACAAATATTTCAATGCCAAGCTTGATTTCGTATATTATTATTGTACAAAGCCTGTTTGCCATATTTAGTAATTGACAAACTCAACAGGAAATCAGTTTTTTAAAATACTTAAATATTGAAAACAATTTAGTTAAATCCCAAGAATATTAAAAAAACAGATATTTTAATAAGTCCCAGATATATTTAACACTATAATTATACACTAGTTATTTAAATAAATGGATTTCATTACCCACCTTTGACCAGAAATATTTCGAAAAATGCGGCCCAGGGAATTTTTTTCATATTTTTCCATGGTTCATTAGGCATCCCCAAGTAACGCACTGTAGAGTTAATCCGCCATTTTTTGGACACCCTGTATAGCCATATTCATAATATAATAAATTGGCGCCCAACGTGGGGCTTATAGTGATTGCTAGTCAGTTTGTTTATGACATTACTGAATATAATATATAGTGTTCAAACGAGGGGTTTTTAAAACCATGTTGCTTGACATTTATGACACATGTCGCCAGTAAAGAGGGGATCAATAAACAGATTTAATTGTAACTGATAAACGAAGTTTATGGTTAATTTTGCATTAACAATTGTGAATTAAGGAACAAGATTGTAATATAACAATCATAATTTAAAAACGTATCATAATTAATTTATTTTTGAGAAAGATAAAGGAATAGAATAGGACAATCAATACAAGTAACTAAAGAATATTAAAAAGGGCAAGCTTTTAATAAAAAGTATAGCTTTATATAGCCACATTCATAATATAATATATATATAAGCAATTTAAGTTTCTTAAAATGGGTAACGTTGCAGATGCAATGCATAGGTAAGGTTTACACATTACCCTTTTTTCGTGACTTAATCTTTCTATTCAACTATAAGGAACAGGCTGAAACAAAATATCTGCAATTTTTTTTCAAATCGGCATTACATTTTTTTTGTAATTATGCCAATGTGACGTTTCTTCGAACCCATATTAAAAAGTCCCAGCTATGTAGAACAAGAGGACTAGTCCAAAATAATATTTTAAACGTTAAGGATTTCTTAGAAGAGGAAATAAATCTGATTGAGATAGGTCCAAAAGTCTTGATATGAGTAATGTGTTATTTAGGGTGTTACGATTTATTTGCGCCGCCATTTGATTTCGATATCTGTAGTAATTATGTCGTATTGTTGCACATCTTTTCATTCTGATGTCTTTGGCGACTGAGTTTGTATATCGCGCGGTTGGGCTAAGCCTACTTCTTAGCATGGCGGCGCAAAGTTTTATAAGCCCGCTATGGTTAGCTTGACGTTCTTTTTCCCGGCTGCCTCGTAGCAGCATGAAGTCAGGTTAAGCGTTCAGTATTGGTGCTTTGTGAACTATTGAAGGCATGCAGTTTCATTCCTGCGCTTTTCGGCGGTTTCGTTTATTCTACACTACTGGTTTCTTTGCACGTGTCCATATCATCATGGGGTAATTAGGACGCTTTCGTCAAGCTTATGTAATTTGTCTGGTATTCTAACGTGGGCTCTTTTTTTCCTTTATAGCAGCCAATGTCGGAAGGCCGATTTAAGCATTAGTTACAGTTAGGGTCATATTCTCCCGAATGCGGATGCTTCAGGCGATATTGGGCTGTATTGCCACACGAGATGGTTCCAAACGCCATTGAGAGCCCGGGTCAGCGACGTGATCTCGTGAAGTTACATAGGATAAGCCTTTGCTGTAGTGTTTGCCTGTCCGGTGATTTATTTTAATGAACTGTACGTATTGTAAGTATTGTAATCTTTGCCTGAGGTACCTCATTTTCGTAGTTACGAATTATTGATCATAGCAATTAATTTGTGGAAACTTATGATTCCGATTATGTTGATATTGTGATCTTTGCTGTGATTATATTTTATGAATTATACTGTGATATTTGCATTCTGGCTTTATTTGTCCCTGCAACCCATACTTGAATTGAACTTCTCTTTCAGATTTATTGTGCTACCTGAGTTTACGTATTCTTGTTTGAATGCCAGTATACACCGTTATTTGATAACAAATAAGTTGGCGCCTTCTTTGAGCTTTTTGAGGAATTGTACACCGTCTCCGAACCTAGCTAGTCGGCCGGCAATTATATCCAACTAGTCACTCTATGTATTTATATTGAGAGAATAGCCAACGGAGACTTTTTATGATAACAAGGGCAACCCTTGCATTAAAAGCTAGGCATACTTTAAATTCCTTGTGATGTCAACTGTCTGTGATTTAATACGACTTATTTGAATTTTACTTTTATATGATATAAACGTTCTCAAATCCATGTTTTGTTATTTATGACGTCACGGAAAAAGGGTAATGTGTAGAATGTAGGCATGATGTTCATATGCGCTGGCTCTCTAGGTAAAATAATATTGTCAGTTTGACTTTTGGTATTTAGCAGCGTTGTTGTTCGTTTGAAAATCGAAATAAAAATACAATAAAAAGAACAAACTGGTTAAATGGTATGAAATGATCCGTGCTTCAGTTTCCTTAATACTGCTTCGACAAATGTTCTTCCTGTACATTCTTGCTATGCTTTCATTAACAAATGTAATTAAAACAAGTGTTAATTTTCAGACTTTTATCAGAAAAAATTAATAGATAGAAAAAATTTCTCAGGTTTTCATTTTAGTGTTAGCCTTAGAACATAGTATTGCACCTGTTGTACGTGTGTACATAACCAAAATTTTATTGTTGTCTACACGGTCAACAAAGTCGACAAAGCCATTATTCACTTCTACATAGGCCTACATATACGACCTTTGAGAGCATATTGGTAGAATTATAGAAACAACTAAGAAAGTAAGAGTTATGGATTCTAAGTTGAAGATGTAAAAACACTACCAGAGCAGCTGTTATAGATATTATTGGAACAGAAAACGTAAGAATATACTGTTTAGACATACTTTGAAAACACATCATTACATTTACCTACAATATGATAATACAGTCGGAATCAATTTAAAAATTCTAGGTAAGATGCAAATTCATCCATATGCTCGACGTAGAAACAAACAACTTAGATCAAGTACTTATTAACCTAACTACAACTATTCCATTATGATCAAATAACATGCTTAGTTGTTTTTGTGTTAGTTGGGCATGCAACAATAAAATAGCCTATAAATAAACAGTGACCTCTTAACAAAAAGTTGTTTTATAACTCCTTTGACAGCTATTAATTAAATTTTATACTATAATCGATTCACGATATTTCCTCTGCCCAGCAGGGTATATTGGGGTGTCATATTTGTTGGTAAGCATGCAAAATAACTAGACATGACAAAATTAGGTTATGTTGCTTATAATTTGTGGCTATAACTTTTGAAGTCTTGTACTGTTACCAGTTAAATGATTCGTTCCGTAAAATTTTCGACATTTTCATAAAAGTTGCAACAATGTCAAGAAAGCAAAATTAAGTTAACGTAAAAATCATGTCTAAGTTTGACTTCTATCGCAATTTATGCATACAACCTAATAAGAACGTATATCAGCCTACCGGGAGAAGAAAACATTGTGAATGGATTATATGAAGGTTAAAACAGTAACTTGGGAATTATAACGTTTTCAAGTTAGTGTGTAATTTCTCTGTTAAAGGAAGTATTTTTAATAATTTATTTTATTTGTCTATTCGTTTTGCCAGGAGTGGTCACAATTGAAACAATTTTCTTAATTTAGTGTTTCTATCTTTAGTCAAAAATGCAGTAGAAACAATATACTAACCTATGTTACAACACAGTAGCTTGCAACTTGGAATAGGATGAAAATCGACACTTTATTTCAGTAAACTTTTAGTTTTACGGCTAGTGCCAATCAAAATTGCAACTGTCGATATGATTTTTCTGGGAGAAGATACGAGTAGCAGAATACCGAAATAAATTCAACATGATAGAGGACACACTTGTAGTACCGTGAAATCAAATAAATTTAAAATTAGAGTAGCTTGTGATTCGTGTTATACGTTTGGCAGTACTGAAGTGTATTGTCAGTCTATGTCAAATTCGAGGCTAGTAGGTTAGGTTTTGTTTATTATTTGACACAGACTAACGCAAAACTTAACCTGCAAATCTCAAATTTGACATAGACTGACAATACCCCTCAGTACTGCCAAACGTATAACACGGATTACAGATGACTCTAATTATAAATTTATTTAATTTATCGGTATATAGCATGATCATGAACATTATTTCCATCCATTAATGCTGTGGAATAGCTTCTAATTTATGAATGTAATCATAAATCACTTAAAAAAGGAATATCAAGTTTGACATTTAGGTATACATGTAGTTGCCTTAATAAATTAGGAACTATTTCATAGCCATAATAAATGAAAATAATTTTTGATCATTCTTTAGATAAATATACAAAGCTTCCAAGCATTTTTTAAAATAGGGAATATCATGCTAATTCGAGCATGAAACTACAAAAACTCACCACTTCAGGATATAATCAAAGCTAAAGCTAACGCTAAAAATAAAAATAAAAGGCAAAATAGATTGAAAACATTATAATCTGCAGGTTCTATTTTACAAGCACAATATAAAATTCGCATTGTTTTTTTTATTTAAGAACTCTTAGAGTTTGAATTTGAATTAAATAACATGAGACAATGTTATTCAGGGCCAAGTCAGATTTTTAGATGAGGACAGCCCCGTTCCAGGCACCGTTCCAGGCACCATTCCAGGCGCCGTTCCAGCCATTCCAGGCTCCATTCCAAGCAGGAGCAGCGGCGATCCATTGGGGCTTGGGTTCAGGTGCAGGCAAGGCGAAAGCGATGGCCAAAATGGCGGCGAGGATAAGCTGCAATAAAATTGACATTTATTGTTGTTAAAAATAAGAAAAATTATCTTCACGATACGTCTAACGCATATTAGGTTAATACAAATCTTCATATTAAAGGTCGTTACAAACTAAATTTATATTTATCAACAGTCTGACGATGACTTAAGCAAAAGACATACACTTTAAATAACATATATATAAAGTAGTAAACGTTGATAAAATACTTACAAGCTTGAACATTTTGGAGTGTTTATTCGATTTGTAGAAATCAAACTATGTCTACCGTTTAGGCTATCCTGGTTTATATAGGAAATCGAGCAATTATTCAAAATAATGCAAGTTTTGTTTTGCTGCAAAGAAATCTACTTTTTGCTGTGTTTCTCCCGCATTGTACGTTCCACGGCCCCACTCAGGAAATTATATTTGCTTACATTACCATCTAATAATAGTCTATTTACACAACATTGCTTTAGTATAAATTATGTTGATTAGAATAGATCTAATTCAACAGGCGCATCAACCACTAAGGTTATTAGCGCCGGAACAATCAACAACTACTAAATATTATTAGCTAAGCCAAGTTCAGACAGATACATTATTAAGTTCTTTAAATTACAGTTCTCTCCCAAAATGTCACACAATAACAGCGGTAAGTTGTAAGACTGTCTAACTGGTGTTAGTCTTGGGCAGTCCACCAGAATATGTTTCACGGATAACTTTGTTTGACAAGTTTCACATTTTGGTTCTTCTTCACGATTTAATAAATAACAGTGTGAGAATTTCGTATGACCTATACGTAATCGTGATAGCAAAATTTGGTCTCGGCGGCACTTTGGTACACTTTTCCACGGCTTAATTGAGACTTTCACCTCGAAAAGTTTGTTAGTAGTTGCCTCATTCCACCTATTTTGCCACTCGTGAATCACTTTTTCTTTAAAAAATCCTTTAAGATCTTCTGATGTCGCTCTTGTCATTGCTCTAGCTTCCGGATTCGTAATTGCTTCTCTTGCACCTTCGTCCGCTTTTTCGTTGCCTGCTATTCCAATATGGGAGGGGACCCATAAAAATTTCACGAGTTTGTTGGATGCCTGCATGCTATGTAGTTCTTGCTTGATTAGAAGGAGAACGGGATGTTTTGTGTAAATATGTTGCAGACTTAGTATGGAGCTGAGGGAGTCGGAGATTACGATAAACTTTCGGTGGTTCTGTTGCCTTGCATATACGAGAGCTTGAAATATTGCGTAGAGTTCCCCTGTGTATGAACTACTGCATTTTGGTAAACGGAAAATCAGGATTGATTCTGGTGTCGCAACTGCTGATCCTACTCCTTCTTCCGTTTTGGATGCGTCAGTGTATAACGCCATATAATTAGGGTTATTGGCCATAATTTCGTGAAAGTGGTTAACTATTAGGTCCGGGTTTGTATCTGTTTTCTTGAAGCGTGTAAGGTTTAAATTACATTCGGGGATGTTTACTATCCAAGGAGGAGGCGAGGATATGGTTATTGGCAGAGTGGCAGGGAAAGAATCTTGCAGGTCTGTCAGATATCTGTTTATTCTTTCATGCAATGGGGGTGTTCCTGCTCTTCTTCCATATAGGTTTCTATATCGGGTTGAGAATACGTTTTTGTATGTTGGGTTGTCTGTATTTGAAGATATGGCCGAGGCATATGAAAGACTTAATATTTGTCTTCGATAGCTTAGAGGCGGTTCGCCCGCTTCGCAATATAAGCTTTCGACAGGGCTAGTGCAAAATGCTCCCAGTATTATACGTAATGCTGTGTTGTGGAGAGAGTCTAGCGATTTGAGTGTTGATTTCTTCGCTGATGAGTAGGTTATGGATCCATAGTCAATCTTGGATCTTATCAGGGAACGA
Organism: Agriotes lineatus; assembly: GCA_940337035.1. Lineage (NCBI taxonomy): Eukaryota > Metazoa > Arthropoda > Insecta > Coleoptera > Elateridae > Agriotes > Agriotes lineatus. The sequence goes on from OW679199.1 coordinate 27,691,202, forward strand.
TATAAACTTAAGAGCGTTACTGAATCTGCTCCCCATCTTTTGTTTGATAGAATTCTTAGTAAATTTAAACCCCTTTGGCAAGATATTTTCAGGTTCCTAATATGAGGTTTCCAAGTTAGTCGGCGGTCAAATATCATTCCCAGAAATTTGATGTTGTCCACAAATTCTAGATTTTCTCCACATAAAGTTAAAATTGGAGGGACTTCTTCAGTGTTTCTAGAAAAAAGCATGCATTTAGTTTTTTGGGTTGAAAATTGAAAACCGGTAATAGTTGCCCAATTCTCCAAGCTGCTTAAATGATCTTGTAAAAGTGACGCCATGGTCTGTATGTTTTTACCTTTGATATATAAGATCATATCATCGGCATATAATTGACTTTTGACAGGTAATTTGATGTTCTCTACGATATCATTAATTGCCGCAAGAAATAATGTTACACTGAGTACAGACCCTTGCGGCGTTCCATTCTGTTGAACTGCCATCTGAGAATAACATCCGTTTACTCTTACTCGAAAATTTCTAGTGCTTAAAAAGTTGTTAATGAATGCGAGCATGTTCCCTTGAATTTTCCATGACTGGAGCTTTTTCAGTATTTTATGTCGCCATGCGGTGTCATATGCTCTTTTTATGTCAAAAAATATAGCAATGCAGTTTTGTTTATTCACAAAAGCTTCCTGTACATCCGTTTCTAGGTTTATAATGTTATCATTCGTAGATCTATGTTTCCTGAAGCCACTTTGTTCTTGCGCTATGAATTTGTAGGTTTCTAAGAACCAGACTAGTCTATTGTTGATAATTTTCTCCAAGAGTTTACACATGGTGCAGGTTAACGAGATTGGCCTATATGATTCTGGGTCAGTCTTAGATTTATTGGGCTTCAAAATCGGGATAACTATTGCTTCGGTCCAAAGTTGGGGAAATTTTCTTTGTAACCATATAATATTATAGATGTTAAGAAGGTGTTTCTTCGCAGTTTCTGGTAACTTCTTAAGAAATATTGCTGGGATATCATCCGGACCTGCACTGGAATTTTTCAGGTCTGCAAGTACTTCGCTGAGCTCTGCATTGGTTATGGGTAGATTTAAAGCAGAATATTCGTCTCCTATGATAAGTGGATTATCAGATTCCTCCTTAAGTTTATGTTCCATGAAAGCAATGTTGTAGTTGGTGTTGTTGGAATATTTTTCGTAGGTCTTAGCAAAAGTTTGCGCTATCTCTTTATTGGATGATATGACCTTGTTTTCATGTATCAACGAGTTTACGGCATTGTAAGTGTTGGCTCCGGCTATTTTCCTTACTTTATTCCATACTTCGGTCACTGATGTGGATGAATTGATGTTGCTAACATAATTTACCCAAGAGTCTCTCTTGCTTTTCCTGATCGTGTATCTTGCTTTGGCTCTTAGTTTTTTAAAAATTAGTAGATTTTCAACTGTTTTGTGTTTTTTAAATTTGTTGAATGCTTGTTTACTTAGTTTTATAGCCTCTTTGCAGTCCTTGTTCCACCACGGTACTGCTGTATGTTTGAAGATATGAGATGTTTTTCCAATGGCATGTTCAGCAGCGTAGTTTATTGTATGAATAAAATTATTTAAATTTCTGTCGATATCTTCATTGTTGTCCAATCTTTGCAGGTTGTCCTCTATTATGTTAGCAAACATTGTCCAGTTAGCGTTAGTTATTCGCCATTTGGTGAGTGGCTTGGAATTGTCCGGTATGTCTCGAATGTTCGTGATTTTTATTGGGAAGTGGTCACTACCATATAAGTCAGGGAGAATTTCCCAATCCCAATTCACTGATAATGCTGGGTCACATAAGCTTAAGTCTAGGGTTGAAAAGTCGCCGGTGAAAGAATTGAATCTTGTTTTCCCGCCGTTATTTAGTAATAGTAAGTTAGTCTGTTGAATAACGTCGGCGATAATTTTGCCTCGAGGGTTAGTGTGACTGCTTCCCCATATTATATTATGTCCGTTAAAATCTCCAACAATAATGCGTGGTATCGGAATTTGATTAATGAGTGCTGCTAAGACTCTACTACTAATCTCTTGGTTGGGCGGGATATACAAACTGCATATATGAATTTTATTAGGAATATGAGTTGCCACTGTAATCGCTTCAAGATCAGTATTAACTTGGAATTCCTGTGTTTCGATGTTGTTTTTAACAAAAATAGCTACTCCGCCACTTGCTCTTTCTGGATTGTTTCTATTACGAGAGAAACATTTGTAGTGCTTAAGACCGTGTGTTTTATTATTCCGGAAGTGAGTTTCCTGGAGACAGATGACACTAGGTTTTTGATCGTATATGAGTAAATTTAACATTTCTAAGTGTGAATAATATCCGTTAATGTTCCACTGTACAATTTGGTTTTTAGTAGCCATTGGAAATATAAACAGCATGCAATGATATACTATGTTAAAGCTGTCTTAGTACGTGTCTTGGGATGAGTCACTTTCTAACTCTAGTGGTTGTATGTCGAGATGGTTCAGTAATTTCTTTCTCAGTTTTGTGCAACGAGTTTTAATACTTCTTTCGGTAAAGTAAGGATATATTTTCTGTAGCATTACTATTAATGCTTGAAGATTCTCCGTGTAATTAATTACAATATTTATGGGTTCTGCAGCACCGTGAACATTTTCGAATAAATCAACAATTTGGTTGTAATTGAGAATGAACGGAGGAGAATGCGATTCAATGAAGTCTTTAGTAGGTTCTAGAAGCTCTGCTGCTGGAAGTATCTTACTTGAAGATCCGGAATTCTTCGATTTTTTTAGTTGTTTAGTTTCGGGTTTTGTAAACATGTCGCTTGTATTTGCAAGATTGTTAGAAGGAATATCTATAGGTGGTGACAGTATTTCTGAGAATGGTCTTTTGGCTGGGTTCTGACTAGTAGCATCCATTGGTTCTATTTCATTAGCGAGGGTTAATGATTCTGTTGTGGTTTCTTCTGGGTTATTGACTTCAGGTGTTTGCTCTTGTTGTGAGATGTTTGGACAGAGCACTGCAAGATGTCCTGGTTTCTTGCATTTGAAGCAGGATAGCAAATCTTGAGATAGGAAAATGCGGTAGGAGATATTATCATAGGATACGAGGATTGATTCTGGAATATTGGGGCTCGACGTTGGAGTAAAAAATACTTGACGCCGGAAGCTAAATATGTGGCTGTACTCGGGGTTAGACACGCCTACTTTTAGAAATGTGATTGGTGACACTAGCTTTATCCCCAGTTTTTGTAACTCTATTTCTAAAGCTTTGTGCGGGATCGTGGGACATACGTTGGACATTACTAGGTGCTCTGCTGGTGTGATAAGTCTGCGTGCGACGAATGTTTGACCATTAATTTGTATCGCACCTTGCTGGGCCATGAAATCGTTAACTAATTCTGTGCTACTTAGGTAGACACATATGCGATTATTTGATATCCTTGATGAAAATATGATGTTCTTCGGACCGATAATGGTGCCTAGACCAAATATGTATTCTTGTAGTTTAATGCCATCGCTGGAGCTGAATATTATTGCCTGTTCTTTGGTTGGGAATTGGTGTTGTGTTAATGCGGTAGAATACGATTTGGATCCAAGTGAGGACTCAGTAGTTGATGGGTTTTGGGTACTCCTGTAGTCAGAAGACCCTGTCTGGTTATCACTCATTTTTATGTTTAAAGTTCGATGTCATTTGCGTGATTATCTATGCAGTCAGCACAGCGAAGCTGGCGCGCGCGATTAGGGCGAGCGCGTCTTCACCGATGTGTTCCCGTTCGGATTACTCTTAAAATTAAGGATTTAGACTGTACTTACAGTATAGTTCGTCTAAAGCGACAATTTAGGGATAAGCACTTCACACAATTTTATTTGATAACACTGATTGCACTTTAAGCCGTATTCAAATCTAGAGCCGGGTCCCGTCTTGTTAGCACGTTGCCGGTCCGCACCGATCTCCATGTTTTATCTTTCTTTCTAAAGCCTACCCTAAATAAGTATTTTTTGTAACACATGATAAAACTTACAATAATTTACTTACTGCCTTCAATTTCTATATTTTTATATTTAACATGGGAACTATGATGTAGTAGAATAACATATACATTATTGTAACCCTTGGTTAAATTGATGTTTCTAGTTGTAGCATTTTAGATGACTATTCAACGTTAACGTTAATCTGTCATCGAGAAAACACATCGATACAAATTGCTGTATATTGTGGTTGAGATCAGTACTAAAAGATTAGTACACTTAAAAGTAGAAGATTCATATTGGATTTTAATAATTTGCACAAATATCTAGAGGGTTCCAAAACGAATACGGAAATTCTAGAAAGTGCTTTCTTTTACACATTTCGTTTTAAATCCCTCCTGGTTGAGTTACACCCTTCTGAAGACTTTGAGAGGGTGTTAGAATGAAAATTGGCAGATACTTCCTAACAATAGCAGGCTTATGTATGAAGTGCTTTTAATTTGCACATATGTATTTTAATGGGTTGAAAATAGCAACCGCTATAAATGTGTTTTTCATAGTGATCATGAAAGTGAAAAAAGTACACTTTTTTAAATATTTTAATGAAATGTCAATTTTACAGTTGTAAATTCCGAAGTCCTTTTCCACTAAATTTCGAGTTACAAGAGATCACTATGCAAAAAGGCTACGTGCACAACAGGTTTTGAAAGTCCCCTTTTCAATTCATGAAAAAAAATATGACTTTCAAAACTAGTTGCACAAATTACTATTATATACAACGGTCATAAAACGTCATATGTGACTTGACCGACAAAGTAAATACGTTACTTTTATACCTAGGCATAAAAGTGGTTACTTGTACGGCGGCGGAGTAGCATTTGATTACATTTCGAATAATCTTAATATTGGTCTTTTTGATTGTCGGGAACTGACGTCAATATTCTCGATAACCGTAATTTTTTAAATATATATTAATTACACTAATTTGGGAGTTTTAATATAAAATATCATATGCTATTTGCAGTAAAAGTGACCTTGTGTGCCTCGCCCGGACTTGTCTGGCTCGTTTACGCTCCTCAGTTTTGTTGGCTCTTGTAGTTTTTTGGGAATCAATATTTTTTTGTTTAAAAACTACAATATAATGCATCATTATTTTAGTCATTTTTCAAAATGCCCTACTGCTACTAGGCAAAATGAACCAATACATGTGTTCAAACTATTTTTGAACATGGTTTTAAGTGAATAATTTAATATAAATTGTAATCCAGGAAACACGCAATTGGTTCACTAAAGGCAGAACTTGCGCCAGATAAAAGTATGTCAGCTTTCGGTGTCATGATAACAAATTACAATAGCAACGCCTGCAATCAAGCGACAGTTCTTGTTGACAAACAGACGTTGCATTTTTACATGTATAGTATACCGTATGTCAGAAACACGACGCAGCAATTCTGCATGTTAGTGTGTCAATCAAGCATTCAGAATTGCGCTAGTAAAAATGCGTATGATTGTATTTTTAATATTAGGCCGTAAAAACATGGCATACATTGTCTGTATATATACTCTGTAATAGGACTAAGATTTTAATATACCTTTACGAATGTGTATATTCATTGATGGGGTTGAACACAGGCTAAAAATTGTTCATAACAGGGTAGTCAGGCCTAGCTCCCCTCCCCTATCTCTTAACAACAAAATCTCCAACTCCTGTCGAATAAAACTAAACTGGTTTTACAACAAAACATAAAAGGTGTTAAGTTCCAATTAATTTTGGGATACATCTTTTTACATTGGTCCTTCGAGCCAACAACTCCCCGATCAACGAAGAAGCCGGAATTTGGAGAAGACATTGGTCCTTCGAGCCAACAACTCCCCGATCAACGAAGAAGCCGGAATTTGGAGAAGACATTGGTCCTTCGAGCCAACAACTCCCCGATCAACGAAGAAGCCGGAATTTGGAGAAGATATTGGTTCTACAAGCCAACTACTCCCCGGACAAGAGGAAACTGGATTTTTTGGGAAAAAATCCTCAAGCCAACCAATTGGAGGCTTAAAGAAGTTAGTGCAACAATCAAGAGTCTTGGGTACGCGGAACAGATTCGAAGCTCTGGGCAAGTAAGCAACTGGACCGGATCTGCCATATCCGTTGGAAAATTTGGAGGACTCGCAACAAGATTGGTATGTACTCTTCTGTGTAAAGATTAGGGAGAAGTTCAAATTGAGCCATCGCTAAGGAGAAAACGTCCCACGACTCAATCAAAGGAATTCCGCCAAAGGAAAAGGCGAGAATTAGTGATAGCAGCATAAGTTCTGCTAATAACTTCCAAGGGCTTCCGCAGTGCAGCGAGAAGAATCTTCAGCGGCAATCGATCCGCTAAGAACTTGGAAAATACGTAAAGTGGTAAGATACTACTTATTAAGCCAGTTTTAGTACCAAAGCCATTAAAAAAGCCGCATCGACATGGAGTCAATTATAAAGGAGCAGAAACAGCTGGCGGACAGAATATGCCAACTGTTCACAAATATGAAGAAGGATTCCGGAAGCAGAAAGAATCAGATGTAACTAGCCAAGAAAGAGGATGAATTAGAAGAATTGTGGAAGGCATTCGAAAACGGTGACATGGAACTACGGAAGCGACTTCCAGCGGATCATGAATTACATAAAAAAGGATTTCTACAGCCAGGTGAAAGAAAGATTTCAAATAACTACAGATTACATACACGAATGGCAGGAGAAGCTAAATCCAGCTAGTGAGAAGAGTAACTGCTTAGAAACCGAGAAAAAGGAAAACTCCATCGAACAAGAAGGCAGACTTAAGAAGCAAGAAATTAAAATGCGGTTATTTAACGAAGTATTGGATGAAGCAGTATCGACATTAGAACAACCCCAGGCAAAAATGGTCTACGAACATAAGGCGAGCAAAATATGCGAACAGTGGGAAAACATCACGAGTCTTCATGAGGAAATTCTCGGAGATGAGCAAGAATTCGCTGAGGACTACTTCACGCACGAAGTTTACAATCAGATGCGAGAGCGTTATAACCAGGTAATAGCTCAAATATTTAACAAAATAAGTAGCATCCCGAGAAGTGAACAATCACGAGCACGAGAAGAATTGGCCATTCCATTGCCCAAAATCACAATGCCGATAATTGGACCACGTTCCACGACATTTTTGGGCGACTCATCCACAACAATGCCACATTAGGCAATGCAGAGAAGATGCAGTACCTCAAAACTTACCTCAGAGGCGAGGCAAGTAAATTAATAAAACATCTCGACGCATCGGACGCTAACTATGATACCGCATGGGACCTACTAAAAAGCAGGTATAATAACAAAAGAATTTTGTTTTCCAAATGCTTAGACAACATATTAGAGCTGCCCAATTTAAACTACGAATCAGCAGCTAGTCTGAAACAGCTGCATGATACAACAATGGAAAGTTTACGTGCCATGTCCAACATGGGCGTAAATATAGATACGTGGGGACCAATAATAGCACATCTGCTGGTCAAGAAGCTGGACAAGGAAAGAAAAAAGTTATATGAACAGTCGCGGACTAATCCTCGAGAAATCCAGGATCTAGCAGGTATGTTGGAGTTTTTGGAAAAAACATTCCAATCACTTGAGGCAATTCAAGAGTCCAAAAAGAAGCTGGAAGTCGCAAAGCCAATAAAATCGGAGTCATCAAGAAAACCGTGGCCGGTAAGAAGTTACCAAACAAGCGTCAGTAAAACTCCGGTAAGAAAACCACGACAGGAGCCAAATAGGAAATCCCAAGTGGCCGCCATCACCACCGGACAAAGCGTGGAGGAAGTAAGCAGCCTAGTTAGCAGAAAGGTCAAGCTCCCCAAACAGAAGGAAGTCCTGCTAGCAACGGCATTTTTGAAAATAAAAACAGCTGGAGGTTATTATGAACTGTTGAGAGCATAGGTCGATCCAGGGTCACAGGCATCATTTATAACCGAAGAAGCAGCTCAATTGTTGGCATTACCGATAGTAAGAATCCAAGCTGACATATCAGGGCTAGGAAAAAGCAAAGCTGGAGAATCCAGAGGAGAAATTGAAGTGGAAATGAAACCACGATTCTCCAGTAATTTTCGAATTTTTGGGAAATTGCTTATATTGGCAAATCTAACAGGAACATTGCCAAGAAATAAAATAATTGAGAAGGAAAAGGAAGCATGGGAACATTGCCTGCTAGCCGATCCTACCTACGACATGCCAGGTCCAGTAGATATCCTGATAGGGGCAGACCTATACAAAAATATACTCCTAGAAGGAGTTAAGAAGACGGAGCAAGGGATGATGGCACAAAAGACGGAATTTGGATGGATCGTATCTGGGGCAGGAGAAGCAGTAGAACAACCCAATAGGAGAGTGGTCAGCATGATGTCTAACGTCAAAGAAGAGCACCAACTCAACAATTTTTGGGAGGCGGAAGAGCTCCTGATGGAGAAATCAATCTCACAGGAGGGACGTGAAGTGGACAATTGGACAATAGGACAATTGGAAGCAACCCATCGGAGAACGCAAGATGGGACATGTGTGGTGAACATACCGTTCACAAAGGATCCAAGTCGAGTAGCAGAACCACGGAGGGCAGTCGCCAGGAACCTGCAGTTGGGGAAAGGATTCAACCCTGACAAGAACTTGGAGTCCAGACACAACAACTTCATGAAGAAGTATCCTTTACCAGGACACATGAAGAAGAAGGGCCAAAATGGTGGTCCTAGGAGAGGACGTTACATTCCTCACCCAGCTGTCGTAAAGGAAGACAGCAAAACGACCAAACCAAGGGTAGTCAACAGTCCCGCATCCAAAGCATCCACTGAGAGAAGTCCGAACCAGACCATGCATACAGGGTCAAGACTACAACGGAAGCAGGCTGACATCCGTCCACAATGGAGGAAGTACAAGGACAAGTATCCCGAGGTCAGCCGAGCAATCAATCCGAGAAGCATCACACCACAGGGGCGTGATACCATTTCGATGGCAACAAGATGTCCACGACCTACCCAATACAAGCTGGGGACACCTATTAATTACAACAGGGTCCGTCAGCAACATAACTACACTCCTCGGCATTTGCTTATGGTGCGAAATAAGCAATTTTATGGAGAAGCGCATGCAAGGTCAAGCAACGCCAGCAGAAACCCGACACCCGCAAGGACGAACTGGAGTTCAAACCGCTGCACTCAACGGAGGCGACGCCCGCCAGTCACGAAGCATGCCGTGGACCGAGCGTTTGACATAGAACCACAACTGCCGGATCAAGGAACAACAGAAGCAAAAACCGACCACCGGCCAAGACGACTTCAGTTTGGAACCCTTATACGCAACACCTCACGCCAAGGGAATCGTGAACAAAGCAACCCCTGCAACAGACGCCTAAACCACATCAACCCCGGCTGTTCACAAGTGACCCGGCCAGAATGTTCAAACTATTTTTGAACATGGTTTTAAGTGAGTAATTTAATATAAATTGTAATCCAGGAAACACGCAATTGGTTCACTAAAGGCAGAACTTGCGCCAGATAAAAGTATGTCAGCTTTCGGTGTCATGATAACAAATTACAATAGCAACGCCTGCAATCAAGCGACAGTTCTTGTTGACAAACAGACGTTGCATTTTTACATGTATAGTATACCGTATGTCAGAAACACGACGCAGCAATTCTGCATGTTAGTGTGTCAATCAAGCATTCAGAATTGCGCTAGTAAAAATGCGTATGATTGTATTTTTAATATTAGGCCGTAAAAACATGGCATACATTGTCTGTATATATACTCTGTAATAGGACTAAGATTTTAATATACCTTTAACTACGAATGTGTATATTCATTGATGGGGTTGAACACAGGCTAAAAATTGTTCATAACAGGGTAGTCAGGCCTAGCTACCCTCCCCTATCTCTTAACAACAAAATCTCCAACTCCTGTCGAATAAAACTAAACTGGTTTTACAACAAAACATAAAAGGTGTTAAGTTCCAATTAATTTTGGGATACATCTTTTAACAACATGATTATTCAATAAGACTAAATTTATGGAACGTAATATAAGAAATATTAACAGCCCTATCATAATTTGCAATAAAAAAAACTAAATATAAAATTACATTACCCCAAAAAGTAATCATCTAGAGTATCTTTGAGAAAAATTTTATTTGTAGTCCTCACACTGCACAGTGCACAGTCAAGTTTTTTGCAGTTTATTTCATCATTCAAGTGTTCATTTCTATGAGTGTCCACGTAACTGCGCATTTTGATTGAAATGAAAAATATTCACATCAGCCCAATAATACCTCAGGATCACCTTGATGTTTGTATAAGATCACCATGTTCCTGCTTTTTTTAGGAAGGCTAAGGTAGTTTAATAGTCTTTTCGAATGTTTTTAAGCGCCTCTGGTATCTTTTTTTGCTCGGCTCTGCACTCATCTAATTTTAAACAAATTAATTTAGTGAAATATGGTGACCAATACGACAATGAAATTACGTGTTACTTAAACTAATTTACCATGCTGGCTGAAATCCCAAAAGGTGTCCAATTCTCTAATCTGCATACCAGCAAGCTTCCACAATTAATAATTCACATCTGAAGCCACGAGATAGGCTTGGAGCACCATTAAATACACCGAAATCTTTTCGAGAAGAGACATTATTCTTTTACGGCAAAATAAATCCAAACCAATTTTTTTTTATCTCACAGCTCTTTCGACCGCCGCGTCGGTAAAACAGATTCCCTTCCAAACTCTAACACTGCGTTTACACAATGACCGCTTTCGACATGTAACGAGGTTTGATAAATTTTAAGTATCAGTTCGGGGGTTAAGTCTTGAAACGTACAATTAACTAAACAAAGCACAGTATTCGTTAGCTAGTATTAAAAAACAATCTTTAAAAAAATCATAAATTCTGCATTTTGAAGGTGCATCTGGTGGAAATTATTTAAAGCCATAATCTTAGCGATAACAAACGGTATACAACAGGTAAAGTCTGAAATGTCACTAAGTTTTCAGTTTTGAACATCCCCAGAAACGGAACTACGGTGATGGTCACATTTAATTTGCTCCGTCTTTTCTAAGATGTTACATTGGCTCACTTTTGATGACATTTCCATATTCTCCGATTTAAAAAAACTCCCTGTTTAGTTACACCTTACACCTATTCGTATTGCTAGTGAAATAGCTAGAATATTTTTTTGTCAGGTCAAAAATAAAACGTTTAGGGTAAGCAGTGGAAAATCACAAAGTATTCGATTTAGACCATGGCTCACTTATACATAGTTGACCTTTCAGCGCATAACTATCGGTAGAATTCTAAAAACAACTAAAAAAGTAAAAACAGCTATAGATTAGAGGTTCAAGATTTAAAAATAACACTCGAACTGTTATTGTAGCTATTATTGGATCTAAAAAGGTGTGAATAGACTGTCTGCAATATGATAATATCGACAACACAATTTTTAAATTTTACGTAAGATGCAAATTTGTCCACCAATTCGACGCAGAAACAAATAATGAAATTCAACGTTTGTTAACCTAACTACTCCATTATAATAAATTATAATGCTTAGGTGTTTTTTATTAGCTGGGTGTGCAACAATAAAATAACTTATAAATAGACAGTAGACTATTAACAAGAACTTTTGTTAAAATTGCCTTGACAACTTTTAATTAAATTTTATACAATGTGAATTAAATAGCAACCTGCAAATTGTAGCGTTTTCAATAAATTGCTTTTGAACTTCGATACTCATTTCGCTGATAGTGATATATTCAAGTGTAATACCACAAGCAGTGGATACATTTTTGACAAATATTTTTCCGTTCCTATATAAATCGTCGCGTTTAAATTTAAAGAAACAAAATCACATCAAATGTGGTTTTGAGTGAAATTTGCAATAATTTGTATGAAAATCGCAAAATGAACAACGTATATAGCTATGATTTTGATTACTTACAATTATAATTGTTTATAATTAAGGAACGTGCAATATTGGTTAATAAAAGAACACTCCTAAACTAGAGTTCCTCAACATAGTTTCAGTAGGAATTTGCAATACTGATGTTGATGGGCAACGACCATTTGAAATATCTGGTTTGCATTAGTTAAATGAATAATTAAGAAAGTCAGTTTTATACTTACTTATCGGATGTGAAACGAATGGATAAATCAGAATGATTTTCGACTCGTTAGATTTATATGTCATATTAAATTGAACAAGTAGATTTACATGTAGTGCATTTACGTAACAACAATGTTAGTTGTAATTAATTCATCCAGGTAATTGTTTCCTGTGTAACGCTGACTTCAACGTACAAAGGCACAGGATCATTTTGATTGTCGCATCGGGAGTACTTAAACCCCAATATTATTGATTAAAATGCCAGTGTATTGGTTAATAAAAGTAATTTACTTAAATTTCAGTTAATTACTGCACCTGTGAGCTCAGTAGTTTATGCAAATAGTAATTATACCCTATAAAACAGAAACATCCGAAATTGTTCGACTTTTGCATGTGTCGATAAAACAGACACTATAATAAAAACAAATGACTTACTTAGCAACAATGACCAAGGAGATGGCAGAAACAACGAATAAATTAAGAAGCAAATACAAACCAAAATTTATCGTGGGTACACGTAGGATTCGAGACCTGGTATAAATTTAAAAATTAATAGTATTAAACGGACTTGTAAACACTAGAATTATTTATCCTATATATAACAATAATAATGAACTAGAATCGGGAGTGAACTTGACATTTTTCCAACGATTCCAAAATTTATTTGCAATTCTACAAAAAAAGGCAATGCACGGTCGTAGCCAGACTGCAAGTAAGCTAAGACGGTAGTGCAACGAAATATTTGAGCGTCTAGCACAAAGCCACTTCCATGTGCAGACAAGTTTGCGATCGCACAAGGAAAACAGCCAAGCCAGTTTGAGCCAGCACAGTAATTGAACGATAATAGTTGAAGATCATTAGCCAATAGCTTCTTTAAGATGGCAAGGGTACGGTTCTTTGGTCTGCGAGTAAGCTTTAAATTGATTTCTTATCAGAAAATCAAACATTTGAAAGTGGAGTCGAGCTTAAATTCATCTTAGAAGGCATATTATACCTCTAACAAAATTTTTCCTTGTGTATTTTTAAAGATGTCCTTTGTAAACAAACAGCGACGTGGATAATTTGTTGTGGTTTCTAGATATGAGAAACTATCTTGATTAATAATTTAGAACAATAATTGAACAACGGTTTATTGATTTTATCGGTTTATTAGTCATTAAGGGAATAACAAATTATAGCTAACTTATTTGTTGTTCATGAACGTAGAGTATTTAGAGTTGTATTAATCGATTTATAATTGTACAACACAATTAACAGATTATAATTTAAAGAAACAGTTATCTTGTCCAATTCGATATTATTACCGATCAGTATGAATGATAACATTGAAATTGAAAATAAGGTTGATTATATGACAGTAATCCAGGAGGTAAGGATCTAACAACATAGGTTTTCCATTACACCATCAAAATGCTGGTAAGTAAGGAAAAAATCAACATCTGAGATTAATATTACAAGTACTAATATTCCTTGCACTTTAAATCGTAAAAGAAAGGTTATACCAATTTAGTAAATACCATATCACATAAATTGGTTTGCAATGCTGCCAAATTTGTAATACCTAAACTTACAGCAATATATATCCACCGAGTGGCATTTGGGATGACATTTTAACAAAATCAGTGTATGGGGGTCGCTGTAAAGGAAGCACCTTTTGCCGACAGATGGCCACATCTCGTAACCTTCGAGATGATTTGCGGTAACTGGTCCTTGCAGGGATCTCAGCCCTCTCCCATGGCTCCAAGTGCCACACCCCGGGCAACTGCATTGGCCTGCAGGCTAAACTGGGAGAGGGTAGTCAGATATGATGATCTGATGGAGGGCAGCAGTATCCATCAGTACTAAAGTAGGGCAGAAAAGGAATGACCTTGGCATGGCCTATTGATAGACTACTCCAGGCGGGACCAGAACGGTTGTACGGCTGTAGTACTGCGGTGTAGAAAGGCAGGGGAATCTACTACACTAACATCCCACGAGCATTATGGTTATGTCAACTATGGATGATAATAGTTTGTCTGGCGACCCGGCTAACACCCAGCGCTCCTCTACGTCCAGGGTAGGGAGTGTGAAATTAGCTACTGGGCATGCAGGTGTGGGACACTGGGCACCTCATGCGAAATATGCCACCAGCACATCGAATCACCTTAAACAACGGACAACAACACGCATGGCCACATGGAACGTCCGTGGACTGCGTCAAGCAGGAAAATTAACAATACTTACTACTGAACTTGCAAGATATAATATAACAATTGCCGGAATTTCAGAAACGCACTGGCACGGCAAAGGACACTTTCAACATCTAGATCACACGGTATACTTTTCGAGTTCCGAGAACGAAAGTCGGAATGGGGTGGCAATCTTAATATCGAATAAACTCAATAATTGTGTACTTGGATACAATGCTATAAATGACAGAATCATATCTCTGCGTATTAACTCAAAACCCTGTATACTCAATATAATCCAAGTATATGCACCTACAATGGACGCAGACGACGAAGACATCAATAACTTTTATAACTCACTCGAAGTGGTAATGGACAACATATCAAAACAAGAAATACTTATTATAATGGGGGATCTCAATGCCAAAATTGGCCGTACAGATACCGATGAACATCTACGAGAAATAGTAGGGAAATATGGCGTCGGAATACGCAACAAAAATGGTGAAAGGCTGCTGCAATTTTGTATCGACAATAATTTAACGATTGCTAATACTGTATTTAAAAATCCTATACGCAAGCTTTACACCTGGACATCACCTGATAAAAGAACAAGAAATCAAATAGACTATGTATTAATCAGAAAAAGATGGCGTACAGCAATAACGACTACAAAAACACTACCTGGGGCAGATTGTAATTCGGATCACAAACTACTTACTTTCATGTTTCGGATTAAACTAAAAACATGACAAAGACATAAAACTAGACAAAAGCTGCCTCCGATTACGGACGCACTAACCTTTGCTAATGAATTAGAACAGATAGCCGCTGAGGAAAATCTGGACAAGCCTGCTAACTCTAATGACTTGTGGATCCACGTCAAACATGCAATAATACAAGCAGCAATCATAACCCAAAAAATTCCAAAAACAAAGGAACGCCAACCTTGGATCACCCCGACCACCTTCAAAATAATTAATGAAAGAAGAAAGATCCTTGCATCCGGTTTGAACACTACAGAGACGATAACGGAATATAATCGATTATCAACATCCATACAAAGGAATTGTAGAAAAGACAAAAATAACTACCTAAATTCCGTATGTCAGGAAATACAAAAACACACAGACTCTCTAAATACCAGAGAAGTTTTTCTAAAAATCAAGGAAATAACCAAATCCTTTAAGGCTCGCACATGGTCTGTCTTAGATGAAAATGGCGTTTTAATTACTGAGCTAGATAATGTAATGGAAACATGGCGACGATACTGCGAAAATCTATACGCAGACCCGGCGAATGCTATAGAAGAAAACACGAAGGGTTATGAAAAAGAACCAGACATCCTGATGGAAGAAGTTGAACATGATATAACAAGATTAGCCTTACATAAATCGCCAGGTATTAGACTCAATTAACGGCGAGATACTTAAAGCACTCCCAGATACCTACAAAAAAAGAATGCATGAGATATGCCAAAATATTTGGCACTCCACAGAATGGCCAAAAGAATGGATTACATCTATAATCATACCACTCCATAAAAAAGGTCCAAGTAACAACTGCGATAATTTCCGATTACTGTCACTCATAACACATGCAAGCAAAATCATGTTGTACATAATTCAATCCAGACTACAACCATTTATATTACATCAACTTGCCCCCGAACAAGCAGGCTTTGTAGAGGGGAGAGGCGCGCGAGAACAAATCTTAAATCTACGACAAATAATAGAGAAGGCCAGAGAATATTACACTCCCATGTATCTATGTTTTGTAGACTACACTAAGGCATTTGACAATGTCCGATGGCATTTACTGTGGCCAATTATGATAGACATAGGCATACCTCAACATATAGTTCACATAATAAAAAATCTGGTGTGATACACTCACACAACTTCCTTTTACCGTGATCTTATAATTAGTCAAAAATTTTATTTTTAATTTTTAACCATTTGTTAAAAATTTTCAAAAATTACAAATTCTACAAAAACGGTACAAAATCGAGTGTTAGTTAAAGAGAAAAATTTTCTCTAGAATTTTAAGGTGAATTCAAAAATGTAATAATATACCGGGTGTTTTATTTAAAATAGGAGTTAATAAAAAAAATAGAAAAAAAAACAAAAGAAACCTACTTTAGAAGTATTCAACTGGAAAATCACCTATCTCACACCAATACACATTAAAAATGTAAGAAAAATGTAAAGTTTAAAAAAAATCGTTAGAGCCGTTTTTGAAAAAATCGAAAAAAACTGAAAAATCACAAGAGTAAACACCTACTTCCGGTTATGCGATTTTCTTCAAAAGCTTTCTGTCTCATCTACATAGTACACAAAACTTATATATGAAGTTTCAATGCCATACCTCTTTTCGTTTTTGAGATATTCTGTTCACAGACACACAGACAGACAGACAGACAGACAGACAGACCAATGAAAAAAAATATGTTTTTTGGGATCAGGGGACTCTAAAACGTGAAGATCTGTTGAAAACTCAATTTCGAATTTTTGGGGTGAATCCAATACTTCCTTTATAGTAGTAAAAGGAAGTAAAAATCTATATGATAACAGTACTGCAGTTATAAGAATGGAAAACACCTATTCCGCAAGCTGTAAAATACAAAAAGGCGTAAGACAAGGCTGTGTGTTGTCACCTATCTTATACAACATCTATAGTGAATATATTATGAGGCAAGTTTTGGAAGACTGGGATGGAGGAATCTCTATAGGCGGTCAACAGATCTCTAATTTGCGTTATGCAGATGACACTTTATTATTAGCTAAAAATGAACAAGAACTTCTGGCGCTATTGGGGAGACTTGACAGAATCAGTGCAGACCACGGGCTTCAAATCAATAATACAAAAACTAAAATTATGATTATTAACAGAGAACTCGAAAATATTCCTATTAATAATATCGGTAACATAGGCAATTATGAAGTGGTAGAAAAAATCGTATATCTAAGAGCACTTATAACCAACGACGGCAACTGCGAGCCCGAAATTCGCCGCCGAATCCAATTAGGCAGATCAGCAATGGCCCAACTAACAAAAATTTGGCGAAGCCACAATATTACACGTAACACCAAAATTAACCTTGTTGAAACTCTGGTATTCTCTATATTTAAATACGCATCAGAAACTTGGACGGTCCGGACTGCTGACCGTCGGCGCATAGAGGCATTTGAAATGTGGGTGTGGAGAAGAATGCTCAGAGTTCCGTGGACAGCCCGTAGAACAAATGTTTCTATATTAAATGAAATAAAACCTAAACAGAGGCTCTCTACCACTATATATGCCAATATACTGAAGTTCTTTGGCCACATCACTCGCAGAGATGACTTCGAAAAGCTCGTGGTCCAAGGAAAACCTAATGGCAAACGAAGGAGAGGAAGGTCACCAACCCGCTGGATTGACACAATTGAAACTCTTTTGAATACCAATGTCGAACAGGCAGTAAGGAATACCGGCAACAGAGAACGTTGGCGCGACACCATCCGAAGAGTGACAACACAACTTGAAGAGAACTAATAACCATAATCACCACTCATCTGTAAAGATGGACGGAGTCGAGGAGGAGGAGTGCATAACAATTAACTTTGCAAAAAAATAACTCAATAATTAATATAATTATTTATTCTCAATTAAATTCGAAGCAATACTTCCAAAACGCAACCTTTTATAGATATTAACGATAAAAGTTTGATTATGATCATCTTCACCATACGAGTTTGATTGCCAAAACAAGGGGGTGAGCCGAGTTTTGTGGCAATCAAACGAGTCTCGTTAAGTGACATAAGCATACGTGTATTGTTCAATATGTTATCTTCATCAATAAATTCTAGTTTAATGTATTTTTTATAAGAGTGCAGTAATATTCATTACCGCACTGAGTGCTGTAATGAAGCTTGTAAGGAAACTAAAATAAATTTGGTTAATAGTCCATAACAACACGAATGAAGATAAACATTTTTAACGCAGGAAAACTTTGCTTACCCAGTTTGTTTACATTTTCTTACGTAAGCTAACGACATCACTAAGCACAGAACATTGTTATTTAGCAATATTTCGCAACAAAGCTACTTAATTTTTGAGCAGGTACATTGCTTTTTATATAGTTTGCACATTGCTGAATTTATAGGTATATGCTCGCCATATTTGTTGAAATTTCTGAAATACGATTGGTTGTCCTATAATTCGAACGAAAAACTTTTGGCGATTATAGAAACATTGAAACATAAGGATGTTTCACGTAAACTTATTCCGTTAAATTCCTCCCAGCCATGTTACCTTCTAAAAGAGACAGTTATATTAAAACTATTAATGTACAAGAACTTTATTATTTAAAAATATATATGAAAAAGCTTGATCTATTCCAAAGCCTTTTACTTCTTTTACCGCAAACTTGTGTTTTCTGTGTAAAGCAGTATTATATGATGCGCAACATAGTTATTCAGTAAAATGCGGCAAATGACTATGACCCTCAAAGAGCGTGTCGATCAAATTACAGGACACCCTTTACATTATAGGAACTACAAAATAAAACGTTTCCCGACTTACAATTATAAGTGTAGATAAAGCCATTGAACTTCTTACCCTTTACTTGAAACTTCAATATGTGATAAATTCTGTAAAAGGTTTTACCCAAAACTTCCATCGTCGACATTGTGACACTAAATAATTTTAAAAATCAAATTAAGTTAATAGTAAAAATATGTTCACGTTTCTAATAAATTAAATAAATTTTCAAAGAAAACGTTACCGGTGGTCGAATTCGAAGGGCAGGCAGACAGGGTATGCAGTCCCAACGTGTTGTGGGATATTGCAAGGACTATTTCTAACTGAGCTACGAAGCACCGACCCTTCGAATTCCTGCTTTGCAGCTGTATTAAGTAACGCACTAAGTTCCTGGTTCCTTTTGTATCGTAAAACATTTATTCTGTACCTATTGGAACCAGTTTTTGATAAGAATAAAGCCTGCGCTATGTACGAACTACTACTTGTATTTATTTCTAAGTTAAATCAAAAATAAACAAAATTTTATTTTTTTAAAGTGCTTATCCTGTATATATTTGTCTGAAATTTTCTCGGTATCATGCCAGGTAGATATATAATGCGTATGCAAAATATTGTCTTCATCCGACAAATACTTTTTGAGTTATACCGCCAACAGGCAGACAGACAGACAGACGGAATTAAGAAAACCTGTTTTTCGTCATCTAGGGTCTCTGAAACGTGAAGATCTGGAGAAATCTGGAAAGGCGATTTCTTCGCGATTACAATACTTCCTTCGTCTTTTAGACGACGGAAGTAAAAACGGTTGAATTCAGAAGTATAAAGAGTGATATCGGAAAATGCTAGTTAAGTAAGATTTTGAAAATATATAGGGTTTTCCATTTAAGAAAAATTTTAAATCATTAAATTTTCAACTTTCGAGCACATTGTCTAGCAGTAGGTTAGATTTTGTGTCAGGCTGTGTCAAACATTGAAGTCGCCCAACCTTCCAGCCTCGAATTTGACATAGACTGACAGGGTCACCAACAATACACTTCAGTACTGCCAAATGTAATCACAAATCACAATAGACTATGAAAAAAAATGTGATAGAGTTATATCAGAAACTGCTAGTTAAGTAAGATTTTGAAAATATAAAGGGTTTTCCATTTAAGAAAAAATTTGAAATCATAAAATTTTCAACTTTCGAGCACATTGTCTAGCAATAGTAGACAGTTCAACTATTTTACACAGGAAAAATAATTCACAAACGCCATAACGTTTTGGTATCATAATTCATGCAACTGTTTGTGTTTATTTACAGCAGCCACCTGAAAGTCGTTATTGCTTTGCATAAAATACATAATTTGTTTCCAAAACAGTTATGGTTAGACCAATATATCTTTACATTACAATCAGTAGTATTGCGATGCCAAACCTTCAAGTTACCTAAATAGGTAGCGTTCCATTAAAAAAGAAGGTTTCGTTTGCCAAACTTTTTTAGCCACTCTGCATAATGAAAAGTATTTTATTGCTGTACATCAACTTCGTACCTACAGTTTTTATACTTGTATACAAGAAACTACAGCCTCTTGAAAAAAAATATGATCTTGTGGTAAGTATCCATGCTCAGTACTACCCTATGACCTGTTGGCTCTCATTGCTTTACTTCTGTTTTTATTAAGAACATAATGGTATAAAAAAGTACATTTACTTCTATTATTTTTAGTTAGCAAGAAAAGACTTATTTAAAGGTGCTTGTATGCGATTTCACAATGTGTATATTTCAATCAAAGCTCCTATGCATTGTATAATTCGGGTTTGGTTTTCATTTAGAAAAATATCCGTAACATACAGCTGCTTACAAAATAATCAAATACTTTCATAATTATGATATGTTTTTATTGGACTTTCTTCACTGTCTCGAGTGTTTATCACATAACGTTTCGGAAGTTTCTGATCTACTCCCGTCCTCATAATTATCACATTTTGGGAAACACGATATTTGCTTCAACTTGATTCGATATACAGCAAGACGAGCAAATAAGAAATAATTACCCTATAAATTGTCCACAGATTGTTGTAGAACTCAAAAACTAGAAACTAGAAAATTACTAAGATGAGAATTAATTCTTTATCTGATCTATGTGAGCAATTTTTGTTCAGAATAATTGTGATCTGTGATTAGTGGTATACGTTTGGCAGTAGTGAAGTGTATGGTTGGTGGCACTGTCAGTCTATGTCAGGTTCGAGGTTAGCATGTTAGACTTTGTGTCACGCAATGTCAAAAATTGAAGTCACCTAACCTTCTAACCTCGAATTTGACATAGACTGACAGTGTCACCAACAATACACTTCAGTACTACCAAACGCAATCACAAATCACAAGAGACTATGAAAGAAAATTGTGCACGCTTTTTATTGATGATTTTGTAATGATTACCATGATTATAACCCACAGCTTAAAATATCACGAATCCGTCGAGCAAGTTGTATTTTCTTACGTAGGGATTACCAGTTACACTGTCCAAAGGCTCCACTTGAGATATTAAAAGACTTAAAACAGATTAAAATATGTTTACTTGCAATTTGTTCGATTCGTGAGCGATGTGCTCCCGACCAAAGTCCGTTAAAATCTGCCGTCACAACCACTATCGTTTTTACAGGAAAACACCCCAGAGAACAGTGCTCTTCTCACGCATTTTGGCACGTAAAAGCATTATATTTATCGTTCATATCCTGCAACCTTTTACCTGCCCTATTCTGTTCACACAAATCGGCAGGAGTTTCAAATGGCATATAACTTACAAAACTCGTCCTTACATAAATGCATATCATTTAGACGCCAATCTAAGGTTAAATATTAATTAACTGACGCGTATTCTCAATAGCGTCTATTGTTTATTATATTCGTAACATAATGGACTAAAGTTACGGAATTTTACTTTAAAAATTAGCAATTTTTGGGAAACGGTAATTTCGTGAAACTCGACATTCAATTGGCCACCTAATTCACTCGGCTTGATTACACCCAAACTTTTTTTACTTCCTTCGTCTAAAAGACAAAGACAGTATTGTAATCGCGCAAAAATGGAAAGATTTCTTCAGATCTTCACATTTCATGGTCCCTAGATGAAAAACAGGTTTTCTCAATTTCGTCTGTCTGTCTTGTCTGTCTACCGTGTTGCCGTTATAGCTGAAAAACTATGTATTGGAAAGAAACAGTATTTTACATGCGGATTATATGTCTATCTAGCATTAAAGCGAGACAATTTCGGTTAAATATATACAGGATGAGCACCTTAAAAATAAATATTGTGTATTTTTGCTTCAACTGAGGAGATAAAAGTAATAATTTGCACATAGCTCAGGCTGAGGCTTTACCTTTGAAAAAAGTGGGACGCAGCAAATACAGGTTAAACGTTGGAAAATAAGCAAAAGTAGGCTACAGTAAGCTTGTTGAATGTAATGCAGTTGCATCGCCCAATTGAGAGATATTCCTCGTTGGCAAAATGGGATTGATAAGCAAGCTACGTGCGGCCTGCTGCCACCCGTTGATACCCATTTCGCAAGGGCTGAAATCGCTCTCAGTTCGAACCCTGTCTGCATATTTTATATGTCCAAATTGATGTAATTTGCATTGCCAAGCGTTTCTTATCTTATATTATCGAAAGCAGTTGGTATATAACAAGCCCCAGATAATCCGCCAGCTCAAGGACAATATCCGCGAAGAAATTCGAGAACTATTGCCAGAAACATTGAAATTTCTAATGGAAAATACTCTATAATGAACTCTTCTATGGAAGGCGGAAAGTTAACATCACTTGCATGGCATTATCTTGCATAAATAGATCTTAAAATTCTCTAATCTTAAGTTTTTATTTAAATGTTTTATATTAATTCTTTCTAAAAATAAATTATTCGACTTTTCAACGGTGACATGATTTATGTCCCACTCAGCATTACTAATAAGAGTATAAATTTCCCATAGCAGAGAAAATGTTGTTTACACCTTTACATAGAAGTGGCTGGCCTACAAAATTTAATCCCGACTGCAAACGACTACTTTTAAGCGTTGGTATACAGATAAAAAATGTCCATGCTAAATTTGTATAGCACTAAGCTCATCGTTTTAAGATAGAATGGAGGTGTGTCGATATACAGTATATCATATGAAGAAAAAACAGGTTTCTTAGCACTATAGTTTGGCCTGAATACTTCTTATAGTAACTACAGGTATTTTTCTTTTTTACGAATTAATTCGCTTCAAATTTATTTTTTGTAAAATGGAAATTCTTAAAATGAGACTTCATGTTTCATAGAATAAATAAATGTAATAAGTATGTTTTCGGTTTCTGACGGTTAGATTTTCAGCTTGTAAATCTTAATAATATTGAATAACTTTAATACAGTTTGCGGCACAACTTAAGTCACGACAAAGAAATGGAATCACTGCTAGCAGCGCCAGCCTGGCAACTAGTTGCGACCAAATATATAGTTTTAAAAAAAACATAAAACCTATGATACGCCAAAATGAAATCCATAAAACGTGAACAATCTATAAGAATAAAGAATATCAAAAACTCAAAGCAACTGTCATATATACTATATTACTTTACGCCTCCGCGTTGTCAGATGAAAATAAAAAAGAAAATAAATTGAAAATTTTATAATCTGTAGCGTCTGTTTTACACACACAATATAGAATTCGCAATTTTTTGTTGGAGTTCTAGAATTTGGATTTCAATTAAATAACACAGTCAGATTTTTAGATGAGGACAGCCCCGTTCCAGGCACCGTTCCAGGCACCAGCCCAGGCACCGTTCCAGCCGTTCCAGGCTCCATTCCAAGCGGGAGCAGCAGCGACCCATTGGGGCTTGGGTTCAGGTGAAGGCACGGCAAAAGCAATGGCCAAGATGGCGGCGAGAATAAGCTGTAATGAAATTGATACTTAGTATTGTTCAAAATAATAGATATTATTATAAAATATTTATACTTTGATTTAAATTAATAAAAATTTTTAGCAGTTTAAAAACATCAAACTAAAATTATATTAAATATGACCCACGCGAATACGTAAATTTGACATAAGAGAAAAAGGTAGTAGTGAAGAATAACGTTGATTAAAATACTTACAAGCTTGAACATTTTAGAGTGTTTATTCGATTTGCAGAAATCAAACTATGTCTATCATTCAGGCTATCTTAGTTTATATAGGAAATCGAGCAATTATTCAAAATAATGCAAGATTTATTTTGTTCTGTAGAAATCCGCTTTTTGTTGTGCTTCTCCCGTACAGTACGTTCCAAGCCCCTGCTCTGAAAATTCTATTTGCTTACATTACCATCTAATAATGCTCTCTTTACAAAACGTTGTTTTAGTATAAATTACTGTTGATTATAATAAAGGAAGTATAGCTAGACATAAATGTCAAAAGTATAAAATGGGCATTTCTGAACTCTTACCTTCTATTCTATTAAGTATCACTAGTATATTTTTATTTATAGGTGCTAGTTTAACATTTCTATCATATTTTATTATTCTTAACATTACAAAAGTCTTACTGATAATCTTTAGGAATTTTTATATAACACCTGCAACGACCTTACTGTAGCCCACTTGTCACAATTAATTTTTATTTTATATTATCATATACGTTGGGGTACGATAGAATAATAATGTTGTCAGTCTGTTGAAATTTGTGTTTCAGTATGACTACGAGATCAATCGATTAAATAGATCTTTCCCACGCTCACATACGAAAGTAGCAGTTTCTACACAGTCAAGTAGCCACGAAAAATGCCAATATCATTCACCCAGTCGCTATCATAGCGAAACTGTTTCTTATGAAAAAATTCACGATTCACAGTTGTACAGTGGGCTAAATTTCTAAAAATTGCTAACAATCATCTCATTTTAAGCTAAAAGCTACTGAAAATATGCAATTTGACCTAAAATTTACTGACAATTTGCTGACTTGATAGTTGTCATAATAAAACTTTCATTCATTAAATTGCAAAAATGTGTACTTTTGTGGTCGTGGGAAAAATAGTGTAAATAAACTACATTCCTACTTGCAAAATCGCTTAGTAATGTGGCACTTTGCGCCATAGCAACCATGACAGCATGGCAACGACCATTCGTTTTACGTTTGGAAATACTGAAATGTATTGTTGGTGACACTGTAAGTCTATGTCAAATTCCAGGTTACCAGGTGAGTTTCTGCTTCAATTTTGACACAGACTGACGCAAAACATAACCTACTAACGTCGAATATAACATAGACTTACAGTGCCACCAAAAATACACTTCAGTACTGCCAAATGCATTACTTTAACTGGAGCTGCTTATTGTGATTTACTACATAAAAACGAGTTCTGCTCAGCTTGGATATGTTTTGACATTTAATGTCACTTTTATATAAAAGTCTAATATTTCACATTTCTACATGGAATACGATAAAATAGTACACGAAATGCGTTAGAAAAGAGGTTTTACTGAACTCGTATGGCTATTTAAGTACTCGCTGACGCTCGTACTCAAACCAGCCATAGTGTTTGAGTAAAACTTCACTTTTATATATTCTTGTGTAATATACTATTCTTACTGCATTTTTGAACTTACTTGCTGTACTTCCCCTTATCGGCTTTAATATTGGGTGTTACTGATTCCATAAACTTTACAACTTTTTTACTTCCCTCGTCTGAAAGACGAAGGAAGTATTGTAATCACGAAAAAATCACCTTCCGAGATTTTTTCGGATCTTCACGTTTCAAGTTCCCTAGATGACGAAAAAGAGGTTTTCTCAATTCCGTCAGTCTGTCTGTCTGATGGCAGTATAGCTCAAAAACTATTTGTCGGAGGAAGACAATATTTTGAATACATATTATATAATTACCTCGCATGAATCCGGTACAATTTCATACAAATATGTACAAGGTGAGCCCCTTAAAAAAATAAAATTTTATTTAGTTTTGTGTTAATTTTGAAATAAAAGGAAGTAATAACTTTCACATAGGTCAGGCTTTACATTTACCGAAAATAAGACTCAACCGATAAAGGATAATGTCACAAAAGAGTAAAAAAGTTTCAACCATAACACCATGACGTTCAACAGAGGCGCACGCCGGACTTATCTGGAAGAGACGCGGTAGCGCAGTTGGAATTTCGCTGCAGTTAGATCCGCTGTGGAGATGCGGTTAGGATCGAACGATCTGCAGAGCTGCAGATGCGGCGGGTTCAAACCCCAGCGGGGTAATTTTTTTTAAATTGAAGATGTATTTAATTTATTAGAAACGTGAAGATATTTTTACTTCTAACTTAATTTAATTTTGAAAATTATTTAGTGTCCCAACGTTAACGAGGGAAGTTCTGGGTAAAGCCTTTTACAGATTTTTATTGAAGCTGTCACTAATATACTGAGTTTGGTTTTCAGCTGTTTTGAGTAAAAAAACAAGCAATGAACAAATGTAACTATCGTTGTCAAATAATACATTGCAAAAGCTGTTTTGAATTGAAGCTGCTATAACAGCAGTTTTTAAAATTAGCAAAATAAAATCCTGGTAAGTGTTTTAACAAGTGATTTTTATTTCGGTGTAAATATTACTTCCTTTAGTTTCCTTCTCGAGACTGGTATTAAACTTTAATGATTGCAATGGACATTCTCAGTTATTACTGAAACTGCGTCTAATACATGAATGTTGGCTTTAAGCAGTTATTTCGAGTAACAAAACAAATAATAAATAAGTCTAGCTCTTACAATCTAAATTTGGATATATTACTTTTCTATCTGCTTTTGATATTACCAGATACCTGGATTTATACGCTTATAACGAAAAGAGATATCTCACTGAATATACTAGTAGATTATACAGATAAATCTAGTTATTTCTGATTTGTTTCATTATAAGTTATAAATACAATCAACGTAAATTTATATTCTAATTTTATTGGGCTGGTTGTGTAGACTGAACATTCTAAAATGGTAATATAAACAAATATAGTTTCCTAGATAAGGGTGTGGAACATGCAGTTCTGAAAAAAAGTTACAAAAAGTCCCAAAAGCAAACAAAATCTCCACTGCTAAACAAAGCCTGTTAAAAATCCAGCTGACGGGCGATTTCCTATATAAACCAAGTTAGCTTCAACCAAGTCATAGTTTGATTTTACTTATCGAATACTTCAAAATGTTCAAGCTTGTAAGTATATATGTTAAAAACTTTTCTGCTTCAATGCGTTTATTCGATTTAAAAATGTTGTTATGTCTATGCTTTAATAGACCATTGTAATAGTACCTAATTTCCAAACCGATATTTACCATTAGCATATTCTGGAAATTGTTTTAACATCAGCTAGTTGGGAAATAATATTACCATTAGTAGTAAATGCTAATACTTTCTAAAATAGTAATCTTTCTTCTTTTAGTTGATTCTCGCTGCCATTTTGGCCTTCGCTTTCGCTGTGCCTGCACCTGAACCCAAGCCTCAATGGATCGCCGCTGCTCCCGCTTGGAATGGAGCCTGGAATGGCTGGAACGGCGCCTGGAACGGTGCCTGGAACGGTGCCTGGAACGGGGCTGTCCTCATCTAAAAAATCTGACTGGCCCTGACTAAAGCTATTCATTACGTGTTACATAGTCCTTATATACATTCTGGGGGTACCACATAAAAATTGCGCATTTTATACTGTATTTGTGAAATATCACAAAAAATTATAAAATTTTGAATTTATTTGGTATTTGATTTCTACATGCGGAGCTGGGCAACAATTAACTGCGATTCAGTTACCAACCAATTTCTTTTTGTTGATTTGTTTTGGAATTTAATTACTTGAGAATTACATTTCGAAAGTAATTAATTACTATATTCAATTATTCGAATTAGTCTAAAGTATTTACATTACACTACAAGTATTTGAATTGGTTGTAGTAATTCAATTACTTAATTGCTGAGCTTGATTCGGAGCTGTATTAAGTTACGAGAGAATGGAAATAGGACATTCCTGGAGCAACACAGCTATAATTTATAATCTTCTATGCTCTATGACTAGTTGCATAACAGCAAGTTTTGTGCACGATCAGAGTGACATTTGGTGCAGGGGCGAATGTTTGTAGATAAGATGCACATATTTTTTATCTTATGCAGCGTATGCTGCGCAGGATATATGATTGCAGCTCGCTAATAACTAGTATGTAGAAAACGAAAAATATGTCTGCCGTAGGTACAGATTATAAATTCAAGTACGGTAAAAACTATTTTAATAATTTCATAACAATTAATGACAAATAGCTACATTAAACAATATTTCTTTATAATAATTCTTCTTTATAACGATTCACATGACTATGTAAATACTAATATACTAAAAAATTTTCTAGCGAAAGTTATTTCTGTAGTACAATTACAGTTACCAAATAATCGATAGTTGAATTACTATTTTCTCTTAATAATGAAAAATTTGACATTCCAATTGCTTCAACTCAACAACTTGTTGCTGTTGCATTTGAAGGTAATACTGGAAAAGTTGATTTCTTTTATCCAGCATTCTAGATTTATCTTATAATTATAACATAGATGACACTGCTAATTATTGTATATCAACTGATGCCTCACTTTTTATATCCTGGACGTAAAAACCTATTTACCTCCTTTTTAACTGAAAATTGCAATTGCGTCATACAACACTTTATAGTAAAATCAAAAGTCTTTACATGCGCGGAAAGAAGAAAGATCAACCTGAATAGAATATTTAATTGCTGCTCTAATATGTTATGAAAGAAAGCGGCAATTAAAATAACCCTTAACAATAACTGATCTGGTTAGCTTAACAGTCGAGTCAAAGGGGGTTCGCCGTACCTGAAAAGTGTTTGTTTACTGCTTTAGAAAGAAGTACTTCGGGAACATAATGTCGGGCGCCAAAATGTTGTTTAATTAAACCCCAGGAGATTGAGATATCCCCAACTTTACACCAACGTCGACGGAATCCAATTAAAATGGTAAAATCGAGACCCGTTCTCACAATTTTGCCTTCAGCTATCAATATCGCTAAAAAATACACTCTACAGATCTGCTTTACAACAGAATAATAAAAGAAACCAAACTAATACAAAAACCTTGTTCAGTAATGAAGAGGCTAGTTTCTCATATGTTACGTTACGAAAATACAATCTAAAGAGTGATTTACTTTAGATAAGCAAAGAGCCGAAATAAAGCATTCAAATTCCTTGAATTGGCTATCAATACTTAAATATAACCGTACACAAATTTAGACGGCAACAACACGAAAATGAACCCGAAATACAAGCATGCAAACACTTCAAAATCTACGTTAAATCGCCGAAACAAAACACAAAATTTAAACAGCATGCATTTAGGTCGCCAAAATGGTTGATATAGCAAAAATGCTAATACAATGCCTAAAAGCCATAGAGGAAAGGCAGTGTCCAGAGGTCTAGTACGTTTGGGCAGCCAAGACAGCAGCGTCGGCGCCAGGTCAGAGAGAGAGATAGACTAGGTGGCAAAAAGTTACCTGGCGAGTGAGATGTAACAGAATCCATGTAGGAACCCTGCACTCATGTAATATGTTCATCCGATATAAGAGTTGTTACAAGCTAAAACGACATTTACGACAACGCGCCAGCTCATAACAGTTTTTACGAAAAGCCGCGGTAAATCTAGACGACTAGCGCGTACAATAACTCACATAGGACCGCTGTCCAGCCCATAACAAGAGGTGCCGACTAGGCTCAGTGGAGCGAGGGGTGGTCCAACACGAGATAACAAGGGATACGGCTTAATAAACAGATCTAAATTGATTAAGCGCTACCACAATTCCATCACGATAAAAGAGATTGCACAGGTAAACTCACTGAGGAACAGGGACGCATATAACGAGTTCACCTTATGACTTTAAACTAGGACAGCGAGCCGGTTCAATACCAACGGACCTATCTTTTTTAAATCCACTTGATCAACTGGCCAAACTCTTCTTGCAACTGTAATATATAAGCACACAAATCGCATGCACAAAAACTGTAGCATATGAGCACACAAATCGCATGCACAATAACAACGAAAATCACAGTTAAATTAACATGATAGGAATTACCAAAATATTTGAATAAGTAGAAAAATGCATATGTAAATATAAAATGTATATACGGCAGTTCGGTAAATTGCGCAACGTCGCGAGATTCAGCTATACTAAGTAGCGGTTACTGCACATGACAAAAGCTAAATAACAACCATGTAAACTGACGGTACATGATATGTAATGGCAGGTACACAACTGTAACGGTTTGGAAAATGCAAAAAGGTACACAATAAAGTCTAAATTACCCAGACGTTACACCAACTGTCCGATATTTCGATGAAGCACACTGTATACACGGTAAGTTGCACACTAAACATTAATAAACAATACAAACAATACCTGTATGGAGCTTGGCTGTGCAATAACTGATGTCCTAAGCTGCTGCAATCAGCCACGGTACCCAAATACTGCAGGAGACGAAACGGAAGGGAATACTGTAACATCTCAATGGGTTGCGAAAGATGCGGACCGAGCACATGGGAAATTATCTTTTCATCAGAGACGTAATGCGAAGTTCGCACGAACGGTAAAACGACAGCTTCCCTAACACTTAACACGGCTCATGAGTGCCCACAAAGGAATCCGTCTAATCGACGAGATACAGGAATCTGCCACTCCGCGGCAAAGACGGAAACTCTAAAGGTTTACGATAATTAACACCCCAAACGGTCACTCACGCCCACACAGTAAAATAGTCCCATAAAATGTGTAACGCACGGCCAAATTTCTTCAAACGACGGGAGTCCTAAAGGCACAAAACGTTAAACACCCCCGCAAATGCCACCCCGCATGGCGCACCGCGGAAGGCCCACTTCAAACTCAACTGCCGCTTGCGGAGGCCGGGATGCAATTCACCTGGAAATGCACACAGACAGCGCGCGTTCGATAAGGTACTAGGATAAGAAAGTTGTACATGATAGCTTGCTCTGTCGCACACTTAGCCGTTGTTTATTAAATTAACGCCAAGAGCACTCCTAAAAGCAAATCGTAGACGGCTCGATATTTGTAACCTAGCCTGCCAACTGATATAAGCAAAGAAACAGAATGAGTGCATTTCCGAACAGACGGCGGCAAGCGCACAACACAGCAGCTTACGCTATATAGCTACTAAATTCTCGTCTAAAACTTCGTATACACAAATTCAGGCGGAATAATACGAAAAGCCCATATACAAGTGGGGTCGTAATTTAGAAAATACGCTAATTAGCCGTACGTGTGTCTAATTTAAAAATGTCCTGACAGATTGTTATTCAGCGTCGGCGTTAAAGATGATCTAATCGAACAGCAGAAACCCCCAAAAATGTATATGAATAGTACAACTGAAAGATCTGAGTAAATCGACCGTCTTAATGCCGCTAATGTTATGCTTATAAATACAACACCTAAGAGACCACATCAGCGTTATAACCTACGGCAACCTTAACCCCGGAGGGGTGTCAAAGCTTAACTGCCAAACTGCAAAAACTTTTATTTTCGGAGCCTACAAGTACTGCCAGTCAACTGATATAGAGACATTTTTAGTGCCCGGGTTTAATGTTAATAAACTACATACGCCTAATTCTTGCTCGCATACGACGCAGCTACAGTACTAATTTTTCCTTGAAACCGTCAGCTACCTAAGGAAGCTGATGTTGGATCGAGATTGCCCCATAGGTGAGCGACTGCGAGGAAGTGTAGAAAGTAACGAAAGATAAGTTTAGCAACTATAAGTGGGATATAGCAAGACAACTTTATTCAAAACAAGAAATTGAAATTGCAAGAATATTAACAAGAATTAGCCCAATTGGTAAACTTATAATAGATGTTATAACAGCTTTATTTTATTAAAAAAGTCTGGTTCTCTCAACATTTCCATAACGTTTCAAATTCATTTGAAGAGGGAGCTCGAATAGTACAACTGTGCTTTTATAGCTAAAAATTGGAATTATAAGAAAATAAATAAATAACGAGAATTGCTTTGTGTCAAAATTCACTTGTTTCATCTTGAAACGAATTGATAGAAAATTGTTAAAATTTATAATCTTACTCAATTTAAATATGCCTTTTGAACGACATGTTACTAAATTCGCATTGCCATTAAAAATAAGAAGTATCTTTGATAGCTGTCGGCGAATCACCAAAGTATGAACTATAAAAATATGTAGGTAGCTACTATCCAATTCATATCTCAATCTTTTTTGTAATTTTGAAAGGGTACGGAAATCATATAGATAGCTTTTCATGCGAAAAGCATGATGCGTAACATAAGAAAGAGGTACAATGTAGAGGAGATGCAATTAATATTGGTAACGCCGTGGTAGTAGACATATGCCAAATATAGAAAGATTAGCAGAAAACGATGATAGTAATCCAATAGGACAATTAAGATATTGAATGTTAAATCATCAGTAGAGTCAATGATAATCCAATAAAATCACAAAACTGCAATGGTTGTCCAAGCCAAACTTTGAATTAACATGTATAAAACATATCTAAACTTAAACATAAAATGTTGATATCTCTAGATATAGCTGCAAAATTTGCCGAAACATTTGCACTTGTGCAATTGACACGTAACTTAGAGCAACCATGCTTGATCGACTGCACCACATATACTTATGTTGAATTGTTAAACCAAGATAATAATTAGAGGCGTGTGAGTGGGGTTTTATTATTCATAGAGCTCTCACAGAAATAAATATAAATCACAATACAGTGAGGGAACAATAATTATTTAATTACTTATGCACCATTAACTATTACATACAAGCAGCTTGGAGCTAGTTTCATAGTTATTTTGAAAAAAGCCACTGCAAATATTTTTGATATAAGGCAATAAGGCATTCCTATTTATTGCAATTACTGTAGACATTAAAAAGTCAAAGGACAGTCGATGTTAGTGATGACAATCTTTAAGACATTTCGACCTTCTCAAAAATATTTAGCTTGCGCCACTGAGTATTTGCTTGAAAATGCTTATCATTAAATATGTTCGGGCCTTAATCATTTGTGTTATACCTAATATACAATTATTATAAGAGAAATACTAAGCTACCCTGAAAAGGTAATTACAAGATGCTTTACTAATAAAGGTATCACAGTTACTTATGTTTATTGGTTGCTACATAATATCTAATGCCTATATGCCACCAAACTGAATCAAATTAGAGAAGGACGATAAAGAAAGACCTGATAAAGCGTTTAAGAACTGGAAAAATCAGTTTCTGGAATAGATAGCGTATCAATACCCTGTATGGTGGAGGTTCATCTAGTAGAAATTGATCGAAGCACAAAGTCCTCGATAATAGGAAAATTAAACACTCACCTATATTGAAAATTACATTTAGAAAAGATTTGCTAAGAAATATATCAGTAATAAGTTTCTGGTTCTCAACATCCTTAGGATCGCTAAAAACTTGGATTTCGCGGGCTTGTTTGGCATTTTGCATTGCGCATTTGCATTAGAAACCACCTGCAAAATTTATTTAGTTTTTCGGGTTCTTCTTTAGGAAGCCTCTGCACCAGGTAGAACTTAAGATGAGTAGAAGCTCTACTTCTTCAAAATGGCATTCATTAACTACTGAAATCACATGTCACCGATTTTTTTAGGGTTTTAATTAACAACGCAGTGTATGCAAAATTATTAGTAATTATTTACGCTATGCTACCTTACAATCCTTTAATAGAATTTGTTAACCAGCCTTTTAACGATTTGAAACAATGGCAATCTACTCAAGTTTTACTATTTACTTTACTGCAAACAGCTCGCCTTTGAACGTCAAACAAATTAACTTAGGTTTAATGGAACACTTCCTGATTATACCCAACTTCCGCAACGAAGACGGAACCCATGTTGGGAGATCCCCACAATCGACCAAATTTAAATTGCGAAACAATATTTGAATTGCTCGAATGTAAACGCTGACACAAAAATGTCAAACCGTGATGGAACATTTACACCTCTTTGCGCGAAAATCCTTACGAGGGGTGAACGTCCTTTCAGTTAGGAAATCCGTTACCGCCCACCGCAACGTAAACTTTTCAGCGAAGAGTAATTGTACCGTCAAATCGAATTTTCAGAATAAGACGGATGTGCACTAACCTTTAAGTATTTGCACGCGGCAGATAGTTCGTCTAAGGGGAAAGCGTTTTATAAAGTTCAATCGGCAAAGATGTCGTTGACTTTCCTAAGGTCTGTTGTGAACTTGTTCATATTAAATAAAGCACTGTATTGCGTTGAAATCTTTATAACTTGCAAATACCAGTTTAAATGTCGGACAAAATATAAAATTACTAATATTTTAGCAGTACTTCATGGCTTTTGACTTAGCACTAATTAACTAGGTACATCAGTGGTATTGGTCAGGAGTAGTTAGATTTTTAGACGATAACAGCCCCGTTCCAAGCACCATTCCAGGCACCGTTCCAGGCACCATTCCAGACGGCACCGTTCCATCCATTCCAGGCAGGAACACCAGCATAGGTAGAGACGACCCAGGGTTTGGGTTCGGGGGCGGCGAAGGCGAAGGCCAAGAGGGCGACGAATACCAACTAGAATTGATATTAGAGCAAATTAAGTAAACCATTACTGTAATTTATTAAGTGATATAAAAAGTTTAAAACTAATAAACGACTTACCAGTTTGAACATTTTGAAAAGTTGTATTTGACTCAGTAGGATCAAATGATAATCTATGAAGCTCGTTTTGGGTTTATATACAAAATCGGGCCCATTCTTTGTTTACATACAAGTTTATTTGCTTTTGACACATTTCTACATAACAATGTTATTTTTTTGTAAAGCTTGCATTTTCTAAAGGCTTTGCCACACCTACAGCATTCAGTTTTACATTCGGTAACAACAACACGTCGTGTTTACTAAATCAAATCAAACACAGCCAATAGGATGTGACAATAATGGTAACAACTAGACCTAATTGGAGTATTTATCATAAAAACCGTAGAATTATTTACATATCAAGTGTAGGCCCAGTTTAATGGTGCGAGATTGTTTACGAAAAGTTTAATACAATTTCAGTGTTGCTTTATGGAGTCCTACTCAAGTGGTCCTTTAGTTAATTCTGGTATTTACTATTAACTGTACCGTCAAAGTTTCTCTAATATTTCTCAATATTCGATGAAAGAAGTATTTAGATATATTAAAATTAGAAAGTTATTAGTGATCCACGCCCCCTAAAACGCCTTTAAATAATTTATAAACGTTTTTCTTAAAGAAACAGAAACGCGTGGAATAATTTAAAACTTAAATAGGATGCAAATTTGTCAATAACCTCATAGATAAAATAAACACCTAAAAAGCCACATTTGGTAATTTAACTGTCCCATTAGAATAAAAGCATTACGCAGCTGCTTATACTGCATTAATACAATAATTATACATAGCCTATAAATTAACAAAGTTAACAACATTACCTATGCATTTATATGGCGTTGGAAATTTGCAATTAATTATATTTTCACTATACCTCACTGAAAACAATCGCATAGAATTTCGTTATTTGTAGTAAAAGCTAATTCTTTCCTTGCGTGGAGCAAGATTTTTGATCCAGGCGAAACCGAAATTAAAAACGAACAGAGTACCAAAGAGAACACTTTTTCTGTGTATTATACACATATATTCTTCTAATGTGATATGGAAAACTGTTGCTTTTACCAGATCTATCTGGAATTATTTATGTAAGAAATTAGTTATTTGTGCAAAAAATTAGCAACAGTGCTTTTTTGCCATGCTTGAGATTTTTGATGGAGACGAAACCGAGATTAAAAATACGTAGATTACCAAAAAGAACACATTTTCTATGTATTCTACACAGATTTTTTCTTACTCACTAATAGAAAGTTGGCTTTTTTATAACACTTTCAATTCGTCCCTAAATTTAATAATCAATTTTAACAAAACGGGCTTATTCATAGCAACTAGATGGGGCATTGCTGCTACGAAATACTAAATTGTGTACGAGCCCTGAATTATATCATTTTCTGCTGTGGATCCTGGTGTTTTACAGTTTCACAATATTCCATACACTATAATACGATAATTGCAATTGTTTGGAAATTTTGCTACAGCAGTTACCAGAATTAAGAAAATTGATAATAGCAAATTGCAAAAAGAATACAGACACCAGACTGTCAATATTTTATTAAACAACAAACAGCTTGTTTCACTTTAACCAAAACATGCTACGGTGAACAAAATGATATTTTGATCACATGGGTCACATTTATTTCAAAACTTATATAAATCTCCCGCCTAAATCAAGCAAGATAGTGTTGCCAACATACTTCCTTTAACACGAGGGAGGCATAAAAGCAGTTTACAGGTAAGAAATTTCTGAAAAATACATTGCTTATAATCTTAATTTAATTATTAATATTTAAAATCTATGTTTTGAAAGAGGTTTATATATTGGAAGTTGTATTTCCAAATTGCTTTCTAACCTATAAATGGTGGTTGTTGATAGTATAAGGTTTTACAATATTTTGCGCACTGGGGAGCATTCAGCCACACATACTAGGGGTACATTCGGCCAGGGGCTTAATGCTCCTCGGCCTTTTGTACCTTATTCTACTTTCAGATGCCACGTAGACGTATTCTGAAAACTATTAGAAACTCATTAAATGAAGACCCCATAAAACAAGCTATCACATGTTAATCCAGCAACATAATTAGCGGTTTTAAGAATCCCGGAATTTGGACGTTTATAGATTGACATTCAGCCATGGGGACTTTAATTTAAGTTATGTTGCGGATAGACGGAAATCAAAAAGAGGAAAGCACAAAAGCCCAGATATAAGATAGTGATATGGCAGAACACGGAGCAGAATAAATCAGAGAAGAGGAAGACGGTGAAAACACCAAAGATATATCTCTTAAAACATTCAAAGAAAAAATTATGTCTATAAATCCTAAGCTTAAGAATGCTATTTTAAAGATCACTACCGATTTGCCGTCCTGCAGTGGTCTTAATAATACATCCACAAATACAATTGCTAACACAAAATTCTAAGTAGGACAAAGGTACCTGGTACTCTGCATGCTTAGACCTTGTTCATGGGGTTGGCAAAAAGGGCCTATAAAGGCCTACTTGCTAGACTCGCTAGAGTCTCCCCAAAAGTAACACTAACTAACTAACTAACACGAAACTTATACCCGAATCCATAAAACCTTATCCTAAAGTTTATACTAATACCCCGGAAATAGATAGGTTGGAGGATAGAACGAGGAAAGGAAAAAAAATAAGTGTCGAAAACGGGACTTTTAGTTTAGTAACGATGCACCAAAACACAACATGGATAAACAACCAACAACAAAAGTTAAAATGGAACAAAATTACCTGATTCCTTTTTCCAATGAATGTGACATATAATTTCACGATAATTCAGACGAAGATCTTAGCGATGAATTTGAGAATCTTGAAAAAGTTAATGAAGAGGAATTAGCTGAAGCAGATTTTGTTCTTGTGAAATTTAGGGTCAGAAACGCCATTATTCATTATGTTGGACAAAGTGTAAGTATAATATACAAGAATACCACAAAGTGTAAGTTCTTAATAAGAAAAGGTTTATCTACCACCTTTCCAGTCATTGACGACATAAGTGAAGTAAACAACAACGATATTATTAGCAAAATGACTGCCTCTTCCAAAGGGAATTTCTAGAACGGCATTAAAATGTAGTAGGCTCTTTGGCCGAATTCTCTCCTACTGCTGGATGAATGGTCCCTTGTGATGGGGAGCATTCGGTCATTTACAGCGAATTATAAAAAAATTAAATTTGTTATCAATAAATCGATATTTTAAATATATCTTTCAGGTAGTACTTAGCTACGAACCTCTAATTGAAAATAAAGTACCTAAGTTGTTGTCTTCTACATCGCTAAACAAGTAAGTTACAACAAAAAAGGTGCGTAGTGGCCGAATGCTCCCCTGTCTCCCCTAATTTGTTATTGCCAAAGCTATTTAAAATATTGCTAAAAACTCCTACATTTATGATATAGAATATTGCCCAAAAAGATTTTTTGTAGGTGCAATATAAAATTTAACTGGGTCATATGATGTGATTCTGGGCTCGTACTGTTAAAAAGTCTTTAAATGTATTTCTTTGCATAGTGATCATGAAAGTCGTCTTTTTTAACGAAAAATCATGATCACTCTGCACAAAATTACTATTATTAAACATCTAAAAAAATAATGTGCATAATTATTCTCCTTAGCATAGAATTTCGGCTTAGTACAAATACTACGCGGTCTAAGCCGAAATTCTATGCTAAGGAGAATAATTCGAGTAACCGCGAAAGCCTCAAACAATACATAACACGCCTCTACGGCGAGGAAGTTCACAACCAAACCAGAACATTAGACCAACTAAGGCAGAAGAAGGCGAAACAAATACTACGCGGTCTAAGCCGAAATTCTATGCTAAGGAGAATAATTCGAGTAACCGCGAAAGCCTCAAACAATACAATGTGCATAATGCCCAGAGGATAGTTATTTGTATAATAAGCATAGTAAGTAGACTTAGAAGGGTTGAAGAAATACGAGGTCAGCAAATGACTTTCTATGAGCATTATACACATGATTGTTTCTACCAGTTAAATTAAAAAATATTGAAAACTGCTTACAGTATATAATTTAGTTGTTTAATGTATGTATGTATGTATTATCTGTAACCTCATTTACCTTGCGGTGTCGAGGCTGGTGCTTTATGTGTTGGCATCTGGCGGTACAATGATCAACTTGCCCCGGATTCGGGATACAGAGTTGGATCGCGTTTTTGGTGCTTGCGCAGCAACCATTGTATGAAGTGTGTGTATTGGTAATGTGTTGACCTTGTTAATCTATCTCTTACGTCTGTGTTTCTGAGTAGAGCACAGTTAATTTGGTGCCCAACTGTGAATGGTCTCACCGAGCCCGATTCCAATCACCAAGGCGGAAAAATTCCGACCACCGTGGGATTCGAACCGAGGACTTGCTTAATGCAAGTCTGGTGCTTACCCAACAGCGCCACGCGGCTTCTTTTTTAGTACATTAAAATATATCCAAAACAAGTAAGGCGCAATCTAGTTGCCAAGAATAAGCTTGTTTTGTCAAAAATTATGAACTGTCGATTTGACAAAGCGTTTAAGGACGAACAGAAGTTCCAAACGAAGCGCAGGAAGTGGTTACAGCAGCATTCCCATAGCAACGATCTTCTATTAGCAGGAAAAATTATTTGCTGATCTCGTGCTCTTACAGCCCTCCCTACCGTCGATACATTCGGTGCAGGAAATTCTACTTTCTATGCTTGTTATACTAATAACTATATTTTCTAATATGCTGTCGAAAACTGTTACTTTTGGGACCGCCTCGGTTGATGCACCCTGAAGCTGTCAACTCAAATCGGTGCCGATTAAGCATCACCCTCGCATCGCGATACACCGTCGCTAGCGCCTCGGTCCCGAATACTCATGGCACTGAGACCAGACTTAGAAATGAATTTTGTTGAAAATTGCTATAAAGGTATTAAATATAACTAGCAACCCAGTGAGACAAATGTCTCATTTAAAAAAACAAAAAAGACCGTTCTTCAAATAGAACGCGTATTAAATAAAAACTGTACCCAGACCTGGAAGGTGTCAAAGTGGTACGCCGCATCGGAACATTCTGGAAGCTGCCAAAGTGGTTGCCTAACCGATCTAGGTTTTAAGGCGCAGAGGGTCGCAGCTCCGTTTGGCTGCTGAAACAGCGTACTGATATGACCATTCCAAACATATAACTTTAATAACTTTTTTCTCTATCTCTTACGGTTTGGCTGCTGAAAGAGCGTCCCGGACAGACAAAACAGCGTCCCGGACAGACAAAACAGCGTCCCGGACAGACAAGTCTATTAGATAAAGGATATTAGATTGACAGATCCATATAGTCAAAACGACCGACTTCCGGTTTCACCAGAATTGTCATTAACTTTAATATTTAAATGGATCGCCCTATATTTATTATGCATTTCGGAATCGACGACTTAACATATAAGCCGTTCACGACCTTTTTGGGACAGAGTTGGCTATGATTTTTCTTTTCATGTTGGAGTAACCGATTCGGTGATGTAATGGATACAACTTTATTTTTCTGTCAGTGTCTGTTCGACATTTTCTTGTCACCGCATTTCCAAATTTGTTATTTTAATATTCGTTCATTCATTCATCATTCATGATCTATAGCCTCTTTTACCTTTCGATGTCGAGGACCATTCATACCTCGCGGGAAGTGCAACGGAGGTAATGCGCCGCACGCGACTTACACTACGCTCCCCCGCATGCAAACATACCACACACACAACAACCTATATCTAACTTAACTAATGAGTTCAAATCCACTGCCGCTCCGAGAAAATTCTCTGCTACGGCCAGATTTGAACCCATGTCCACCTGGTTACTAAGCAGACAACAAGCTCACTCAACCACCGAGGTGGCCTTTTAATATTCGTAAGAAAATATATGATTTATCAAGTGTGTAAAAAATAATGTTAATTTCCGTCAAAGGAAAAGTCAAATTGCTCAAAATAATTTTGTTACAACAAAACATTTCCATTAAACGATGCTACTTCGAATTTAAAGAGGACAGACCAGCTTTAAAAGAACACGAGTTGATGTCGAGACTAGAGAATATATTTTCTGTACGTTAAAATGATGCAATATTGTTCAATACTTGTAATAACGTCAT
Organism: Agriotes lineatus; assembly: GCA_940337035.1. Taxonomy (NCBI): domain Eukaryota; kingdom Metazoa; phylum Arthropoda; class Insecta; order Coleoptera; family Elateridae; genus Agriotes; species Agriotes lineatus. The sequence continues at coordinate 27,731,741 of OW679199.1, forward strand.
GTTAAACCGATGGTTCAAAGAAGATCAACAGAGATGACAATAGAATAGTAGGCAAGTATAAGAAGAATAAACCGATAACTCGAACTCATTAGGAATGCGCAATCGCGTACAGCTTTAATGGTTTGAGTAATGGGCTAATGGCCGATTTCAGCAGAATAGCTGACCGCAGATGATTCAGTATTTTGTTGTTTTTGAATTAATTTATGCTGTTGTGAATTTGGTGGTTGTGCTTTGAGTAGTGGTTATGAAAAGAATTAGTTGCAAGAATGGATTGCTATACTTGTAAAAACAATAACAGCGTACGTAAATACAATAATCCAGCGTAATAATGTAGAATAATTTACCATCTACCTATTTATTACTATTTTGGTGTTCAAATGTTATATGGCAGATGTGAAAATCAACATGAAGTAAAATCAGCAAGCCATCCATTTGACCAGATATTTACATTTCTCACGTGTTAATTTCTATAAGACCAATATTGCTCAATTGCTCTACTAAATTGATTTGGCATCAATTTATGTCTTTATTCTTCCACAACAGCGAGCAAGCAAGCAAGCAAGCATATAAAATAAAGTGGCATATTCATATCATGTACACAATTCTTATACAAACTGCAATAAACATTAATATTGAATGCTTTTGTTATGTATTATTTCTCATTTTCGTTTCTGTCGTCCATTCTCAAATAATTAAAATTTTTCATCCTTAATGTAAACAGAGATCCGGCAACAATGTACCTATTCAGAAAATATAACCTTAAACTGAAAACAACCTAACCTAACACAAAAAGTGTCAATTTCCATTAGAGAGTTTAGTTGCCACAGAGGTACTGCCAACAAAATTACTAGATGGTCATAGCCTCACCTGACCCAAAAAGATCGCGAACGGTTTATACATATGACAGTATTTCTAAATTTGCTTAGGTATTCCATAAAATTATTTTACACATTTACTCAATAAATATTTTTCAGTTTTAGATAAAGACAAAGTAGTGAATGATGCATATAGTAATAATAATCCTTATTGGCACAAATATAAAAATATAGCAATACAATGCATACTTAAATATTACTACAGCAAAGTTCGGCTTACACTAAACTGTGAACTGCTCTACCGCTTAACCTTATATAGAAATAAAAATAAAAAGGTCGGTCAATGCGTTTACACGGAGCTTCCCTCGCTAGAATTACATCAATTTCCAAAAAAATGTAGTCCGCTGGAATTCGAACTCCACGCTCCTGGGCGAATATTTCGAGCCAAGTTTCTAGTCGGCCGCTCGGGTCTGCCACTTGCAGCCGCTTGAATCACTGAGCCAAGACATTACTAAAATTGTACGAGTTTCTGCTGCTTCATAAAGGCACCATACTATTCTGCTCCATTTGTGATATTTACGCTGTATCTGTTAAGTCTCTTTTTAGCTAATGATAAAGCCTGAGCTATGTGCAAATTACTACTTTTATTTATTTCCAAGTTAAAGCAAAATTAAAAAACATTTTGAAGGTGCTCGCCCTCTATATATTTCTCTGAAATTTCCTCGGTTTTATACTACGAAGGCATATAATCTGCATATAGAATATCGTCTTCTTCCAACAAATAGTTTTTTAGTTATACCATCAACAGACAGACAGACACACGGAATTGAGACAACCTGTTTTTCGTCATTTAGAAACCCTCAAATTTGAAGATCTGATGAATCGAAGTAAATTTTTCGCGATTACTATCTTTTCTTCGTATTTTAGACGAGGGAAGTAATGAAGATAACTGCATGTTTACCCAAAATTTGGCCTCCATCCTGTGACCAAGAGTATATAATGTTATTGGTGAGTACAAAACTAAATATAAATGAAATTAGCGTAATTAACTCTGCTGAAAAAACAAAAATATACAAAGTTGATACTGAAACCATGATATTTCAAGCAATTTGAGGTCCCTGCGCAGATCATTGAACCAGATTGCTACGTTATAGACAAAACAACGTTCCAATTTCAGTGTAGCGCCTTGGAAGGGCGATATTGCCTCTAAAACTCGACAAAACTATGAGTAAATGATCGACTATTGAAATGAGCACACTTTAAAAATAAATTACTGTTCATTAAAGATTTTGTAACTTGAGCAAAAAAGGGAAGCAAAACAATGGCAAACTATAAAAAGTTGAAAATAACTTTGCTTGAAGACAAAGACAAAACAAAGGTTCTTCTTAATACTTACTGTTTCCAACGAATTTAATTAAAATCTTCTGTAAATATCATCTGCTGTACCAAGAACGGTTATTTTTCTATCCTGTTTATATATATTTTACCATCCATGAACCACACGCTCTGGCTCCGTATTTTTGTTAGTACAATTCAGAAGCTGCAGTCGTTGCTTCGTTAAATATTCTCTCTCCTGGTACCTTTCAGTTTTTTTTTTAACTTTATTCCGATACCGGTAACTGCAAAATTTAACCATAATTGCCCGAGGCCGTGGGTTATCTTTATTAGAACTTCGCCTTCCCACTATGTGGCAACGGTCAATTTGATTGGTGTTTATCTACACGCCCATATGTTTAACAAACACCTCCATACTTGCAACTACATCGAGGCCCTCTTTATAGCATATTGTTCTATGTCATCCACTTTTTAAGACAATTCTGTATTTTTTTTCCTCAAATAAGTCACGGTTGATTTTGAGACGTTAAGTTTTTCAATCAGTTTTTCTACCTTCACAAAACGCTCTTCCAGTTTCTTAGCTGATGTAGTAGAGCGATCTGGTTAACCAGGGTTTCCAGTTCAGGACCACTATTATAATCATCTTCTATTGCACTTTTAGTACATAGTTTAATAGCTGCCTGCTGGCTTTGGGAGAATACCATTGCGAATTTTTATCTTCGGGAACACGCAATCAAACGCGTCTACTCTCAGTGCCTGCAAATGCACCTGTCTAGTTAGAGGTAGTTAAATTCATTACTAAATTTGTTAACGAATGGCAAGATCAACTTCGTCAAAGGAAAATCCTACGAATTAAGCTCTGGCTCGTATCAAGCCCAGATTAAGGAGGAAGGTTGAGGACATAAACCTAACCACCCTACCTGCGTAAAAAGAAGACGGATTGCGAATAGTATAAGTAGCTCGGAATAGGACAGTTTTTAAAGATGACAAACGGCAAACCCATAAGGGTATTGCAATTGGTATGTGGAATGTACTTAGCTAGTACAGACCCGAAATAGCCACTAGCTCTATTAAGCAATTGCAGCTGTATGTTATCGATGTGACCTTGATCCAAGAAATGAGATGGACAGAATAGGGAAACATACAACTGTAAAAGCTCAATAGTATTTTGATCCGTCCAAGAACTAAATCATGAGTTTCAATGTGGTTTTATGGTTAAAACAGAATGGAAACACGTTATAATAAAACTTAAAGGATGTACCATTCAAGATACACAGGCAAATGGTTCAACATATCCCTAAAGTCGATGCATGCACCAACATAAGAGCAAGACGACGAGGAAATGATAACTTCTATATAACTATTGTAGAAACGTTGCCAAGCTTCTGGGAAATGATGTAAAAATAATTTTGGGAGATTTTATGTCACAACTGGGCAATGAGAAACCAATAACAAATAATAGGCAGACGTAACTAACACCCCCATATTAATGGAAACGACCTACCAGTAGCTACATCTGCAAGAGCCAACAATTTTGTAGTGAAGACCACTCAGTTTGAGCATACGCATATTCACAAGCAGATATAGGTATCAATTGACGAAGTTACCAGCAACCAAATAGATGATGTTTTTATTAATGAGAGATTTTCACATTCAATAATAGACGGACTCATCATGAGAAGACCGGGCAGTGATATAGATCACTTTGTAGTGGGAGCAAAACTAAGAATACGGCTCAATGCAGACGTAAAGAAATTAAAACAATCTCAAGTAATAGAATGAGACACAGATATTGAGGGATAACCAAAAAAGCACAGTCATATGTAATAGGTTAAAGGCAATAAACAATATAAATACTGAAGAAAAAGAAAATATCGATGAAAAATGACACAGTATAATGACAGTAAGTAATGAAGCTGCACGAAAGAAAATAGGAAATGTGACACAAAAAGCGAAGAAATGGTATGACGAAGAATGTGAAACAGAATTGAAGACTAAAATTAGAAAATAATGAAATATATAAGTATCCCACAGAAGAAAACAAAGACGAATAAGGAAAAAGTCGAAAAGAGGCTTCAAAACTACTAAAAAGGAAGTAAAAAATGCAAATATGGAAAATTGAATACAGAAGAAGCAAGTATTTGTATTTGTGTTTCGACAACAGGGATGTACATCAGTTTTGTATAGACTCCGCTAAGCTTATGACAGTATATCAAGAATATTATGAAAGAATTTGGTATACCAGGGAAACTTATAGAAATTACTAAAACATGCATACAAAGCTCCACATACAGTGTAAAGATAGAAAAAGAAGGATCAGTGAAAATAGACTTTACGACAGGTCTAAAGCAGGGAGACTCATTGTCTCCGCCATTATTTAACCTTGTGCTGGAAAAGAGTTTAGAGGATGTTAATAGTAGCATAAGGAGATGACGTGGATACTAGCTAAAGGAATAATTGACATTTGAAACATACTTTACAAACTAGAAGAAGCACGGAAAGTAGAACTACGCGTGAATGAAGACAAGACAAAGTATATGGTTGTATCAAGCAGAGTAAGAGTCGGGAAAAATTTGTATGTAAATGATTACAACGTCGAGTACGTATAACAATTTAAATATTTGGGAATTATTATAAACTAGAAGAAGAAGAAGTAAAATCAAGGATTTCAATTGAAAACTGAGCCTACTATAAGATGCACAGCATCTTTAAGTCAAAAATACTCTCATGCAGAACCAAGATTATAGTGTGTAAAATATGCATCCGACCAATACTAAAATGCTTGTGCACCTCTTAGACAACTAATAAAGAAGAAGAACAAACATTATTAAGGTTTGAAAGACACATTTTACGGAAAATATATGGACCTCGTCTTGACGCGGAATGCAGAATTCGTACGAACGAAGAGCTAAAAAGATACTCTACGAAAACGAGAACTTTTAGTGTGGGTCGTATAAGCTATACGACTGAGATGGGCCGGTCACGTAGTACGAAGTAAAGACACGCGGCTAATTAAAAACACTTTCTACGAAGCTCCAAAGGAGAGGCGACTACCTGGCCGACCTAGAATCAGATAGAAGGATGATGTAGAAAAAGATCTTAGAAATACGGCTATTGATAACCGGAAACTTGGAGCACATGGTAGGAATAAATGGATGAGCATCGTATTCGCGGCCTACACGAAGAATGGCAAGATGGCCCTCAGCAGCTGCCATTTAAAAATGACTTTTTTGTGGACTAAATAGAAAAGAGCTACTTTGATTGGTACTTTGATCAAAATTATTTTAAATTTAATTTTAAAGATTTTGGCATTTTTTGTCAACTGAGAGAGAACTAGTTGCTTCAACACGTTAGAAAAGCGATGAATTCATGCATCTGTAAATTTAATCAACTCGTTCGTTAATTAAACATTTATATTTCCTGGAAAACTCTCACTTTTCTTAATTCGTCGAACAATGTAATATTTCTTGAAGAACATGACTGGTAAATTCTATTCTTTCATGGAGGATCTATTATTGATCTAATTGATGAAATAGTTATTACTATGACTCAGTTAACATAGCCAATTAGAACATCTGATATTTGTCACCTATCGCTTAGTTTTTTTTTAAACTCATAGATATTTTTAGTTCCTTTAACTCCAATTGGAAGGTTATTATAAATTTTGAAGCCTTTATAAAAGAAACAATTTTGGGAACTGCTTTTTGTAAATTTGGGTAATCTAACATTCTCCTTATTTCTAGTACTATAATTATGAATATCACAACCATAAACTAAGTGTTGGGTCATATATTCAGGTAACAGGTTATTGACTGCTTTAAAAACTAACAACAAAGAATTGAAATAAATACGTTGCTTCATACTAACCATTGTAAACAATCTAGCATCGCAGAAATTCTTGTATATTTCGAACAGCGTAATATGATACGCATGACTCTGTTCTGCTGTTTTTGCATTCTAGCCAATTCTTGTTCATGACATAAAAATAATATACTAGAGCAGTAATCGAAATGCGGTGCGATGATTGTTTTGTAAATCATAATTTTAGACTGTATACTAAGCTTATTAGAAATTCTACTGAATAAGCCTATTTTCTTAACTACCTTTTTAATTACATAATCTACGTGTGCTTTGAAGTTTAATTTATCATCTATAATTACTCCTAAATATTTAACTTGAGATACCTTCTCTATTTCTAAGTTATCAATTTCTATTTTATTAACCGATTCTGCATTAGTACCTGATAAAATTATTGCTTTCGTTTTTGCGATATTCAGTTTCAGTTTATTACATTTTAACCACTTAGAAATAATTTCTAAATCTATATTCATTTTATTCATGGTATTTCTAATATCTTCGTTAGTAACTGTCACTAATGTATCATCTGGAAACAGATTTATGGTGCAATGTTTTAGATTCAATTCCAAATCGTTTATATACAAAATAAACAATAATGGACCCAAAACAGAGCCTTGGGGTACACCCAAGTTGTTTTCCATGTAGCTGGACTGGCACTGATCGAAGTGTGTAGTTTGTAGTCGATGAGTGAGATAACTTTGAAACCACATATTTTCGTTACCACGTATTCCATATTTATGTAGTTTATTCACTAACCGCTGCCTGTCGATAGTCTCAAATGCACGTTTATAATCTAGAAAAACAGTAGCTACACTTTTATTTAATTCTAATTCACTTTTCCAATTCATGAGAATCAAGTTTAACGCCGCTTCACACGAAGGTTTAGATCTAAATCCTGATTGGTTTTTACTTATAATATCATGTTCATCTAAAAAGATTTGGAGTTGATCTTTCACAATAAGTTCGATAATTTGCTCGTATACCGGTAACACATTTATTGGTCGAAATTCTTCGCACTTGTTAGTTAATTTAACTTTAGGTACTGGAACAACTCTAGATATTCTCCATGATTCTGGAAAGCACCCTGTTCCGAGAGACTGATTTATTAATTTAACAAATATCTCACCTACAATTGGTAAGGCATCTGTAATTACAGTAACTGTAATATGGTCGAAAGAACCCATTCGTTTAATTTTAGCTATTGCTTTTTTAATATCATTTAATGTAATTGTTTTAAATTTAAAAGTACTGATATTATCCGGAAACGTAGCTTCTTCAAAGCGGTCGTTTATAATAATGGACTTGTTTAGCTCTAATATACTATTTACACAGTACTGGTTAAATTTAGTAGCAATATCCTGGGCATTGCTAATTTCTTCTCCGTCAAATAAAATGTTTGAAGAAGTAATTGTTTTTCCTTTGATTAAATATTTGACAGTTTTCCACATCTTCTTCGGATTTCCACGACAGCTTTCTATTCTATTTTCATAATATTGGTTTTTCCTATCCTTAATTTTATTGCTGTAAAAATTCCGAATACGTTTATAGTTTTGCCAGTCATGCGTGTTTTTTGTAAATTTTGCTGTCTTGTAGAGTTGATTACGTTCCGCCTGGAGCTTACGTAAATCACAGCTAAACCATGGGGTGTCAGTTTTAAGTGTAATTGTTTTGTTGACAATGAGGTCATTTACGGAATTTTGTATTCTGCTGACCATATGTGTGGCAAGATTGTTTACATCTTTACTATCTAATAATGTGACCCAGCTATATTTATTTAGTTTATCAAGCAGTTTTTGTGAGGAGTAATTAGCGAACGTTGTGATATTAATTTATTCAAAATTGCTGTTATACCGCGCAACCTTTCGTAACGTGACATCGATTGCATTATGTTCAGAAATTTGTGGAATCTGCACTTTACAAATGATATTGTCTTGATTTGTTAAAACGAGGTCAATGATTGTATTGGAATTTTTTGTTGAGCGCGTAAATTCGGTTACGAGTTGATTTAAACCCAACGTATTTATTAATTGTAGGAGCTTGCTTGTGTAGAATGAATCTTTAGAGATATCCCAGTTGAAATCGCCTAGAATGCTTGGTGTCGTCTGGGATTGTGTCGTCGTACCATTTTTCAAACTGCTTTAAGAATCTTGCAATACTGGCCCTTGGAGAACGATAAACAGTGTACAATCCGTTGTGAAATCCTTGCGTTATGTGAATGCATAGCAGCCAGAATTCATTGTTAAATGAAAAGTTTGACACTATTTTGAACTTAATATTATTACGCAAAACGATTGCAACTCTGTCCGTATGGCGATTGATAGAATTACAACGAATGGTGACATAACCCCGAAAACTTACTTCACAGTCTTCAATATTCTCCATGAACCTTGTTTCACTGAAAAACACAATAGCTGGACGTCTGTCTTCAATTAAAACTTCAATTTCCTCCATATGTTAAATATATAAATAAATTTAGCAACACTGTCGGATGCAGTTTAAGTCCTATATTCAGAAAACATAAAATATCCTTTTAAGAAATCAAAGTTAATGGCACTTAAGTAGTACCAGAAGTCATTCAGAAACATGTCCAAATTGGACATCGTAGGTTGGCCAACTTTTAAAAAAAATTGTAAATTTAGTATTAATTGAGAATATCCCAGTATGGACATAAAATGTTGTATGCACCTCGTGTATAACTAGTGTTTACGGACCTTGACGTGATGTCATTGCTTTTCAAACTAACTGACAATACTCTAACCGATGTGGGAAGTACTTTATGTCTTACTAGTATACAACAAATTGTTGTTTATATCTGTGATAGGAATATATGTATATACAAGTGCATAACAACCGGGACACGATAAACGGGCATTATAATTTATAACGTCCTTTTAAACGGGTCGCTCATCGCTACCGACCAATTACGTACCTCGAAACTTCCATGATCGCACGGCAATGGTTAATCATTCACCTTATATCCAATATGTTAGTTATTAAAAAACAGCTGTAAGACATACAATTTTGTAGGCGCCCCATTGCTTTATTTTATTTCCCCTGGCATGAACATATTCATAATGTCATTGGTACATAAATACTATTCTGGACCGCTTAGTATCGCTTAGCAGGCCGTAAAGTACTTTATCGCTTTTGGTCTATTAAGTGACACACTAGATCTTCAAACAGAGAGTGCAAAATGACCAATTCCGCCCTGTCGTGCATATTGGTTGTGTACCAAGGGCGTAAGAAGGCGTTTATGGGCCGCGGAGTGAAAATAATAGCCCAAGACATAGCCGCGTGTTCTAACATGACAAGGGTCATAAATGCTAGTTATGCACGAGGTCCATACAAAATTGTATATACAGACCAATTTATATTCACAATTAAAACCAGATTTACAATTTTTTATAAACTTTGGTAACCTACAATACCACTAATTGTCACTGTTTGTCAAACTGACAAACAAAACACTAACCGGGCCATGTAGTACTTTATGGCCCTAGTGTTCTAAAGTGACACATCACACTATTCAAAAGTAGGGGTTAAGATGACGAATTTTTCCCGGTCGTACATAACGGCATATTATTATACTAATCTAATGTAATATAAATCGCACCATTATTGATGCTGCGCGGTTTTCTAATAAAACTTTATTAGCATTTTACAATGGAAAAGCAACTATTGTTGATTACTATTTCCTGAAATCCATTTACATTGTAAAAAATGGTGTATTTATACGGAGCGTTTGGGCACCCGTGGATCACGTTCAGTAAGGCAGTAATTAACCCTCATTATTAATGAAATGTCGTCGTATACGTAGTTACACAACCAATAGGCATAAAAAGTCATTGTTTTTTGTGATAATATCCTTATTAAAAGAAATGAGAGGTTTGTTTACAAAAAGCAGAAAATAGTGAACCGTTGAATGAAGCCTTGATACTTTTGCCGGTTTAACACGGGATGTAGTGTTGTGCATTACTTAAGAGGTATGATAGCCGTATAGTAAAAGCAATAACATTTTGACAAAGGATCATAATTGCACATTTTTATTTAGATTTTCTTAATGATCGGTATTTATAACAGAAGAGTCACTTTATCTAAGTGCAAGATGTTTTTTTATAGACCATTGATTTAAGCAAGCTTTTGTCATCATCGTTGTTTTCGTGGAATCAAAAGTTTCACCACCTTAAAATAAGGTTTTCCTTATGTATTCTCCCAACTGTTCGTTTTAGTTAGCTATTCTTCTTACTTCGCTTTATTTTTTTCAACATTTTCAAAGAAATGTTTTTATGCTTTTATTTAAATACGCCATGGGTCTATTCTTGCACGTAGTATTATTGTGTTTCATTTGCTTCTGCATCAAGTTTCCTGATCGAAAAATAACCTTACATTTAACAAATCAAACGCAAAGTAAATTGAAAACTTTATAATTTGCAGGTTAACGCTTAACAAACAGAGTATAAAATTGGCAATTTTGTTGGAGTACTCCAAGATCATTCATATTACAACTAATCAACAAGCATCAACAGATCACAAGCAGGGCAAGTCAGATTTTTAGACGAGGACAGCCCCATTCCAGGCCCCGTTCCAGGCACCATTCCAGGCGACGCCGGACCAAGCGGGAGCAGCGACGACATCAACGCCAACGGCGGCGGGAGCACCTACTAGCCATTGGGGCTTAGGAGCAGGCACGGCGAAGGCGAAGGCCAGGATGGCAGCGAGGAGCAACTAAAAATAGTAATAAAAAATATATGTCAAAGATTTCATAAATCGACCTAAGAAATTAGGTGGCATGGTTGATCTAGTAGAAATATCCAGAATTTCGATACTTACAAGCTTGAACATTTTGGAGTAGATTATTTGACTTCTTGATATCAAACTATGACTACTAGGAGTTGGCGGCGGCTTATATACAATTTTCGTGACTGTTCTTAATGATGCAAGCTTCTGTTTGATTGAGAAGAGCGTTTTTGTTACTTTTTTTATAATGTAAGCGTTTACAATGCATTTTTTGCAACAATGAATTAGTTAACTGGATCATTGATATTGATGAGTCTACACAAATTTGGCAAAAAAATCGGTGACTGGAATAATAAAATACCTTTCCACATTACATAATAACTGTAACACATTCAGAATGTTGCATCATTGTTAACTCTTCTTATAATTAGGTTTTTGTATTCAAAGGTGCGATGATCCTAAGCAGAATAAGCGAATACCCGATAACAATCACGTCATAGAAACGGAATTGTGGAAATAGACAATATTTTGCTAATTTCAAAAGTGATATAAACACAGCTCGATATTGATTTATCGGTTACATTTCATTTGCGCTCTCTACTAGTAAAAACTAGTATTAGGTTTTTGAAATTTGCAAATTTGCATCATACCTACAGTTTAGAATTATTCAACGAGCTCTGTTAAAAAAATATAAATTATTTATCCTAGAACACGCGGTTTCCTATTAGTCGTCTAATTTTGGAGAATCTGAATATTTCTTTCATAGATGATCAAGAAACATTAGAACACATTGGTCATTGGAGTTTATTGTTGTAGTAACTACCGGAATTTACTGAGAGACTTCTTCAGTAGCAACCTTGGAATTGTATTATACTTTTCCGAAACAATTTCAGATGATTAAACTGGGTATACACTTGATATGTAAATAATTCTATTATTTCGATCATAGATACGTCAATCAGCTCCAGGTGTGATCATTATTATATCATCTTATTAGCTTTATTTGGTTTGGTGTAGTAAATACGACGATAATATGTTGATTTAACCGAATATAAAACTGAATGCTGTAGGTGTGTCGCTGCCTTTATAAAATGCAAAGTTTTACAGAAACGAAGCATGCTATAATTATGGAAGTTTATCAAAAGCAAATAAACGTGTATGTAAAACGACGATTGGACCCGATTTTGTATATAAACCCAAACCGAGCTCCATGGGTTATCATTTGATCCTATTGAGTCAAATACAACTTTTCAAAATGTTCAAGCTGGTAAGTCGTTTATTACAGTTTTAAACTTCTATTTCAACATTATTTTACAAAATGCGCTTAGGATTTATTTAATTTTTTAACTCTAATTTTAATTGTAGTTGTTGTTCGTCGCCCTCTTGGCCTTCGCCTTCGCCGCCCCCGAACCCAAACCCCAATGGGTCGTCTCTAACGTTGCTGGTGTTCCCGCTTGGAATGGAGCCTGGAACAGCGGCTGGAACGGTGCCTGGAACGGTGCCTGGAATGGTGCTTGGAACGGGGCTGTTCTCGTCTAAAAATCTAACTAGTCCTGACCATTAGCATTGATCTGTTAATTAGTATTAAGTCGAAAGCAATGGAGTACTCCTAAAATAATGCGAATTTTATATTTTGTTAATTGTTAAATGGAGAATTTGCAAATTATAAGGTTTTCAATTTAAAATATGTGTTTTATTTAAACATAAAAAACTTCATGATAATCCTGACTGAAGTCAACGGCATCTTTACCGATTAAACTTCCTAAAATGCTTCTCCTTTATACCAAGTATCTGCATGGTGCAAATACGACAAAAGTTAGTGCACCTTCTTCTTAGTGCTGAAAATTCGACTTGAAGGCGCTATAATTATACTCTGTAATAATCGTTTATTAAATAGAATTCTTAGGAATTAATATAAATATTTGGAGTTTCATTATGTAGGCCATAAACCTCTGGTGTTTTATTGCCATAAAACCATCTAGTTTTATTGCATTTAAAACACTTGTCAAAATCGAGATTTTCAGGTTAAGTTTTGCGTCAGTCTGGGTCAAATAACAAATAAAACCGAACATACCAACCTCGAAATTAACATAGCCTGACAATATAATTCAGTATTACCACACATATAACACAAATCACAGGCGACTCTAATCTAAATTTTTGTGATCTCTCGGTACCTTCCAAATGGTCACTATGATTTTTCACGGCTGTAAATATAACATTTATGTTTTTTAGATATTTATTGAGTTGTTGGATAACATTTTGTATTTTACGCGTATGTTATTACGAATAATTCACTCCATTCTCGGTCTAGCAGCATCGAGGACTCAACTTTTATCTCCTGGATTATTTGTAATATAACACACTTGCACCATAAATAACTATTCTCATACATTATATCCTCTGCCGAGGTTACGCATCATGCTCTTTTTGCGTATGAAAGAAGCATTTAAAATAGTACCATACTTTTAAAAAAAGCCCCGATGCAAGTTTTGCAGAACATATTGTTATAGTTATCATAAATTTGGTCTTTCATTGACAGCTGACAGGTATTATCTTTCGGCACGGAAAGTTCGTTCCCCACATTTCGTTCTCCACATTTCGTACCCCACATTTCGTTCCCGGGAAATTTCGTCTCCCCAGATCTCGTACCCGGAAACTTTGTTCCCGAGCGAGCTCAATTTGTCTCCTAGATTACAGGGTGTTAAAAAACGAGTGCAGCGATCGGAATACAGTTAGATAATGAAAGATATTTTAATTAATTTATTTATTATAATAAACTTATAAAAACAAAATAAATTTTATTTAATAAAAATGACGGTTTAAACTAAGTATCTTCATTATAAGGCCATAATTTCTCATTCAGAACAATTTTTCTTAGTAATATTTTGCCATATCATGAACAAAAAGGGTAGTTTACCTGAACGGAAATTGTGTTTGCTTAACTGACAAGGCCCACTTGTTTTTGAAAAACTGAAAATTTTCTTAAAATTCTTTACAAACCAAGCAGGAATTTTAATTCCTATAACATTTTTATGTAAAAATAAAGAAATTTAATTCCCTCTTGTAAACTCAATCCGAACACATACTGTTCTTATAAGTTTGATATAATAAATAAATTAATTAGAATATCTTTCATTTTTCTAACTGCATTCCGATCGCTGCACTCGTTTTTCAACACCCGGTAATCTAGGAGACAAATTGAGCTCGCTTGGGAACGAAGTATCCGGGTACGAGATGTGGGGAGACGAAATTTCCCGGGAACGAAATGTGGGGTACGAAATGTGGGGAACGAAATGTGGGGAACGAACTTTCCGCAAACCATATAAAGTTGCGTCAGTCTTTTTGTGTATATAGGTTAAATTAGAATAAAAGGAAAACGGCATATGTTGGCATATATCGACAGCAATATCTTTTAATACTGAAGGCAGGTAGTACCAGGTAGCAATTGATATTGGCATTTATTTTTGCATATTTCATTTGATTTGCAGTAACATTTTTTGATCGGAACATAACCTTACATTCTACAAATAAAAGACGGAATAAATTGAAAACTTTATAATTTGCACGTTGACGCTTAACAGAGTAAAAAATTCACAAGTTTGTTGCAATACTCCAACATCATTCAAATTATAACTAGTCAACCATCATCAAAAGATCACACGTCAAAAATAAGACAAGGCCTTCTTAAGTTACATATTAAGGAATTTGCAATATTGTATTCCCGGAACAATAAAGCATAATTTATTATTCCTCTAACGAATCGGAGAACAACTAGTTTTGTGCAACATTCGCATTTTGAACGTGTGAATGAGCAAAGAGAAAAATAGTTGGTGCATTGCCGAATGTTGTAAGGTGCTCGTGGTAATACTGTAGCGTATAACTAGTATTTATTGTGTAAGACGCTAAAAATATGTTTGCGGTAAGTAGACTACAGATTACAATAACTACGGTAGTAGTAAAGTAAAAAAGACAGCTAATATCATTTCCTCTCATAATCAAACCCTAGTAGTTATTAACGTCATTAGGCCGATATATAGTGCCGCGAACTCGCCTAAAGTCGGGGTGACTGACAATCCTTTTAGTCAAACGACACCTTGTACATGAAGACGGATGAAGTAACTGTTGCGAGATTAATAAAAGCACTTAAGTACAAATAATTTATTTTTTCTGCCATCTACAGAACAATTTAAGTATTATAAGGCTACTTATTAATGACTAAATTTTCAGTTCAGTTTGACCAAGAAAACTCGGTAGGCGTTCTCAAAATTTCTAATACGGGTATCAGAGCAGCTCTGGAATTCGGACTTCTAAGTCACGTACACGAACGTGACAATACATCGCTCCATAATGCTATTCTTGAAAATTGTATGTTTTAAGCATCAAAATTGTCAAGCTATCAAAACCTTGCAAATGTCCTCTAATAAAATTAGCAACTGTAGTAAACGAATTTGCTCCAACCGGTACGCACTTATAACCTAATTTGTATGGCCAAGTGTCAATTGTTGCGCTTCTGGTCACGTACTGCCAACAGCTTTGCCCAATTTTACGGTCTACGAGGTGCATCCTGCATAAATTGCCCCTTGTTCTTGCCTGAGATTCAGATACTTCTATCTGTCCAGAATAAGTCACATTCTAAATACAGGCTTTCAACCGCTTGTTGTAAACTTTAATATGCTAAATTCGCCTATGAAATTCTACCTTAAAATTAATACATTACAAATTGCTTATGGTTGACTAAAGTACAGTATATTTGAACAACTACGTTTAATTCATTTTGACACAAGAACCCTAATCGTAACAATAGCAAATAATGGAGAAAGTTGAATTTTGTAATCCGGAGCGATAACCAAGGTTTTTAATGAAACAAGCCCGTTATTTGCGTATCGGTTTTTCGTAATACAAATTTATACATTTGAAGAATAACTTATTATTAAACGTAATTTAAAGATCAAGTGATTATTAACAGCTACCCGCCGCTATAATCCTTAACGGCCTACGGCACTTATCAATGACTTCTCATGTATTTGCTTAGTTCCGTTAAAATGTAATAATGGTATAATATTAGGAAAAATATTAAACTAAACAAGATACAACAACAACTAAAAATTACTTAATTTTTGGCACATGAATAATAAAAATTAAAACGTTAAGGATTCATTACATCACATTATTACTTGATCCTTCGTAATTTTTATGTTTGTGTTTGTTTAAGTTTAAAATAAATACCTATACTTACCAAATGTAATTGTTAATTTACCCATTTTGTTATAAACCCCCGAAATAGTGAACCTGCCTCGCAAATGGGTCACTAATTCTCGACTCTACTGTATTCCAAACAAGCCTTGCTAATACAATCTAAACTACATTATAAATAGTATTTCATATGAGTGACAATTGATACCATAACGTGTAGGTGTTCTGTTGCCATTTTTCAGAGAGATATAATAAAAAGTATAATTCATTCCACGGCAGAAACTGCCTTGTTTCTCGCTTTCTAGTGAAATATACTACTCTGTATCTGCATTTTCTTACTGCCATCATACCTTTGAATACCAAAACGTAATTATAATAAGAATTAACAATGATGTAACATCTTCCATTTGTTACAGTAATTATGTTAGAGTACGATGGATCAACACGGGAAACGGTACTAATGTTCTTGTCCAAATATAACAGATAAAAAGTAAGCTACTTAATATGAGTCTGCATAACTTTATGTGGACTCATCCGTAGCAATGATCCAGTTAATTAATTCATCAGTACAAAAAACGTAACAAAAACTTACACTATTCTCAATCAAACAAAAGCTTGCATCATTATGAACAGGTGATAAATTTGTATATAAACCAACACCAATTCATTCTAGTCACAGTTTGATTTCGAGAAGTCAAATAATCTACTCCAAAATGTTCAAGCTTGTAAGTATCGAAATTCTATATTTTTGTACATTTATCAGACCTGCCACTCAATTCTTTAGTAAGATTTGTAAAATGTACTTTGAACTTTAAAATTAATTTTTATATTTAGTTGCTCCTCGCCGCCATCCTGGCCTTCGCCTTCGCCGTGCCTGCTCCTAAGCCCCAATGGCTCGTAGGTGCTCCCGCCGCCGTTGATGTCGTCGCCCCCGCTTGGTCCGGCGTCGGCTGGAATGGTGCCTGGAACGGTGCCTGGAATGGGGCTGTCCTCGTCTAAAAATCTGACTTGCCCTGGATGTGATCTGTTGATGCTTGTTGACTAGTTGTAATATGATGGTCTTGGAGTATACTCCAAAAAAATTGCCAATTTTATACTATGTTTGTTAGCGTTAACTTGCAAATTATAAAGTTTTCAATTTACTTTGTATTTTATTTTGAAATGTGCGGTTATGCTTCCACCAGGAAACTTCAAGCCGAGTTAAAAGAAACCTACGAAAATACATACGAAATACGTAGATACAAAATTGCTGACTAGTGTCGTTGATATCAGTATTAAAAAATATCTTCTTTATGTCACACAATTCAGTGATAACGTAGTTTTAAACCAAAGTAATACAAATTTAAAACTAGTAAAAACTCGTGTATAGTGCTACAAAATTGCTAGAATTATTTCACCATGTCGAGATTTGTATTGAGAAGTCATTGATTAATTCGATATATAACGTTTATTATCGTTTGTAATAGCTGTAGCAGTAGTTTAGCATTTTTTATGATAAAATTGTGTATTTCTACATTAATGATCATTTCATAAAACTGATTTTTTTAACATAGCAACTATTACTGCACCGTAACGGCTTCTAACAAGGATATTATTTACATTCATGAGTATAAATATAAAAAGTACCATTAGTATTGTAACAGTACGTCAGGTTAGTTCTCCACGTGGTTACGCTAAATGTAAATCAGACATTTCGAATGCTTTTATACTTAATTATTCGCCCCTTTCGTCTGATTTGCTAGCTCAGTGAACATAAAACCCTGTTACAAATTGTCAATATCTGCCAAAACAGAAATCTGGTCCGCTTTGTAGTGTTCTTGGGCTGAGAATGACTTCAAACAAAGAGCAAGAAGAGACAAATTTGCTTAAATAAATATTGACCTCAAAATTCATGTCAAATGTAAGACAGGCGCTGTCTAAATTTGCGTCCATGAAGCCCGATCAATTCGCGTAGCCACGTGCATTTCCTAATCGCAAGCCTCACACAGCGGTAGCGATTGCTTTCGATTCTCGAAGTTGTTTTGTTTTGCATCATCCATACTTTGTATGGCGTGATGCGTGGAAAACAACCACATCTGATGCTAGTTATCTCCGGTTGCTGACAGGCACCTCAATTACTGCTAAAGTTGCGTCTACAAAGTGGAGGCCTCGAAAACACCTTCGCAAATTTGTATGCTCAACTTGTACATAGTGAAAATGCATTCGATGGATTTGCAAATGCTGCTTTGATGAATTTTTACTGATTCACTCTTATTACTGCTTTTATAGCTCTCTCCTTCCGGAGAGATCGCACAATGCAGTCGACTGCCAGTTTCAAGAAATTTACTAAAAATTGGTCACATTTCAGAATCATCAAATAGAGTTTTCCCAATTAGTTTTTACTTTTAATCATTATTTCATTGAAAAGGAGAAAATATTTTACTCCGAAACGATGCAAATTTATTTTATTTTTTATTTAAAAAGTTTAAAAATATATGAAACAGCTTTACCATCTGTTAACGAAATACCAAATGGTAACGGTAAAGATGTGTACTACAAAATTTGTCTAAGATTTTTTTTAATTTTTCCTTTTTAAAAAGAACAGAAATATTTAGGGCGCTTCTTTCATACGCAAAAGCATGATACGTAACATAGAGAAGGGATACTATGTATGATAAAGATAATAAACCGATAATATTGAAAACTCCATGAGAGTAGGCCCCAAAAGAAAATGATTAGTGGAATAATAAGCCAATAGAACATTCCTAAATATTAAATGTTAATTCCTTACCGTTCTACTTAATACCGAAATACATGCTTAAACCGAAATTTCAGAAGAAAGACTACTAACATTTGAATATTTACATGCGGCGTATGGTTCGTCTGAAGGAGAAGCGTTTTTGAAAATTGGCAACAATTTCGTATGGTTTATTTGGAAATTATTCCTAGGATATGAATAACTAACAAATAAAATAAAAACCTTTTATTTGGACATTTTCATTAACAAATTGACAATAATATAAAATTGGCAGCATTTTAGCAGAACTACATTGCTTTCCACAACACAAATTAACAAATCAATGGTAATGGTCAGGGCCAGTTAAATTTTTAGACGAGAACAGCCCCGTTCCAAGCACCATTCCAGGCACCATTCCAAGCACCGTTCCAGCCATTCCAGGCTCCATTCCAAGCGGGAACACCAGCAACGTTAGAGACGACCCATTGGGGTTTGGGGTCGGGGGCGGAGAAGGCGAAGGCCAAGAAGGCGACGAATACCAACTAGAATTAAAATTAGAGATAATAAATTAAGTAAATCGTTACTGAATTTAGTAAACTAATATCAAAGTAAACGACTTACCAGTTTGAACATTTTGTAAAGTTGTATTTAACTCAACAGGATCAAATGATAACCCATGGAGCTAGTTTTAGCTTTATATACAAAATCGAGCCTTTTTACATACACGTTTTGACAAACATCCAGATATCATTGTTTTGTTACTTTAAAACTTTGCATTTTCTAGAGGTTGTGCCGCACCTACAGCATTCAGTTTTACATCTGTTAAAAAATATGCTACCGTCGCATTTACTAATCCAAATTATATAAAACCAATATACTACAGAAATGACACAAGTGGACGTAATTGTTAACGGATTTATCATAAAAACCGTTGAATTATTCACATAGCAAATGTAAGTCTCGTTGAATTTTGTAAAACTGTATCGGGGAAGGATAACACAACTGTAATGTTGCTTCATGAACGCCTACTGAAAAAGTTCGTTAGTAAACACTGCCATATGCTACAAAACATAATTATTAACTTTCTGAAGTATTTCTCAAATAACTTTCAAAGAACTATTTAGATTTCCCAAAACTAGAAAGCTATTAGTAATCTACTCTCCCTAAAAGGTCGTTAAATGTTAAAGTGTTTTTCTTAAAAAAAGCAGAAACTCGTGGAATAATTTTAAAACTATAAGTAGGATGCAAATTTGTCAACAACCTCATAGGTGTAATAAACAAATAAAGAGCAACATTTGGTAATCTAACGATCCCAGTATAATAAAACTATTACTCAGCTGTTCTTACTAGTTGAGTGCGCTAATTATGCATAACCTATAAATTAATAGAGTTTATAACATTATGCATTTACATCGCATTGAAAATTAGCTACTACAGTAATTTATACAACTAGTTTTAAAAGTCATACTTTTTTCATGAATTTGCAGTTTGATTAACGAGGGCGAAGTGAAAAATTATACCAATTGCGTTAGAATTGTTACGCAATGGACAACATTGCTGGTGACGATAACATCCTGAAAAATTATGGAAGGTACAATCTATGGTAGATTTCGTCAGAAATTGATGTCTAGCACTCCAAAGAAAATCGAGTGTGTCTTATTCAAATGACGAGCAAATGATACCCTTTTTTGGTTGATGTCCAGTTCGTCAGTTTGTATAAAATAAACGTAAACCGGTTGGTTTAAAAATTTCGTTCTGGCTGGCTCGAAAGGAATTGCTTAAAACTACATCAAATTTTGACACCTCTTCAACGTAGAAATTTGAGCTTGGGAATTTTAGTAATAAAAGCATCATCAAAAGATACTTTCGTATTTTTTGTGTAGATGTTTATTCGTAATAAAATGAGGGTTGCTCCTACGAGGGTCGCCATATATGTTTAGATTTTATTTGAAAAATACGCAAATAAAAATAGAAATTGACGGGCCCCAGCGTTTTTTCGAAAAGGTATTCCTTGAATTTTTAACAATTTTTTTTTAAATTTGAAATTAGAGTGCTTCGACTACATGATCATCAGCACTATATAAACTTGTGTGTTACAATTAATTGGTAGCTTACATTGGTATTACAATAAGTTAATTAATCTACTTTGAAAAAATTTATAACGTTTATCTGGTTTTTGAAGGCTTCTGTGGCTTATGGTGGGATTTTGCACTGTCTTCTTTGCTCGTCGTAGTTTATACAGGCTAACAGAATACGGTCAGTGGTTAGGGGTGTATCACAATGGTTGCAATTGGGGCGTTCAATTTTTTGCAGCAACTAAGGATGAGTAAGGCGGCTATGTCCAATTTTAAGCCTGGAGAGTATAACCTGGTCTCTTCTATCAGTAAGTTCTGGACTTGATGATTCCGTGTGGTTGTTTATTGGTCGGTTTCCACTTATTCGAACTTGTTCGTTTCGATGTAAGTCTGATATTTGGCGTTTGAGGTGTTTTTTTATGTCGTAAGGGGTCACGTTGTTTAGGTGAATAACATCTTCGGATGATGTCGCTTCTTTTGCGTACTTATCTGCTTTTTTATTTCCTGGTATACCTGTGTGTGAAGGCACCCACATGAATACCAGTTTCTTTCTTGACCGAGTGATGGTGGTTACTAGCTTTTGCGTTTGTTGGATTAATGGGTCGGTGTGGTACGGATTCTGCATGGCTTCTAAAACACTTTTGGAGTCTGTACATATAACAAAGTTATTGTTTTGATTTGTTTGTGTTCATTCTAGTGCTTTGAGAATAGCGGTTTCTGCAGTAAAAATACTGTTATAAGTACTTCGATGAAGTTTGACGTGTGTACTGTTGGAAACATAAGCAGCTCCTACGTTGCTGTGTAAATGTATGTGTGGTTTTTAGTTGGAAATATTTGCGATAAGTTCTGGAAGTTTCTGCATATTGTTTCATGGCAAACGTCGTTTTTGGACAGCTTTAGGAGGTCAAAGATGATGTTTGGATTGGAATGGGTCTAGGGGGGAATATTCGAAGGAGATTTTTGTAAGACGGGTGGAAACTTTTGGTTTAGTTTTTTTAATATGAGAGACAGTCTATAGTGAAATGGCTTGCGACGGTTACTCTTGAAATCTCAGATTGAGTGAAAGCAGGCGTTGAATATAGATGTGTGTGCAGGATTTTTGGAGGAGGAAGCTACTGAAGAAACAGTTTATCGAGAGTTTTTCTCTCCTATGCGATAGCGTAGGTTCATTTGCGTTTGTAAGGACTATTCTTATAGCGGTGTTATGGACAGCTTCGAGTAACTTTAAGGTATTAAGGCTTGGCGATGAGTATACGATTGAACCATAGTCGATTTTTGAACGTATTAGAGTTCTATATAATAGGAGGAGCGTTGAGGTGTCAGCTACCCATTCATGACTTGCTAAGGTTTTTAAGATGCCAAGTTTTGTTTTGCAGGTGTTTTTTAATGTTTTCAGGTGAGTTCTCCATGTTATTTTTTGTCTAAGGTCACGCCGAGGAATTTCATATGGTCGTCGTATTTGATTATGTTGTTGTTCAGCAATAAGCGTGGTTCTTGGTTTGTTAGTTCTGTCCTACGGAAGTGGATGGCTCTGGTTTTGGTGGTAGAGAATTTGAAACCGCTTAGCTTTGACCATTTTTCTAAGCTGTTGATTGCTTTCTGGAGATGAGCTTGCACGGAGGTTAAGTTTTTTCCTTTGCAGTAAATTGTAAGATCATCGGCAAACAAACTGATGTTGCCTGGGGTTGAGGTGTTCTGTTTTCCAGAAAGTTTTCTATAAAGGCTAAGATGTTTCCTTACAGTTCAAAGTCGTGTAGAGATTTGGTTATGAGATATCTCCACGTCATGTCAAACGCCTTTTCGAGGTCGAAACATATTGCTATCAAGTGTGCTTTGTTAGCGAAGGAGTCACATATATCGCTTTCTAAACGAATTAATTGATGATTAGTGGAGTGGTTTTGTCTAAAGCCGCTCTGATGTTCTGTTAGTAGATTGTTTTATTCTAAGAACCAACGCAGTATATAATTTATTATTTTTTCGAAGAGCTTGCGTAGGGTGTTTATTAGGGATATCGGTCGGTAGTTCACAGGGTCGTTTTTTTTTCTTTCAAAGGCTTAAGAATTGGGATTATTACTGCTTCTTGCCAAGCACTTGGGAAAAGATGATTTGTCCACATTTGGTTGTAGGTATATGTCAAGTAATTTGGTGTATGCTTTGTTTGTCAGTCTGTGGAGAAGTGCGAATGGTATGCTATCGGGTCCTGGTGCTGAATTTCGACAATTGTGTAAAGAGAACTTTAGCTCAAACATATTTATAGGTGTATTAATTGTGTTGACAAGGTCGTTTGTAATAGGTATGTTGTAATCTTCTGTAAATTGTTTGTACTCTCTGAATTGGTGGTCATAGTTTTCGTTACTGGATGTATTTGCGAATGTTGTTGCTAGTGTTTCGGCTATTTCTTTTGGTGAAGTTATAGTGGTGTTGTTTTTTGTAAGAGCCATGATTGTGTGTGACGGGTTTTTGCCTTCAAATTTCCGATTTTTTTTCCAAACTTCGGAAATGTTGGTGTTTTGGTTGAGTGGTGATGTATATGCTTTTATGAAAATTTGGTTGGTTTCTTTTCCAGCGGGTTGCGCAGTGTTTGTGTCGTGTGTTGTAGTTGGGAGTAGGTCCATCGGGGGTTCACTGGTGGTACTGGATGATAATTGCCTCTTAATTCTCTTTTGGGAGGAAGTGTCTTCCGTTTGTGTTTTTAGTGGTTCTGGAGATCATCTGTCTTCTGTAGAAAGAGTTGTTTCATTATTTGTTTTGGTAGTGTTATTGGGGCTTCGGAGTGCTAAGTGTCCTGGTTGTTTGCGTAAGTAGCATGATATTGGATCGGTTGATGTGAAGATTCTGTATACTGAGTCATCGTGTTGAACTAGGAAGGAGTCTGGGATATCTTGGCATTCTTCTGAAATGTATATTTGTCGTCGAAAACTGAGAAAATGAGAGAATCCATCGTCAGAGAGCCCTGCATGTAGGAAGGTTATTGGAGACTCCAGATGTAAACTTTTCGATTTTAATGCGTTTTCTATGATCTCGTGCGGTATCCTTGGCGACACGTTGGAAAGTACAATTCTAGTTGCTGGGATTATAAGTCGTCGTAATTTTAATATTTGGGTTCCAATTTCTATTTTATTTTTGGTTATATTTATGATTTGATCGACAATTTCTTTTGTTGAGAAGTAAATGCAAAAACGATTGTTTGAAGTTTTCGAGGCGAAACGGATGTGATTTGAGTTTATAATTTTAGCTATGGCTGTAATGTAATCTGTTTGCGGTTGTTACGGTATAAAAAGGACTTTACGACACCCACCCAAGGTGAGCATCGCACCACGGAATCAGTCCTGAAAACATGACACACTTGCCCTGAAATCGGTTCGAAATAGGCTAATAGGCCACGGCTGGAACGCTCAGGGAGTCGGGCGTGAGTCACACGATACGTTCTGGGCAAGCGCGTTGTGGCATAATATATACAGGGTATGTCGAAATTATGAGGGCGCCACCAAGCCTGTCTTAACCCGGCTAACCGGGCCTGGACGGTTAGACGGGAGCGAAGCATGCAAAAATACTCCGCCAATAAGATTATTCAAGAGTTGCAAGGTCAAACAACAACTTCGGGATTGCCTTAAGCAAGGATTGTGATTAGGTGTCCATCCGACCACGACTACGCAGCTGTCTCACTCACCTGCACGCTCACAGCTTCCTCGTTCCGTCGTACAATAATTCGTACAATAAAGGGGCGTCTATCTGTAACAGAACATGCACAAACCGAAACAAACAATAGTTCCCTTAACTAACCAATCATATATTTCACTTCGAGTTACAATGGGGTAGCAGAATGCGTCGCCCTGTATCTAACCTTACTCTATAATTAAGGGCACCAGCTGGCACGCGCGCTCTAAGCTTAACGACAGATGTTGAACATTAGTGAACAGCAATAATAGGTACAAAGATACACATTGCCTTATGCAAGGGCAGCGACGATTTACATTAGCCTTCACGGCCTGAACTGTCTGCAGTCTGAATGAATACACTAGCGTAGTAATGAATAGGTACAACGATACACATTGCCTTATGCAAGGGCAGCGACGATTTACATTAGCCTTCACGGCCTGAACTGTCTGCAGTCTGACTGAATACACTAGCGTAGTAATGAGTAGTAATGAGTAACACTCGCGTTCACAGCGGTAATCAGGTTAAAGGCACATACCTTAATGCGTGGGCGGCGAGGGAGCCTGGTACAGCTGAGTTGCGACGAGCTGCAATCGTAAGTGGTAGGTACCTTCGGTGTTACAACGGCGAAAGGGGGTGAATGCATAACCGCCTCAATGGCGACGGGAGACGCGTCAAGACGCGTACAACGGGACGACGAAAATGATGGGGGCCTCACTCGTTCTGCTGAACCAAATCCTCGTAGGTCGAGATGAAGGGGGCACGACCCCTCACTAATAGTAGCAGGAACTGGGCTCCAAAACACCCACGTTACGCCGAAGATCACTCGACAAATTTCGAATCACCACCACCACACACAAGCGCTCTCTGCCACGGGCTCTGGAAGACTCCTTCAAGGCGAAAACGCCCGCAACATAACTGCTGAAGCAGCACCCGACGGGAAAACGACTGACGCCCCCGCCATAATGGCGGGAGCGCCGCACGAACTCACATACACTATCCGACCTCTTGTTTTAACGACGGCTCTCGGCTGAATGCCCGAGGGAAGCGTTGGCAAAAGGTCACCTTGGCCGCGTCCCCCACGTGACTAAACCACAGCGAATCGCAAGGCGATGAAATGAAACCAACCAATGCGGGCCACGCTGGCATCACGCCACGACAGCGTGCTATTCTAAATTCGGAAAACGCCATCAGAGGAGAGCTCCAACCGACGAAAAATACTGCTTTTTAGGCTAACTATGTGCGAAATCGTGATTCTGGAATTAGGCGATGGAGCCAAATAAAGAGCTAAAAGGGCTTAGCATACGGGCGCGCTGCTCTAAGCTTAGGCGGCTATTCAAAATACCAAAATGACCTAACTAACGGCGTGAAATGCAATTAAGCATCTGAAATAGCAAAATGACTTAACACGGTATTCCGTCAATTGTGTCTATAGTTATGGCATGGAGTGTTGTGATTTGGTGACTGATGAGAAGGTAGTTTGATTGTTAGGTTTTTCGCTTTGAGTTGGGGTTAGGTTAAGTTGGTTTTTATTTATGTTGTCTAGACTTATCATTTTGGAAATGTAGAGTGGTCTGATAAAGATTAATTGGGACTGGCTGGACAGCTGTTCTAATATCTCGGTTAGCTCTGGCACTATAGATAGATGAATATTGTTGTCACTCGGCACACACAGAAAATCGACCGTCTCGAACAAAATCGGAACGGAACTCTAACAAATTTATCCACTGATTTACGAAAGAATTGTATAAACCCGCTGTATTAATTAGATTAAGAACACATTAGCTATTTGAAATCGCGCTCATGTGAATTCCTGCGCTTTCCTATAGTGCATTGAGAAAAGTCGGCCGATCAACGCAGAAGGCAGCTAAACATACAACGAGAGGACGCTCTTTACGGGAACTAAAGACACTAAGGTAGAGACCAACGCTTAATTTTTGGGATGGATATCTGAACTCCAGCAGTGTCGCACAGTTTTGGAAAGCATCCCAAAGGTCCATATAACTAGCAACTGGAAGCCTCTTTAGCGATTTCAAGGTGAAATCACTTGATTTTAGTACCGAGAGTGGTAAGTGGAAATTTGACCAACCACGCCATTAAAATAGCCAGGAAACAGGTTAGTTCATTTATGACCAATGTATTTGATAAAATCCATAGTCGAACATATTTTTAACGCAGCACATGTTCGTATCATTTTTCAACACGCGAATCGTGCGAGTTAGCAAATATTTGCGATCAGTATGCTGGTGCGCAGGAACGGACTAAAGTGAATTGTCGAATTGGGTGAAATAGATTTCCGCAAAGTATAATGTTAGGCTAATACTTGTCATTTGGTTCGTTGTTTCTTGTGCGAACTGTAGATGTAATTAAAATTTTGCTTTTAGCTCTTAGCATTGCAAACCCAACTTCAACCTTTGGTTATTCGTGGCATATGTTAATATCAAATTGTAAATGCGAGTAAAATTTAGGTCTTAGCGCATAGACATTGAAGTAAACATTAATCTTTAATATTTACGGCGTATATTATTTGCGTATTTCTTGTATTTGCATGTATGTAAAAAAATCTATAGTATATTATGTTTTTTAACAACTTTGGCCTTTATTCTTATCGAGGTTGAAGATTTATTTTTATAATTGAAGGTGTGTACGATACGAGCTTGGAACAAAGCTATGTTGGCTTTCCCATAGCCGCAACTGAGGTAACAACGAGTCTTGTCAGTTAACTAGCAACTCAATGGTAATCAAAATTAAAACAAACAAGGGAAGAACAAACGCCGAGTTACAATACTTCGAAATAGTTATAAATAGTTTGGGAAAATAGATTGCGTACTGCGTACTATTACTTGTTCTGGTCAACCTCAAATTTGTTTAGAGTTCTACAACTCAGTTTATTAATAATTATTGTTAATAAATTACTTGTTTGTTGCAAGCTTTAAGTTCTAAGGAAGAAGCTGTTTTCATTTTAAGATGCAGCGTTTCCCTTTTTCGCTCTCTAAAACTTGTAAGTTTAAATTTTTATTCAAACCAAATATACAAATATGTTCACTGGGTGCTGCACTTTAAATTCCCCTATTGAAATACACGGGTCGAAGCCTCGTAGTGTACGCTACCCGTGATACATAAGCGATTGACGTGATCAATCCGGAAACATCTCTGTCGTTCGTGTATGACAAGGTAGCAATGTGTTAAGTATTTGCACTAGGCAAAAAGGAAAAACCTCTTAGAAAGATCAATCGGCAATGATGCAGTTGACTCTCTTAGTGTATGTTATGAAGTTATTCATACTTAATAAAACACATATTCTAAATTGTAAAATTTTATAATTTGCAAATCTCCGTTTTAAACCGTACAAACTATAACATTTGCAATATTTTAGGAGTACTCCATTGCTTTAAATTTAGTACTAATTAACACATCAACGTATTGGTCAGGACTAGTTAGATTTTTAGACGAGAACAGCCCCGTTCCAAGCACCATTCCAGGCACCATTCCAGGCACCGTTCCAGGCACCGTTCCAGCCATTCCAGGCTCCATTCCAAGCGGGAACACCAGCGACATTAGAGACGACCCATTGAGGTTTGGGTTCGGGGGCGGCGAAGGCGAAGGCCAAGAGGGCGACGAATACCAACTAGAATTAAAATTACAGTTAGAACATTAAATAAATCGTTACTAAATATAGCAATGTAATGTCAAAATAGAAGCTTAAATAAACGGCTTACCAGTTTGAACATTTTGAAAGGTTGTATTTGACTCAATAAGATCAAATGATAATCCACGGAGCTAGTTTCGGCTTTATATACAAAATCGGGTCCATTAACAATTTTACATACACGTTTGTTTGCTTTTAACAAACATCCACATAACATTGTTTTGTTTCTGTAAAACTTTGCATTTTCTAGGCTTCACCACACCTACAGGATTCATTTTCATATTTCGTAAAACATGTGCTACCGTTGTGTTAAAATCTTATGAAACCAATAAGATGTAAAACTAATGAACTGAAGTAGACTTAATTATTGACGTAAATACAATAAAAACTATGTAATTATTTACATTGGAAGTGTAGGCCCAGTTGAATCCTGCAAAATTGTTTCAAGAAAGTATAACTCAACTCGAATGCTGCTTCATGAACACGTACTAAAGAAGTCTTTTAGTAAATTCCGGCATATACTACAAACTGTAATGACTAAATTTTTCTTATATTTCTCAACAATCTATCAAAGAAGTATTTAGATTTACAAAAACTAGAAAGCTATGAGTAATGCACGTTCTCTAAAAAGTTGTTAAATAGTTTATAAATTGTTTTTCTTAAAAAAAGAGAGACGCGTGGAATAACTTTAAAACTGTAAGTAGGATGTAGATTTGTCAACAACCTCATAGGTGAAATAAACAACTAAAGAGCAAAATTTGGTAACCTAACTATCCCAGTATAATAAAACTATTACGCAGTTGTTTTTACTAGTTAAGTGTTCTAATTATGCATAACCTATAACTGGACCGAGTTAATAACATTATTGCATTTGCAATTAATAAAATTTTCATTATACGTGTCTGGAAACACTTGCATATCATTTCTGTCCATGCGCTGCGAAATGTTTTGCTTTGCACTGCAGCGGCTATTTTTGTGAATCAGCAAAAATTTATACTAGAGCAGTTAATTAGTTGTACAGGTTATCAAAAGTACTTTTTTTGTTGTGGGGCGCGCAGAGTACTGAATAGGATACTCCTATCTGTTGTACATATATTTGTCTCCAATGTTATATCAGAAGCGATTACTTTTTTATTATATATCGGACATTTTCGTAGTTTTTTCGTCATTCAGGAAATCATATAGTATATAATGGAAATTTCTAAAATTCTAAAAAAAGAGTAAACATGTTGAATACAAAACAATGATCATTTGAAAATATTGACATCCGACTTAGTAAAGCATTCACTCAACATTTGGTCAAAGATTCTACCGTGTGTTCATTTAAATTTATAAGTAAAGTAGACTGGTTTTTTACGATTGCGGATCCTGCCAATTGACTCGTTGTGTAAATTAGAGATTACGTAAGCATTTGGACGTTTAGGGTTCTCACGTTGAATCTTTTTAATTTAAAGGAAATGAGGCACTAGAAAATAATACAGCTTTATTTAAATTCATAGAAAATAATTTGAGTTTCAAACTGCAAATTAGTGTTAACCTTGACTAAAAAAGAAGTAACTGCGATCATAGCAAGCTTTCACAACAAGCATAACAATGAAAGAACAATTGGGGGCTAGAAGCCAAGCTGGGGTGTGTGGTTTCGGCTTCCCACAAAAATCAAAATAAAACTTATAATAAATACCAGTCTTTACAGTTACGAAGTGTTTTTACATTAGTGCAGTGTTGTTGGATAGGCTGCAGGGATTATGCATTCATGCCTTGCTCCTCTACAGATGATAAAATGTATTAAGCTGTGTATCGTGTTTTTGGATGTTTTTGGTGGTGATTTGTTGGTGGTGATTTGTTGGTGGTCCAATAACACGCGGAGGTCTTGGAACCCAGGATAGGCAGCCAACATCTTGCCCTACATATAGGCACAGGAGCAACGATCAGATAACGAGCAGCACATTGGCGAGTCATCAGGAGGCTTGCAAGACAGGTTAACCGATAATAAGAAGGCCCAGTTTATGAGACAGTTGCTGTGGCTCGATTAAGATCTAGAAATCCGTTTCCAGAGCAGAAAATTAAGGCCAGACGCACGTTAGTATAAAATAAATTCAAATACTTTTCCGGTGGCATCTTTTTCGTGTGTTTTGTTTTTAGTGTCATAGAGCTTTGCTTTTCACTTCAAATTTATTAAAAACTACAACCTTGTACACCTTATAATTAAAACTAAAGTAAATCTACAATTCCAATTACAAACAAGTATCCTATCACAGATTTGTTTTGCCTTCTTTGAGTATGGTGCAGAGTTTGTACGTGTAGGTACTATAAATAAATAATTAGGTTATTTCAAGCTGTG
The DNA here is from genome assembly GCA_940337035.1 of Agriotes lineatus. Classification (NCBI taxonomy): domain Eukaryota; kingdom Metazoa; phylum Arthropoda; class Insecta; order Coleoptera; family Elateridae; genus Agriotes; species Agriotes lineatus. The sequence continues at coordinate 27,762,120 of OW679199.1, forward strand.
TTATTTCTATCTCTTATTATTTTTATGAAACAGCTAAGTGGTTTAGGAACTTACAAGTACACCTGTAGGTTTTCTGGGTTGGACCGTCTCGAAACAGTGGCGCTTCCGGACAACCCACCCTATCCTGCTCAGGAACTAGCTGGCAAAAATTTGCTACACCACGAGACAATTCCTGAACCACCGTGTTTTAAATTATACAGGGTGTCCCAAAAAGAATGGGGCACCGATCAGTTGTAGATTCCTAGCGTTATAATAAATCGATTACACCTAATATACCTTAATACAAAGTCCTTTCAGTAAGAAGTTATAGGGCATTGAAGTTCATTTCTTTTGTTAATTTCCGCAAATGTAGAGATATCGATCTGAATTTTGGTATATATGCGAACTATTATGTAATACACTAACAAAAAAAATATTAATTGGCCTTGATTGTAAGAGGCACTTTACCTATCTTTAAAAACTTTTTTAACTCTAAAATCGTAATTTTTTTGAAATTTTAGGTTATTGTCTGAAAGAGAATAAAAAAGCACAAAAATAGTGAACTCTTAGTTCTTAAGCCTAAAAGCAACCGTTTACATTAAAATGCCTATCAAAGGTTTTTGATTGTCATTAAGACGTGCAATTATCAAGTAGCCATGATCACAAAATCAATGGTCATCTAGTAAACAACAATGATAAATCAATTAATGACATCAGTTACATAAGAATTTGTTCGTTTATGTTTAAGAAAACGCTCTTACATAACGAATTCTCCATTACTGAAATATTCGTTATGTCACAGCATTTTCGTAAGCGCAAAAGACAAAAATTGATGACACCAACGTCATTAATTGATTTCTTGTTGTTTACTAGATCACAATCATTACCCATTGTTCTTGTGATAATAGCTACTTGATAATTACAAGTCTTAATGACAACCAAAAACCTTTGATGGGTATTTTAAGGTAAACGGTTGCTCTTACCCTTATGAACTAAGAGCTATAAAAAGTTTTGAAAGATTGGTAAAGTGCCCCTTACAGTCAATTATAGTTTATGAAATTTTTCGCATTAGTGCAGTACATAATAGTAAGTAGGTATTACAAAATTCAAATCGATATCTTTACATTTCTGGAAATTATCAAAAAGATAAGAAATAAAAAATTGAACTATAACTTCTTACTGAAGGGACTTTGTGCTAAGATGTATTAGGTTTAATAGTTGTATTATAACGTAAGGAATCTATGACTAGTCGGTGTACCATTTTTTTTGGGACACCCTGTATATTATTTTCTTTTTTGTGTACAGAAAATTTCCCGTGTAGCAACATATTTCAAATAATAAATTGGCAGGATGTAACAACCCAACCCATAATAGAGAGTCCTTAATCAGTTAATAGTAATTTAAAAAATCGGGAGTGTGCTCCCCTAGACTTTCTCTCATTCGCCTTGGTACTGATAACTATTGGTGTTTAACAGTTGTATATGTATCTATCTATGTTTACATTAAAAACGTTCTACGTAAATACAATTTTATTTTAAGTTTTGTGCCCCAAAACAACTTAGGTACTTATCTGCCTTTTCGCTACGCGCCTGTACAAACATGAAAGTACCACTACCTGTTTAGGTAAAGTGCCGCTTTAGGTTAACCTATCATACTGACATTTTATATCTGGGAGTTTTTCTCAATAATAAATGTATGTGCAAAATTTCGTGCAAATACCTTGAAGCAAACTGGTACTTTACTTGAATGGATACCGCTACCTGTTTAGGTAAAATGCCACTTCCGGTTAACCGATCATGCTGAAATGTAATATCTGGTAGTTTTTCTACATAAGAAATGTATGTACAAAATTTTGTTCAAATATCTCGAAGCAAACTTGTACTTTACTTGAATAGGTACCGCTACCTGTTTAGGTAAAGTGCCACTTCCGGTTAACCGATTTCGCTCAAAATTTGACAGGAATCTAAAAATTTTGAATAATGACTATGTACATAATTTCAAGGGTCTAGCTTATTTCGTTTTTAAGTTATCGTGTTCACACACACACACACACACACGCACACACGCACACACATACACACACACAGACATAATTCGAAAAATGGTTTTTTCGGACTCTAGGAGGTCTAAAACGTCAAGATTCGTCAAAATCTCGACGTCGATTTTTTTGACGATTACAATACTTTCTCTATACTACCGTATGCGAGAAAGTAAAAAATACAACGCACAAGCCGAGCCGTCGATGTCAAAACAATATACCTATAATCTGTCATTTGGTGTTGCAAAACTATAGAAAACAGGTAATTATATCTCGACACTCGCCCTGGGATATTTATGTTTACTAGAGATAGTAGCGCATACTTTGCATTTTATCATTGATTACTCTGTGTAAAGTTAAAATAACTCTACTGTTCTCAAGAGCCACAATATTGAATCTACTGCAAACAGGAGAGCAATCCCAAACAATTTTTTTTTGTAATTAAAATAAAACATATATTTTGTCATTCTTCTGCTCTATATACCGGGTGGTTGTCCACACCTCTGAACATAGGCAATTTACATGACTTATCACGGTTATGCATATTCCTGCTCACTAGTTTTATGGAAAAAAGTGTAGTAATACTAAATTAAAGAGAATAATTTTCCGCGTCGTTTAGTATTAAGAACTTATTGGATAATGTTAATTGTGCATAAAAATATTAATTTTAAAATTTAGATATCCGCCTCACTTATATTTGAGAATATCTAAATTTTAAAATTAATATTTTGATGCACAATTAACATTATCCAATAAGTTTTTAATACTAAACGACGCCGAGAATTATTCTCTTTAATTTAGTACCACCACCATTATTTCCATAAAAATGGTGAGCAAGAATATGGCATAACCGTGATCAGCCATGTAAGTTGTCTATGTTCAGAGGTATGACTAACCACCCGGTATATAAACCTTGTATTAAAGATTCCAAATCTAAGACGCAAAGTTAAGTTTACTGAATGCAAATGCATAATAGGTAATAGAAGACCAACATGGTTAGACGGTTTTTAAGATATATCGATTGTCTTCGACAATTCACTCCAGTCCGTTCTTGCGCACGAGCGTAACTGATTTGCGCTTTGAAAGATGACGAGATCAAGTACTGTGTTCGAAATATGGTGCAGCCTAGCTCGATTGTGGATTTGATTAAATACATTGGTCATAAATGAACTAACCTATTTTCTGGCCTCTTTAATGGCGTCGTTGGTCACATTTGCACTTAGAACTCTCGGTACTAAAATCAAGTGATTTCATCTTGAAATCGCTAAAGAGGCTTCCAGTTCTTAGTTATAAGGACCTTTGGAATGCTTTCCAAGGCTGTACAGCACTGCTGGAGTTCAGATATCAATCCCAAAGACCAAGCGTTTGTCGCTACCTTTGGTGACCCCTCTGTTACTTTAATAATTCAAGCAAGAATGTCTTTAGCTCCCGCAAAAAATTGTGATACCGCGTCTTCTCGTTGTACGTTTAAATGCCTTCGGCGTTGATCGGCCGACTTTTTGCAATGAACTATCGGGAAGCGCAGGAATTCACACGAGGGCCATTTCAAATACATAATGTGTTTTTAATCTAATTAATACAGGGTGTTTATACAGTGGTTTCGTAAAGTAGTAGATAAATTTGTTAAAAATTCAGGGAATAACTTTTGGAAAAAACGCTGGGACCCGTCAGTTTTTATTTGTATATGGGCATGTTTTCAAATAAAATCTATACATACATGGTGATCCGCGTAGGAGGTACGACCTCATCGATGTTTTTTTTAATGGCAACCCCCTTTTTTATTACGGATAAACATTTATGAAAAAATTAAAAAGTATCTTTTGATAATGTTTTTATTACCCAAAGAATTACTTAAGTTCCTAAGCTCAAATCTCTGCGTTGAAGATGTGTCAAAATTTTATGTATTTTGAAGTTTTAAACAATTCCTTTCGAGCCAGCCAGAACGAAATTTTTAAACCAACCAGTTTATATTTATTTTATGTAAACTGACGAACTGGACATTGACCAAGACAGGGTATCATTTGCTCGTGAATGGAATAAGACACACTTGATTTTCTTTGGAGTGCTAGACATCGATTTCTAACGAAATCTACCGTAGGTTGTACTATCCACAATTTTTCAGGATGTTATTGTGAACAACAATGTTGTCTATTACGTAACAGTCCTAACGCAATAGGTAAAATCTGTCACGTGCTATCACAAACGAATCGAGAGTTTAGAATTCTAATTGAAACGAATTTTAGATTTTATGGACCCACAACTACATGAATTATTTTTTTTATCTCTTCAGGTGTAACATTGACTAATATGTTTCTGGTTGTTACTACCGTCGACCACAACATCAGAAGTATTACTTTCAACATTATTTGAATTAGTTGTTGACTCGAAATCGCCATCTTCCTCAACTTCAAAATCTGAAATCCAGTTTCATTAAGGAATTCGCAAAGAAGATATGCATTATGGTCCAATTGTTCAAATAAATGTTCTCTCCTTTGAAATGAAAAAGCATCATATAATTTATATGAATTAGTATTGATATTTCATATTTGTCTTACAATTACTTACTAATACGTGGTTGGCTACCAATGCCACACAATTGTGACGGTTGTTCTAAATCCTAATATAAAATCTGAATTCTCCAAGATGTTTCGTTGCTATATACCTAAATAAGTAAATTAACTTTCTCTTAGCCTACTTTTATTAATAAAACTTAAGTAAAATTAGGGAAATTGTGCCTGAAATGGCATACTTTTTGTTTGAGCCCTTATTTGTTCGCGAAAAAAATTATATGAAAGAACACGAACAGTTCTGTGCATTTTTTAAATTCATCTTTTACACGTGACAGCAACTGTTTGGAATATAACTTAAAAAATTTAACTTTTCCTGTACCCGAAAAAAAGTGTACCTATGCCATCTCATACTGATATATAAGGGTAAGATGGCATACTCTGTCATCTCACCCAATCCAAACTAAAACCTACGTACGTAATGCAAAGTAACATTTTAGTAATTACAGAAAGTTCCTAGAAAACAAAATAATTTAAAAAATGAACTTACAAGAACACAAATGCACATAAACACATTTAATAGGAAGTGAAAGTTAAATATCTTAGAAATTTTTTTAGAGAACTTCAAACAAATATAAATGAAAAATATTAATAAAAAAAGTCCATCTTATTGCACTTATTTGCAGACATCGCAAATGAACTGCTTCACTCTTCTGCTGACTCCGGCACATTCGGAATGACACCAGATTTTCGCAACATTGCTGCTTCCTCTTCTGCAACAGCTGCTTTGGCAATTTCAATTTCAGGTGTGTTGTTCAGTACACCACATTTTCCTCCCTTTCTCCGTTTGCGAGTGGGCCGAAAAAACCAACATCTAAAGGTTGCACCCTGTGGGTGCAATAAGGAGGGAAAGAAAATACGACAATGCCGTTGTCTTTTGCATATGTCAGAGCTTCAAAATTTGTGTGGCTACTGTGTCCGTCTAAGAAAAGGAGTACTTTATTTGTAACTGATGGCTTGACATACTTGACACCATCCATAAGTTAATTCTTCATATTTTTTCTTGGAAATAGTAGGACAGGTGGTACGTAAGTTCCAATGGCGTTGAGGCAGCATACAACTTACAACTGTAAGGTGTTGGCCTCTCTCCACGCTGGTTGCTTCCTACCTTTAGTAGCCAAAATTTTAGAACTTCTTGATGGAACAGTTGACAGCCCAGAGTCATCCATGTTATATATATTTTGAGGCGAGAATTTGTGTTCATCTATCACTTTCTCAAGATCATCAAACTACTTCCTAATCTGAACTTTGTTAAACGCACGGGCTCTTGCAGCTGATGTTGCCTCTGGTGTACGAAGTGAAATAGAAAGATTTCGTTGGCGGAATCCTTTCAGCCAATCCCAGCCTGCCATTTTCTTTTCTTTTGAAAACCTATTTGGAATATTCTTTACATTGGAATTTCATAAGCAAGCCTCCGAATATCTAACGTTGTTAGTCCAAAAAAAAAAACGCACTTGGAATTCTTTTACATGGCGCACCAATTCATTTTCAAACTCGGCATTAAAAGTTGGAACTTGTCCTCCTAAGTAACCCTTATTGGATTCACGATCATCTTTAGCACGTCTTCTTAACGTTGTCTGCGGTACGTTAAATGCCTGTGCGACAGATGTGTACAGCTTTTAAAAATAAACACTGCTACATTAGCAAATTTCAGCAAAACTTTAAACGCTCGAAGTAACAAACACTTATAGGATACCCGACAGAAAAATTTCCACGAACCGACAGCATACAACAGACCGTATCAACTCCGTCGATACTTCCAGGCGAACTAAATGTACACAGCGACCGTTACATGTCCAAGTGCATATAAACCGATGCACATAGTTGCCAAATTGAAAGTGTTTTCAATAGTAATATAACAAGGGCGAGACATACTTACCGATAATTTTGCACACGCCAAAGGTCGAGTGCTGGTTGTAATGAAAACTGTCCCGAGGGTGGCCCGAGGGCAGTTTTCTAAGGGCAACCAGCACGATGACTCTTGCAAGGGCAAAATTATATGTAAGTGTGTCACCCCGCGTTTATATTTTAAAGATTATTACACAAAACCCGTATACGAATTATGATTTAAAATTGATCTAATAATGCAAAAAAACTCATATTGCTTGTTTCTTGAATATCTATTTCTAATTATGACACTATCTACGGGGTCGATAATCAGCCCTAGGGCGCTTATCGCTTTGATAATCATCCCTAGGGAGCTTATCAGGTAATCAGTTCGGGATTGGGCGATTTTCAAAAAATGCATGGTTCTCATTGGATGATATCAGTCATGTGACAGTTTGTGTGTAATAATCACTAAAAACGCCAATATGCCGTCTCATCTTGGTATGGTATCTCAGGCACAATTCCTGTTAGCAAAGAAACTCAAGCACCTACTTTTTGGCAGCAGAAAACGTCATTCACTAGATACATGCACAACAAAACTAAATCCGAAATTGGATGGCGTGTTGCTGTTACAGCTTAAACTACACATGTCACAATCATGTGATTCGGGAGCCGACCATTCATAATATATTTTGATACTAAAACAGCTATTTAAACCTCTCTGTATTAGTTTGATTAATAAAGTCATTGTCGGTAACCTCGTTTTACTTTGCGGCGTTGAGGGTGGTACTTTATATACTTGCGTATGGCAGTACACTGCTCAACTTGCCCGGATTCGGGTTACAGAGTTGGACCGCGTCTTTTGTTCTTATGCAGCAACTATTGTGTACGTTGGTTATCTTCGTCACGTTTTGACCTTGTTACTCTATCTCTTAGGTCTGTGGTTCTGAGTAGAGCACATTTAATTTGATGCCCAACTGTGAATGGTCTCACAGGGCCCGATTTCAATCGCCAAAGCTGAGTAAAAGTTCCGACCCCCTCGGGATTCGAAACCGAGTACCTGCAAGCTTAGCCTTTCCAACTGCGCTACCCGGCTTCTATCACTAATAAAGTCATAGTCTATAAAAATCGTTAATATCCACCTTAAATATCAACAAGGAGAAATAAATCTATCATAGCAATATTGTTACAGAATTGTTCAAAGCCGTACAAGATCTTTGTTTCTCGTACTTTTAAATGTGTACTAGTTTCGATTAAAACAACTTTGTCACTGTATTGTGTGGCCTAGGGTAAGTATTTCTTTTAATACTGTTACCAACTACACTAGACAGCAATTTCGGTATGATTTTTAATATGTCTAATTTGATTTGGCAACCATTCCCCTGATCCAAACATAACCTTACTTTCCAAAATACGACACAGTGTAAATCAAAGTATCACAATAACAGAAAGAGTGCAGTGAGAGATTGATCATTTAGTGACCAAAATTAGTAATTTTTGTTAAAGGTTGGCGAAACCATGGTACCAGGCTCAGTGTCATGGCCTGGAATAATATGTATATACCACCTTGGTACAACACATAGAAAAATGTTCATATTCGGTGCTCTGCGCTTTAAAAATCACTTTTCCTAACTCGTTGAATAAATAACAATTCCCAGCATAAATAATTGCTGATACACGAGAAAAAAAAAGTTCCGATGCAATGCATGAGAAATATGACCCATCGCAACGTATAAACAAATATAGTGTGCAAGTGTTTTCGGCCAGGAATAATAGAAATATAATTTTTTGTATAGTGGTTATGAAACTCGTCTCTTTTTAACGAAAAATCGTGAAGAGAGTACCACTTTTTTAAAGCAAAATCTTGAAAAAGTACACATTTTGACGATTTAATTAAAATTGTGAGTTGCCTATTTGACAGTTGTAAATTCCGAAGTCCTTTTCAACTAAATTTCGAAATACAGGATATCACTATGCAAAAAACTACGTGTACAACACTTTCTGAAAATCCCATTTTTATATTCATTTGCTTGATTAACTCGGGCTTCGCCATCGTTGATCAAACTGTTCTTAAAAAAAGGCATGACTTTCAAAACTAGTTGTACAAATTACTATAGTAGGTAATTTTCAACGCGATAGAAATCCATAATGTTATTAACTCTATTAATTTATAGAATATGCATAATTAGCACACTCAACTAGTAAGAACAGCCGAGCAATAGTTTATTATACTGGGCTCGTTAGGTTACCAAATGTTGCTCTTTAGTTGTTTATTACACTTATGAGGTTGTTGACAAATTTGCATCCTACTTACAGTTTTAAAATTATTCCACGCGTTTCTGCTTTTTTAAGAAAGACACTTTAACATTTAACGACCTTTTAAGGCGAGTAGATTACTAATAGCTTTCTAGTTTTGGCAAATCTAAATAGTTCTATGTAGTAGTTTTGTGAGAAAAATTTCAGAAATTTAATAATTGCGTTTTTGTAGCATATGGCAGTATTTGCTAAAGAACTTCTTCAGTAAGCGTTCATAAAGTAACATTGCAGTTGTGTTATCCTTTCCCGAAACAGTTTTACAAGGTTCAACTAGGCCTACATTTGCTATGTGTATAACTGAAGGGTTTATGATAAATCACTTAACAATTACGTGTACTTGTACCATTGCTGTAGTATATTGGTTTCATATAATTTGGATTAGTCAACCCGACGGTAGCATATTTTTTAGCAAATATAAAACTGAATCCTGTAGGTGTGGCGCAACCTCTAGAAAATGCAAAGTTTTAAAGAAACAAAACAATGATATGTGGATGTTTGTCAAAACGTGTATGTAAAACGGCAAATTGGCCCGATTTTGTATATAAAGCCAAAACTAGCTCCATGGGTTACCATTTGATCCTGTTGAGTCAAATACAAATTTACAAAATGTTCAAACTGGTAAGTCGTTTACTTTGATATTAGTTTACTAACTTCAGTGACGATTTACTTAATTTTTTATCTCTAATTTTAATTCTAGTTGGTATTCGTCGCCCTCTTGGCCTTCGCCTTCGCCGTCCCCGAACCCAAACCCCAATGGGTCGTCTCTAACGTTGCTGGTGTTCCCGCTTGGAATGGAGCCTGGAATGGCTGGAACGGCGCCTGAACGGTGCCTGGAATGGTGCCTGGAATGGTGCTTGGAACGGGGCTGTTCTCGTCTAAAAATCTAACTAGTCCTGACCATTACCATTGATTTTTTAATTTGTGTTTTGGAAAGCAGCATAATACTGCCAATTTTATATTATTGTAAATTCTTTAATGAAAATTTCCAAATAAAAAAGTTTTTATTTTATTTGTGTCTTTCTTATTCTAGAAATAATTTCGGAATAAACCTTACGAAAGTCAACGAAATCTTTCTCGATCCAACTTTCTAAAACGCTTCTGCTTTAGAAGAACCATACGCGGTGTGTAAATATCCAAAGGTTAGTCGTTTTGTTTCTGAAAATTCGGTTTAAGCATGTAATTCGATATTAAGTAGAAATGTAAGGAACTAACAGTTAATATTTGGGAATGTTCTATTGGCTTATTATTCCACTAATCATTTTCTCTTTGGGCATATGCCTACTAACTGGCCTACTCTCATGGCGTTTCCAATATTATCGGTGTCTTCCTCATACATCGCATCCCTTCCCTATGTGACGTATTATGTATTTTGCGTATAAAAGAAGCGCCCTAAATATTTCCGTACTATTTAAAAAAGGATAATTGAAAAACTTCCCAGGCAAATTTTGTAGTACACATCTTTACAGTTACCATTTGGTATTAATTATCATTGTTTCGTAGTAAATTCGTTCTTCGTTATCAACGAAATGATGATTAAAAGTAAAAAGTAACTGGGAAAACTCTTTTTGATGACTCTGTAATGCGAACGATTTCTAGTAAATTTCTTAAAACTGAGAGTCGACTGTATTGTGCGATCTCGCCTTACGTTGAGCTCTATTAAAGCAGCCATAAGCGTGAAGCAGAAACAATGTATTAAAGTCGCGTTTGCAAATTTATCGAATGCATTTTCACTATATTCAAGTTGAGCATACAAATTTGCGAAAGTGTTTCCGAGGCCTCCACTTGTAGACGCAACTTTAGCAGTCCTTGAGGTGCCTGCCAGCCACCGGGATACCTAGCATCGGATGTGGTTGTTTTCCACGCATCACGCATTAAAAAGTTTGGATGATGTAATATCGAGAAACGAAAGATAGTCTGACAACAAGAAGAAGTATAAGAAATTAAGCGATAAGCAATCGCTACCGCTGTGTGAGGCTTGCGATTAAGAAATGCACGTGACTACACGAATTGATCGGGTTTGATGGACGCAAATTTAGACAGTGCCTGCCTTAAATAAGTATCGACTTCAAATAATTTTGAGTGTAGCGCTTTTAAAGACATCTGTTTTGATTGCTTTTTTAATAGTCACTTATTCTAGCATTCTGTTTTATGTTGGTGTGTTGGAACGTACCTCAAAGTAGGCAAAGCTGGTTAGCGCATAGGTTATTTGGGTATTTTCGTTACTTGTCGATTTTACATATATTTTGAGGTCAATATTTATGTAAGGAAATTTGTCTTGCCTCGCGCATTGTTTGAAGTCATTTTCAGTCCAAGAACACTACAAAGAGAAGATTTATTTTTTTGCAGTTATTGACAATTTGTAACTACGAACTGGACTATTAAGAGGGTTTTATGTTTACTGAGCTAGCAAATCGGTCAAAAGGGGCGAATAATTAAGTATAAAAGCATTATAAATGTTTGATTTACATTTAGCGTAACTACGTGGAGGACTAATCTCACGTACTCAATGTAATAGTAATTGTACTTTTTATATTTATACTCATGAAGATAAATAATATCCATGTTAAAAGCCATTACCGTGCAGTAATAGTTGCTATGTTGCAATAGTAAATTTTATGAAATGATCAGACAATCAATGACTTTTCAAACTATTGTGGGCGTCGGTCTAGGCATATTGGCTTGATTAACCTTTGTTTCCTTCCTGAACTTTTTTATAAATTTAAAATGCATTTTCGGATTCATGTTCACACAATATTCTTGTATTGATTTGGTGAGTACTAAACACAGTTCAGAATCCTGTTTTGGTAACTTTTATGTTACGGTATAATAAACGGCTGTATACTACACTTTTTGGGTTCATTGTCGTGTTCAATTGCTTCAAACGCTAGTGCAGTGCACATAAAGAAACAATATAACCTACAACATTTCCATAAATTTATCATTCACTAATAAAGTCATAAAGTTTATAGTCGATTGAGATCATTAAAATCAAATACAAATCTCGACATGGTGAAATAATTCTGGCAATTTTCTTGAAAAATGGATCAAAACCATATACCAGCTTTGTTTTTGCTAGTTTTAAATGTGTATTACTTTTGTTTAAAACAACGTTATCATTGAATCGTGTGACACAAAGAAGATATTTTTTAATACTGATACCAACGACACTAGTCAGAAATTTTGCTTGTATTCCCTACGTATTTTTGTATGTTTCGTTTAGCTAGACTTGAAGCTAGCTAATGGAAGCATAACCGTACATTTCAAAATGAAAAACAAAATAAATTGAAAACTTTATAATTTGCAGGTTAACGCTAACAAACATAGTATAAAATTCGCAATTTTGTTGGAGTACTCCAAGATCATCATATTACAACTAGTCAACAAGCATCAACAGATCACATCCAAGGCAAGTCAGATTTTTAGACGAGGACTGCCCCATTCCAGGCACCGTTCCAGGCACCGTTCCAGCCGACGCCGGACCAAGCGGGAGCAGCGACGACGTCAACGGCGGCGGGGGCACCTACTAGCCATTGGGGCTTAGGAGCAGGCACGGCGAAGGCGAAGGCCAGGATGGCGGCGAGGAGCAACTAAAAATAAAAATAAACTTTAAATTTCAAAGTACCGTTTACAAATCTTACTAAGAATTAAGTGGCAGGTCTGATAAAGTTACAAAAATATAGAATCTCCATACTTACAAGCTTGAACATTTTCGAGTAGATTATTTGACTTCTTGAAATCAAACTGTGACTAGAATGAGTTGGTGTTGGTTTATATACAAATTTATCACCTGTTCTTAATGATGCAAGCTTTTGTTTGATTGAGAATAGTGTAAGTTTTTGTTACCTTTTTTGTACTGATGAATTAATTAACTGGATCATTGATACGGATGAGTCCACATAAAGTTATACAGACTCATATCAAGTAGCTTACTTTTTATCTGTTATATTTGGGCAAAAAAATTAGTACTGTTTCCTCTGTTGATCCATCGTACTATAGCATAATTACTGTAACAAATAGAAGATGTTACATCATTGTTAATTCTTATTATAATTAAGTTCGCGTGTCGCGATTTAGTAACCCATTTGCAAGGCAGGTTCACTATTTCGGGGGTTTCACTATTTTGAGGTTATAACAAAATAGGCAAATTAACAATTACATTTGGTAAGTACGCATTTCTTTTAAACCTAAACTAACACAAGCATAAAAGTTATGAAGGATCAAGTAATAATTTAATGTAATAAATCCTTAACTTTTTAATTTTTTTTATTCTTGTGCCAAAAATTAACTAATTACTTCCCTCTCTGAAAGACCAAGGAAGTATTGTGATCGCGAAGAAAATCTTCTTCCGAGATTTCTCCAAATCTTCATCCCTCTGTCTGGCGGTATAACTAAAAAATATTTCTCGGAGGAAGACGATATTTTGTATTCACATTATATATATACCTGAAATGAAACCGGAACAATTTCATACAAATATTGCAATGACCCTATACGTATAATATTTGTAGGTTTATAATTACTGTGATAAATAAAAAGAGAGTCACCACACAATATTTAATTTAGTTCTACCACTTGCAAAATCAAACTAACTGATTCATTTATTTCGTTGGGTACGCCAAAATTGAGGATTACTCTTATGGTAGTTTGCCCTTTTTCTAATCCATTCATCTGATTTCCTAATTTTGCTAGCTCAATTTTTTTTAACAGAGACATGAAATTAAAACTCAAAAACTCAGGTCTTGGGTTCCTAAACTTTCCTAGTTAAAATTTTTACGGTACGCCTCTGAACTGTAGACAGAATGTCTAAAATGTAGGCGTGATGCGCCGTTGGTACGTCAAATCTATCACAACAAGTTCCAGTTATTTTCAGCTCGCGTTTGAAATTGATTTATCAACAATTAAATGAACAAATTTTGATGGTAAGATTTTGAATAATTGCCTTTAAGTGGCGTCTATGTATTCCTTTGTTTTTCCAGATCGTTAGCTATTGGTGCACTCTTAAAAAGGACGCCGTATTCGCATTTTGTTTTATGGGGCTCCACTTGACGATTTTAATTGAAAATCCTGGGAAAACACCTCGCCATCCACGGGAACTGTTACGATTTTCGTGTTCTCCAAATCGTAATTAAGGTATGCCCAAATTTTCACGCCGATCGCGCGAGTCAAAATTTTACAATCCACTAACCTCACATTCGTAGCATCTCAGGCCCCCTTGTGAAGATCTGGGTGAAATCTGTACTCCTGGCGGGCTTCTCGGATTGTTGTGGGCTTGGGGCTTGCTGTGTGGTGCTGCTGGAATAAACTTGCCACCCTATGTCTTCCCACGGTGCTGCAAACTGATTCTGCGGAAGCTGGCGTCGTAGCCGTTCTCTGCCAATGATGCCTCGGAACGCCAAAAACTCAAATACCTGGAATCTCTTGCCTCCAATTGTGCTGATACACTCGAATTCGCTGATTACGATGGTGCTATTTATTTTTTAATACGTTTATGCCTTCTATTAAATTTTTATCATTAAAGATAGAGTAAAAACCAAGCACTTTCATTAATTTATTGAAAACAATTGCTATCTCCCGTTGTTATTGACAAAACACTGTCTACAGATTTGAATTGTAGGAAATCAACCAGGTACAAAAACATAACTTATAATCTAATTTAACAAATTTTATCAGTTATTTACAAACTCTTATGTACTACAATTATTGTCTTTTGGAATTGTTTATTTCTCAATGTTTTTTAATGCCCCACTCACTTCATTTTTACAACACTTAAATGCCCATTGTTTATCACTACACTGACTAGGTTTTTAACCCACCAACATTGTCTAATTTCTTGCTTATTTGAATTCCATCTAATTTCTTGCTATTTCAATCTCTTCAAAACCCCAAGTCTTGTATTTTCATGTAATAAATGACTTGCCTGGCATTTCTATGTTCTTTGCCTTATTTTTCTAGTCCTTCTTGTTCTCACCTTTATTAAAAATGTTCATTTGCTATCCATTCTCTAATGACTTTACTTTCTACGCTTCCATTTTTAAGCTGTGTCTAACTTGAACTCTTTGTGCCAGTTCTTAATTAATTTAGATTCGACTTTTAGTTGGTGCAAATCTATTACATTATGATTAAAATTACATTGCTAAACCCAATACACGGAATTTGAGCTTCCATATTTATGTGCCTATTCAATTACAATCAATTTCATTGGCGAATTATACCAGTGTTAATATGATTTGGCAATTTGCGTGAATTTTCTCAGATGCTTGCATTATTACAACTCTCTGCTTTAATGATTTAATTTGCTATTTGCTTGTACTGCAATCAGAGCCGATTTGAGGGCTACATACCATCGCATGAAATTCCCCCTAATTTTTGTTAATTAAAATCACTACGCAAGTTTTCTTTTTAATATCATTAGTAGATTGTAATGCGTTGTTATTTTAATTCACACAAAATTATTCATTGTTTTATTTTTTCAAACTGTTATCATTAATCAGTCTCATTTGATATTTGATGCTTTACTATCCTACCTTAAACTACTAAACTGCCTAACCTATCTCCTATTCTAACTAAACTATTGTGTGTGGTACAACATTTGTCCTATAACTATTCTATTCTAAATTATCTTTTCCAAATATGCTAAGACTACCGTCGCTTTGTTTTTACTACCACCATTGGGTTGATGAAGTTTATTTTAGAGTGTTCTATTATCCCCTTCGTCTAACATTTCTTGTTTTTCGTGTCTCACCTTCTTGCGTTGTGCAAATGGTATAGGATATGATTTCAACTTGTGATTTGTCTACAAACAACTTATGGCAATACTCCTTCTCTTGTCCGGTCTTCTGGTTTAATATGTCTTCATTTTTCTCGATTATTTCCATGATCCTATCTTTATATTGTATAAAATTCCTTCCTATCTGATTATCATCCAGTATTCTTTCCCCTATCGCATAATTATTTATAATAATAACTTCGTCTCCGGCTTTCTTAGCTCGGCAACAATTCATATTATCGTCTCCCGCCGTTATCTCAGCTGGGCAACAATTTCTTAGCTCGTGATCCTCAATAGACCAAGGCTTTATAATGTCATCAATCTGAATGCTCTTTAGCATTCCATCAATTTTTATCCCTACTTTCTGAATGATATCTACACCTATTACAAACTGTACGTTCAAAGCTGCTACAATATAAAATCGGACATCAAATTCTTTTCCATTTATGCATATCTTTATTGCCAATACCCTATTCGTTGTTGAAATTTTCCTTCTTGTTGCGGACAAAAGGTCGATCTTGTTAACTTTTATAATGTTGCTTCTTAAATTATTCATATGAGTATTTATCACTTCCTCCTTGTACTAAGGAAACCATTGCACCACTGTCAATCAACGCATAATATTGTTGGTCTAAAATTTGTAATTTTATAAATGGTAAACACGAGTTTGTTGCATATTCTTCGTTCTCCTCTAGTAAATATTCCCCCGTTCTGTCCCATGTGATAGCAAAATTCGCAACATACTTAAAACTACTATTACTAACTATATTTACAAAAATTGGGTTTTTTTACCCCCCGAAGGCTCTTCGTGCACCTCGGCTATCTCTATTCGGTTCAAATTTTCTGCATTGTCTCTATCTGTGTTTCGCTCGGTAAATAATGTGTTGACGTACTGTCTGTCCGTATTTGGTGCCTGCTCCATTTCTTGACATCTCTTCTTATTACGTTCGGCAATAAGCTGGTCATAGTTCTTTCTATCTTCCCCCGTTCTGAAATTATTCCTGTTCTGGTTACCCCAATTATTATTTTTTTTTTTAATTGATTTTGGGCATCAGCTACTTTGGCTATTAGCCCATACGGTGTAATATGTAAATTTGTTTAAATTAGTTGATAAAGGCCGACTTGCTTCACAAAACTAAGTAAATAGTTGCTATCTAGGTTTTTAAGATCCGGATTTCCACGGATTTTTGCTCTCTTACATTCTAGCAATATATGGTTGACTGTTAAAGGTAAGTTGCATTCATTACAAGTTGGCTGGTCCTCTCCTGATAATAAATGTTTTTTAGTCAACCGTGTGTGACCTGTACGAATTCTTGTCAACACAACTTGCTGCTTTCTAGTTAAATTAGTGGGATATGAAAAGTTTCCTATTACAGGCAAGAATTTTTTTAAGTAAGTGTTATAATTTCTCCAGGTATTTTGAAACTTCTCCTGCACTGTAGTGGTGACTTGATGTTTTATATCCTTAATGCTGTACAGTTTTTCTGATGGCTCGCATATTCCCTCTGCGGCTTCTTTGGCAGCACAATCTGCCTTTTCATTTCCTACTATTCCAGCATGGCTGGGTACCCATATGAAACTTAATGTTTTGTTGGAGCGAAGAAGAAGCCCATACAAAGATTTTATATTTAGTATCACTGGATCTAATGTGAATCTATTTCCAATTGCTTCCAGTACAGATAATGAATCTGTACAAATTATGAAGGAGACATGATCTGATGCTAAACATATTTGCAGGGCAGTTCGTATGGCAAATGATTCGCAAGAAAATACACTGGTGTTGGATGGCAATGAGTATTTGGTAGTTTCATCATTATATATTACTGCATATCCCGCTCCCTTATCAGATTTAGAACCATCCGTAAAAAGGAATTGGAAAGTTTGATATTGTTGTATTAATTGTAGATAACACTGCTTAATTGCACCTGCGTTTATATCTTTTTTGCTTACCTTTAACAAGTCTAATCTGATCTCGGGTATTTTCTCGAGCCATGGTGGTTCTGTTTTCTTTTCGGTTAAGTGCAGAAATTGTTTTGGCAGAGATAAGGTAGCCATTACAGTAGTTGATCTGGTAGACGATGATTTATTCCGTGTATCTTCTTCTTGATAGCGGGCAGAGAATATATCACTCTGGAAAAGGGATAAGATCGGGTGTCCAACATGAGCATGCAGCTTAATTCTATAGCACGCGATTATTTTCTCACGTCGTAAGTTCAAGGGAGTTAGTGCTGAATCTGCATATAGGCTTGCCCTTGGGCAGGTGTAGAATGCTCCTGTAGCATATCGAATACCAGAGTTGTGGATAGTGTTTAGTGGTGCTAGTCTACTGGGTTTAGCAGAACCATATGCTACACAACCGTAATCTATTTTCGAGAGTACTAATGTTTTATGAAGGAGTAGGAGGATGTTTCGTTCAGCTCCCCAGCTAGTGTGAGCCAAATTTTTAATGACATTGAGTGTTCTCTTGCAAGAAGAAACCAGGTAATCTATATGAGCTTTCCATGTAAGCTTTCTATCAAACAATACTCCAAGATATTTGAAAGAATTTACATTTTCTATTTCATTTCCGTTTAAGATAAATATAGGATCATTAGCACAAGTGGACCTTTTTCTACAAAAATGTATAACTTTGGTTTTAGCTATCGATATCGAAAGATTTCGTTCTGTTAAAGCTTGTGAGAGTTCTGTCAAACCGTTTTGTAGTGCTTCTTGAATACCATCGTTCCTGTTGCTTGCTTTGAATAACACAATATCATCTGCGTATGCGCAGTAAACTACTGATTCACTAACCGTCAATAATGAGGAGTTGATTGCTACTAAGAACAATGTGGCACTTAGCGGCGATCCTTGTGGTGTTCCATGTTTAAGGATAAATGGATCTGATAAAGTATCATTTACTTTGACGTTTATTATACGGCCATCCAAAAAGCGTTTTATAAATAGCGGCAAATTTCCTCTTATACCCCAGTCATAGAGCTGGAAAAGTATGTCATCATGTCGTACAGTATTAAATGCATTTGTTATGTCAACAAAAATGGCAGAGGCATGTAAGTTGTAAAGGAAACAGTTATTAATCGCATTTTCCAAAAACACTATTGCATCGGTAGTTGAGCGACCTTTTCTAAAACCGAATTGGTAGCGCGCCAGTAACTCTTGTTGTTCTAAAACCCAGTTCAGTCTGAAATTTACCATTCTTTCTAATAATTTGGCAATGCAACTTGTGAGCGAGACCGGTCTATAGTGTGATGGTTCAGACGGATTTTGTACTTTGGGGATGGGAATTATTATAGCTTTTTTCCAGGACTCAGGAAAATTGTCGCCATTCCATACAGCGTTAAGTGATTCTAATAAACGATGTTTCACTTTTTGAGTAAGGTTTTTGATGAAATCAATTGGAATATCATCAGGACCTGGAGCATTACTTTTGGATTTCGCTATTGCGTATTCTAATTCTTCTAGCGTAAACGGCGAGTTGTAAGGATAATTATCTCCGGTAGTAAAATTTTTGTTATGTTCAGTACGGTTTTCATCATTTTCCTCATTACACGATTGTGCAAATTTTTTTGCTAATGCGTTTGCCATATCTTTCAAATTCGTTACTATTGTATCATCTACAGAGAGGGATGTAATAGAATTTATTGGCGCATTTCCTCTTATTCGTCTAACCTTATCCCAGACTTCTTTAAGGGTCGCATTCGTATTTAAGGACGATACATAGTTTTGCCACGATTTCCTTTTGGCAGTTAATATTGCTCTGCGACTTATTGCTCTCATCTTTTTAAATTCAATTAGGTTTTCCTGAGTTGGATAACGTTTGAATTTCTGCAATGCCCTTTTCTTTTCTTTTATTGAAAGTTTAATTTCGTCAGACCACCATGGAACTGGAAGTTTGTTTAAAATTCCTCTTGAACGTTTTGAAATACAAGTGCTACCAACATCGTGAATCATAACAGTAAATTCGTTAATAGAGAGATGGTGAGTATTTTCAAAAGCCGTTGTTAATGTTTCCTGGAAATAACTCCAATCGGCCTTCTTGAGCAACCATTTTTCAGGTAAGTATATCTGGTTATTATATTGAAAATTTTTGAATTGTAGCGTGATAGGAAAGTGGTCACTGTGATGGAGATCAGCATCAACAGACCAAGTTATAGATGATAAAAGAGAAGCTGAACAGATTGAAAGATCAATCGCAGAAAAAGTGCCAAATCTGGAGGAAAAATGAGTCGGCGTTCCAGTATTTAGTATTCCTATATCATCGTTTTCCAGAAATTTTTCAATAATATGACCCGCCTGGTCTGTTATTAAGGAACCCCATAAATTACTATGGGCATTAAAGTCACCTAAAATAAGAAATGGAGTTGGGAGTTGTTTTATTATGTTTGTAAGGTCTTGGAAGGTCCAATTTAAGGTGGGTAAGTATATGGAACATATGGTTACTTCAATAGGATATGTAACCTTAACGGCTACAATTTGTAGGTTTGAATTTATGTGTAATTTTGAAGCGGAACACTCATTTTTAATAAAAATTGCTACGCCACCATGAGCTCTTACACCATCCTGAGCATCTTTCCTAAATATTTTGTAGTTTTTAAATGTAACTTTTTTGGATTCGAGGAATTTTGATTCTTGGATACATAAACATATCGGTGAGTATTGGTTAATAAGCATATCTATTTCTGGTAATTTGCTAAAGAAACCGTTGCAGTTCCATTGCAAAACATTGAGATACGGATGTGTTTCAGTGCATAATAGCGGTATTTCATCGCTAGTCGATGTAGCAATGTTCAACGCATTATTAGTATTAGTGATTGAGGATAGATAATCCATAAAAATAAATATAGAAATAAATAATATAAAAACAACTGACAAAAACATACATACACATGTAATATCGACTAACTTTATCACAGCAGTTATCACAGACTAAGAAATCTATACACCCTCTCTTATGATCTTGGCTTTCGGGGTTTCCCCTTAGGCCAACCTTTTTTCTTCTTCTTATTAATTTCAGAGAGTACCATTTGGTCAATCGATTCCAAACTAGATTCTACGGATGCTAGCGTTTTTGCAGAATTTGCTGAATTAGTTTGTGGAGATGCTTCTCGTTTTCTCTTTTCAATTTGTTCGCTTGTTTCCATTTGATTTGACAAACTATTTGAATATTCTGATATCTGTGGAGATGATAATTTTTGTGAACTTTCTCGTGTGGAGTCTATGTCTCTTTCTACTGTGTCAGTGACCTCATTTCGTGATGGAGAACCGATTACTTCAATAGTTCGATTACTTGTTGATGTGTTAGCACATGAGTATTGAGAATTCGGAATAAGCAACGACTGTTGATCTTTGATTATTTTAATAATACCTGGAGCTAAAACCTGAAGAAGTTGATTAGCAAATTCTTTAGATGCTAGCAATTGCGTCGCATTTTCTGTTGCGCTTGCAAATGATTTATTCGGCAAAACGGTTGAAGGACCAACTCTTCGTTTTGCTTCTATGTACGATACTTTATCGATTACCTTTATTTTTTGAATTGCCAGTTCTTGTTGATAAACTGGACATGTTGGTGATCGAGCGGAATGGTTTCCTTCGCAATTTATACATTGTAGGGGTTCAATGCATGGTTCGCCCACGTGCAATCCCCTACCACAGACACAAATTTGTACATTTTGACATTTGTCAGACATATGTCCAAATCTCTGGCATCGAAAACAGCGCATTGGAGACGGTATATATGGACGCACGCGTAGCGAGTACCAAGCCCCGCGAATTGTTGAAGGTAAATCACTACGATTAAACGTAAGTATGTGATTAGCTGTATCAACCGTTTGCCCGTTCCTTCTAGTTGTAATTCGTTTAACTCCTACTACATGTTGCCCTCGTAGTCCTTCTAGGATTTCTTCAATGGAAGAATTTAGGAAGTCCGGACAATATACGACACCTCTACAGGAATTCAATATTCTATGTGGAGTAATCTTTACAGAATAGTCAGCCAATCTCTTTATATCCAAAAGTCTTTTACTTTGTTTATTTGACACAGTTTCCACTAATAACCCATCTTTAGTTTTTCGAATATTTTTTGTTTCTCCAACCAGACCGTATAATGACTTTGCTATTAAAAATGGACTAATCTTTTGAAAATCACCATCCACTCTCTCAATGACCAGGAACCGAGGATAGTTACCCATCGTCTCGCTGCTCACAGATTTTTTCTCCAGAGGAGGAAATGAGTCCTTTGGTGGTGAGGAGGACTCAACCTCAATAATATTAAGATGAGGGTCAATACCATCACCCACACCATCTTTAGAGGGGGGTCTCGAGCTACCTCCCATCTCTGTAACATTTAAAATAGGAGAACCCGGACTCTGGCGAGTCTCCATCGCCGAAGAATATGTAAATATTTTGGGCCAAAAACAGATATAATGCACAGGAAACGCCAAGGATTATACAAAAATTTAAGCCAGTCAAGAAAAAACGCAAGTGCGTTCGCACAGAACGGCCTCAGAATCCTCCGTAGCAGGGTCCGCGCTGGTACGGAGCAGATTGTCCATGGTCCCGGAACAACAGAGCCGCGGACCTCTAGCTCCAACCCATTTAAGCTTCGGCTGGCCAGACCTACCACCCCATGCCGGAATCCGGGTCTACGGTGACATGGGTACGCTTCAAAATGGAGAAGGACAACGAAGAACCACGACACCTTTATGAACAGGGACTTTCACAACCGGGTGGTCTATGTACTTGCTGGATAGACCACTCTGCCCCAGCAAGGATTGTTTATCGAGGTTTACTCCTCTAGTCCTTTTAGTCGCCTTTTACGACAGGCAGGACATACCGTGGTTGTATTCTAACCCCCATACCACTGGGGTTCCAATTATTATTGTAATATCCCCTATTTTGATTGTATGCTCTATTAAAGTTTCCCACGTTTCTTCTGTCTTGTTGATTATATTGATTATTATTATTAAAATTGTTATTTGGCCGAAATTTATTTTCTGAAGTGTTATCCAATTTTCTTTTATAACTTGAATTTTGATGAATCGCTGTCCGTGTTTCTCCTCTCTCATTGTAAACTGCCATGTCATAATTCCGCACAATTTCCAATAAATCGCGCAACGTCTTGACGTTTTGGACTGCCACCGCTCTGGTTATTTCAGCCTCAAGGTGTCGTGACAGGTATTGTACTATTTCCTCTTCTGCCAACTTAGGAGTTAGGTACTGTGCCTTATTGACGGTGCATTATGTACATTTCTCGAGATCCTCCTTTATCGATGTACTTGCCCGACGTTAGTTCCGTCCTTACTTGAGCTTGATGGGAATTGCTCCAGTATTGTTCCACGAAGAGTGCCCGAAATTCATCGTACGTTGCATATTTAGATTTTATGATGCTATGCCAGACTTCAGCATTTCGATTTAATGCCATATTGATTACCTGTAGCCGTCTGCATTCAGTCGTTATTGTTTTAATGATATCGTCTAGCTTACTTAGAAAAATCATCGGGAGCTCCCCGTATCTCCCCTCGAACTTCGGGATAAATTCTGTGCTGAAGCTAGGAGGTGCCACACTAACTGGGTATTCTTGCGTGTGTTCTAACCTATCATTAATCCCCTGTAACTCCCTTGTAAGTCGGTTGTCTATTATCGTGATCTTTGTTGCATTTTGCTTCCTTTCCTCGCCTGCTTTCTTGAATTTTTCTTCTGCACTTGTTTTTAACCTGTCTAGCTTCTGATCTGTTTCATCTTGTTGTTGAACCAGCCTTTCTTGTGTTGCTATTTGTAATGCTAACATTTTATCTTCAATTTCTTCGTCCTTTCTTTTCAGGCTTTCATCAACCCTCTGCAAGACTTCTTGTTGTATTTCTGCCTTCGTAATTTCTTTGAAATCCTCGAGTTTCTTTTCTAACCCGTCTATTTTTGCTTGTACTTCTTCTTTATTCTTATCCAATTTTTCTTTTACCGCTTTGACCAGGATCTCTGCATGTTGTTCTGCCCTATTCTCTCTTTCCGCTGCCTCTTGTTCCAATTTCTGCACCGTTCTTTCGGCATCTTGTCTGAGCTCTTGTATTTTATCGGTGAGCATTTGTTGTAATTTTTCGTCCCTTTGTTCTGCTTCCTTTCTGCTCTTTTCGTCCCTTTCCTCTGCTTCCTTCCTGCTAGCTTCTGCTTCCTTCCTCATTTGTACTATAGATTCCATAATCCCACTTAATTCCTGTGTTTGTTTTGACGTTTGCGGCTGTTGTGTTTCGGGCTGATCACCCTGTGTTTGTTGTTCGGTCGGTGGCTCTTGTGCCTCCGTAACCTCTTCGGCTTGCTGTTCTTCCCCTTCACTTTTCTTTTGCTGTCTTCGAGTCATCATGTGTTCGATTTTTCGTTGATACGTGATACAGATAGAATTTGAGTGCTCACACCCACAGACAAAACACCCACACAAATAAAGCTTTTCAAAAATTTAAATGCTAATAATTTCCACCTACCTACTGTCTGTTAATTTATTTAATTACTTTAATTCTTTAACAGCGTTGAGCTCCTAGTAAATTTATAAAAAGCCCATGAATTAGGCGACCATTTAATTTTGTAATAGTCCAATACGTGGTTTATTCTAATCTTTACAAGGCCCCCGTTGTGATCGACCTTAATTTATGCGATAACAATGTGGATTAATTTTATTTAATTTAGTTTTGCCCCACGTTTTGGGCTAGCCATTTATTTATGCAATGACCCTATACGTATAATATTTGTAGGTTTATAATTACTGTGATAAATAAAAAGAGAGTCACCACACAATATTTAATTTAGTTCTACCACTTGCAAAATCAAACTAACTGATTCATTTATTTCGTTGGGTACGCCAAAATTGAGGATTACTCTTATGGTAGTTTGCCCTTTTTCTAATCCATTCATCTGATTTCCTAATTTCGCTAGCTCAATTTTTTTAACAGAGACATGAAATTAAAACTCAAAAACTCAGGTCTTGGGTTCCTAAACTTTCCTAGTTAAAATTTTTACGGTACGCCTCTGAACTGTAGGCAGAATGTCTAAAATGTAGACGTGATGCGCCGTTGGTACGTCAAATCTATCACAACAAGTTCCAGTTATTTTCAGCTCGCGTTTGAAATTGATTTATCAACAATTAAATGAACAAATTTTGATGGTAAGATTTTGAATAATTGCCTTCAAGTGGCGTCTATGTATTCCTTTGTTTTTCCAGATCGTTAGCTATTGGTGCATTCTTTAAAAGGACGCCGTATTCGCATTTTGTTTTATGGGGCTCCACTTGACGATTTTAATTGAAAATCCTGGGAAAACACCTCGCCATCCACGGGAACTGTTACGATTTTCGTGTTCTCCAGGTCGTAATTAAGGTATGCCCAAATTTTCACGCCGATCGCGCGAGTCAAAATTTTACAATCCACTAACCTCACATTCGTAGCATCTCAGGCCCCCTTGTGAAGATCTGGGTGAAATCTGTACTCCTGGCGGGCTTCTCGGATTGTTGTGGGCTTGGGGCTTGCTGTGTGGTGCTGCTGGAATAAACTTGCCACCCTATGTCTTCCCACGGTGCTGCAAACTGATTATGCGGAAGCTGGCGTCGTAGCCGTTCTCTGCCAATGATGCCTCGGAACGCCAAAAACTCAAATACCTGGAATCTCTTGCCTCCAATTGTGCTGATACACTCGAATTTGCTGATTACGATGGTGCTATTTATTTTTTAATACGTTTATGCCTTCTATTAAATTTTTATCATTAAAGATAGAGTAAAAACCAAGCACTTTCATTAATTTATTGAAAACAATTGCTATCCCCCGTTGTTATTGACAAAACACTGTCTACAGATTTGAATTGTAGGAAATCAACCAGGTACAAAAACATAACTTATAATCTAATTTAACAAATTTTATCAGTTATTTACAAACTCTTATGTACTACAATTATTGTCTTTTGGAATTGTTTATTTCTCAATGTTTTTTAATGCGCCACTCACTTCATTTTTACAAAACTTAAATGCCCATTGTTTATCACTACACTGACTAGGTTTTTAACCCACCAACATTGTCTAATTTCTTGCTTATTTGAATTCCATCTAATTTCTTGCTATTTCAATCTCTTCAAAACCCCAAGTCTTGTATTTTCATGTAATAAATGACTTGCCTGGCATTTCTATGTTCTTTGCCTTATTTTTCTAGTCCTTCTTGTTCTCACCTTTATTAAAAATGTTCATTTGCTATCCATTCTCTAATGACTTTACTTTCTACGCTTCCATTTTTAAGCTGTGTCTAACTTGAACTCTTTGTGCCAGTTCTTAATTAATTTAGATTCGACTTTTAGTTGGTGCAAATCTATTACATTATGATTAAAATTACATTGCTAAACCCAATACACGGAATTTGAGCTTCCATATTTCTGTGCCTATTCAATTACAATCAATTTCATTGGCGAATTATACCAGTGTTAATATGATTTGGCAATTTACGTGAATTTTCTCAAATGCTTGCATTATTACAACTCTGTGCTTTAATGATTTAATTTGCTATTTGCTTGTACTGCAATCAGAGCCGATTTGAGGGCTAAATACCATCGCAATATATACAAGGTGAGAACCTTAAAAAAAATCAATTTTTCATTCAACTTAATAATAGATACAAGTAATAATTTGTACATGGTGCAGGCTTTATTGTTACCAAAAATAGGAGCTAATAGATACAGAATAAATTTTTTATAATACAAAAACGAGGCTCAAATTGGCGCGTTACTAAATATAGCTGCGACGGAGGAATTGGAGAGGTCGGTCCTTCGTGGCGCAGGTAGAAATTGCCCGTTCCTTTACGATATCGCACTAAACGTTGGGGCTGCACAGGCGGTCAGCCTGTCGTTCGAATTCGACCACCGATAAAGTTTTTTTTTAAATTTGAAAATATATTTAATTTATTAGAAACTTGAAGATATCGTTACTCCTAACTTAATTTGATTTTTAAAATTATTTATTGTCAACTTGGGAAGTTCTGTTTAAAGCCTTTTACAGATTTTTTTAGTTGTCGTTGCTTCTTTATTAGTTGCTAACTAAGCAAACACATGGACAGCCATTAATAAGTGCCGCAGCCCGTTAAGAATTATAACGGCCGGTAGCTGTTAAGAATCACGTGGTCTTTAAATTACGTTTAATAAGTTATTTTTTAAATGTATAAATTTGTATTACGAAAAACCGATACGCAAATATCGGGCTTGTTTGATTATAAACCTTGGCTATCGCTCCGGATTACAAAATTCAACCGCCTCCGTTATTTGCTATTGTTACGATTAGAATTGTTGTGTGAAAATGAACTAGATGCGGTTGTACGAATGGACTGTACCTTAGTTAGCCGTAAGCAATTTGTAACATATATATTTGTAAGGTAGAATTTCGTATGCAAATTTAGCATATTAAAGTTTACAACAAGCGGTTGAAAGCCTGTATTTAGAACGTTTCTGCATCTGGACAGATAGAAGTATCTGAATCTCAGTGAAGAACAAGGAAAAATGTATGCACGGTGTACCTCGTAGGATGTAAAATTGGGTGAAGCTATTGGCAGTACGTGACCAGAAGCGCAACAGACCTAGTCATAAAAATTAGGGTATAAATACGTGCCGGTTGGAGCAAATTCGTTTAGCAGCGTTGCCAATTTTATTAGAGAACATTTGCGAGGTGTCGACAGCTTGACAACTTTGATGCTTAAAACATAGAATTTTTAAAAATAGCATTATGGAGCTAAGATGCATTGTCACGTTCGAGTACGAGACTTAGAAGTCCGAATTTAAGAGCTGCTCTGTGAGGCGTATTAGAAATTTTGAGAACGGGTACCGAGTTTTCTTGGTCAAACTGAACTGAAAATTTAGTAATTAATAATAAATCTTACAAAACTTAAGTTGAGCTGTATACTTAAGAAAAAATTGAAATTATTTGTCCTTAAGTGATTTTATTAATCTCGTAACAGTAACTTTATTCGTCTTGGTGTAGAAGGTGTATTTTGACCAAAAGGATTGTCAGTCACCCCTACTTAAAACCAGTTTGCGGCACTATACAGGGTGTCAAAAAAATGGCGGATTAACTCTACGGTGCGTTACTGAGGGATGCCTTCGAGGTTAGTAGGTTAGGTTTTGCGTCAGTTTTGACACAAACTGTCGCAAAACCTAACCTGCTAACATCGAATTTGACATGAACTTACAGTGCCACCAACATATTATTCATACAACAAATATTTCAATGCCAAGCTTGATTTCGTATATTATTATTGTACAAAGCCTGTTTGCCATATTTAGTAATAATTGACAAACTCAACAGGAAATTAGTTTTTTAAAATACTTAAATATTGAAAACAATAATGCTATTAACTGTCTCTTTTACTTTACTACTAGTGTAGTTATTGTAATCTGTAGTCTACTAACCGCAAACAAATTTTTAGCGTCTTGCACAATAAATATTAGTTATACGCTATACTATTACAACGTGCGCCTTACATCATTCGCCAATGCACCAACTATTATTCTCTTTGCTCATGCACACGCCGTTAAAAATGCGAATGTTGCACAAAACTAGCTTTTATCGGATTCGTCAGGGGAATCACAAATTATGCCTTATTGTTCCGGAAATACTCTATTGTGCATTCCTTAATATGTAACTTAATAAGACCTTATCTTATTTTTAGCGTTGTGGAGATTTAGCACTCAATCGAGGTCAGTAATTCAGTCTTTGAATTACCACACAGTAATTCAATTACCGTGAGTAATTTCAAATCTTTGTAAAGTAATTTAAATACTGTAGAGTAATTTAATTACTCAAAAGTAATTGAGTAATTGAATTTAGTAATTAATTACTTTCAAAAAGTAACTGTCAATTACTTTTTACCAAAAATGGCAATTACCAACTATAATTACTGCATTTTGAAAAGTAATTAAATTCCGAGGCAAATAAACAACAAGTAATTTAATTACAAAGTATTTAATTACTGCTCAGCTCTGAAGAAGAGTTAACAATGATGTAACATATTCACTTTGTTAGAGTTATTTTGTAATGGACTTTATAATATAGTACCCAAATATAACAGATAGAATGTGAGCTAATTATTATGGAAGTGCATAATTTTGTGACTCATCCGTATCAGTGATCCAGCTAATTGATTCATATTACACACTAGGCATTGGAACATTTCATTATAAAAAGGTAACAAAAACTTAAACTCTTCTCAATTAAGCAGAAGCTCGGATCATTAAGAACAGGCGATAAATTTACCAACACCAACTCATACTAGTCATAGTTTGATTTCAAGAAGTCTACTACAAAAAGTTCAAGCTTGTAAGTATAGACATTCTATTTTTTTTTCTACATCAAATTTTCCACGTAATTCCTTCTACCGATCTGTGATGTTTGCTTTACAATTTAAACTTCAATCTTTTTTTTTTTATTTTCAGTTGCTCCTCGCCGCCATCCTGGCTTTCGCCTTCGCCGTGGCTGCTCCTAAGCCTCGATGGCTCGTAGGTGCTCCCGCCGCCGTTGAAGTCGTCGCTGCCCCCATGTGGACCGGCGCCGGCGTAGGTTGGAATGGTGCCTGGAATGGGGCTGTCCTCGTCTAAGAATCTCATTCGCCCTGTATGTGATCTGTTAATGCTTGTTAACTAGTTGTCATTTAAACAATTTTGGAGTATTCCAACAAAATTGCGAATTGTATACTCTGTTTGTTAAGCGTTCACGTGCAAATTATAAAGTTTTCAATTTATTTCGTCTTTTATTTGTAGAATGTAAGGTTATGTTCCGATCAAAAAATGTTACTCCAAATCAAATGAAACATGCAAAAATAGATGCCAATATCAACTGCTACCGACTGACGCAACTTTATACAGTGCAAGTGTAAAGTCTGGAACTATCGAAATAGAACTTTTATCAAATGTTTTTGACACAAATTATCGAACACGTCAATTTTTATTTTAAAAAATACATATTTTACTATACTTGTGACTTTTAGATTGTCTTTTGTTTTTGAGTTATGACGTTAGCGATACTTTTTCTAAATGGAAACCATAAATTTCTATGATGAATTTGGACAGAGCATGATATTCTAAGACATCGTACGGCTACCACATCACATAAATACTAAAATTTCAATTCGTTCTTTTTCACTCAAATATCGCATTATAGTCCGGTCAAAATAGACATTCAAGGTTACAATAATTCGCAAGAAGGTGAATATTGGTGCACATTCACTCAAATATCGCATTA
Source organism: Agriotes lineatus (assembly GCA_940337035.1). Taxonomy (NCBI): domain Eukaryota; kingdom Metazoa; phylum Arthropoda; class Insecta; order Coleoptera; family Elateridae; genus Agriotes; species Agriotes lineatus. The sequence goes on from OW679199.1 coordinate 27,791,855, forward strand.
TTATTTATTTAATTAAAAGCACACAACAAAAACCGATAAAACAAACTATGAAGAACTGTCATAATTTTAGGACTAACTCATTGCTTCATGACTACTTTTTTGTTTTAATACTTGAAAAGCGATTTTCTCGAAAATTGCACAATACAGTATCGTACTTTTTTTAGCGTATTTGGTCGTACAATTTCATCTTCTGTCCAAATTCATCATAAAAATTTAGGGTTTCCATTAAAAAAAATATTGCGAACGTCATAACTCAAAAACAAAAGACAATCTAAAAGTGACAATTACAATAAAATAGGTATTTTTTAAATAAAAATTGATGGGTTCGAAGATTTCTTTCAAAGACATTTGATATAAGTTCCATAGTTCCAGACTTTACTATCGCACTGTATACTCTGGCTATTAGAAGTATTTTGAGAGATTAAAATGTTAGTTTCGTCAGATTCGTTTCATAGTTTTTGAGCATCTCGTGTGTTTAATTACGGATTTAAAAGAAAATCTATGAAAAACGTCAAACGGGAGAAACTGAGGTTCTGAGAATATAAACATTTAATCAAAAGACCTTATTTATTAATAGTGTTAATAATTGTGCATAGTTAGAATAATTTAGTTATAATTATGTTACATTTTGCAGTAGAAATGCCATTAGATATGAGAGTTTAGGTTCACAGCCCATATCGACAGAATACGAATCTTTACGATATAAGATTCCACAGCCAATTTACATTGGAATAGGTTAAAAGTTTAGTTGTATATACCCCTTGGTCTATATTTGCTATTTCAAACCTTGTCTTTGGTTTTAAACCATTTTTAATATCCCATATTTTTGTTAGCACATCAGCGCAGCACCGGAAATAAAATATCCTTAAAAATGTGGCTTCTAATTCCCTTGAAAACTAGAGAGAAGCTGAATATATGGATAATTTTTGGTATACATAAAGCGGTTTCAGGTTAGAACTGTAGATAAGTGCCGCCTATTACATTTTTGAATCATTTTACTTCTCATCATTTCAGTTAAAATGGCGTGCAAACTGGGTTAAAACCAAGACACGGATTGTATTTAATATTGTTATAATTTATATTAGATTAAAGTTGAGGTATTTTAAATATAATTTTGCTGATCAGCTCTTATTGGTTCATAAATTATTCGAAATTTTATTTCCCTTGCAGTTATACGAAAATATTGCAGCCTTTTTGTGATTCTAGGGCCAACCAGCCTAAGTTACTGCTTTATAGATAGATAATCAAGGAAACTTAAGTAAATATTGGTGCACATTCACGAAAGAAGCGAGTTCAGTGAAAATAAAGCGAATTCAAAGTGTTTACTTAAAATGAATGAGCATAATGGGCATATGTTGGTCAACTGCAGCGATTACAAATCGGCTGTTTGATTACTGAAACAAATTGAAAATTGTCTTCTTTATCTTCCCGGTTAGCATTAAAAAGATTTGGATTTGATTAATTCGAAACTCCTTTTTATTTAATAAGGGTTATAGGTTTGTCCTAATTATCTGAACGCGAAAACAAACAAATCAAGAAAAGTTTAATCACTGCAACTGGGAAAGGAAGATTTGTGGATTCAAAGCAACAAATTGAAATCTTGCTGAGAGTCGGCACCAAATCAAAGTTAATATCACCTTTATTTTATTAAATGGTGTAAAAAAAGTCAAATTTTCAAACTGTCAAAGGAAAAAAGGCAAAAAAGTTGTTTATTCTCGAAATTAAATTGTTGTCATTCAGAACCGAACTGATAAAATGTCAAAACTTCCAATCATACTCAAATTAAATATGTCTTTCTAACGAAATGCTACTAAATCCAAATGCAATTTAATAATATATTACATACCTGTAACAGCTGTCAATGAAAGACCAAATTTAGGATAACTATGTATATAAAAATGTTTTACAAAATCTACATCGAAACTTTTTAAAAAAGTATGGTACTATTTTAAACGCTTTTTTCATACGCAAAAAGAGCATGCTATGTAACTTCGGCAAAGGATATAATGTTTGTGAATAGTTATTTATGGTGCAAGTTTGTTATATTACAAATAATTCAGGAAGCAAAAGTTGAGCTCTCGATGCTGCTAGGCTAGGCGAGAATGGTCATTTCTCGAGTGAATTATTTGTAATAACACACGCGTGCCATACAAAATGTTATCCAACAACTCAATAAATATCTAAAAAAAAAACAAATTTTATATTGATATCCGTAAAATGTCGTAGTGACCATGTGGAAGATGCCGAGAGATCACAAAAATTTAGAATTGGAGTCGCCTGTGTCGCGTTCTGTGTTTACCTAGCTCTGTAGAATGGTGGTTATCACATCTCTTTAGCATTCGGGAGGTCGTGGGTTCGATTCCCCTGGCAGCCTGCTCTGATTCAGGTTTTTAGGTGGTTTTCCTGAGTCAACAGAGTACCTTCTCTGAGGCGAATGCCGGAGCAGTACTTCTCCACTCTTCCTTTCTCTTACCCATCCTATAATTCCCGTTCTTGGTTGAAGAGCGACGCAAGGTCCCTATAGCAGCCCGCCCCCAGTTGGGGGAATTGAAATAACCCTGAACCATATTTTTATATGTTTGGTAATACTGAAGTATATGTCAGGCTATGTATATTTGACCCAGACTGACGCAAAACTTAACTTGACAATCTCGAATTTGACATGTATTTAAATGCAATAAAACTCTAAGGTTTTATGGCTATAAAACTCTAGGGATTTGTGGCCTGCATAATGCAACTGATATCAGTGTAATTTTGCCTCTTTAATATTATGTGAGTTGTGGATAAAGGCAATTAACCCATAATATTCAAAAAGCCCTGATAGCTGTCTGCGCATGTCTGTATACAAAATGATTAGCTGGGCGATAATAATGATGAACCAGTAAAACACTCTAAATAATAATATTAATTCCTTAGAATTATATATAATGAACGATTATTACAGAGCAATTATTGCGCCCTCAACTCGAATTTTAAGCACTAAGACGAAGGTGCACTAACTTTTGAACTATTTGCACGGGGTAGAATATTAATTGGTAAATATGTCGTTGACTTCAGTCAGGATTATTATGAAGTTGTTCATGCTAAATAAAACACACATATTAAATTGAAAACATTATAATTTGCAAATTCTCCATTGAAAAATGAACAAAATATAAAATTCGCAATATTTTAGGAGTACTCCTTTGCTTTCGACTTAATACTAATTAACAGATCTCATGGTAATGGTCAGGACTAGTTAGATTTTTAGACGAGAACAGCCCCGTTCCAAGCACCATTCCAGGCACCGTTCCAGGCACCGTTCCAGCCATTCCAGGCTCCATTCCAAGCGGGAACACCAGCAACGTTAGAGACGACCCATTGGGGTTTGGGTTCGGGAGCGGCGAAGGCGAAGGCCAAGAGGGCGACGAATAACAACTAAAATTAAAATTAGAGTTAAAAATTAAATAAATGGTTACTGAATTTAGTAAAGTAATGTTAAAATAAAATTTTAATACTGTAATAAACGACTTACCAGCTTGAACATTTTGAAAAGTTGTATTTGACTCAATAGGATCAAATGATAACCCATGGAGCTAGATTTGGGTTTATATACAAAATCGGGTCCATTCGTCGTTTTACATACACGTTTATTTGCTTTTGACAAACTTCCATATAACATTGTTTTGTTTCTGTAAAACTTTGCATTTTCTAAAGGCTGGGCCACACCTACAGCATTCAGTTATATATTCGGTAAAAAACATGCTTTCGTCGTATTTACCGCACCAAATCAAATAAAGATGTTACAATAATGGTCACACCTAGATCTGATTGACGTATTTATGATCAAAACCGTCGTATTATTTACATATCAAGTATATGCTCAGTTTATTATTGTGAAATTACTTCAGGAAAGTATAATACGATTCCAAGATTGCTTTATGGAGTGCTACTGAATAACTCTTTTAGTAAATTCTGGTATTTACCACAACAATAAACTCTAATACTTTTTCATCATCTATGAAAGAAATATTTAAATTCACCAAAATTCGAAAGCAATTAGTAATCCACGCGCCCTAGGACACCTCTAACCAATTTATAAATAGTTTTTTATTACAAAAAAACGCGTGGAATAATTCTAAACTGTAAGTGGGATGCAAATTTGCAAATTTGTCAAAAACCTTCTCGGTGAAATAGACAACTAAGAGGCAACATTTAATAATCTGTTTCATTACAATCGGCAAATGAAATATAACCAGTAAATCAATATCGAGCTGTTAAAAAATGATGTGTTTATATCACTTTGGAAATTTGCAAAAAAATTTTATTTCCACATTTCCGTTTCCATGACGTGATTGTTATCGGGTAATCGCTTATTCCGCTTACGGTCATCACACCTTTGAATACAAAAACTTAATTATAAGAAGAGTTAACAATGATGCAACATCTTCAATGTGTTACAGTTATTATGTAATGTGGAAAGGTATTTTATTATTCCAGTCACCAATTTCTTTGCCCAAATTTTTGTGGACTCATCAATATCAATGATCCAGTTAACTAATTCATTATTGCAAAAAAATTCCTTGTAAACGATTACATTATAAAGAAGTAACAAAAACGCTCTTCTCAATCAAACAAAAGCTTGCATCATTAAGAACAGTCGCTAAAATTGTATATAAACCGCTACCAACTCCTAGTAGTCATAGTTTGATATCAAGAAGTCAAATAATCCACTCCAAAATGTTCAAGCTTGTAAGTATCGAAATTCTAAATATTTCTACTACATCAACCATGGCACTTAATTTCTTACGACGATTTCTGAAATTCTCTTTGAAATATATATTTTTATTATTATTTTCAGTTGCTCCTCGCCGCCATCCTGGCCTTCGCCTTCGCCGTGCCTGCTCCTAAGCCCCAATGGCTAGTAGGTGCCCCCGCCGCCGTTGATGTCGTCGCTGCTCCCGCTTGGACCGGCGTAGGCTGGAATGGTGCCTGGACTGGTGCCTGGAATGGGGCTGTCCTCGTCTAAAAATCTGACTTGCCCTGCTTGTGATCTGTTGATGCTTGTTGATTAGTTGTAATATGAATGATCTTGGAGTACTCCAACAAAATTGCCAATTTTATACTCTGTTTGTTAAGCGTTAACCTGCAAATTATAAAGTTTTCAATTTACTTTGCGTTTAATTTGTAAAATGTAAGGTTATGTTTCGATCAGGAAACTTGATGCGGAAGCAAATGAAACACAATATTACTATGTACAAGAAATATATAAGATATACAAAACGGCTTATCTTCCTCCAGACTAAAGTTGTTGAAAAAAATAAAGCGAAGTATAAAGAATAGCTAACAAAAACGAACAGTTGGGAAAATACATAAGGAAAACTCTATTTTACGGTGGTAAAACTTTTGATTCCACATAGCTGAAAAACAACGATGATGACAAAAGCTTGCTAAAATCAACGGTTTCTAAAAAAACATCTTGCACTTAGGTAAAATATCTCTTCTGTTATCAATAGCGATCACCAATAAAATAAAAATAAAAATGTGCAATTATGATCCTCAGTAAAAATGTATTTCCTTTTAATAAACCTTTATCATACCTCTTAAGTAATGCTTCATTCAACGGTATACTATTTTCGGATTTTTGTAAACAAACGTCTCATTTCTTTTAATAAGGATATTAGCACAGAAAACAATTACTTATTATGCCGATTGGTTGTGTTTTTTAAAAACTGCAAGTACGAGTACATTTCATTTAATAATGAGGGTTCATTAGTGCCTTAATAAACGGGACCCACGGGCGCCCACACGCTTCGTTTAAACAAACCCTTACAAATCGAGTTTTTTATGCTCCGGTTGACATAAAACTTGAAATTTGAACATTTGAAAATATATTTTTGTAACTTTTCCTTGCTGCCCATATCTAGTGTGCTTTTAAAGCTTTCTTTAGTGCAGTAAAAGTTAATAAATGCGTTCTAGAAGTCAAATGCTAGGGCTGTAGCTAGTTTTTCAGATAAATTACTGTTTCCCCAAGAACCAGCAAACTTTTTTTTATCAAAAAAAATGTATTTATACTACTATTGGTGTAGTCAGATGCAACCCATTAATTAAATAAACTACAGATTTAAAACTCTATCTAAACAACAAAATTTCACTGATACACTTTGCAGTATCAAAATCTTCTGTAACCGTTGCATCCCGATAATTTGCTTTAAAACTAAATTTTGAAGTGTTTCTGAACTTTAGAAATGAGACTAGTTGCAGAACCCTGTCGCTAGAAGCCTGGCCTAGTTTGAATGAGGTGGGATTGTCACATTGCACAAAGCAATTTTAAACGGATTTCGAGAACGCTTAATTTATGTCTTATTTTCGAATGTCTTCCCCACAACTCTTTTTATTGTAAACTAAAGCCATTCAGAAGCACCCCAAACGAGGATCTTCTCGTAACCAATGATGCACATTACCAAAAGATCGCCAGGTAAGCGATTAGTATCGTATATCAGTAATCAATGAGTCTATTAATTTTGTTTAGTCAAGTATGTTTCGCAAAGTGGAAGATCTCTGCGCCAATCAGTGTCGCATGTTAATGCAAAAGACTGAAATGCTTCTGGATGAAATTGGTTGATAGTTTACAAAATTAAAAATATTTGTAACCGAATATTTTGCGACAAATGTATTTACGTTCACAATGCAAACAATGGGAATATCTACGTTAATTTAGTGTCTGCCTGCAAAGTTGTAGATCTCATTGTATTTGTAAGAATCAATATTCAACTTTTATTAAGTTGGCTTATCATGCAAAATGCCGTAAAAGACAAAATAGGAAACAATGGAAAATAAGACGCCAAGAAATATCGCATACATAATACAAAAATTATTTTGGTTGGGTGAATCACGAGAATACTTTTTCCCAAAATGTTGGAATTTAATGTTTCTCATTTAAGACTGTGACGAAATACCCAAAGAAACATTAACAATGTAAATCGATTTCAGGAAGGGTAATCAACAATAGCTTTTCCTTGTGAAAGTGATAAGTTTTTATTAGAAAACCGCGCAGCCTCAATAATGATGCGACTTTTATTACATTGGATTAGTATAATAATATGTTGTTACGTACGACCGGGCAAAATTGGTCATTTTAAATCCTACTTTTGAGTGGTGTAATGTGTCACTTTAGAACGCTAGGGCCATAAAATACTTTGTGGCCCGGTTAGTGTCTTGTTTTTCTGTTTGGCATGCAGGGACAATTAGTGGTATTGTAGGTTACTAAAATTTAATAAAATGATAAATCTGGTTTTAATTGTGAATTGTTCAGTATACAGGGTGTCCCTAAAATAATGGGACACCGATTAGTCATAGATTTTTTACGTCATAATAAATCGATTAGACGTAATATGCCTTAGTACAAAGTCCCTTCAGTAAGAAGTTATAGAGCCTGAAAGTTCAATTTTTAATTTGTTATTTTTTTGTTAATTTCAACAAATGTAAAGATGTCTATTTAAATTTTGGTATACATGCTTACTATTTTGTAGTGCACTAATACGAAAAATTTCATAAACTAGACTTGACTGTAAGGGGTACTTTACCTATCTTTAAAAAAAATTCTAGCTCTAACTTCGTTATCTGTAACTTTTTCTGAATTTTAGGTTATTATCTGAAAGCCAATTAAAAAGCACAAAAATAATGTACTCTTAGTACTTATGCCTAAAAGCAACCGTTTACCTTAAAATGCCCATCAAAGGTTTTTGGTTGTCATTAAGACATGTAATTATCAAGTAGCCATGATCACAAAAACAATGGTCATCTAGTAAAAAACAATGATAAATCAATTATTGACATTAGCGACATAAGAATTTGTTCTTTTATGTCTAAGTAAATGCCGCTACATAACGAATTCTCCAATGCTGCAAGGTTCGTTATGTAGCAGCATTTTCGTAAGCACAAAAGACAAAAAACTGATGTTACCAACGTCATTAATTGATTTCTTGATGTTGTTTACTAGATTACAATCATAACCCATTGTTTTTGTGATGATGGCTACTTGATAATTGCACATCTTAATTACAACCAAAAACCTTTGATGGGCATTTTAAGGTAAACGGTTGCTTTTAGGCGTAAGAACTAAGAGTACATTATTTTTGTGCTTTCTAATTCTCTTTCAGATAATAACCTAAAATTTCAACAAAGTCACAGATAACGAAGTCAAAGCTAAAAAAAGTTTTGAGAAATAGTTAAGTGCCTCTTACAGTCGAGTCTATTTTTTTTTTGTTAATTCAGCACATAATACTAAGTATGTGTACTAAAATTCAAATCGATCGAAATTGGTCTGTATATACAATTTGGTATGGACCTCGTGAATAACTAGCTTTTATGACCCTTGTCATGTTAGAACCCGCTATGTCTTGGGCTATTAGTTTCATCCCTCGGGCCATAAACGCTTTTTTACCTCCTTGGTACATAACCAATATGTATGACATGGCGGAATTGTTCACTTAGCACTCTCTGTTTGAAGGTTTAATGTGTCACTTAATAGACCAACGGCGAAAAAGTACTTTACGGCCTGCTAAGTGATACTAAGCTGCCCAGAATAGTATTTATGTATCAATGACATTATGAATATGTTGATGCCAGGGGAAATAAAATAAAGCAATGTGCGTGGCGTCTACAAAATGTTATGTCTTATAGGTGTTTTTTATTAACTAAAATAATGGATGTCAGGTGAATGATCAACCATTGTCGTGCAATTATGAGGTACGTAATTGGTCGCTAACGATAAGCGACCCGCATATAAATTATAATGCGTGGTTATGATGCCCCGGTTGTTATGCACCGAATCACAGGTATAACAACGATTCGTTCTATACGAGTAAGGCATAAAGTACTTCACAAATCGGTTAGTGTATTGTCTGTCGGTTTGACAAGCAATGACATCGTAAGTTTTCAAAATTTACATAAATTATAAATCAGGTTACGTCAATTTTTAGTTTGTCGTATAACATTTGCAAATTTTTTAACAAAATACCCTCAAAATTGAAGGTATTATCGGTAGGTAAAGTTAAAAGATATTGTAAGGAATGGTTAATAGAGCGGGATGTCTAGGTGCGCTACTATACTTTGGATGTGTGTACATGTATATATAGGGAACATTTTAATTACTGCGGAATATGTAATATGTATAACAAGCCTACGTCTATGCTCAGCGGTAGGGTTACTTCAATGGCGTCGGTTTCGGAAGAGGAGGGGGGGCGTTACCCTCAGCTAGACACTGGATTTGATTGGAACAAAGTTTATTATATTTACACTAACTAACATACAAATAAGCTTAGAACTAGGTAACATATATGTACAGAAAAAGAAAAGAAAATGGCGGATGGGCATCCGCGATTGGAAGCGGGTGTGGTCCTTCGGAGGCGGGGCCGGCGGCTTCCTCCTGCGGTTGCAGCGGCGGCGGTGGCGACTGGCGACGGGGCGGCGAGCTGAGAGCAGCGGCGGCGGCAACGTCGGCGGCAGTGCTGATCTCCTTGGCGGAGGCGGCGGTTGGCGGCTTCCTTCGGCGGTTGCAGCGGCGGCGGTGGCGACTGGCGACGGGGCGGCGGGCTGTGAGCAGCGGCGGCGGCAACGTCGGCGGCAGTGCTGATCTCCTTTGGCGGAGGCGGCGGCTGGCGGCTTCCTTCTGCGGTTGCAGCGGCGGCAGTGCTGATCTCCTTTGGCGGAGGCGGCGGCTGGCGACTTCCTTCGGCGGTTGCAACGGCGGCGGTGGCGATCTCCTTTGGCGGAGGCGGCGGCTGGCGGCTTCCTTCTGCGGTTGCAGCGGCGGCAGTGCTGATCTCCTTTGGCGGAGGCGGCGGCTGGCGGCTTCCTTCTGCGGTTGCAGCGGCGGCGGTGGCGACTGGCGACGGGGCGGCGGGCTGTGAGCAGCGGCGGCGGCAACGTCGGCGGCAGTGCTGATCTCCTTTGGCGGAGGCGGTGGCTGGCGAAAGTGGCTTTCCAAAGACGGCAGGCAGCAGAGTCCAATGCGTAGGATTGGCTCTAAGTCCACGAGGGTGATAAGCTCTGGAGAGGCTGGAGCTGCTAGCTGGTCCTGGAAGCTGAAGTGGCTCGAATCCCAAGTCCCACGAAGACGGCAGACAGCAGAGTCCAATGAAGTGGATTGGCTCTAAGTCCACGAAGATGCGGCAGACAGCTAAGTCCAGTAGATGAAACGGCTGGTGGTCCTGGAGCTGAAGTGGCTGCTGGTGGTCCTGGAAGTTGAAGTGGCTGCTGGTGGACTCTCCTGGGTTGAGTTGCTGCTGGATTGACCCGCCGAGGCAGAGTGATTTCTTACTGCTAGCGTCTGACTATTTAAAGGAGCCAGTCCTTTGTCCAACGCGATCTCGACGCTCATTGGTCGAAGTAGAAGGGATGTTTTGCCCGATTTCGATATATTTCGGAATTATAGCGTTTAATTGAGCGGCGTGATCAATTATCGACTTGATTTGAGTCGCAATCAATAGTTGTCGAAATGCCGATTCTAACGACACCCAATTTGCTATGTTTTGAGTAAAAATTAGCTCAACTTGGAATTTTTAATTCAGTGTTCCGCGTAAAGCTTAATTAAGTATTACTCTTATGGCGTATGTTACAAAGTTTATTATGCTTCGATCGGTTGCGCGCTATTTTTATAAGACTTTTGAGACCAATTACGCTTTTCTGGGATGCTTCCTTCCGTTAATTATACTTTAATTTGTAATATTGTATCCTTGCCCGCTGTATTTTGTCGTGGCCCTGATTTCTCCGTTACAAAGATGCGTTTCTGCTGGGCCGCTGAATTTTCGGCCGTTCTCTCGGGCGCGCTCCAGCCGCATGTATTTGCTGTCTGATGGAAAAATTGCTTTTACTCCACCTGTATATGTGCTAGCGCCCTGCGGTTTGTTTTATTAGGTGGCGGTTGATTTTTCCTATCTTCAGGTACCCTTATGTGGGGTTTTGGATTTGGCGCACTCTGATTTAAGCGCGTTTTAGTGATCGAACTGGGTTTATTAATTTTCGCTGCGGCGCCGTTTGGTCGGCTTTCGTTGTTGAGGTTCGGCCATCCGTTGGCCCTTTTATTGCAGCGGTTTATACTTGCGAATTGGGGGCTTCTTTGAGTTCGCGTGCCGCGATTTATTGTTTTATGGGGGTAACGGTTTTCTTACAATTTTTGTAGGATCGAGGCGATTTGCTGGTGAACAGATGTATGAGCTCTTTGTTTCGTTCGCCGAGTACTTGGCGACGTAAATTTCCTTTGTTGCCTTGTTCTGTTCACCGATTCATATTATGTATAATATATTTTTTTCTATAGCACATGTTAAAGTGTGCTTTTATCAACTCAAAACAAAAGGTCAAGTTTTACTTTAACAGCAAGGGTAGATAAAGTAGTACTTTAACATCAAGGATAGATAAAGTAATTTAATTTTCTAACTTTTGTTTAAATTAAATATGACAGCTTCGTATTATCGTAGCAACCCAATCTAGCTACTGACATTTTGAAATGTGATTGACTGTCATTATTTTCTTTTGAAATTGTTAAAGTTCTTGCTATAGAAAAAAATATTGTATTATACACGACGATAAAGTTGTTTCTATCCACTCTTGAATCATTAACGTCTCGACTTCGTCTCGACGTTAAACGGTTCACTCGTGGATAAAATTTAACTTTATCGTCTTGTATAATAAATTACTATTGTTATAAGGGAAAAATAGATCATACATACGTTTTTGTGACCGCAATTAAAGAGTTAACTATTGTCTTGTGTTCTTTTTTTATTATTATTTTTGTTGTTGTTCTTTTTTAAACCTGGGGAAGTGGAAGAACAGTAAAGTCGACCGTTACTGCACTTGCTCCAATTATCCGTTTTATATATTTTTTTAATTCTGTAATATCTGGATAAATTCTTAAGTTGGATAATAAGTTTCTTTATTATTATTATTATTATTATATTAAGTAATCTTACATTTGACTTCTTTTGAACAGTTTTGTAAATGTTAAGGTTTTGCATGGAGAGGATTATTAGAAGTAATTAAAGTCAAATATATGAAAATTAGAACTATTATTTTCCTTACCAAAAAAAAAATACAAAATAGTTTCGTTGTGGAGTCATATAAGCAGCCACGTTGAGGGCAATGCAACACAAATTCCACGTTGTGCTTCTAGGGTTAGTGCATTTCTGAACCTACACATGTTCATACAGACTCTTCTTCTTAAAATGAACCAGAGACTCACCTGCCGGATGTTGTCAGTGGAATCTTTAAACACTGTGTATATCAGAGTAGTACCTCACAACCAACGGCGGTTGAAAAAAAAAGGAAAGGGACCTCCAATCGTTGTCGGTCAGCGGAAAGCTACAATATTTTGAAGCAATCATACGCCGACAGCAGTCTAACGATAAAACCGGATCTGTCCCTGAATCGAAGGTTTTTCGGGAAAATGTTCTTGAAGGAAGTGGAAGTCGGAAAACTATCCCCACCTAGCTACTGCCTAAGTAAGGTTTTCAACTGTTGTTTGTTTCCTCAATTCCAACTCATTACTGGAAGTGGATGTTCATATTTGCTCGATTTTTCAACTAGAAAAACAACTATTACAAACAATAACGCAAATTAAAATGAAAGGCTCCCTCTCCCTCTTGGTACTTTGACGGTTAGCTACATTCGGCAACAGTATGGTTTCGTAAAATGCTCACTGATAGCTTTGTAAAATGTCAGATTATAATTTCTTATGTTACTATTTTAGTAGATGATAATGAGTCCAATTAATTTGGTTGATCTGTAAAAGCAAGGAGATTTAACTCCTCTACTAAATTCTAGGTTCTGGAAGGCAGTAAATTATACTGATGGAGTTGAATGCAGCGGTTATTTATCTCCAATACATGTACGTACTTTCTATTTCTAAAAGTTTAATTTGCAAATACGCTTTACGATTACATTTAGCAGCCTCCGATTTGCTATTTTGAATCAACTTCGCTAAACATAAAAATACTTAACAATGGAAAAATTAAAACATACAAAATTAAAAAATTCAAATAACTCAGCCAAATGTCAGAAATATTGGAGTGTCAAATGTCAAAGGAAACGACACATTTAAAAGGGTGAAACCTTTAGACTACCAAGGTTCATATACAACAAAATATTTGAAGCATAAAGTTACCAAGGCTTTAAGATAAACTTTGTATAACTTTTGTGAAAAGCCGTTTTTCTATGTTTAGAGCAATTACAACTTTTATGTCCTACCAGTACATTAATTGAAATTAATGACTCTATTTTAAGGTATCTTAGATACAAAATAACGCTCCAGGGCAATTATTTTCTTCATAAGAACACTAGGGTTATTATGAAAAATTAACAGTATTTGTTTCCATGGATACAACTTTATTATGCACCACTGTCACAATGAAAATTAATGACAGCTCAGCTAATGTCACAAATCTAACTTAGATCAGCTAACAAGATGAATCTTAAATACTATATCATAGTAATTATATGAATTGAATATGAATATAAATTAGGTAAGAAAATTGGTAGGACATAAAACCCTGAAGACACCACAGGCTTTATGAGCTAAGAGCCGCGATTGTTGTACACACCTCGGGCCAAAGCCCTCGATTAGTACACTAACAATCTTGGGCTCTTATTTTACTCATGATGCCCTTGGTACCTTAATAACTATTATTTATGCTTTTCAACAATTTGTCAGCGATAAGTTTATATTTACCAATATTGCATTTTTAAAGAATACCTACCCCAGTATTAATTAATTAATATTTAATTCAACTGAATATAATTATAAGCAGGGTGGAAATATCTAAGTATCACATAAGAAATATAAATATTATAAAACTAACTCAGTTATGTTAATACAGCTGCTCTATTGTAAATAAATCTGATAACTATTACCCCAGTTTTAATAGTTCACAAATTAATCCTGCTAATTAATAAGCAAAAGGCTTAGAAAGATCAAAAATTCTAATGCCCCTTTAGGGAATTATAATTATTTTCCCGCTGCTGATCATGTAAGTCAGTTATACAGCCTTAGTAACAAAACATGTAAGTCGGTGATTATATTTGTTTGCTGCTTTTTCTTGACAACAGAACTTAATATTATTATTAAGTTCCTAGGATAATAAAATTATAGCAAAGCAAGATGCAGATTTAGACGTTTTGTTTCTAAATTGCAAGTGTTTATGTGACATGTGACACTCATAGGTAACACGACTCACGAAAATTAATCCTGGTGACAGGTGACAAACCAAACGATTTTTTCAAAAATCTAGGAAAGTTTTGATAAGCAGCGGGGAAAATATAATAAGATAACTCGGAATGTATCGCCTATTAACATTTTCGGCAGGCAACAAGCCTCGACTTCGTCTTGGCTTGTACTTGCCTACCTTAAATGTTAATAGGTCCTTACATTCCTTGTGACTTATATAGCTATTATGTTCTTACTGTCATGACGTTATGGCTATTTGATATTCACTTATTCTACTTGCAGTCACCGTACCACTCACTGTAAATTCAAACACTTAATTTTATTTACAAGACCAGCAAACTGTAATGCAATATCTTCAGCTTGTTGCAACTATTATGTTGAATTCACAGTACTCTATGATAATTTACAATCGTGGCTAAAATGCAAATTATTACAATCTTATAGACAGCTAGATATAATTTTATAGATAGTTTAAATTACTTTTTTTCACTTTTATAGTCATACTCATACTATACCATATTAAATGGCATTTATAGAATAAACATCAATTTCTATAATTGTGTGTTGACTTAGTGTTAGTAATGGCAACTTCAGCAAGATGTTCTAGACAGGCAAGTCAGTATACAGTGTGGTCCATTAAGTGTGCAACAAATGGGACATTTTTTTATTAGTTGTGAAACCGAAATTTAAATACCGCTAAAAGTTAGTGCATGTTCGATAACCATATCAGATGCCCTTAGAATGGCTTCAAGTCAAACAATATACAGGGCAGGACAAAAAATATGTACTTCGTTCAAGAATAAAGTTACCTTATTTAAAAAAATATAGCAAAATTTTATTGAGAAAAGTTGTTTAGAATCAAAAGTTATGCTCAAATACAAAGTCACGGCCTCCTATTCGAATTTTGATTCTTTTTTTGTAAAATTTTGTATTATCCCCGTATGATCCATATTTTTATTATTCTGATTTTATTAAGAGTTTTTCATATGTAAATTATTATTAGTAAAGCATTTGCCTTGGTAAAAAGAATATTTGCGAAATTCTAAAGTTCTGTTAAATATCGTTGCAACAAACATGAAGTGGACGCTTACATAAAAAAATATAAATCCAAGTAAATTTTACAAATACGCTTCAAGTTGCTAAAAGTTATTTAAAAGGGATGTGGTTGTGGCTACTTTAAATACATATAAAATAAAAATAATAAAAATATGTATCATACGGGGGTAATACAAAATTTTCCAAAAAAGAATCAAAATTCGAATAGGAGGCCGTGACTTTGTATTTGAGCATAACTTTTAATTCTAAACAACTTTTCTCAATAAAATTTTGCTATATTTTTGGAAATAAGGTAACTTTGTTCTTGAACGAATTTCATATTTTTTATCCTGCCCTGTATATTGTTTGACTTGAAGCCATTCTAAGGGCATCTGATATGGTTATCGAACATGCACTAACTTTTGGCAATATTTAAATTTCGATTGTACAACTAATAAAAAAATGTCTCATTTGTTGCACACTTAATGGACCACACTGTATAAGCCGGCGCAGACTAATAAAGATCACGGTTTGATTTAGACGTGAATTAACTACTAAAATTTTTTAAGCTTGTATCTTTTTGAAGTATGAATAATATCCATATGTTAAAATCGACAATTCCTTAATTTTTCGACAGCACACTGATATAAATAGAATTCCTAAATATTTAGTTGTTAATATTAGCTACTTTGATTAATTCTAGTTTCTTCTTGATGACAATCTGGCCTTCGCCTTCGCCATATTTGCTCTCAAACCTCAATGACTTGTAGGTGCTCCCTCCGCCGTCGATGTCGTTGCCGCCCCCGCTTGGACTGGCGCTGCTTGGACTGGTGCCTGGAATGGGGCTGTCCTCGTCTAAGAAAAATTACTGGTTCTGCTTTGCATTGTTGATGCTCGTTGACTATATTTGGAGCAGCTTAAAGTGTCTTATGCAACCCAAATAACAATCTACAAAGCTGGTTAGTATTGGATCAGTATTTTAATAATAATTACTACAAAATTAGAGATGGTGGTCCTTTTAATTAGACCTAATTTCAACAGATATAATTTTTTTTGAGGTTATGATATAAATCGAAATAGCGTCCAACTTAAAAAAGCACATCTGCACATTTCTAATATGCAGGCATGTGGCACATCCCTCTTGCCAAATCTCATTATTGCTTACGTACGTGTAAATTGAAGAATGGAATATCTTGGAGATAATAAGATCCTCCAAAATTAAATGTACCTGTACGAATATTAGAGTTTTGAAAAGTAATTGTGACAATCATGTACATAATTTGTAACGGTTCAATTGCGCCTCCTTTTGATTTCGAGATCTATATGTATTTCGTATTGTTACACATCCTTTCATTCTAATGTCTTTTGTACTCAGTTTGTATTTCTCGCATTAGCGCGACGCCTACTTCCTTGGCTTTGCTGCGAAAGTTTGATATAGCTCGCAGTTGTTCGGAGCGTTTTATTTTCTACCTCGATCGGCAAAACAAGATGAAGATGGGTAAGCAGTATTGAAATTTCGGAGTATTCATAAGCTGCCGTTAGTTATTGGTTGTGTGTTGTTTGAAGCAATTTTAATTCCCTGAATCGAGTGTTTCGCACGTGCCTGCAATTTGCTCAGGATAAGTAGAATGTTCGCTTTGAAATGCTTTGTATTCCTTGTATGCTATCGTTGACCTTTTCCCCCCTTATAGCAGCTAGTTCCGGAGGACTGATCTAGGCATTAGTTACAGTTAGGGCCATATCCTCTACGTGCGTATGCTTCAGGCGATTTTGGGCTGTGTTGCCGCCCGAAATGGTATCAAACGACATTGAGATCCCGGGTCAGGGGCGTGACCTCGTGAAGTCACATAGGACTAACCTTTGCTGTACTGTTTGCTTGTCCGTCCATTTTAATGTATGCAATTACTATTATTGCAAAAGTTTGTAAACTGTAAGTGTTGTAATCTTTGCCTGAGGTACCCCATTTTCTTATTTGTAAATTATTGATCATAAAAATTAATTTGTGGCAACTTATGGTTCCGATTATATTAAAATATTGGGATTTTTGCTGTAATTATTTTATTTGAATTTTACTGTGATATTTGCATTCTGGCTTTATTTGTTACTGCGATCTATACGTGCGTTGATCTTCTCTTTAAGATCTATTGTGCTACCTGAGTTTACTTAATCTAGTTTGAATGCTTGAATACACTTGTCGTTACTTGAGAAAAATTCGTTGGCGCCCCTTTGAGCTTTTAAATAATTGTACACCCGTCTCTGAAACTAGCTAGTCGGCCGGCAATTGTATCCAAATAGTCATATTGTGTATTGGTTTTGAGAGATTGGCCAACGGAGATTTTTTTATGATAACATATTACTATAGTTGCTCACTTTGGCTTGGCAGATGACAGGACACAATTGGATGTCCGGTACGTACTCCACTGGAATTGACGTAGTAATAAGGTATCAGAATTTCTCTTATATAGTTGTCAGAAAGTCTCGAAATGTGAACACAACTGTAGGTCTAACTATGAGACATGCCATCTCTGATTCTTTAGTAGATCTAGTCAGCTGGGTAATATGCCATTTGGGTTGTTTAAGCCACTCTATTTGTTCCCTGCACAAAGTAAATTTTTAAATTGAATGAATTTGGAGTGATTCATTAAAAATTGGAAATTTTATACTACGTTCGTGAAACATTAACGTGCAAGTTATAAAGTTTTCAATTTACTTTGCGTTTTATTGCTAGATCGCAGAATTATACTTATTTTTCATAAACTATGAAATGCTTATTTAAACAAGAAAGGTTACCTAAATCAAGTTAAACATACAATTCCATTCACAGTGTTGTTTAGCAAGTCTGTTGAACAGAATTGAACAGATTTAACCTTCATTTGAAAATTAAGAAGGAGCGATAAGTGCATTAGGAAAAGGTTAGAAAAACGAGACCCTTAGGTTCGAGCTTTTTTTAAATTTTCGGGACCTTTCGCAAGCACTTATCGATTGCTTGGCCTATAACAAAACTTTGAATTATTTTAATATGTAGCTTTTACTTACCACACTTTTAGTAGTATAGTTGAATATAATTGCATTTTGTACCATTTAGATTGAGCTTGTTAGGTATATAACAGCGTTCTACTATATTTAATTGTAAGTATAAACAGAATTTAAAGTAGCATTTACATTGCCGGGCTCTATAGTTCAGTGGTTAAGAATTCTGACTACTGATCTAAGTGGCGAGAGTTCGATCCCCGATCCCGGTAAAGTTTTTAAAAAATTTAAAAATGCGGAGGAAAACATCGACAGAATGTCACCATTCGAAAGTGATGTAAAGCTGTTGGTGCCATGTTACTGCGATGTGTAGCATGTAAAAGATTCCTTGCTAGGGTTGGAACTCTTTGGTCTAGGTAAATTTCTAAGTAGGACTAATGTACATGGTACTCTGCATGCTGTTATGAGCCAAAAGTCACTTTTAAATACTTCTGTAATTATTTTCCTTATTTTAGTTAAAGCAAAATTTTTGGCCACGTTGTAATTGAGCTATCAGTCTATTTTTGGGTTTCAATAGCTGGAAATATTCTTAATTAATTTGCTTCAGTTTAGGCATCACTTGATGCTCGTGCTAGTTTGGTTGCATACTCAGCATTTTCCCCCTTGCCCAAAACTTTTGAGTTTTAACAGCCAATTTTAGTCCATTTGCCTTCATGTCTCCATGCAAAAAAATTGTTGAGTGAACTACGTTTGTAATACGTGCCACTGATCTGGTTTTTTTCGCTACCATCCTTCTGTGAGAAAGCTTCCTTTTGATTCCGTTTTGGTTGGAATATTTAGATGACGTCCCATTGAGGAAAATTTATAGGAAATTCTCAAATCAGACCTCGTTCTGGATTCGCTTGCGTCAAGCATATAGTTACATTCAGCAAGGCTGTGAGCCGAACATCAAAGAGCTTCTTTTTCTCTCCGTACGGCTAAATTCCGCCCCCTTGCGACTACATGGCACCCTTGGATTGCTGCGATTTCCTCGTCTAGGGCTCCAACCTTGCAAGTAGCCCGAGTCCAATAAGTTTGAAGCCCCATCGTTACGATACCTGCTTGTTGACAGCCGTAGCGCAGACCACCTGTGGCTTCCATGACGTCTTCGACAGAGCTTTCTGCACGTCTACGATCTGTTATGCGGCTTTCCAAGGTCTGTTTAATCTAGATTGTTGTGCACGCGTTGCATTGTTGCTGCCTTGAGCTAACCTACAAGTTGGGATTCTTTGTATATGTGCGGTTAGAAATTTTATTGTGTTTTTGGCAAATACCAGGTTGTATTTTGTTTGGCAAATACTAGTCCGCCTTCATATATTACATAAGTTACTAGCATAATGTGGCGCTTACCTGTGTACAGCTAGTATATTTTCGAATTTAGCATAACCTATAGCTACTGTTTATGAAGTTAAACAATTTGTAAACAAAGCAGAATTCTGTCAAGTCAAATTATGGATGTGGCTCACGCACTGTCTAATTTGTAGAATCTTGTGAAAGCGAATTTGCATAATCAATCCTAATTTCTTTTGGATTTACATGTCATGCTAATGACCGAATAGTTCGGTTGAGTTGAGCTAATATAATCCTGTACTCGCAAGATATTTCAATATCGTACCCGCTTTACCTGACGTCTTGAAGTTAATATAAATATTAAATAATTACCACGCGACTCCCGGGTTATATAGCGCCCTATCTGAAACAAGATCTTGCTGCAATAGGATAATTTAAATGTATTTATAAAAAACAACTAACATTTTCTTCTATTCAAGGATTTGGAGTCATATTCAACCGGGTACCCTAAATTTAAATATTAATAATTTCGCCGCAGTTGTAGGCTTTGTCTAGTAGTTCTCTGGAAAAGCAATTTGCTAAATAAAACAAGTTAACTTGTACCTCTTGCTGCAATATTTATTGGTATTAAACATCTAGGCAGTTATTGATTACTGATATAATTACGAAGACGATCCTTATTAATATTTATGCTAATGTGATTTGAAATGTGATATTTTAGTCTGGTATTGCCGTTATTGGAATTTGTTTATGTATGTACCGCCGAGCACCTTTGTTGAGATAAATTATATTGACTCGTTATCTACGTCTGCGAATTTTATTTTTGCCTTTACTGTTGCTTTTAATTTTCAGGTTTGGTTAGTAGCTCCTTCTGTAGTATACCTTTGGATTAGCTAAGTGGTGGGTAACCTGCTACTTGGTGCCCATAATTTTCTTACAGCTAAAGATTTGAGTCTTTTGTTTTACCCACGACCAGCTCCGGCTGAGAAGTCGGTTGCTTTTGTTTGTCCCTTTTACTGCCAGGTTGGGGGTAACAATGCCTAAACCTTGTCCACAGGGTTAGCAAAAAGGGCCTATGAAGGCCTACTTGTTTGACATCAGTCTCCCCACAACAAATATGTACTACCACTACTACTAGCATTTAAATTGTTTGCACTCCAGGATTTTAGTCACAGCTATCTAATACTCTTAATATGGTCACAAACTGCGTTTGTTCTTGCAACACTCTTAGATTTTTAAAATGAATTTAGTTTTTGATCATTTTTGATGTAGGTATTTCTATGATGCTGGTTGCCGCGATATCGCCCGCACACGTGTGAATGATTAAATTTACCTTTTATTGCTATCCATGCAACCGAGTCAAAGCTACCACAGCAAATCTACTATAAGCTACCAAAGCAAATCTACTAAAAGCAACCACACTAAAATACTTGTTTAAATGCGGAACTTACGTACACATAGCATTCATACGTCATGGGTTTATAGCAACTGGCTAGCAATTAATACATGATTAAGTGGAGAAGCCGAGCCGTAGCATTTTTTGCCAGGCTTTTTTAAAATATAAAGCAACGCATTGATGGCAACAGATTGAAACCGATGAATAAATGCTATTTTTTCTGTATATGATGACTCCCTCATTCCAGTTGATAGTCGTTGGTAAAAGCGCGTTCGACTACTATTGACTTAAAAGAAAAGCATGTTTTGTTACATGCAGTCTGCATGTCACATGTATTTATATAAAAGATATCCAGATAGTTAATTTTAAACAGCTTGTGTACGGTCGTTGGGTTGTGAATGGTTACTGGTAACTAAAGAGAAATAAATAAACAGAATGATAAAAAAGATCAATTTGAAACTCGACTCGAGACGGTCATATTAAAACCGATGGGGGTTCAATCCCAACCAATTAGTATTTTCAACTGAATTTAATTAAATAGTTATTACACAGAAAGTATCTGGTAATAATATAATGTAAAATTCAGCAAATCATACTGTCTAACGAGTCGACATAATTGAAGTGCTTTCATTTGCATATTGAAGTTATATTACAAAGTAAATAACTTACAATATAATTAAAGTAGAGCCAGTGGTTACGTGTGTGTTGTGCAGTTAAGTGAGAAGTGCTATCTGAAAGATATCAATCACATCCAAAGAGCTTTTTGGAGGGGAGTTAAGGTTTCAACCAGCCAGGTTACTGTTAGCTGTCCTGCTTCATTTGCTGAGGGGATTGCATAGTCTGCTGTTCAGATACCCTAAGGCGACGTTAAGGTTAGTGATTGTTTAATTACTCTTACGAACAACATTTGGAATACTTCAATAAGATTTAAATTGTGTATGTAATATTAGTAAATTTGTATTTAGAACTAAGAATTACTATTAATTATCCAAATTTAATAGTGTTCTGAGTACTCGGCGAATTTAGATCGTTATATTTAGAAATTCTACCTTTTGATTTAATTTAAGATTGGGGATGTAAATTAGGGATTTTCGGTTTTAATATTTATTAAAAGTTGTCCAAAACAAACTAGACTATCCTTACGTCATTGAAACATCAGTGAAAATATCTAAATGTCATTGAGATATGTAGAGTAGCAGTAAGGGACCTGAAAGAAACTATAACAATCACTTTATAGTAATCAATTATTTAAGCAATTAGCTTTACTTGTTATAAGAAGCACCATTCAGCTGAGGGTAAGGAGTATTCAAATCAGCTCTACTGACTAGCCGGAGCAATATTTAAAATAATTAGTAAAAATATAACTTGACAATATTTGTATGTCAAATATTGACGTTTGTGAGGTAAGTTAAAATAATTCATGTCAAAACTTATAAGCGAGATATTGTAGAAATATTATAATATAACCTTAAAGGGGGGTTATATTAGAATTGGCACCTCAAGTGGGGCATTTATATTACAAGCATTCATAAACTAACTTTAGTTTTACTTCTTCAAAATTTCGAAGGACCTGTTGTTCCTCTTGTGTAATTCTTACTTCATTTCCATGGTATTTTGTAAATACGGTTTTTCGGATTATGATCACTGTTGCTAGATTTTGTGTTAATCAAAACTGATTTCTTAAGGCAATGTAAGATAAACGTACTGCTTGCATATAAGAACCTTCACTTACAAAAAGTTACAGCTAAATTGCGCTTGGAATTGTTTCAATAACTATATTTTTACGATTGTTTGAGTTCTTGATTTGATAATCAAGAACCCACTAGTTGCATTATATATGATAGTATATTTGTATACCAAAGCCCGACAAGGATAATTTATAAAAGTAAAAAAATTAGTCTTCATGGTATATTCCGCTTATATATCTTCGCAAGGCAATCAAAATGAGATGACTCACTACAGTGAGGTGTTAATTTACACCTAGCTTGTCTGTTGATATGCAATTCAAGCAAAGAGAATATTTCATTTCAGAACATTGTACTAGCGCCAGTCAAATACATAAAAATGCAGAAAATACAAATAAAACAAAAGGTAAATTGAAAACTTTATAATTTGCCAGTTTACGTTCAACGAACATAGTATAAAATTCGCAATTTTTAATAGAACACGCCAAAATGATTTAAGTTAAAATTTATCAACAAGCATCAGCAGATACAAACAGGGCCAGTCAATTTTTTAGACGAGGACAGCCCCATTCCAGGCACCGTTCCAGGCGGCACCAGTCCATCCGACGCCGGACCAAGCGGGGGCGGCGACGACGTCAACGGCGGCGGGAGCGCCTACTAGCCATTGGGGCTTGGGAGCAGGTACGGCGAAGGCGAAGGCCAGGATGGCGGCGAGAAGCAACTAAAAAGAAGAGAATAGTTAACATTTTTAAAACTATATATATATATATTATTAATGAAGTTTTTCTAATGACTTTAGTAAAAATAGCTAAATGATCTAAGAGAGTGTCCATTGCAATATAAAATAGAGATGTGTAAAACTTACAACAATACTTACAAGCTTGAACATCTTAAAGGGTTGAGGTTATCTGACTTCTTGAAATCAAATTATGACTGCCATTAATCTGCGCTGGCTTATATACAAAATTCTATCATGTACAAAGTGATGCAAGCTCTGGTTTGGTTGAAAGGAGTTCAACTTTTTGTTGCTTTTTTTTAATTGAAGACAATAGATAATGTGTCCGAATTTCTATTGTTGTTAATGAGTTTACATAGAAGTATAGAAATATATTTGGTCAGTCTTTGACGGCAAATATTGATAAATTTGGGTAAATATGAAGACAAAACGGCATCTGAAATTAGACTTTTCCACATATTTTAAATAAATAACTCCATAGATCATTATGTAGATCCATCACTCTACAATGAAGACAATCACGTAACAATACTGTAACAGGCCGAAGATGTTGCATCATACCAAGCTCTTCTTGTAAATTAAGTGTTTGAAATAGTAAATGTAGGATGACCGAATAAGGTGACAATGCTTCATTAAAACACCAATATAATTAATCGAAAGTTGTCAAGGTGATTTTACTACAAAATAATGTTAATAGTTTACTGTTTATTTATAGGATATTTTATTGTCTGATAAGATTAAATTACAAGCCCAACTAATAAAAAATTAATTCAGCAGTATAATTTATTATAATGGTGTAGTTAGATTAACAAATGTTGGTTTTCAGTTGTTTATGTCTACATTGCATTTGTTGAGAAATCTGCATCCTGTTTAGAATGTTTAAATTTTAGTACTTTAGTACTTTATCGTGGAATGGTAAACACTGTGTGTATTTTTTTTGTTTTATAGAAAATCAGTAGTAAAGGCCTGATAACAGCAAATCTCATAGGAATGCCCATTGTAGTAAATATTATTAGTTTGTTAGAGTGACGTGCGTCGTTTACTATAATATTGAATAGAATATATCTTGTTTTCAACCCTCCTTTTTAGTATTTAGTCTACTAATACTTAATTTAAACAAACGTGCGTTCACTACCATATTTGAAAAAAGTACTACTCATTTGTATTGTGCATGCAGGCTACAGAAAATATTAATAACAATAACATAGAGCAATTGACACCAACTTTGGTTAACAAGGAGAACCAGTCTGGACAGTATTTCCTTATTTTAAATGAAGAAGGCTTAATTCTTCTTGATCTACAAGTTTCGTAACAATGTGAGTATTCTGTAATCTCTACATTATGATGATTAAGTATAAAGTATACTCAGACAATATGCTAGTTCTTGATTAATTCAATATAATTAAAATATACCGAGCATATTAAGTCTAGACTAAGTGATGCAAAATATGTGAATAGAAGAAACGGCCTCGGTGTAGGAATGCAATCGAAATCGGGATCTGTAAGAACCTACAAGGTATAGTCAAATACAAGGTACAGGTAAAAATTATATTGAACACAGAAGACTACAGCGGACAGCAGAAATCTTGGACGGCAGCTGGAGCTGACCGTTATTTAGTTTCATTAGTATGGGGCGGCTATTTTGCCTACTGACGTCACAGATTAGAAATAGTTATTTAGTACACAAATGCACTGTACAAAATTGTATCTATAACTGCCCAAAATTGAGAAAAATGCATTAAGAAAAAAGTCAGATCTGTCATCTTCAAAAATATTTTAGTAGGAAAATGTCATTACGCCATTCATTGGACACTATTTCAGTTAGGCATACTACTAGTGGCGTAATGAACTTTCTTACCTAACGGAGATGAATGATGTAATAAGTCCTTATCCATGCAGTTGTAGATAAATATGATTTATATAACCTATCAGGCTGGTACAATACACTCTGTGTATCGACAATAATGACTACCCTCCCTTACCGCGAAGAGCTCAAATCTAGTGTCCTTGAGACTATCACTCGAAAAACATACACATATACAAATAATATCACACGGAATTTTAATTATACAGATATGTAAGATATAGCTACTAGGAGAGGTGGTAGAAACATGTAGGAACTACAAACTTGAAAGTTATCCAAAAAAGTCAATAAGTAACTACAACGTAAGTAGCAATATTGACATGAAGGCAAAGCCAATCTGCCTCCTTAGGCATCGAGATTCAGAGATCTTTGCTCCCTGGAGATTCAGCTGGTGCAATGGGACGACTTTCTCTAGACCTGGGAGTCGGAACGATCACCAAAACGTTGGATAGACTTAACAAGAGATCTTCTCCACACTAGTTTGAGTGAAGCCGATCATATGGCTTCCAGTAGACAAAGATGACGAAATACGGCAAAAAGAGCCATCAGTAATATTCATTATTAATAATGGGCCCCAACACATTTGTCAAGATGTTATGAATAAGAAGCAGATGACTGCCCCACGGAGCGACCGAACCCAAAAGATGAAAGTTGACCTACTCGGTTTTATCGTTAGGTGAGGCTAAAATGTGAGAAAATTTTACAGAAAAATCTTATCTAACATTGCAAATAGTCACAAATTCAAACATGTCCTTAGACGTTTATTTATCATGAGCCCACTAGCAATAGTATAACTTAATGAAGGTCATGTACAGCTGTACATATATTTGTATGTAAAATGTTTAAGTAACAAAGAAGAGTGTTGCCTCTGGCGTGGTTTACACGTTGAGTTACCGTGCTCTTTTGCTTTTCCCCCTGATGAAGCCCCGTACGAAAGTGAGCGAACGGTTGAGTTCTCTGACCACAATAATTACACGGCCCCATTCCGTAAGTCGTTTGTTACTTAATGACAATGGCCGTGAAAATCTCTAAAATCATCAAAATGTGTGAGTCTTCACTATCTGATCAAAATTACTAAATTATGGGGACGTTCAGGTAGTAATATGAATAGATATAAAGCTCACGTGTATTTATGAAAACGAACACTGTCTTAGGTAAAACTTACATCTTTGTACAAAAAAACATATTTTGCAAAAGTAATGAGATGGTCATAAACATTAACATGTGTCAAGAAATTTCCGATTACCATGCCAGAACCTTATTGGGAACCTCACTGCTACTCAATCCGGATTACGACATCAAGCAAGCGTAAAAAGTGCTCGAACTAGCTCAGTGGAAAAAGGAGAGAGGAAATGGTACACTGAAAAAAGATTTCCTGGTGCTAGTCGCACCAACTGGCTTAGTCAAATATGGAGAAACATTTGCCACCTAATGCATTTTCCAGGGATAGAACTGAGTAATCCGACCAGTCTGTGCTGATAATACACCTTGCAGAATTTTTGAAATGTTTATTTTACTAAGAGTAATTCAATTCTTCTTCGCAACTGAGTTGCACAGCAGTACGTTTGGACGTTTGGTAACTCTAGTAAGATGACATTACGATATTAATGAACTAGCGATAAGCCAGCACAAATAGCATAAGACGTTAGTATTGAGCGAGAAGGTAGAAGGTACCGAAGCTATGGGGTCGGCAGGATCGGCAGGACGCAACCCCAGGCTCTAAACTGTGCAACAGCAAGAAGTTTGCGAGAACACAAATCAAGAGTGGGTAGCTGCAGCTTAAAGATTGACTACAAGCAGTGAGCCTCGATCTACACGCTGGTAGGTCTTCCCAGGGTTGCATAGGGACCGTCCGTCGGTATGCAAAGCGTGTGTGCAAAACCAGGCAGTAAACGATAATTTCTCGAAGGAAATCATTTCAGCGTTGAAAGCTTCGAGATACTGATAAGCAGCTAATGAATGCCCAGGTCAGAGTTTAGTGCATATTTTGCGTTGACGGAGTGACTGAGCCGTATTTCTTAGAAAATAAAGCCGGAAATGCATTGCGAATGAATCGAGAACGCTAGCGCATTATGATTATGATCAATTAGTTTTTTCTCGTCTGAACTGAATGGTATCTGAAAGATATATTATTTTGCCAGAACGAAATAACCTGTCTATTGACTATCCTCTTAATAAAATAAACAAACTTGTGACTACCTGGATACAATTACCGGCCGAGGTACCTAAAAACAATACTCATAAACCTTAATACATACTTACAAGTTCACAATACAGCTATACAGTATTATTGCGCATTTAAAATAAGGCAATGGCTTGCAAGGAGAAACGTTTTGAGTGCTTCAAAGTACCTAGCTCGCGGAGTAAACTGTATATTCCAAAGATCACGTCAGAAATGCAAACGTCAAAATGGCTGAACGGAGCTCAAAGCGACAGGGTCTTCAGCAAATGTTTATACATGTTTATTCGCAGACAATGGCGTGGGGTTGAAACGTCCCTAATTTATGGTTCAGGAAAGTAACTTCACCGAAAATCAGCGGGCAACCATTACACAAAAATAGAACTGCATGCCCATACGTTACTGAATACTTTGAAGATGTTTAAACTGGCTTTATGTGGGTAACAAAGGCAAGCAAGAAAAGAAAGCCGAGTAAACAATCGCAAACTTTTAGTTTCTTAGCTGCCAGCCAAAAATGGACGTGGCACAAACGTGCGAAATAAGAACTAAGTACTATAGACCTTGAAATCGAATAGATGCGTAACTGCGCCGTAACAATAGGGATTCAGTATTACAGACATTGAAATTAAATGGATTCGCCATTGAATAGTAGCTATCCATAAAAGAATGGTATTGTAAAAGAAATTTTTTAGCTGCTTCATCTTACGTAATGGAGACCACAGCTGGCCACGAAGGCCGTGAGATATGACAATGTGAGACTTTTTCTTCGGAGTTTTGTAAACTTCGGCCTACGCCAACCGATCAACAACTATATTTAAGCATCAAGGACGAAAAGCTGAGATTCACTTTTGTTCTTCCGTCATAGTCTTGATCCGGCACCAGTCACCGCCTTGGAATCGTGAGTGTACCAGATTAGCCTACCAGAAGGTAGGTTCTTTCCACCCTTCACGATCTTGAACTGTTCTCGAAGAGTGAGCCTAAGAGCCATTTCCGAGTCATAATCCGTACTGGTTTTGAGTATGGGACAATTTATGCTATCAGCTATACTCATATGTTTTGTACGCAAGTTGTGCAGTTTTTAACTACCCTGTACTACTATGTGCAAAACGGCAGGTTGTGGCGGGCGTTGTTCTTATTGTGCATGTAATGGCAAAACATGTAAGCTGCTGTATCTTGCTTAGTCTTAGTGTGGAAATTCTTAACTGCCTTTAGGTCGCCACACCAAGATCGCATACAGAATAGCCGTTCTGACCACTTTGGTGTATAACACCATACCTGGTTTGAGACCCCAAGTGCCATCATAAGTTCACTCGCTTATCACTAACGGAGTTTCCGACATTCCGATAATTTTTCCAATCTGTTGGTTCTAGCTGGTTCTAGTTTGGACTCCAATATTGTATCCAGGTATATTACTTCTCCTAAAAAATGTGTTTCTTTACCGGAAAGAAGTAAATATCTTAAGCCCACTACTTCTTCTCTTGGCTTTTTCGGGACTAACCCCAAGGCTTCTCTTGCAGTCCATCTAGATGCAACATTCAGGACCTGAAGTATACGCTCCTTGACTATGTTGGTAAATATCGTTTTTATTGCTATGACGAGATCATCAGTGTATTCTAAGAGAAAAGACCCTTCACTGCTAAGCGTTCGTAGCAGCTCGTTCACTGTAGTTCCATAGCAGGGGAGGCAAAACTCCCCCTGACGATACCCTCCTGCCACCCAAACTGTTACGGTTTTATCCAGCAGTGATGTGTAGACTAGCCTTTCTCTCAACATGTAGTGCACTTGCTTCACATAGAT
This sequence comes from Agriotes lineatus, assembly GCA_940337035.1. NCBI lineage: Eukaryota > Metazoa > Arthropoda > Insecta > Coleoptera > Elateridae > Agriotes > Agriotes lineatus. The sequence continues at coordinate 27,821,046 of OW679199.1, forward strand.
GTGTAGTGAGGGAATACGTAGAACAATTTTCGATTTATGATATTGAAATAAGTCACAAAGTAAATTGAAAACTTTATAATCTGCAGGTTATCTTAGGTACACAAACATAATATAAAATTCGCATTTTTTTGGGTTACTTCAATAATTTATATGAATGCTATATAGCACACAATGAATCGTTTTAGTCAAGGCTAGTCAGATTTTTTAGATGAGGACAGCCCCGTTCCAGGCACCAGTACAGGCGCCGTTCCATCCGCTCCAGGTTCCATTCCAAGCGGAAGCAGCGGCGAGCCATTGGGGCTTGGTCTCATGTACAGGTACGGCGAAAGCAAAAGCCAAGATGGAGGCAAGGATCAACTAAAAGTAAGAAGATTATTATTTTAAAAGGCCCTGAAGTTTGAATTTTAAAGTTTCATTAGCACCACTATTGCTTCTTAATTGGTTGCAAACAGATAATTTTAAAAGTTGCAAATGATACGAAATACCCGATTAAGTAGCTTAATAAAATACTCCTTAAGATTTCTTTTTTAATAATTTATTAAAACTACAATTAGAGTAACTATTTCAAAAATAACTTCAAGCAGAAACGTTTTTTAAAGGAGCTAGTTACAAGCTTGAACATTTTGAGGAGGTTATTCAATTGTTAGTAATCAAACTATGAATTGGTTCGGGTTGCCTTGGTTTACGAGTCTCATTTTTACTAGAAATGAAGTATGTTTCCTTTAGTTGTGCAAATTTCGATATTACTAGAGTTTTTGCTGATTTTTTTTAGAAAAGCGTTTCCAAACCCCTGCTTAGTAAACAAAATTTGTTTATCCGCAAACGTCACAAAAGTGACAACTTATTTGTCTTTATTGACAAGGTAAAAGTGTCACTTTATCTGCCTAAGCAGACAAAATAGCGACTTTTGCGTACTTTATCTGCCTAAGCACACAAAATGATTGCTCTCTTTCTTTCTTTCTATGTTTGTTCGCCATCTCCTCCGAAGATACTGGACCGATTAAATTGTATGATGGCTTAAAATTTTGCTAATTTTTAGAATTAGTTCGTAGGCCGGTTTTTATTTTCAAAAAGAGTACGAAAAAGTTTTAATTTAAACCTTTAAGCAGCAGATCCGAGCATCTGTCGCCGTGGGTTATGGTGTGACAGCTGCTGTGGCCGTGTGCTATTAGCACGGGTGATTCAGTATGTTCATATATCATTACAGTTGCGCGTTATCTGAACAACAGAGGTTGGCGCAGGGGTACAGTGCTAGCCTGAAATTTACCTGAATACGTTTGCGGATAAAATAGTATATGTTATTCGGAGTAAAAGTGACTTTATGTGGCTTAGCTGAATTATTTGCCTCACTAACGTTCGGCTAAATAAACTTCAGCTTCGCCACATAAAGTATCACTTTTACTCCTAATAACATAATCTATTATATTACCACTTGATAATTTTCAATCGATACAATATGCTTACTGGAATTGGAGCATTATTTGTTGTTTGCCATTTCTAATCAACGATAGTTAAATTACGAAACATATAAAACTCAGAAATCGACTCATTTATCTACAAATGCAATTCTAAATAATAGATTAAGTAGTGTATCACTTGAGCTACACTGAAATTTCAAGGTTTCAAAATTATCTTGGTTTTACTCGGTTTACTGTATTTATCACAATAAAAACATTGTAAAATTTTCCTAAAATGTCTAAATATATTGGCATTAAAGCTCTTAGGCAGCAAAATAACGTAGCAGATTTAATTGTCCTCTTGTTCTATACAAAATAATTTTCCACATTCAGCTATCACATAAAATAATAAAAGCTACGCATCGATGAAAAACAGCAATAGGTTTTCAAACCGTTGTAGGAATCATCTGTCCAGTCATAGAGTTATATATGCAGTACAAGTATAGTTGGTTTATTTATAATTCTTCTAAGTAACGAGACGATATATATATATTCTCTCCATAAAGATACTTTTACTAACAAGACAAATATTTATAATCATATATATTGTAATGGTCTTTAGTATAAGGGTTTAATATCAGACTAATAAGATAAAAAGAATACAGTATTAAATTACAAAGATGAATTTAAGTATGAGAAGGATATCGAAATTATTAAAATGTATGTGGTAAATAAATGAAATAGAATTTAAAATTCAATTGAATGATGCTATATAAGAAACACTGAGATTCTAACATAATTTAATTATTATCTAAAATGAAGTGGAGGATTAATGGTAAATACTTATTCGAGAAATATCATTCAACATAGTGGGTGTTAGATAAATATGATAGTTTTTATAGAGTGTTGGACTATGAAATATATGCTAAATTAAGTCACTAAGGAGATAATAATATATACCAGTATGTAAAAATTATTTGGTACAAAAACATGTAATACATTATTTTGTAAGCGGCTAAAATTACTAAAATAAACCCATTATAAAAGTTATAAGCTATTGTGGAATATAAAAGGGTTGTGAATTGAACTAAAATTGGCGTGAAGAAAATAAAAAGTAAATTTTAAAAGATTAAAAGATTTGAAGACGATAAGGATGAAGAAAATGGATGTCGTGAGAACATCTAAGTAATACAGTTATAATCTACAAAAGCAAATTTCTGGAATAGAATGACGAACTGAGTTTATTGTCAAATTACATTACATCATATGCATTTGATAACAGGGAATTGTTTTACTGGAAGTGGTTTACATCGAGATTGTTAGCAGAGTGAGTGTTTTATGGGGTGGATAGGAGGTTTTCATCTAATGGAGTTCTAATTCGACAAGCTGGTCATTGAAGTGCCATCTTGTAACTTGCATCTAGTCTAGTTTCCTGATACTAGGCCTACGGTGGCTTGAGGATTTTGGTCGGAAGACGTGAATGGCGTTTGCTGCTGACAGTTCTGCTGGAGAAAGGTGGTCTCTGCGGATCCAGGTATTTGGAGTTCGTACTAGGATTCTCTTGGACGTTGGGAGACCTCTGTGAAATTACTGGATGCGTTTGGCTTGGTAAAGGAGACTATCGAGGTCCATGAACAGGTGACAGAATACAGGTATTTAAGCAAAAACTTAAAGCAAAATATAGAAAGGGTAAAGTGAGGTAACCTTAAAGAGGGGAGTACTTACTATTTGATATTGTTGGATTACAAGTAATGTAACGAGAAGGTATTTGTAATTGATTTTGCACTTGCATAACTTGAAGTGACAGGTGACAGACGTACAAGTTATTATGAAATGAAAGAATCAAATTTTAGGAATAAAAGCAGTCTAGATTATAAGCGAATCCGACCTGTGTTTCAGTCAAGAGTATAATTTTTTCTACCAGAGCTAGAGATTTAATAATATTGATAATCCATAATTATAAAAGGGTAAAAGAGTTACCTAAAATTCAATTTAAAAAAAGAATTAATTGAAAATAAGCTAAAGTATAGTAAAAGTCAAATGTAATAGCTAAAATAATTATTATTGTTATAACATAAAACCACTTTCATACATAAAGGCCATTATAACATAGTCAATTATAACATAAACGAGGCGCCACAACGTGGAGTCAGAAAAATATTTGACATTATCGTGCCTGTCCTTACCGAATCAAATGTCAGCTTACAGGAATCAATGCTTATAAACTAATAATAAACTGTAGACTGTTTAAACTGTAACTGTTAGATTTTTTTCAATATTTTTTATTTCACTTCTCAAAAGAGCTTTTATTATTACACGCTGCCATAGCTTTGATGTTGGTAATATTGTTATAAAAAAACAGTCTTTGTAGAACTATCATTGACGCATATTAGTTATTTATGTATTAAGGGCGTAATCAATAGATTATAGCACGAGGGAATGTTTAAAGCTCGACACGAAGCGGAGAGCTTTAAATTTCCCGAGAGCTATAATCGTGATTAGGCACGTGGTACATACAACGTTTTATTTCATTTTAGTCCTCAAAATGGACAAAATTCAAGGATTCAGTATTTTGGCTACAGACTACTGCATCGTCGTAATGCCGGTGCTGTGCATTTCTGGTGTGCTATGGTTTCTATGCAGATTGTTGGTGTTGCTATACTACATTGTTGGTGCTTGTTATACTGCTTAGCAACTTTATAGGCCCTAGGGCTATAAAAGCCATTTTACGCCCTCTATCGAGGGCCAATAAACAAGATTATGGTTCCAAAATGAAATAAAAGGTTTTTAAAGAATGTTTTTACTAGTTTTGAAGGTTTCCAATAAATCAGCTTCCATTAAAATTAGCTCCTCTTCTCTAATACTAGTGCATACCAAAATATACATTAAATGTATTAAAGAAGTACAATTACAGTTTTATTACTCTTATTTCTATATGACACTCTGTGGTTGGCAGTAAAAACTAAAATGTATGCTTAAGTTACATTATGTAAGCAGAGCGTTATCAGATGTTAATGTAAGCAAATATAATTTGCTAAACAGGAGCTGCAAACGTACAATAAGAGAAATGCATGGTAAAAAGTTGTATTTTGCACAACAAAACAAATCTTGCATCAATTTGAATAATTGCTCGATATCCTATATAAACCAAGATAGCCTGGACCATAGTCATAGTTTGATTTTCGCAAGTCGAATATACACTCTTCAATATGTTCAAGCTTGTAAGTACTTTAATCAACTTTTGTGATTTACTTATATCACTTAATTTCGGTCTTTGAAGTGTACCATATTTACATGGTCTAATATAATTTCAGTATTAGATAGATATTAAACCATAAGTATTTTATAAAAATCTGCAATGATGTATATCTGTCATAAAAAGAACTTGTTTTTTGCAAAACAATATTAAGTACATATTTTTCTATTCCAGCTAATCCTCGCCGCCCTCTTGGCCATCGCTTTCGCCATACCTGCACCTGAGGCCAAGCCCCAGTGGATCGCTGCTGCTCCCGGTTGGAATGGAGCCTGGAACGGCTGGAACGGTGCCTGGACTGGTGCTTGGAACGGGGCTGTCCTCATCTAAAAATTTGACTTGACCCCAAATGAAATCGTTTATGCTTGTTATTTAATTTTTATTCAAACACCACTCCAATTCAAAATTGCGAATTTTATATTATGTTTGTAAAGTAGAACCTGCAGATTATAAAGTTTTCAATTTACTTTGTGTTTTATTATTATTTAGTAGTCGAAGACGCAGGGAAATAAAGCATGCGCTGCAAATGTTTATTGAAACTAAGGAGATTACACTCGCATTACTCAGTGATCAAAGAAAATGTATTTCTTATTTTTCACAAAACTCGCATTGCTCCACAAATACAGTCAAAATAAACAACGCCTAGAGATTAACATACGAGGAGCGTTGAAATTTAAACGATAATTTAATATTTATTCAAAAACAAACGCAAGGAGTCTAATGTATATCATGTCATTATTCTACTCAGCCTTCCTCTCTTTTAATAAACTGGTGCCATCTTTCCGGAAGTTTTTGTATTCCACGAGAAAAAAATTCTTTTGGGTGCTATCGCACCCATTTCGGAACAATTTCGATGACTTCTTCATTACAATGAGGTATTTTTCTCCTAGAAACTCTTTTAAGGGTCCAAACAAATAAGAAACTGATAGAACAAGGTCCGAAATGTATGGTAAATAAGACTGCATGGTCCAATTACATTTTTGGATCGTAGTCAGCGTGTGAATAGCGAAATGGGGTCGAGCATTATCCTGTAAAACGCAGACAGAGAACTCGCGTTTATTTTTCAAGTTACCTCTACTGATATTTAATGCAGAAGTAATATCCTTTACTGTAAATCGACAATCGTTTCAAATAAGTGCATTTTACTCTGTCAGCATTCTCTTCTGTTGTCAATGTTTTTTGAACTCGAGATTGCGGTCATTTTCCACACCTTTGCAGCCATCTTTAACCGCTTTACTCCTTTTGTAAACGCTTATGGCTGATAGTAGTTGCGTATCAAACTGTCTTTCAACTCCTACAGAAATTTCTTATCGTTTGATATCTTCGTTGATAAGAAATTTACTACTAATGCGTTGTTCCACGCTTGCATGCACTCCCACCTCACTTATGCTTGCCAATTGAACGAAAATGCATTATGACGACTTAACGACTGAATGAAGGTAGGTCATATTCCAGAGCATTAATTAATGTATAAAACTTCTGCGCGTGTCTTTGTCTTTTGGCGCGCAATTCAAATTATCGTTCATATTTGAACGTTCCTCGTACATACGGAATCGAATTCAAATCCAGAATTAACCAGGTAATTATGTTGCATATCTTTTCGTAGTACTGAAGCTGATTTGGCGCTAAGAAACTTTATCGAACTGGGAGTTACAAAAAGTGCGATTGTGACTTGAACGGATGTGAAAATTAACAAATCACTTGCAAATCACTGTAAGAAATGGCAGCTTTCATTGCCGTACGAGAATAAAGGCAAAATGCACTGATTATAAACTTTTCTCTTCAGATACACCGAGTTTCAAACTTGAAGGCATACCCTAACTGGCCGAAGACATTTCAGGATAAAAACAATTCTCCGGTTTGATTACCTTTGCCAATGTGGATTTCATGTTGTATTTGTAAAAGCTCATTTGTTCACTACGGCCACCATTATAAGCTATATGCTTTCGGTCACCACGGGGTTGGTCATAAGTTCGGGATTTGTAAGATCGATTTTTACGCCATATCACTAGATGCTGTTTAATCCCTGTAACACTGATTGGACCTCTTTCACACGGTCTGCAGGTTAATTCTTCTCCATCTCTGATTATACCGGGAGATCAAGAAAGACTGGCCGAAAAAGACTGTCTTCCGCGCAGGTTATCAATATCTAGTCAAGTTTCTGCAGTTAAGTTAGCTGTTTATCAGCTGTCAGTTTCAGCTTGTTTGTATTTTGTAAATGTGAATTTTCAATTCATTTCACTATATTTCGCAATTTTTAACAACGGTTTCTTCAAAGCTAATCCACGTTTGTGGCACAAGTATGTAAATTCTTCCTTTTTATTAATTATTCAAAGGTTTAACCAAATGTTTCTATTTTAGATTAAAATTGTCGATTGTAATCATATCATTTTCACTAGAGGAGAACAAATTTTTTGCAATTGTATATCCGAAACAGAAATAGAGATGAAAATGGGAGGTGGGTTCTCAGTTTATTCAAGCGTATTATGATAACAGAGTTATCGGGGGAGAATGTTTTCCGGCAAGGTCACCAGACCTTACTCCTCTGGATTACTTTACATTCTGTCATTTAAAAAATATAATTTACCAGAATCGATTGGATGAATTATAAGAAGCGATAGAAGGTACTGTGCAAACAATAACCGAAGAACAGATGTATGGAGTATTTGAAAGTTTGAAAAAGAGAGTAGATTCGTGTATAGCTTATGGTGGTGCACATTTCGAGCATCAACTGTGATACATTTAAAGCTATATGTGTTATTATTGAAACGAAAATCGAACGTGTCATCAACAAGTCTTGCTCAGGGTTTTGCGTAATGGCTCTTTTCTAGTCTTTAGCATAACGGCTTACATCTGCGCACAAGAAGTGAAACTAATGCAAGGAACTATTCTTTTTTATTACTAATTAGACAATATTAAAAATATTAATTTAAGTTGAAACGTTCACCTTTCGCCACATACTTCTTCAAATGTTGAGGCAACATTTCTAAATATGGAAGCTGAGAACTTCACTAAAGCTGCTTTTACAAACTCAATATTTCGATGAGGTTTAGAACAAGCCATCTCCTTCACAAAGGGTATTCTATTGCATTGAGGTCAGGGAATTCTGAAGGTCAACCTTCGACAGCGATAGACTCCGGTAAATTGTATGAAATATCCATTTCCCTATTGCAAATATGGTACTTTCCAGCAAACTATTAGGTACGAAAGCTGTCTGGTTTCGTCTTTCCACTTTAAAAATCTTCTCAACGGCTTTCCGAGAGATGTGAGCGTACACACAGTTGTTTTATGGCAGGGGGAGGCGGCGTTGAACTGTGTCCACGGAAAGATTTTTCATTAGTAGAGACTATTTTCTGGTGGCCATTCTAGCAACCATTTCGTTTTCATCACTGCTTTGTGATTTAATTTTTTTCTAAAACACTATCCGGTGATTCTATCATAGGCACCAAGTTGGAGTTATGTTTTTTGTAATTCGGAGTTCTTAGAGTGTTTTGAATTTCCCTTGTCATGGTTTTAAGGTTTTGCGAAAGAAAGTTCTGCTAATTACCTTCGCCATAGCGTTGATACCATCTTGTTGCTGTAACACGAACGCAACAACTTCGTGAACTATAATCAGCAGATGACAGTTTGTGTCGCTTAATGACTCAATAAATAAGTAAATTAGATTTTTTAACGGTTTTAAGGGATTGTAAATATCTATCAACCATTTGCTTCACTTACATAATCCAATCTTAGTAATACGATTCTCTTGATACCCACTCCATTTTAATTAATTGATCTACCTATACTGCCAAATTTGTTTTACAAGCGAGCAGAAACGAACTAAGAGATGCCATCTTTATGTATTAAATTAGAGTTTAGAACAGCATGTGACACTATTCCTAATACGTATTAATATCGCTTAATCGATATAAATTTCTAGGGTATTGCAGTTTATTAATTTCTGGCTAATAATTGTTAGTCTATTGTTAAAGGCACACTAGTAAACAAACAGAACACGTAGCACAAAAGTACACCAGTAGTTCACTCTTTATTTTCCATAATTATACTGAAATATTGTAACGTTACCGGAATATATTTGGGGGCTCGCCAGCTAGATGCAAAGGGCGCCAACAAGTTTTTTCAATTACAACAAATATACTCAGATAGGTCACGAACTTATAAACTCTGAGTAAATCTCAGCATCCAAATACCCAACATCTGAAATGCAGAAGATAGCACTAAGGAATTTAGACACTGAAAGATATAAGTATGTGCATTACAATTATTAAACAAAATTGTATATAATAACCAGCACAAAAATATTATAAATTGTTATCATGCGATCCCTACTAGAAAAGGGGAACCTCAACTTAAGATTATTATAGCAGCACCTTCTATGCTACATTTACACAGATAAATATAAATCCAATAGAAGGTGCCGTTCTATATTAGATACAGTTACAGTTTATTTTATCTAGGTTCTAGTTCGAACATCATTAAACAGTATTTATAAGATTGCACTACTTATCTGAGAATGTTACGCTTGTGCCTGAGGTGATGATCCATGTTTCCATGCTCGAAGAGCCGGTTTCAAACGATGAACTGAGGGATCCCAAACAGCTTACAACACCGGTTGTGGCAGTCAACGCCACCCAACGTTATTCGCGAAAACCTTCGGAGATGATGCTCCAAACGCACACTAGGCTCTCCTGGTGCTGTTTTGATTGACGAAACCCTTAAAGCCTCGGGTGTTGGTTGTAGTAGAATGTTCTAGCAAGCAACCGGAGTCCTTCGTAACCTTGTACTATGAAATTGAAGTATTTCACCTCATGGATGACGCTAAAACCCCAGACAGAAGTCAGCTTAATTAAATTACAATATTACAATTCGAATAAAAGAAATTACACTCACTCTATATAATTTACAGGCGAATCAGCCTATATGACAAAGAAATTCTGTGTACTTAAACCCGTCCTAAGGCATGGACGAAAGTCCCAAAAATGTATCTAATTCTCTTACCTGCATTCCAGGAAAGCTCCCTCACATAATAATTCACAAAATCTGAAGCTCGGAGATAAACATAGAGCACAAAAATACACAGATTTCTGCCGCAAAAGGATGCGGACAAAAAAAAATGCTTCTGATCTCCCAGCTGTATCGATAACCGGTAATACAGATTGCATCCCAAACGCTAATACTGCTTTTCTACAGCGACGGCGTTGCAATAAAGGAGCTCTTCCACGGCGATGTAATATACACCATGTAATTCCCAAGTTAATTAAAATTTTGACACGTAACAATGGAGGCGTTTTCTCTTTCTACGAGAATATTATTTTCAGCAAAAACATACCAGAGTACGGAAAAGGAAATCTATAGAACCGAATAGTGGTTTGAAAGCGATATCATCAATGTGTATTCTCAGACACGTTATAATTATTTACTAAAATTAGTTTACAAATACACCTTACTCCATGCTTCATCTTTTCTTTATATTTATTTATTATTAGATAGAAATTCCAAACAAGAAAGACATCTCAGGTCAGACCATTGTCGAATCGATTGACAAAAATAAGTAAATAATCACCTTTAACAAATAAAACACCAAATAAACTGGAAACTTTATAATTTGTAAGTTAATGATTGACAAACATAATATAAAATTCTCAATTTTAATGGAGCACTACAAAATGATTTAAAGTAAAATTAGTTAACAAGTATCAACAGATCAAATTCGGAATAAGTCAAATATTTTAACGAAGACAGCCCCATTCCAGGCACCATTCCAGCCGACGCCGGACCAAGCGGGGGCAGCGGTGACATCAACGGCGGCGGGAACGCCTACGTGCCACTGGGGCTTGGGAGCAGGTATGGCGAAGGCGAAGGCCAGGATTGCGGCCAGGAGCAACTAGAAATTAAAAAATAATTAAAGTCGCTATTTTAAAAAACCTCAATCTTTTAATTTAAAAAGCTTTAAGGTAATTATTTTACAAATTTGTGTGGTGAACTAGAGATTATCGAATTTAATATTAAAGAAAAATATGTAAAGCTTCTAAAAGAGAGTTACAAGCTTGAACATTTTGAAAGGTTGAGTTTATCTGACTCCTTGGAATCAAACTATGACTAGCATTCATGTGCACTGGCTTACATATACAAAATTCTATGCTCTACAAAATGATGCAAATTTGAATTTCATTGAGAAAAGTTCAGTTTTTATATGTTTTTATAATTCAATCATTTAGATGCATACATCAGATTTTCCATTGCTGGTGATGGGTCCACCTAAAACTAGTTAATTTTTTTAATAGGTCACATTTATCCGTGGTGTATTTGGATAAATATTAAGACTACAGTAACAACATAAATTATATCTATTAAATTTATACATAAGGCATGCCAATTTAGAATTCCAAATATCATAATGTTGATCCATCACACTCAATCATGGAGTCGATTATTACATAACACGCTGTAATACGCTGAAGCTATTGCATCATAGTAAGCTCCTTTGTAAATTTAATTTTTGAACTCGTAGAGGTACGATAACGGATAAGCAAATAACAATAACAATAGGCTTTTAAAACAAGTATACGATTAACTGAAAGTTGTCAAGGAAACTTAACCACACATCTTTGTTAGCTTTGTTGAAATTTATGGGTTAGTTATTGTGTAAAAAGATGAAGTTACACTCCCATCTAATAAAAAAATACTTTAAGTAGTGTAATTTATTATAATTGGGTAGTTAGCTAAACAAATGTTGCTTTTTGGTTGTTTACTTTTACACTTCAGTTTTAAAATTATATTCCATCAACTGATATTATCATATTACTGTGTAGTACTATATAGTATTACTAAATTATTTTTCTAAGAATGCGATTAAAATGAAGTCGTCTCGAAAAGACTGTTCATAAACAAATAATAATTATAACGCATATTTATTCCAAAAGTAAATTTTTTGCGCCTTAGATTGAATCTATTATTCTATATAATGTGTGAAAACTGTCAAACTATGAGATCTTTACACCACATTACGAGTAGTTGTAAAATGGGGTTAAATGAGAACGTTCACTTTGTATAAAAGCTTACCCACCGTGAATCGTTGAGACGCCAGTAACTTTTACTAAAGAAAGTATTTTTCTTTGACCAGAGATGCCGAAAATGCATTAAACATGTAGATATCGAAAGTAGTACCGAAAAAACTGTAATCGGCTTTACACGAAACTTCCCTCGAAAGTGGACTACATTGAAATATAGAAAAAACATTTTTTTAGAGATGTTCACCATGTATCTGTGATTCCCAAAATATACTTATTTTCTTCAAGATAAAACACCTGTGCAATGTGCAGAATAACACTTTTACTGAACTAAATCTCTTGAGTGCAGGCAAAATTAGACGGAATTTTATTTTTTAAAGTGCTCATCCTGTATATATTTCACCGAAAGTATATTTGGTGTTGAGCCAGGTAGACATACAATTCGCATGCGAAATAACGTCTTGCTCCAGTAAATAGCTTTTGAGCTGTACCGCCAACTGTCGAAAACACAGACGAATATACAGAGGAATCGACATACAGACAGACGGGCAAACGAAATTGAGGAAACATGTTTTCCGTTATACTGGGACTCTAATTAGTAAAGCAATGCATATTGTGAATTGCCGTCTTTTTAAATACGCTTTATGAGTTAAGGTAATCATATTAAGAACAGGTACAGTACATTCGTATATGCTCAGCAACAAACTGATAATTGCAGGGTTAACTGTACAGAGTTATTTCTACACAGAGCTACAGGAATTTCTCGGCATTTATGATCTAGCACTGATTGCTGTGGCAAACTCATATTACTTGACTATCGTGTTTATCAGCAATTTTACTCATAAATAGAGTCATATATATAATGTCTCCAATTTGGCAATTGCTCCACATGCATCAATATTCTAGACAGATAAGTAAACAAATCGAAAATATCGCTGGCTTCACCAGACACCTGTAATAGGCTTACGAAATATGATTATCTCCGAAGGGGATTTTTTCCCTCGTCTAAAGTCTGTAAAGTGCTTTACCTCGCTAGTGGACATGTGGAAACTAATAAATTTAAAAATATGAAAAGAAAAATAATTGACCTTTTTATGGTTTTCACCCTCTAGCTGTTGGATACAATGTACGTTTATTTTCAATCATAACAGCAGAAGCCTGAGCTATGTTAAAAATATATCCATTTTATTTAACTCAGCTTTCTAGTTAAAGCAAAAATAGGCAAAATTTTATTTTTAAAAGTGCTTACCCTGCACATATTTAACCGAAAGTCAAACAGACATACGAATGTCAGGAAACATTTTTTTGTCATCTAGGGACCCTAAAACGCTAAGATCTGAAGACATGTGGGAATAGACTTTTTGATGATTACAATACTTTATTAATTTTTCAGACCAGGGAAGTACTCGTAATATCTGTAAATTTATAATGGCGTCCCCCCCCCCCCTTAGTGCTTCAGAGAATAATAATAACGGAAATGCATAATAGTATTTGTTTCTCTAAACATTACCGATTAAATTTTTTAACGAAAATATAATTGGTGTAATCAATTTCGAGGTTTTTTTGTTCATTAGTAGTTTTTTAAATCCCCAGGAGTACAGAAAGCTCAAACATTTTGGTTTTCTTTGATATTTCGTAGTAATTAATTCATATAGGTTACTATAATACCTTAATTACTCAACCATTTTTGTTTCTTTACGTTCTAAGAGTGATCGGCTTCTTCTGCTAGCAACTGGAAGTGAGTAGAAGTCGATAATTCTTCGACGTTAAGTTAAAAATTAAAGAAAGTATCCTAGAACAAAGCCATACCTTGTAATAACACTTCTTCAACTTCTGGAACCAATTTTCGTGGTCAATCTTTGGAATAGCCTTTTCGTTGCTTCGTCCCGTTCTTTATGAACCGCTCCGCATATCCACCAGTATTTTTCGTTTGAAAGGCAATGTCAATTTTAATAATAGCTGGAAATCCCATCGAACCATGTCAAAACTGTACACAGACTGACAGACTTTAGAAATGAGCTGTTTGTGTGCGCCGTGTTGATGGCGTCGCTAGTCACTGTATCTCAGAATCTCTTTAAAACTCCCAGATAGTATCGCTTGTTCGCCATCTGATCTCCAGAAGCTTCCTCATGGTGAACATCTTTGTTGTCTAAGAAAACAGTGAGCATTGTCTTGACATTGCTGCTTCTTTCTTTGCCATTTTGGGCCCAGAAGACTTCTATCTAGGAGTCATGTTAACGTTAACTGCAAAATTTTAAGCAAACTCACTGCTCATTGTGGATTGATCGAATTTAGGAGGACGTAGACATCTTAAATTTTCGAGTAATAGGTATTATATATACCTTCGTGATTTTTTTCGCATCCAGTATTGGACTAGAAATGGCTAGCAATGAATGATTATATAATCCAATAAGTTCCGTGGCTATACAGATAAAGGTCCTAATGCTTAAGCAGTGCTTAAATTTTATTATAACCTTGTGAGGTATAACACAAAACCTTAAACAAAAGCAAGCGTTACCATAGCAGTTAATAATAACCTCAGTTTCGCCATAAGGAGAGAGTATCGCCCAAAGGATTTACGTTGAAGGTCAGAGAATTGTACTGAGAACGTTTTATAACGTAGTCAGTTTATAATTGTACCTTAAAACCAAGGAAGCATAATTTTTCTTCAAACCACGAAAAGTGATTCATTGTTTGATAGAATACATCTTAGTATACAACGGTTATAAGAAAATTAAATACACTTTCTTCGAAATCATAATTTTTAAAATGTATTTGCATTATTGTCTTAAAACAAAAATGCTTTCCCGATTTGTTGTGAATAAAAGAGGATATTAAGACAGTGTAGGAATATTATTAGTATTCTTTTAGCACTAGACCTAATATTGCAGGCAAAGAGCAAAATCCTCAGTAAATGTCTTTTAAGTATTCTGACGCAATTACTTTACTAGCGAGAAATAATAAGACGAATCACATACCAAATTAACTGAAAATTTTATCATTTGCAGCTTATTGGAAAAAGTACTCCTGGGAATTATATTAGAACAATCATAATTAAGGCTCAGTTAATTTTTTTGATAAGGATGACTTCTTTCCACTCACCAGTCCAGAACCCGTTGTTAGCCACCTTCTTGTCAACTATATCATCCATAAATAACTTCAAATATCGCAATGCTACGTGAATATATTTGAGGGTCCGACAGTTCTTTAAATGATGTAATTACCAAATAAAGTGAGCGCCACCAAGTCTTTCAGATGGTATAAATACACTTCGATAAGTCAAAAACTTACAAACTCAGTTTAATCGCAGTACGGTATAACACAATATTTGACATACAGTAGTTAGCAGTAACGAAATCAGAAAAAAAATGGTATAAACAGTGCATTAGATCTATTTGGTAAACGTTGCATATAATAGACATCCCAATAGTTGCGAAAGGCATTAATTACTTAAGTGATGCACACCAATTAACGCTAACATTTCAGTGAGTAGCACAATTCAATACCCAATCTTAGATTAAACCAGTGAAATGTAAATTTTCATATTAAAAATAGTTAGGTGGTACAAATATCATAACCACAGATAATTAGGCCGTA
Source organism: Agriotes lineatus (assembly GCA_940337035.1). Taxonomy (NCBI): domain Eukaryota; kingdom Metazoa; phylum Arthropoda; class Insecta; order Coleoptera; family Elateridae; genus Agriotes; species Agriotes lineatus. The sequence goes on from OW679199.1 coordinate 27,836,306, forward strand.
TGCTACTTACCTGAGAGTATCTGCCTCTGCGGGAGGTGAACCAAATAACATCTAAGTGGGATATTACAGCTGTGGCTGCAGGTGGAAGATGCTGGTAAACATCATTAGCAAATCACTCAGGCGCTGAGATCCCTAAAGCAAATGGGCCTTCCTAAATAGCTGAAATCGCTGAAGTGCTTACTCTTAGGTGATGCCTGGAGGAAATGCGCAAGTAAGCGGAATCGCAAAAGTTTTGCAAACTTCCGGGTGACGCTAAAAACGCCAGAAGAAATTCAGCTAATTGCATTACGTTACCATAATCGAAAATAAAGTAATTCACTCACCCAATTACAGGCAATAGTCCCAACGGCTTCTAAGTTTTGCAGAAATGCTACCGGCTGAAGTAGCTTTTTACACGGGAAAAACGACAGAAAACATAACCAAATGCTTAAAACAATTGATCGAGCCTACTGGTAAGCAAATTATCACATAACTGCTAGTGGAGCATAAAGCTGTGTTTGCAGGACGACCGCATTTAAATAAAGGAGTGTTTACACGGGCAAGCATTATGCACAAATTAAATTTTAATGTCAATTACGCTTTTTACACGTAACACCGTAACATGTAAAACCAGCAGCGATTCATTAGGGTTTGGCCTCATTCGCATGCACTGCGAAAGCAAATGACAAAATGGCATCAAGAACCAACTAAGAGTAGAAGAATGAATGACTTGACATTAACAAAGTATAGCTATCTCAGCTCAGCTTCTTGGAGTTAATGTGGTAATCAGAACACTGGCGCAATGATTAATTACATGTGATTTAATTTTCATCGATATTATATTTTTACAATCATTTTAGGCTAAATGATTGGAGCGCTTGGTTGCTCGCTAGTTGCAGGTCCGGTTCTTCTAGTTTCTTTGCGGAGCTGCGATCCCAGGCTAGGAATTGGCAAAAGCTCAAAGAAGCGCTCGGGCAAAAACAAGAAAACGAAAAATCTGAAAGCATGCTCCGGTTTGGACGTGATTGTGGCGGGAGTAAATAACGGTGTGGCCTCCTGAAGGATGTGTAGTGCCGGGAGAGCGAGGGGTTCGATCTGGACATGACTGCGAGCTGGTGGCTACCAAGGGCACTCGCGTGTCGAGGCTGTGCAGGTGCGCAGTGCCTGTTGAACGAAGAGTTCGACCAAGACAGGGCTATTGGGAAAGTAAAGCTTAGTTTGGCGTCTTGGCAAAGAAGTAACTTCAGGGTGACGATAAAAGATGCCACTGTCGAATATGCTAGAATATTCTGAGCAAAGTATTTTTTCGGCTGCAGAGACTGAACGTAAAAGTTTTGGGCAAACGGAGATAGTTCGGCTTTGAAGGTGGACTCCCAAAGCTCTAGACTAACAGAATTGGTTCCATCAGAGAAGTTGACTAAAATTTCTTGTCGATTTTCGGGCTATTTCAACTCCATGATGACGATATTTGCTACGTTAATCGTCACAGTGAGCAACAGGTTGCTATGTTTTATTAAATTTAACTAACGGTTTTTAGAGACCAGACAGAATTAGTTGATCTATGTCATGCTGCAGCTGACCTAAATCCGTGCATTTTGATACCAAACACGACCCCATTGGTGAGCCAGCTAAAGTTTTTAAAATTTAAGCATGCGAATTTATTTTTGGTTTAATTAGGCCGTTGAACATAATTTTTGTAACCTGACCGGACAGTCAAGAGGGTGTTTTTATACAGGTTTCTAGATTTCCATTCAACATGTATTAAGCAGCGCTTCTTGCCGTGTTACTTTCGTATTTAACCGCTGGGCAGTTGCAGACAGCGCGACGTTAGCCCAACTGCCAAAGAAACATTTTGTGTTAACTAATTTTTCCGTTAAATCTAGATAGAGATGTTTTTGTTCTTAAAAGCAGGCTTGAACAAAACTTGTTAGCTAATGTCGCATGCAGACAAAACGACGCCGTACCAACTGTCGGCGGCGGCCGTTTGCGTGATAGCAGAAAGATTAATAAATTTATATCAAAGTTTAACTAAAATTAACAGTACTTTCTTAATTAACAAGAGAAGTAATTTTGAGAATTTAAGTATTTTAAGAAAATATTCATTAACATTGCTAATCAAAATTTTAATTCCGCAAATGAATTGTAGCAGCAACGTTTATTAGATAAGTACTCAAGTTTAAGAAGTTTATTCGATTGGTAGAAATCAAACTATGACTTGGTTATAGGAAGTTTCTGGTTAACTATAAATAAAGTAAAGTTAATAAGGATTTGGAAATTGTCTTGCTTTTATTCCGCCTAATATCTATTTTACAATCAAAAATCATTAACTAACATTTCTCTAAAATGTGAAAATATATTTCCAATGTTTGTACATTACAAAACTATTTTATATCCTTCCCCTATTAGAAACGATAATCAAAGTTACACATCTATTAAGAAGATCAACAGGGTTTCTAGCTATTGTGGACGTTTGTCCAGATATATTATCTCTAAAACTAGCATTGATTCTTATTTACCTTTCTTCTTTTCTTGAACTTGTAAGAATTGACCCATGTTGTACTATACCGAGTGACAATAAAACTAGGGCCATGCTTATATCTCCTTCATTTACGAATCGATTTGGATGAAATTTAACTCGGGGATACTACCATAATTTCTGGTTGGTGACTACATATAGTTAAAACTTTGATTTTCTAAATCGATCACCCCCTATATTTGATGTTTCTCGGAATGTGCGGCTCAAATTACATACAAAGACGTGTCGTATATAATTTGAACCGTAGATTACAAAAAAGTTGTTACCATATTACCAGTGAAACACGAAGTCGATAAGTTTGATTATAACTGGAACAGAAATATAAAAAATATCAGTGGATTCATGTAATAATAAAATAGAAGGAATACTCATTATCACTAGTATCTCACAACAGTATATCGCCCTGCTGCATCCTATTTTATTGTTCTTATGTTTATGTCAGTATGTGGTTGAGTGTAAAATAAAAACAAAGAATTTATGCTTGAATTATATTATGTAAACACATCGTAATAAGATGTAAATGTAAGCAAATATGTGTAATTTGCTAAAAACAGGAGCTTGAAATGTACAAAAGAGAAAAGTACTACAAAAAGTTGAAATTGCTACAATAAAACAAATCTTGCATCACTTTGAATAATTGCTCGATCTGCTATATAAACCAGGATAGCCCGAACGGTGATCATAGTTTGATTTCTGCAAATCGAATAAACTCTTCAACATGTTCAAGCTTGTAAGTACCTTAACCAACTTGTTGTCAACTACAGTGTTTACAATTTTTAATATGGTTTTAGCGATTTATATTTGTAAAACCACAAATGGTACTTAATATTAATCTGGGTCGATTTATAAGTACTATAAAAATAATACTTGTTTTTTTCTATTTCAGCTAATCCTCGCCGCCATCTTGGCCATCGCTTTTGCCTTGCCTGCACCTGAACCCAAGCCCCAATGGATCGCCGCTGCTCCCGCTTGGAATGGAGCCTGGAACGGCTGGAACGGCGCCGGCGCCTGGAATGGTGCCTGGAACGGTGCCTGGAACGGGGCTGTCCTCATCTAAAAATCTGACTTGACCCCAAATGAGATCCATATATGCTTGTTATTTAATCTTCAGTCAAACACCAGGAGTACTCCAATACAAAATTGCGAATTTTATATTGTGCTTGTAAAATAGAACCTGCAGATTATAAAGTTTTCAATTTACTTTGTCTTTTATTTTTACTTAGTCGTACAAGACGCCGGGAGATACAAAAAGCCCGGCATTGTTTATTGAAGCTAAAGAGACTGTTACTGTCAGCCGGAACTGGTGGTGGCTTAAACCGAAGACTCTAATCTTAAGCTGTAAAAAAAGCATGAGCGCCAAGTAGCAAGTAGTCACAAGCACTTCGATAAACAAATAAAGGGACACGTTGGAAGGCGCGAAACCCTGAAAAAGAAGAACGGCAAGGGCACCAGAAAAAATCCGCAGACAGATAACGAATTAGTATAATTTATAACAATAAAGCTGCTCGATATAACATACACAAAAATAAACAAACTAGACAAACCAGATCAAAGTATCAACATAAATATCTCATTAGAACAATATCGCAGCAGCTAGAGTTGGTTTAAAAATAATAAAAATGTATCTCGTATATAATTAATTTATGAATGTTTGATGTAAATAAATACTGTGAAAAGAAGTACAAGTTTACTGTTTAACTAGCAATTTGCATTACTGGGTGGTTCTCGGTACAAGCGTATGGCCGCGACAATGTTAATTCTGTTTTTCGGGTTTAATTTTATCCTAAATCTTCAAATACAAAAATATTCAGTCTTTATTAATAATTAGCAAAGATGTCCTGCAGACCCCAATATCTTGGTTGAAATCAGGGCGTTAAATATCCCGGAATAAGGGTGGTTACTATTTCAAATCGTCATCGATTTCAATACGTAGGGTAAAGGCAATTAATTAACACAATACCTTGCAAGTAGGGAAATTAAAGTGAGTTTAATTCAACCGTATTATTCGGTCACTAATGTGAAGTGAAAGTCCGAAAAAAGTTAATGCATAATCGCTTTAGAAAAGCCAAAATTACAAATAATACTAGCTTGAATGGTATGTGAACACATCCATTATATTGACAGGTTTTTCGTAATTATTGTGACAATTATTGTAAACAATGATTGAATTATTCGAATAACCTGTTCTAATTGGCCAAGTTTTACACTACACTATTATTATTTAAGTAATCTAAAGCGAACACTAAAATACAAAGAAATCTCAAATTGCAGGTTAGACCGAAGGCGCAGGGAAAAATAGTAGACTGCAACAGACCTTTTGTAGCTGACTTTGCACGTAGTAAGTAGACGTAGCAGAAAACCCTGTCGATGAGCCTCAAGGGGGTGTCAAGTGTTAACGCCAGGTCTGAACAGGTAATTATCGTTTCGGCGATAAGGCTTGTGGAGTAATTTGACTTCGAACCACTTGCAGAAAGGAAACCCTCACGGATATGAGTCCCAGGAAATGAAACTGCGGTAACACAAGGACGACATGCGTTTGCAAGGAGCTGAATTTTCTCCTTGTGGAAAAAGAAGAGCTAAAGGAATGAGAAAACCATGAGAAGCCGTTAATACGAAAAAAAAACTAGGCCTACCATTAAGATGTTCTGCTCCGTTTTGCTAAGGTAGAGATATTGCTCTTGAGAAATTGCTAAAAATACCTTTCTTAGGAACTTGATCAGGATTCCTTAGAAGAGCCTAATAACCGAAATATAAATTTCTCAAGAAGATGCCCTTGAAGAACTCCAAAATTTAAGGTACATTTGACTTCGCAAACGTAATTCACAAGGCTGTCTTTCTGCAGCAGCACACATTGGCAAATACTCGAAAAAAATAAGAGCCTCGCCCAACATTTGGAAAAAACTTTGAGAAAATCAGGATTGACAGCCCTAGCAGCTCGATGCGTGAAGTGAAGGCTAAACTAACGTAAACTATTTAGAAATCCTAATACATTGAAGTATGAAGTTGACTAATAGCTTGATTAAATTGTAGGTAAAATGTAGATTTATCAAGAATAGGACAATTAATTACATAGATACTTGTAAATGACGTTTTACTCATAACACGATTACTCTCACATCTGTCAATCATCAAAGAAAATTTATATTTATGGGTACGTCAGCGCTTTCCCAAAAATTAGTAGTATTTTAACAATTAAGGGTGATATACATGTGCTTTTCAATTTAAATCCAGAATTAACTAAACATTCAAATTATATTGCATATGCATTCGCCATATTCTAGCCGATTTAACAATAAAAAACAATTTTTAATAGAAAATTTCCGACCACCAATATTATCGTGTTATTACTTTCAGTACATAATTATCCAAGTTCTAAGCATGGGAGAAACCGTGATATCAAAATCATGAAAACGATTATTGTGAACCACTCATAGAGAAAAACTTCATACATGGAATAAATAACGAGTTGACCTTTCAGAGTTGCCATTTTGAAATCGAGTTTTGAAGTACTAGACTTTAAATAGATTGTCAGTTGTTACCTGCAAGCTAAAATAAAAATGTATCTACCAAGGACTCTTTTGCATGCACGTTAACAAACCACGTTATAAGCCTTTTGCTTGTGTGTTTATCGACAGCATGATCGCATAGCCTTCTACGTCGAGGGTTGGATATAGCCCTCCTTTAATTTTCGATTGTAGATAATCTCTGGTAACAGTCACATAGTTTATCACTATTCTTCTGATAACATCGAAGCATCGCGTTGGTGGCCCTCCGTCTTTCTTGGACGTTCATTCGAAGAATTTTTATCCATCTGCTATGTGTTTTTCTAACAGCACGGCTTGCCCATTCTGTTATAAACAAGCCATTTTTTCCTAATCGGTCGCCCCAGTCGTCCCACGTATGATTGCATTGGTACTCTATCCCTAAGGGATATGCTTAGCACCACTCTTTTTATACTTTACTCCTTGAACATTATTCATACAGTGTATTGTCACGGTTAAAGTTTCAGCACTGTACATCAATACGAGCTAAATATACTTTTCTCTTTGAACACACCGGAATGACAAGCTTGACGACATACCTTAACCTGCCGAAGGCAGCCCAGGGCAAACCAATTTTCCTGTCGATCTCGCAAATCTGATTATTCCTGCTAATGTTGCTTTTATGTCTTAGGTATTTGTAAGGGTTTACTTGTTCAACACGGCCACCGTATACATATATCCTCTCTCACCACGAAATTAGTTATAAACTGGCTTTTTGCTAGGCCGATCTTTATCCTGCTTTACCGGATGCTGTGTGGTCTTAGTCTTGTGCATTGGTGACTAGTTACTGCATTAACCTGGCACTGATTAGATGTTTCACTACTTTTTTTACAGCACCTCTTTAATAACTGGCCGATTTAGGATTGATGCCCTGCTAGCAGAAGTACGGTAGGGAACGCCATCATATGCCACTTCGCACAAACCCATCACTAAACCTGGATGATGACTTTTGCCACCTAAAATATTTTCGACGGCTTCCCAAGAGCCGTGTGCGCATATCTAGTCATTTTGGAGGTTTAAATTGGTTCTCCTCAGTGAAAACCTTTCAGTCAGTAATGACCATTTCTCGCTGACCGTTCCAGCAACACAGCAGCACTTTTACCGTGTTACTAGCTAAATTCAGATTTACGATACTAAACAGTTTGTTACACGATAAAATAACATTTACGACATAATCGGGAAAATACGCGCAACCATTTTTTTAATTCGGTAAAACAGAAAAGTCCACTAAAGTGGAAATGGTGAACCACACTTTCTAATTGTTGGCGGTGTTTGGCGCCACGCCCAGCGTACAGCGTAATTGAACCTACCTTTACTGAATTCCTGGCAGCTGCTAAACCCCCTTACGCAAAAACACATTTCATAATAAAAATCGCATGCACTATCTTTATGAAATAAAAAGGCATGAATAAGTTTAAATTTAATGTATTAATTCGAAAATAATATGCATGTAAATTTAATATTATCAAAAAGTATGTCCATCTAGTACGGGTATGGAATAGTTAATAATTTATAAATGCAACTACGTTTATACTTAAATGCCAAACTTGACATTTGACCTTTAAGTGACTTATAGTTGCATTCATAAATTAGGAATTATTGCATAACCACGCTAGATGAAAATAAGTTTTGATTATAGTATATTTAACAAAAGTTGAATTATGCGAAAGGGTTAGTACTCTTGCTTAATACTGTTTTTTACGTATTAATTTAACCAGATCAGCATACTTAACGCTACACATGGTCTTGTGAAATGTAATAAAGATATTACACATATTGATTAAAAGGAGGACATCTCGCTATGGGGTTTTTCTGTGGCTAGTTCTGGTTGATGTCGGATTTGTCTTTTGCCAACGATCCCCACAAAGGGTAGATGGTAGACGTACAACGACTTACAATATCCGGTAGGCGAACTCCCTCGAAAAATCTAGCACAAGTGAAAGTCCACTTTAAATCACGGATATACGTTTTCGTATCTTGCAAAGCATTCGGTAAAATAAATTTCCTGTAGCTGTAATATAGCGTCACCCGAATACTAGACCCTCTGGGAAGATAAATAATTGTTGCGACTGAAAAATGCGGGAATCAACGGCAACTTGCTGAAGCTGAAGAACTTTTAAGTCATGTATACGTTATCTCTTTCTGTGAGAATATTATTTTCAGCAAAAGATACCACAACATGGCAAAGAAAATGTATGCAGCAGGAAACTGGTCTAAAGCAATATTATGGGTGTGTATTCTAAAAGACTTTTGGAATTATATATCTTCATAGTTATGTATTATTAATTACAAAATTTCGATAAAAGATTGAAAAGTTCAAACAAGAAAAACATCTCAGATCGAACCACTATTGATGTACAAAATTAGTAAATAATTACCTTTAACAAATCAAATGCAATACAAACTGGAAACTTTATAATTTGTAAGTTAATGTTCAACAAACATATATAATATTAGCAGTTTTCAATGGAACATTCCAAAATTATTAAAACTAGTCAACAAGCATCAACAGATGTCATTCAGGGCAAGTTAGATATTTAAACGGGGACAGACCTATTCCAGGCACCAGTCCAGGCGGCAATTAGCGAATAAAAAAAAGATGGCTAAAACTTCTAAAAAACACTTGTAAGTTTGAAAATTTTGAAGGGTTGGGGTTATCTGACATCTTGAAATCAGATTATCACTAGTTTAGGGTTATATTTGGTGCAATAAGATATAACCGATTGTGGAACACAATAAGATTCCTTTTTATTTACATTAGAACACAAATTACATGCCGATACAAAAATGTCAATATGTAGAAGGTACAAATGCAAAAAGCGAATTATAAATGTACGAACGTCAGAATCTGATTTGAAAAGTAGATTAAGGGATTTGACCAAAGCCATCAACTCGCTTAAAGTAAGTCAATTCGGGATGTGGGAATCTAAATGTTTCTTTTATAAAAAAGTCTTTGGTAGTTGATCAAAGCCATCGACTTGGTCAAAGAAACTCGCCGGTTGAAAACGAAATGTTCGAAAGCCAGACTGTCTACCTTTATATACGGGTCTTTTATGCAAGAGAAAAGATTCCCTGATCTCGGGACATCAGTTAAATACAATGCATAGGCATTGTATTTAACTGGGAACGGGTTAGCTCTATTGTCTCACAAGGGTTGCTCGCACATTTGCCTAGGCGAGGTTTTACTTCTCTCGGTCGGGTATATGGCCCACTGTTCGTTGAGTCGAGTGACAATTTCATGCTCTTGCAATTGGTCTTGTTGTATTACGCATTACGCTGTTTAGAGAAACTTGTAGCGTGATGCTTAGGAAAGTTTACATTTTTTGCGCAAAAAACACTAATTTTCTTTTACGTTACAGATTTTTTTAACTGCACGCACAATTGGGTTAGACACCCACTTGTTTCACTCGAATCGCTGCACCCTAAATTTCACCTTTATTCGTGTATTTCGTAGAGCAACATACACAATAGACTTTGACACCCACTGGTTTATGGGCCCTGCCACAGCTTATACACAAACTTGCTTTTTCTCCGAAATGATCCAAGCGTTTGTTTCTCTAAAGACAGTTAAGCTTTTTAATTTACGCATTTAAATGAAAACGACCGAATTTCCATTGCTGACTATAAGTTCACATAAAATTTTCGAAATATTTATTTAATAGTTTGCCATTATAAGTTGTTGGGAGTATTTACATAAATACTAAAATAACGATAAAAAATATATAGTAAAATTATAAAATGCAAAGGTATATCAAACACGCCATTTTAGCATGCCATAGATCACTATCTTGATCCATCACGCTCCACCATGAAGTCAATTACATAACAACGGTGTAATAAGCTGAAGGTATTTCATCATAGTAAGCGCCTTCGTAAATTCAGTTTTTGAACTCGTCGAGGTACGACTGAATAAGCAAATAACATATGACAATAGTTTTTTACAGTTTTTAGCAGTTAATTGTTAATTTATGGGTTAGTTATTATATAATAAGATGAAGTTACACGCCCAACTAATTAAAGAGCATTAACAGTATAATTTATTATAATGGAGTAGTTAGGCTAACAAATACTGCTTCGAATTTGATGACTAATTTGCATCTTACAGCGTTAACATTGTGTGCAGTCAATATTATATTATTGTGCATTGCTATACAGTGCAAAGAATCTCTTAAGTTGTCATTGTTACAGTGCATAGTCGCGCTTAGTTTTTGTTTTCATTGTCCATAATTCTATCAATACCTATTCGCTGTCTTCGTCTATGCAGCCCTATTTAAACATAAATAAAGATCAAATCGAATATGTATTCGAACTGAATTTAATTTTCTTTCATTTGATCTAAAATTTTATTATTCACCGTGTGTAAAAACTGCCAAAAACTCTGAGGTCTTTAAATAGCAACACGAGTAGATGTAACATTTGTGTTATGTTTTTTCGTATGAAATCTCACCTACCCTGAAATGCGTGCAGACAAGTAACTGTTAATAAGAAAGAAATTTTACTTTATTGAGAGGAGCCGAAAAAATATTTAGTAAAAATTGTTAAGAATTACTATAAACTAGGATTATTGAAACCTAATTAAAATTATCTTTGGTAGCATGTGTTTGAACGTAGGTTTAAAAGTTATATCGAACATGTGATCATTGGAACTGATCAGTTTCGAGCAGTTTTTTTTTGCTCCTGAGTAGTTTTTTGAATTGCCATAGTAGGAGTAATTAATAATTTAAAATTTTTGGTTATACTGCTACAAAAAATAAATATTTTTAGAATTTCAATCAGTTTTAATTTCGATAGAATTTTCTATTCCTACTTTTTGGACAATTCTAAACAATTAAAAGTACTACAATACGGCCTACAAGGTGAAAAGGCAGACCCTTTCGCCTTCCTCCCTTATAGATTACACTCGCTAAGATGATTGACTAGTAACTTTAAAATTGCATTATAAAAATATAGTAATGGAAAAATCCAATAGTGATATAGCAATAAATGTCCTTAACCACTAGTTGATCACAAAAATATATCGCCCTGCTGCATTCTCTTATATTGCTTCTACGTTTATGTGACACAATGTGATGGCTGGAAAAACAAAAGCTTGTGCTCAAGTTATATTATGTAACCAAAGCGTTATGACATGTTAATGTAAGCAAATGAGAGATTATTAGTTAAACAGTTGCTTGAAACGTACAATAAGAGAAAAGCGCAACAAGTTGAATTTGACAAAACAAAACAAATATTGCATCACTTTGAATAATTGTTCGATTTCCTATATAAAGCAAGACAGACTGAACGGTAGCCATAGTTTGATTTCTGCAAATCGAATAAACACTTCAAAATGTTCAAGCTTGTAAGTATCTTAATCAACGTTTGTGCTCTACTTAAATTACGTAATTTAGGTCTTTGATATGTATGATGTTTAGCTTTAAATATTAAAACTACAAGCAGCACTTTACATTAATCTGGATCACGTTACATCTACTATAAAAATAACTTTTTAAAACAGAATAATAAGTCTACATTTCCTTTATTTCAGCTAATCCTCGCCGCCCTCTTGGCCATCGCTTTCGCCGTGCCTGCACCTGAGGCCAAACCCCAGTGGATCGCTGCTGCTCCCGCATGGAATGGAGCCTGGAACGGCTGGAACGGTGCCTGGAATGGTGCCTGGAACGGTGCCTGGAACGGGGCTGTCCTCATCTAAAAATCTGACTTGACCCCAAACGAGACCGTTTATGCCTGCTATTTAATCTTTATTCAAACACCAGGAGTACTCCAATACAAAATTGCGAATTTTATATTGTGCTTGTAAAATAGAACCTGCAGATTATAAAGTTTTCAATTTATTTTGTGTTTTATTATTATATAGTACTCGCCGAGGGATATAACAAGGGACACCTTTTTTTTAAACTAAATAGATTATACTTACATTAGTCAATCATCAAGAGAGATTTATTATTAAGGATACAGTAATATTCACCCAAAACCAGCCATCCTTCAAAAATGCTGACAAATACAGGTAAAAATATACAAGCGCCTACATCTTAAAATGTGGATTCCAATTCAAATTCAAATTCTTACAGTTAATAACTCCTAGCAGATCAAAAACATTCATCTCACATTTTTATTAGTGACAAGGACGATCTAAAAACGTAAAATTTTAAACGAGAATATTTTAAGAATATAAACTCGTGCACAACTAAAGCTAGAAGATCAATCACAAAAATTTGAATTTTCGAAAGCACATTTTACAACGTCTCCAATGTGCTGGGTATCGTATCGTATCATATGGCTTGTGGTAGGAAGCCTAGTGTCACAGTTATCAAGTTGCGATAGCGGCTCTGAAGAAATCTAACGACTATAACTGAAATGACAACCGGGGCCGACGGCTTAACGTGCTCTCTGAGGCACGGTTGGCTGCAATTCTACTACACCCGTCCGAGTGTCGACCGCCGCAAACGTTGCTTAACTCTCGCAGACTCTTTGACCAATCCTTGAATCATGCGGCTATGCAACCAGCTAATGTGCAGGGGTGGGCCGCCGTTTAGAGTGCAACAGTTCTTAATTTTCGCTTAAACTGCGGAATAGATCTTATCAAATTTATGGACTTGGTAAACTAGACTTGTTCTATTTTTCAGGGAAGTTCTTACAAGCTTTGAAAAAGTTCCTTTCGACCTTCATACACATTTTCTTGAAGAAAGCCTACATTGAATAACACTAGAAACCCTTTTTGTGCTAAGTTTACTATGTAATCTGTTTTTACATACAATAAGCATATTTTCTGCATTAAAACAAAACTGTCAACTTTAACCAGCGGAAGACAATCTTTATCAACTACAGGCGGAAGCTAATATTTTTTACCTCTAGCAATTATATTTATGTCACCATTGATGCCACACCAAAGCTTAACAAGGTTATGTTGATTTGTAAATTAGACACAATGTCACTACAGAAATCTAGAGCCCTGTAATGCTTTCTTAATGCGAAGCTTTCGAAATTTCACGCTAAAGAACAACCATTCTAAGAAAAAATCATATATATAATTGTGAATATGTCCTATCGGCTATTGTAATATTATTAATTTTGTGTAAAATAAATTACTCTACCTCATATGGGTCGGGCCCCTGTATTCTAGCAAATATTAACTTGATTTAGTATAAATTATTGAAAAACATTTACTATCAACTTTACTATCGAGCTATCATTTTATTAATTTATTTGTAAATGCTTTAAACAATACTTATTTAACCACTGGGACCGCTACACTACCGGATATTTTTTAGCTAACTAGAACTAAATTCAAATATGGCGATCCATCCTAGCACTTTCGAAAAACAAGTACGCTTTTCGTCTACAATTATCAGTGATACGTAATTAAAGCGTTGCGATGATAACAATAGCAATAAGTAAATACACGTCAAGAACAAAAGACACTCAAATCACGCTTCTGCCGGTAGTGCACAAAACATCGACGCCGCGTGCAACGCAATAATTTAAATATTTCAGGATAAACTATGTTGCTTTTGCAATGGAAACTAGAGCTTAACTCGAACCCCCGAAGTCCAACGATGCCTGGGCCCCTCTTTCTCCGTTGGCCTGAAGATTGAAGTCGCTGGTGACTTGCAGAACGACTCCTGTAACTCGGCCAGTCCAAAACCGCTTTCAATTCAACCCCAGACTTTGAGCTCCAACTGCTTCCCACGAAAGTCGCTGCCTACCTCTTGCTCACAGGGTTCTAATTACGCTGCTCGAATCTAGTACAGAACCTCGTACACAGCATCAGACTACCATCTACCACTCAATGCACGAATCAAACACTTTTTATAAACCTTTGCATAGGTGCTAGGAATTAATTCAACCTGCTACAGCATACCCAAAGAATATAGAATTACTTTCAAACACACTGATTTGGGAAAAGGGTATTTATTCACGTATTAGTAATTATTTATTTGGGAAGCCAAAATTAACAATACTTCTCCGCTTGGCTTTCTTTCCCCAATTGTGTGTTTATCTTCCATCTTACATTGTTATACTTTATTTCCAAGCCTGTTCTCATTACATTTTGTTGTCCAAATCAAGGCTAACACTATTATTAATACCGTTTTTACAAATGATTTTCAAGGCCAACGTTATTTCATACAATTTGCAAACATTAAACTAGCACATTTCTGGAACATTTTATAAAATAATATTTGATATGTTTAAAATGTTATTAATTGCTATTATAATCATCAAGGCTTAAAATATATCCATAACAATATATCGCTGGAGCAATAGTTCGTTTCTTCCCTTGTGTGTTTAATGTTAAGTAAATTAAACTCACACCCGGAAGGAAATGAATACATTTGCTCCCTAGATATGCAGAATGTCCCAAAAAGAATGGGACACCGATTAGTCATTGATTCCTTAAGTTATACAGGGTGTTTTAAAACAAATGCGAAAAACTTAAGGGGCTGATTCCTTGTTCAAAATAAAGGATAGTTTATTATATAAATATTGGGTCAAAAGTCAACCATTAGGGAGATATCGCACTGCAAATATGGCTGAATAATTAAATGATCAGATAATAAATTTTTTATTAAATTAGTCGTATTTTGTATTCAAACTAAGTGAGCATTGTCAAATAAAACAACAATAAGAAACGTCTTAAAAAGTGATAACAGCCAACTAGATTATTTTTCTAAAATAAATTTCTTTTTCTCGACATGCAATGCTTTACGTTTAATTTTTTTATTTGGAAACGGTAAGTTTTATGAAACAATTGCAAGAGACAAAAAAGTTTCTAAATAAACCAGGCTATCAATTTATATTTTACCATGTCATTGCGTAAGTTTTTTCTTAAATTTAGTTAATAAGAATGATAGCGGTAGTCTAATTCAATTCCCTCTACTCTTTTTCAACAAGTTGAGAAATATGCAAAAAGTGTGTTTTTATAATAGTAATAATTCCATAAAATTTTATTGTTCTACCTCTTTTCGTTTTTAAGATAACAAATAAAAACGTTATTTTTCCGCCATATTTGCAGTGCGATATCTCTCTCATGGTTGACTTTTGACCCAACGTTTATATAATAAACTATCCTTTATTTTGAACAAGGAATCAGCCCCTTAAGTTTTGTGTATTTGTTTTGAAACACCCTGTATATTTATATAGATCAGCTCGAGAGGCCTTTAATGCCCTTGGCTTTTTCTGTTATCTTCTTCCATTCCTTTCTTCTCATTACTTGGTTTTCCCAGTTTTCTGCTTTTAATTCTCTTAAGTCTTCTCTCACTTCTTTAAACCATTCATTTTGAGGTCTTCCCCTTCTGTTTGTGCCTTCCGGAGGTTCCTTGAAAACCATTTTTGGAATCCTTTCATTTGCCATTCTTGCCGGGTGGCCCAACCATCTGAGTCTCCTTTGCTTTATCAGCAACAGTTAAAGTTATAGTGAAATTATAAAATGCATACCTAGTGCATAAAGTGTACCATTTATCATTCTATAAATATTGATGTTAATCCATCACACTTCACCATGAAATGAATTACATAGCAACTCTGTAACAAGCTGAAGATATTGCATCATAGTAAGTTCTTTTCTAAATTAAGTTTTTTGACTCGTAAAGGTACGATGACCGAATAAGTAAATAACGGATAATAGTAGTTTTTCAAAACAACTATACGATTAACTAAAAGTTATCAAGGTTTTGTTAATTTATGGGTTAGCTATTGTCTAATAAGATGAAGTTATACGCCCAACAAATAAAAAAACACTAACAGTGTAATTTATTATAATGGAGTAGTTAGGTTAACAAATGTTACGCTGTAGTTGTTTATTTCTGCATCGCATTTGCTGACAAATTTGCATTTTTCTTACAGTTTTTAAATTTTGTTGCATTAGTTTGCACTATTATATTATAGTGCAGTGCTATGAAGTTAAAATATTTCTGACGTTATCATTGTCACAGTGAATCCGTTTTTTTTTTGTTATTTTATAATTCTCCCAATTTTTCTGCGCCTAAAAAAATGCTTCTCTGCAAGCCTATTTAAAGATAAACAAGGATTTCATCCAAGGTGTGTTCTAATGAAACTGAATTTTTTGTCACTTAGGCTTAATGTTTTCACTGTTTGTAAAAGCTGCCTAAACGTAGGTGTAAAATGTGTGTTAAATGATTACTACTTTTTTTTCGTATTCAAGCTTATCTACATTGAAATGTGTTAATCCCTGTAACTGCTAATAAGGAAAGCTTTTTGCATTGTTGTGAAAGGCCGAACAGGTTATCGAAAGTGACAAATACCAAATACTATAAAAAAATTGCAAATTTAGGATTTTCTTCTGCCGTGTATTAGCTCAATGCACAAAAATTTTGAAAACCAAATTAAAATAACCTCTAGTACTGTCTTTTTAACGAAAATGTGATGACTCTAATCAGTTTCAAAGAGACTATCTGTTTCTGAGTAGTTATGTTGAATCCCAGGGAGTAAAATCAACAGGTGCAGTTTGAATTACTATCTCTTTCAAATAACGCTTTACAGACAGCACCAAAAATTCTTGTAAAGCGGGATGCACGTACAGCTCAGTTGGTAGTTAACTGCATATGCATATGGTAAAGGTTGTGCCAGAAGTACAAAGTACGCAACCCACTATGATAGCAACCTCATCTGCAACGAAAGTACAAGACCGTTGTCATCTCTGCGATAGAAAGCCTGACAGAAAAATAAGGCCACAATGTACTTCCTGCCAAATGTTTGTTTGTACTGCACGTTTAAAAAAAAATATTTGTCAAAATTGCAGTGATGAATAAACGTTAACCTGTTACCAATTTACTGTTTTTAATATTTTGCCAAGTAACGTGTTTTCTATAGTATTGGTCTTACTAGATGTCAATAAGGGTCAAATGTTCTAAGAATAAAGAAACATGGCTATTTTAATTTGTTTTAGGCCTTAAAACAACTGAGGTACAAGTGCACCTAACTATCGTCAAAAATATGTCGGTAAGAGGAAGATAATAGCTGACTTCTAATTTTTCGGAATCTATTGCTAAAACTACTTATGATAGTCTTGCCAAATTTTTATTTTTCTAAACAAAAATTTTTCTTAAGATTAAATTTTTACGATAAGCTGTCGTGACTTGAGAAAATCTGTTCTAATTGGCTCTACTAACTCATAATCATAGCTACTTGATCAATGAGGTCAATAACAAATGTTTCACCGAAAAAATATTTTCTGAAGGTCGTTTAAAGAAACTCAAAGATAGACCCACACTGAAACCGGGAAGCCAATGATCCTACCTTTCAACTTTTCACCTTGGCGAAATCCAAAAGCTAAATGAGAAATAGCAGAATAGGTGTGTACAGCCTCACGACTTCCAGCAGTGCGGGGGCGAGCTCCCTGACCTACCTACGACGCTTAAGGACTTCTTCCAGGCTCAATTTTTACATAGATCTTTACATAGTGAATAACTCACCCTAAAAATAAGCATGCACAGGCGCGGGGGAATCATAAGACAACATATAACAAACCGATCTATTGATTTAACACATGGATTGGTATACGAGACAGGCGCCAACGTCTGTCAGCGTACAAAGTCAGACACAGTAAATGGGACTACAACCATGGGCCCAGCTGGGATTTCTAACCTTTAACTTAATGCCAGAATACGAATTAGGATGTGAGCCCAGAATAGGTCACCAACACCTATTTTAATGTAAGAATATGGTGTTTTACACACTCACCCTAAGTGGGTGACTAACATTTATCTGAATGCAAGAATATGGTTTTTACATACGCGTCCGGAGTGGGTGTTTAACATTTATCTGAATCTTTATACACGCTACCTAGTTTGTTGCAGCTTCCCCTGTCCTCACCGTTAGCGTCGGGAGCTCACCTCCCGCGCAGAGAAGCCGCAGGCCGCAGCTGTATTCGTGGGTGTTGCACACTCCGTGATCCCTGACTCACAAGGATTGATGCGGGACCTTTATGGGAAAAAGAAGACTGGGGAGACCTTTTGTTTGCTCGTCCTTGAGGATTAGATCCCAGCTGTTTAGCGGAAAATTGCCTTCTAGGCATTCGATATTTTAGGATAGCGGTCAACGAAGGAGTCGCACAAACACACACGACACTTGACACTGCCACGGTCAGAATCCGCTTTCTCGAAACAAAAACACAACCTCGCACGCGTCCAGCGGACGCGCTTCCTCGAAATGGGACGCCGCTGGCGCGCGCCTCGAAGCACAACAGCCCATGCCAGATGCTAGCTTCTAACTGACCCAACCGGGTCGCGCCACGCTGCCGCTCGGCAAGACGTTGGCGGGGCAGACAGAAAAGACTGCGATGGCGCGAAAACCTCTCACTTGCTCTTACAGGAACGGGTTTCAAATTTGCTGCATAAAACACGCTAGTAATCAATCTTGTAACAATTACCAGACGAAAAAACAAACAGGTGTTCAGCCACAGCTGCGTAACGATTTGAGTAAAACTTAATGCACACTTAAATTCAACGGAAAACTATTAAAGAAAGCTATATACAAGCCGAGTCGTATTCTTGATTAAAAGTAAAATAATTCATACATACATAAGACTTTGAAAATGTCCTGACAACTTACCCTGCACTAACAATTAAATATTAAACGATACGTTATAAATTACATCTGATATTTCTAACTTGAGTTGCATATTTTACTGATTCGTTTCGGCGACTGAAGTTTAGTCCTGTATATGACTGTTTTAAGATAAATAAAGAAAACTTACTAAGATACCTTAATTTTTAAAATGTGCTTGAAGTATAGTCTTGAAATGAAAATTCTGTTTTAATTTATCGTAAATACCAAAAAATAATAGTGGCAGATTAGGATACTCTTAAGTTTTTCAAGCACTTAGCTAATACTCGAGGCAAAAACCTTAATAATTATTCTTTAATTGTTCTAACGCAGATTACTAGCAATAAATAATACGACAATCAAACTCGATGAAAACTGAATAAATTAGAAAATTACTTGCGTTATTCTCAAATTGTAAAGTTTAGACAATTATCTGTATTTTAATCCAGTTACTGCATTTCCCATAATCAAAAATTTAGTATCAACTCTAAAGCAGCAAAAGACAATAACAGATTTGAGTGCTGTCGATGTATAATACATTATTATTTACTACTCATACAGCTATTACGAACAATAGCAAAAGTTACACATTCAGATTGGGACAAACATACTGGCACCAAACATTTAAGTTTGTTTTTACTCACTTTTTCTTTCCTGAAATGATTCACGTATAGAGTTTAGAAATATAACATGTAAGAAACGAAAATGAAATCAAGCTTGGCTTTGAAAATTGGAACATATGTCGACTATGCATTCACATTGTGTTGATGTTCTAGAATGAAATACACACACACAACCTAAACCATCGAATAACTGTCACCGACTGTTAGGCCAAAATTTTATTTGAAAATTAACATAAAAACCAACACTTAAACAATGTTATATCAATAATTTCGTATTAAGCTATAAGATCTCCTGAAAGTGTTCATAGATTAAACACGTGTAATTTAAAATTTGATAATTTAAACAACTTGACACATGCTGTTATAATAACTGCCATATTTAAATTAAGAACATCAGAAGTAATAGAGCACATGAATTATTTTTTTCTAAGCCAAGTTTGATTTCGTCTTCCGTTGCTCACATGTTATATATTCAAACTGTCATAATTTCAAAATTGATATTATTGAGTTTCAAACATTTACAATAAAGCATCTTCCAGTAAGAAACAATTTTACAATTGATTTATTGAATATACACAAGCTCTTCTCTAATATCAATCTGCACTAAAATACAACTTCCAGCAACGATTACAGGTTGAAATATATTTCAAAAATTATGAGAATTACTGGTAATTTGCTTAGGTTTATAAAAGTTGTAAATAGAAAGGTGGTGCATGTTATTATTAAAATAGTTTGGACAATAAGGGGCCATTTTAAAAAAAGTGGTAAACCAGTTTTTTAATGGAAGGGCTTTTCCTAAATTCTGTTCCTCAAACCATCCTTTGGAACACTATCTAAGTAGACACCATTTTCAGAACGGTTCTTGCAACTGTGGACAGACAGTCATGCTAAAACGAAATTATTGAAAATAGGTCAAGGGAAAAAGAAAATTGAAAAATTACATGATTAACAAAATTATGTGTGAAAAAAACCTCAAATTTTGCCACTTATTTTACAAATTGATTACGAACTGCGTGTTTTTGCTAACTTTGACAAGTTTAATGTCAGTTGAATGTCACCAATTACAAACAATCAAAAACATGTCGACTACTTCTAAATCGCATCTAGATCTATTGTACATGCATAGGGATCAAACCAATCAAATACTGTTCTTGCATTTGACGTACCCTTATCTACTTATTATATAGTGAAATAGCTCCACAGTTGAGCTAGCCCTTAATTAATGCAATGGCTTAAATGCACCACGTTGGGCGACCATAAATATGAAATGCATAAGTACTACAGTTGTATTACTTTTTAATATACAATAGCTCCCATTAATGTGATATGACAATCAAACAGTTTTTGTACTATTTTAAAATTATATATTGCATTTAAGACTCTCGTTAGGGCGGGGTTCATTAATCAAGTTACCTATTTTTAAATATTCAAAATGTGTGTATGAATTATCAATTCAATTATTGCTATTACATGTCAGTTTGACTTTCAACCAGTATACAGTACAAGGCTATCAAATTTGACAAATATACTTTCCTTTTTACAATTCAACTACTATTTTATCAAAGTAAGTATTGTTATTAAGTTATTTTGCTCAATTCAATTGTTTCTTTATTCCTTATTAAATGCAACTACCACAAACCTGACTTCCTTACACTTTTTCAGCTACTCACATCAAACACCAACGATCCTGATGATTCTCACCCATGGTCAATGTCAGCTTATTCTTAATGTACACTCAATCAACTAGAGAACTTCCCAAAAATCAAAACTCCCGGTTCCTGCAGGTCCAACCTCACTCCTGGTACTTCTAGTATGCAGCTGCAGAACTCAGCCCTCTGGTAATCTTCAACTAGCAGATAATTCCCAAACTAACCTTCTTTGTCCACAGCTCCCTTACTGCAGCAACCAAACCACGCCAGCACACCTCAGCAAACCAATTCAAGTCCTCAGTAGAATTCCCAACTCCAATAATGATTGTCAATTACACCTTGCAATGCTTCAATAAATCCAAATCTGTCCAAACGTTGTCGTTTCCTTCTTTTTTTGTATTTAATTAAATTGTACACCGCTATCTCTTCACTGATTGTTACTTACATCAACTCTTGTTTATATTTTCACTTATTCACCTTTTAAAAACGGTTACAACCCATTATACCGGTATACATCAAAATTCCACATAAATAAAGGTTTAATATCTAAGTTTTTATTAGTTCTCAATAGTTTTTTTATCAAAAACGTCTGTACATAAACTTTCTTGTTATTCAATCATGTTTTTACAACAAAACTCTTTATCTAGATACGATTATTACTGCCCACTTCTTAAATTACATTATCTGAAGTATACATACTACAATCATATTTTTGCAGAGCAAGTATATTTGTCTTACAGTAACATTAACTTTTCTTCCAATCACCAATATGAAATACACAAATGTAATAACTTTCCAAGATAAATTACAATTTACTTTATTTATTTAATCTGCATTTCCAAATCCGCCAAATCAGCCAACAAATCCTTTTAAATTTTTCTAAATTTGATTGCAACAACATACCAACTTTATTTCTTTTAAATATTTCTTTGCTATGATTAACCATACCACTTTATGTATCATAATAATAGGTACTCTACGATTACATTACCATATACGCCATCTCTCAACGAACAATCCTACTAAACGCTCACAAAAGCGCCACAATTGAGGATATACTTCGCGATGCCATAAGCATTGCGAAACCTGTAATGGTGTTGTCACATATGTATAAGGTATTGATGAAAGTAATAGCAAATCGAATTAGTGACAAATTAGACCAATTCCAACCCCCTGAACAAGCGGGTTTTAGGAGAAAGTACAGTACGATGGACCACATACAGACCATAAGAGAATTAGTGCAGAAAGCCAATGAATACAATAAACCTTTAACAATGACATTCATAGACTACGAAAAAGCATTCGATAGCATTGAGATATGGGCTGTTATGGATGCGTTACATAGAAATAGAATTGACAGCAGGTACATTCAACTAATAAAGGATCTGTATGACAAAGCAACATTCACTATACAATTGCATGAAAAAAACGAAACAAATAAACATAAGCAGAGGAGTAAGATAGGGCGATGTAAAGTACGTTTTTTTTTTCTATAATAACTCTCAAAGTGTTACAATGTTGGTAGATATGTGATTAAAACGCTAGGAAATTTTTATACCTCGTGTTGGTAGAACTTTTTCAAAATTATGGTTATGTGTCAATTTTAAATGTCAAAGTTTCTTAATTTGAACTGTTGAAAAATTTCTTTTTTTAACATGGAATCATCATCATCATCAATACAATCGAATAAAAAAAACAAGAAATATTTTAAATGTAAATATCATGCAAGCGATATTAAGTTATGACATATCTGTCAAAATGACAATCATTTTTTTAGTATAAGAAAAGAAATAAAAATCTATGTACCAACTTATTAAAACTAGGGACCCTGCAGGAATGCAACTTATCCCCTAGAAAGTTGACCTTGCAAATTATTATAGAAAAAAAATGTACTTTACTTTCACGTAAGTTATTTACAAGTGCTGTAGAAGACCTTTTTAAAACCTGAATGTGGGATATAAAAGTTATAAATATAAATGGCGGATATCTATCACACCTACGATATGCCGATGATATAGTGCTATTTGCAGAAAATCAGCAAGATATGCAGGGCATGGTAAGTCAATTCTACAAGGTGTCAGAACTAGTTGGACTACTTATGAACCTGGACAAAACTAAAGTGATGGCAAATGTTCATGTTACACCAAACATAAAAAGAAAAGACAATGATATTGACGAGCTCCCAGAGTGCATATACTTAGGACAAGTAAAAACAATAAGCAAAGAAGTTCAAGCGAAGGAAATTGCAAGAAGGATCAAATTAAGCTGGGCTGATTTCGGGCAGTTACAAAACGTCTTTAAATCAGAACTACCTCAGTGTCTTAAAACTAAAGTATATAAAGAATGTGTGCTACCAGTTATCACCTATGCTTCCGAAACGTGGTCCCTAACAAAGGGACTAATGAAGAAATTAGTAGTAAGTCAGAGGGCTATGGAAAGAGTTATGCTGAATATAACACTGCGTGACAGAATGGCAAACCAGTGGATTAGAAACTCTACAAAAGTCACTGACGTTGCCTCCAAAATCGCAATACTAAAATGGAGATGGGCGGGACACATTTTGCGATGCCGGGATGATAGGTGGACTAGGAAGATAATGGACTGGAGACCACGCACAGGAAAAAGAAGTGTTATCAGACCCAAGACACGATGATCCGATAATATTTCCAGAACAGCAGGGAAAGACTGGAAGTGAAAAGCACAAAATAAACAAAAATGGAAACAATTGGAAGATCGCTTGGTCCAGCAGTGGACGGATATAGGTTGAAAAGAGAGAGAGAGAGAGAAGAGTTACAGCATAACCCCTCAAAAATTACGAAATGTACTCGTAATTTTTATGACAGATTAAGCCACTGTCTAATAGTCAATGGTAATACGTTTGAACTTTTAACTAATTAGTACCAGTTAGTGTTATTGGATTTTTAGTGTTTATCTGTTGTGCTTCTCTTCGTTATTTCATTGCAAAATACAAACTATATATAATAAAATAATAAATAGTTTAAGTTTGTTTACTCACGAACACTAAACCTTAACCTTACTTTCTATTTAATTTTTGTGTTGCGTAAATTCTAAATACTTAAGCTTTTATAATGAATATTACTTATCCAAGGTAATTACTATACCACATAATTTATCCCTAAATACTATTTGTTTTCAATAATAGTGATAATTAAACGGTGATAGTTGTATTGTGTCAGAAATTCTAAAAATAACATCAATCTGACAGTAATGTAAATTTGATTAATCCAACTACCTGCTGTTTCATTTGTGACAAACATGGAACTTAAACGGATTCGTTTTCAAGATACAGGGTGTTAAAGTTTAAACAAACATTTTTTTTTTTTAATCTGGAAAACGCCTAGAGGTATACTAATAAAACTTGTTGTACGATAGTATTTCATAAAGTGGCATTTTTGGTCAAAATAAATTTAATTAATTTCCACCAATGGCGTGCAACGGGGTCACCTCAGTTACCTGATTTGAGAAAAATCTGGTACGCCACTGTTTTTTAGGCAATACGACAAGTTTCTAGCTTCATCCGTTGAAACTATACCAAAGATGTATCTTTTATTTTTTTGATAGAATAAACCTTTTTCGAGAAAAGCGGAATAATTTGTAACAGCAATTTCGTTCATTGGATTTTAACAGGATCTAAATGGCTTGGTTTTCAAAATACTGCTCAAAAAGGTACTAAAAAATTATTTAGTAACAAACAATCTTACAATAGCTACAAAACATTTGGCTAAAACGCAGTGGCGTACCAGCTTTTTCTAAAATAAGGTAACTTAGGTGGCCTCGATGCACGCCACTGGTGGAAATAAATTAAATTTATTTTGACCGAAAAATGCCACTTTATGAAATACTAAGCTACAATAAGTTTCATTAGAAAACCTCCAGCCGTTTTCGAGGTTTTTGAAAAAAAAATTGTTTAAACCTTAACACCCTCTATTTTGGAAACGAAGCCGTTTAGGACCAATGTATGTCTGAAGTTTTTATGTAAGAATTGATCAATCTCCCGTTAAGTTTGTTTACGTACTTAATTAACACCCTGTATATAAGAGTGTTTGTTTTATAGTATATTTATATTAAGCAAATCTAATTGCACTGAAGCATTAAAAACATCATATTAATAATATTAGAAATAATAAATTAGAAAAAAATACCATACTTAACAAAATCTAAGAGGAAGAGCAAAAATGAAATTAATAATTTTTTGAGTCTTCTCCGAACGTTTAAAAATTTTGGCAACGTTTTGGCATACTTTGTAGGTATGCAATGTGTTATCAACATTTGGGCAAACTTCAAAATCTTCAAATGGTAATATTTTATTAATTGGCTTAGTTTTATTTAAATCAAATTATAAAAATCTGATGTGATACAGGCACACAACTTACATATACAGTGATCTTATAATTAGCCAAAAATGTAATTTTTAACCAGAATCAGCGATAGTTGGGATCACTCAATAGAAGTTAAATGCCGCATTAAAAATGCCAGAAACGCTTTCAAAGGACTGAATAAGGTACTGTGCAACCTTTCGCTGAATATTGATCTTCGTCTTCGTGTTCTTAGGTGTTACGTGTTCTCCATACTGTTATACGAGGCAGAGGCATGAACACTTACAAATGCCTCCTGCAAGCGCCTAGAAGCATTCGAGATGTGGTGCTACCGTCGAATGCTACGCATTTCATTGACATACCATGTCTCCAACCATACAGTCCTATGTCGCTTGCAAAAATAACCAGAAGTAATGACCACCATAAAACAAAGAAAGTTGTCCTATTTCGGGCACATCATGCGTAATGGTAAATATCGCCTACTACAACTAATTTTGGAAGGCAAAATTGACAGTAAAAGAGGACCAGGACGCCGACGAATATCTTGGATTAAGAACTTGAGGCAGTGGTCCGGATTGACATCCGCAAAACTTTTTCGCTCGGCTGGAAATAAAATAAAATGGGCTAGTGTGATCGCCAACATCCAAAGAGGATAAGCACTTTCAGAAGAAGAAGAAGAAGTAATTTTTAAGTATGTGTCAAAAATTTTCAAAAATTACTAATTCTACAAAAACGGTACAAAATAGAGCGTTAGTTCAAGAGACAAATTTTCTCTAGAATTTTAAGCTGAATTAAAAAATGTAATAACACCGGGTGTTCTATTTAAAATAGGAGTTAATAAAAAAAATTGAAAAGAAAACAAAAGAAACCCATTTTAGAAGTATTCAACTGGAAAATCACCTATTTCACATCGATACACATTAAAAATCTAATAAAAATGTAAAGTTTAAAAAAATCGTTAACGCCGTTTTTGGAAAAATCGAAAAAAACTGAAAAATCACAAGAGTAAACACCTACTTCCGGTTATGAGATTTTATTCAAAAGCTTGCTGTCGCAGCTACATAGCACACAAAACTTATATATGAAGTTTCAACGCCATGCCACTTTTGAGAAATTCTGTTCACAGACACACACACACAGACAGACAACAGACAGACAGACCAATGAAAAAATATGTTTTTTGGGTTCAGGGGATTCTAAAACGTGAAGATCTGTTGCAAACTCAATTTCGAATTTTTGGGGTAAATCCAATACTTCCTTTATTGTAAAAGGAAGTAAAAAGAAATGCTGTTTATAGTGACACATTCCTGAAAGGTTACCAAAAATGCCGTGACTCTTGGAAAATATTTTAAAAATTGCACCAACATATGTTGAGCAGTATATTATATAAAAACATCTTATTCGTTATAATTTCTTGCTAATTACAACTGCTGACACGCTTCATATCCAATATAATTTTATATTGCTCTTGTAAGTGTTCCTAATAATGTTTACAAACAATTATCGATATTAAGCATTTCACCATTTGCATTAGCCGGGAAATTATGAGGTAAAATAAAATCATTATAAAGGAATAGTATATTATTATATGAGCGATTATGACAGCCATTATTCAGGAAGATGACAACTCATCTGATGAATAATGGCCATAATCCCGAATGTAATTCGATATTTTATTTACTCTTATGCAATAGGAGTTTTGTGTTCTTATTTCCGAATTATGACATTTGTGACAGCTGTGAACTTCAAAAGTCACTTAATAATAAGAATGAATTTTGTGATTGGCTACAACTTATTGAATAATGAAAATAGAATTTTCTGATTGGTTGCAAACCGTGAATTATGAATCATAATTCATGGCCATTCTGCAGTAGGAGTAGATAAAGTATTTTACATTTGTGCCTCTTATTAAAGAGATTTCATTCTATCCCGTGGGGTTATGTTATCTATTAATATAACAAACCATCGAATGGTATTGAATTTGAGACAATCGATAAACGTTTCATCAATATCAAAAACTCATGTGCTACCATTTAATAGTTTTGGCACATATTACTAGGTTTCTATAATAACAGAAAAATCAAATTGTATGAAAATCTGATCGTCTGTATATCTACATATATTTCGCATTATCTAGTTACTTGTATATCCGAGTTATGATATAGAAATAAAAAATAGTAAATTTA
Organism: Agriotes lineatus; assembly: GCA_940337035.1. NCBI lineage: Eukaryota > Metazoa > Arthropoda > Insecta > Coleoptera > Elateridae > Agriotes > Agriotes lineatus. The sequence goes on from OW679199.1 coordinate 27,863,722, forward strand.
AAATTGCATAATTTGTAGATTATGCTTCTCCTATACAGGGTGTTAGTAAAGTGCGACAAAATTAAGGGGATGATTCTGCATGGAAAAATAATGATATTTTGTTATATAAATGTATATTCGCAAATGCTTCGTTTCCGAGCCAGAGTTAGTTGAAGTTTTTCTTAAAAATTGATAATTTTTTTATTGCTCTGAAACCGGTCAAGATATGCAAATGAAGTTTAGTGGGTTTTAAGAGGTACTTATAGCGCATTCTTTGATATGCAATTAAGAATTTTATATTCATCATTGGCGCGCATACGGGTAATGATCCCGATGTCTTATTTTTTGCATTAAAATGGCGCTACCTACAAAAAATGACAAGAAAGCTTTTTTGTCACAAATTGAACGAGAAATTCAAAAATATTTTTTATTTTAAAATATCGCAGTGGCGTACCATTTTTTTCTATAAAAATATCGGGATCATTACCCGTATGCACGCCAATGATGAATATAAAATTCTTAATTGCATATCAAAGAATGAGCTATAAGTACCTCTTAAAACCCACTGAACTCCATTTACATATCTTGACCGGTTTCAGAGCAATAAAAAAATTATCAATTTTTAAGAAAAACTTTAACTAACTGTGGCTCGGAAACGAAGCATTTGCGAATATAGGTACATTTATATAACAAAATATCATTATTTTTCCATGCAGAATCACCCCCTTACTTTTGTCGCACTTATTTACTAACACCCTGTATATTATATGAAAACTCAATATGTTTATAGAACTTGCATAGAATTATAAAAATTACTGTGTAACATACAATAGTTAGAGGCAGTCGGATGTGTACTTCTCTCTTCTGAAAGACGAAGGAAGTATTGTAATCACGAAAAAATCACCTTCCGAGATTTCTTTAAGTCTGTCTGTCTGTCTGTCTGTCTGTCTATCTGTCTGTCTGTTGGTGGTATAACTCAAAAACTATAAATGCCTGGCATGAAACCGAGAAAATTTAGACAAATATATACGGGGTTAGCACATTAAAAAAAATAAATGTTGTTTATTTTTCATTTAACGTAGTAATAGATACAAGTAATAATTTGTACATACTACAGGCTTTATTCTTACCAAAAATGGGAGCCGATAAATACAGAATAAATGTTTAAGGATACAAAAAGGAGGGACAAATTAGCGCGTTACTAAATATAGCTGCGAAGCAGAAATTCGAAAGGTCGGTGCTCCGTGGCTCAGATAGAAATTGCCCGATCCCTTACAATATCCCACAAAACGTTGGGACTGCATACGCGGTCCGCCTGCCGTTCGAATTCGACCACCGGTAACGTGTTTTTATTTTAAAATTTATTTAATTTATTAGAAACGCGAAGATATGTTTACTCCTAACTTAATTTAATTTTTAAAATTATTTAGTGTCACAATGTCGACGAGAGAAGTTCTGGGTAAAGCCTTCTAGAGATTTGTTAAATGACGATAGCCGTTCCACGTACCAGTTCAGACGCCGTTCCAGTCATTCCAGGGTCCATTCTAAGCGGGAGCAGCAGTGATCCATTGAGGCTTGACCACTAGTACAGCCACGGCGAGAGCGAAGGCCAAGGTGGCGACAAGGAACAACTAAAACTAAAAGAATAATCAAAATCGCTATTTTAAAAGTCCTTGAAGTTTAAATTTTAAACTTCAATTAATAGTAGTATATTTTCTGAATAAGCTGAAAGTAAATAACTTTTAGAATTGGTTATATTTGTTAAAGAAATAGTTACTAGTAGGATACCAACTACCCTACTAACTCAATAAGGTTTCTATGAGAACGATTTGTTAAAGCCAAACTCACAATAATGAATTAATTTTTATAAACAAATTGAAACATAGAGAATTTTAAAGTAGATATTAACAAGTTTGAACATTTTTAAAAGCCTATTTGATTGATAGAAATCAAAGTATAGCGTGGTTTTTATAGGAAATTTCGGATCTACTATAAATAAACAAGGCTTTATTGAATTGTGCAAATTTTGATTTAATTCAACTTTTTGTTGCACTTTTTCAGCAAAGCGTGTTCCAAATCACTTCCCAACAGATTAAATTTGTTTATATTATCATTTTATAACGTTGAGTGTACACAACCTGGAATTAGAGCATAAACTGGTGTTTACTATATCTAGTAAACTTTAGTTAAATTTGAAACGTACACGAATCCAAAATAAATAAGTTGATTTAACTATAGTTACTACATAAAGAGTCTCATGTGCATTACTTGAATTATTAGGTATACTAAAGGTGCGGGAAACTTTATTTTACTGTACTAAAACAATTTATTCAGAATAAAGATTTTGAAATAACATTTCTGTAAAGTGTGTCAAACGAGCATTGCAGATTTAAATTGTCTTCTTGTATAATAAAAACTATTTATTTCATACTGATGTCAAAAATGACATTTTTCGGATTATTTTTGGTACAAAAAATGGAACATTAAAAGCCTAGTACTTTAAAGTAAAATTTTAAAGTTCAAGTACTTTAAAACTTATTTATTGTACAAAAAATGGTACATTAAAGTCCTAGTACTTTAAAGTAAAATTTTAAAGTTCAAGTACTTTAAAATTATACGTCAGTTGTTGACATGAAATTTGAAATGATTTACAACTTTTTATTTAAAATTCATTAAACTTGCAGTATGAAATAAACCGTTGTATTCAGCACGAACGAAAAGTGTTTTTAAAGGTCCTCGCATGTAATTCCGTCCTCGGCTGACGCCTAGGACGTTAACAACTTTCTCATCTTTAAAATGCCACTTTTCGTTCTAGATAAATAAACTACTATTACTTATTGCTGCTGCAGCTATTGGTTATACACCAGTTATGAATATCGAAGCTGTGCAAACTGTTGTGGCCGTCTGTCCAAACATATTTGCGGTAAAAATTGAAGTTGGTTATTACTAACTCTTTTTGCTTTGGAGACCTTGATTATAAATTTAGTAAGAACCTTTGGAGATTGAAAAACATGTTTCACTATATATTATTATATGCCAATATAAATCTCGATAAGATAAATTGGCGATATTGTTGTAGACGTACAAAACATTTTACAAAATTGTAGAAAACACAAGATTTTTGCTTTTGATGGCTTCAAATATGTATTAAAGTGGTTTTGATTAAAGTCAACGTTATCGATATTTACAACACTGAAACGATGGGGCGGCTGCTTTAGTCAGTAGATTCAACAAGGAAGTTTGACTATACCCAAGCAAAATTCGCTCTAACTACGATGCAACAGTTCCTATAACAGTAAGATTGCCAGCTAGTCGTCGGGAGGGAGGTTTCGATTCGGTAAAACGTGAATTAGGGCGATATGCTGTTGAATTAGTTACCGATTATTGGAAAAACAAGCGGTGTGCGACGTCTAGGCTCGTCCATCCACGAACATACCTTGTTATTAATTTCTTGTAGGCCGCAAGCACTAATTACACAAATAAAACATAAAAACATTCAGTGTGACGGCGCATGCAAACACCGTAAAAGGAAAACAAAGGTTAAGTTAATGTAATTGTATTGAATTTCAATATAAACATATATATTTATCACAAACTGAACCGTAAGAATCACTTTTGTGGCGACCAGAGGTTCAACTGCTGATGGTGCTGCAGGTACGAAGTGCTCGGCGAGCATAAGTTTCGGTATGGACTGCAGTATTGCGAAGGCGAAGTTGGTTGTGTAGCTTTGTGGCCGCCAGCGATGCTTGTCCGTCGTAGCTGCTGGTGTATTGAGGGCGAACTTTTAGAAGTTCAGCGAGAGAGAAGGCTTCCAGGCTCTTAGACGAATGGAGATAGTTCGGCCTTAAAGCTGAGCTACCAAAGCTCTTAGGTAAACGAGTTGGTTCAGCAACAAAATTTGAGTGAATTTGTATGCTGACCCTCGAGGCCTTTCAACATATTCTGGCTGTGGGGATAAATATGATATGTTTTATTAAATCTACATCTAAGTTGTTCCAGGGTCAGCTGAAATTATTTAATCTGCATCACGTTGTAGCTGACCTAAATCCGAAAATTTTGGTACCAAACCCGACCCCGTTGGTGTACTAGATACGGTTTTTTTACTCCACTTATTTACTTAACTAGCTGAAACCCGCGGCATATGCCGCACTTAAAATGTAGGACGGATTTAATAACTTTTGTTTCACTAACTAAAGTTTTAAAAACACGCTAGAGATTGGCAGTAAGGAAAAGTTAAAAAATATATATTTTTAAATGGAAAGTCTCTGGAAAGGAAACGCTCGCCTCTGGAAAGCGTTCTATGGACATTTTTGGATAGCCTCCGGGCAACTTTATTTCATATTGGATACCGCCAATACTGTTGAATTGAATAGTGTCTTCTTTTTTCTGTTCAGTATTATATGATACATGCAGGGGTGCCAGATCTCACGATTTATCGTGAGTTCTCACGATTTCATTGCAAATCTCACGATAAGGACTATTTATCTCACGATTTTTGTATCAATTCTAATTAAAATAATTGTATAAAAAATTGTAACACTAAATGATTAAATAGAAAAAAATGTGTGTTAGTCTTAATACATGATTTAATGTATGCTGTCACTGATTTTATCATTTCCCGCATTATCATCAAATACTGCTGCTATCTATGGTTCACATAAAGAAGTCGCAAGTTGCGGTTGAAAGCGGATTTAAATGTTCTTTCAAGAAATAGGTATTTACATAATTTCAAGATAAGCACAGATTTAATTTAAAAAAATTAATAGTCAAGTACTTTATCCCTCCAAACCAGTCATCCCGGACACAGATTCTTCAGATTGCGAGTAGTCGAACAATTTTTTTTCTGTATACATACTTGGGTCTATGTATATGTACTATATTCTATGTAGCCATATTTTTATTTTTAGAATTCATGTGTTATTTCTATAATAAAATATTTAGTTCATTTAACATTTACTTTATATTAATTTAATTTTTTTATTTATGGCAATTATTTAAAATGTTTATAATTCTCTTGCAGTCATTTATGTATGTACAACCTATGTACTCAATGTTTAATAAATCTGCAGCATATATTCCATATTTTATTAATTTTAAAATAGCTTTTTTTTAAATTTGCATCCATAGTTTCAAATCTCATCCATTTCCGAAATCTCACGATTTTTTCCGACGAAGCTAACGAATTCAGCTTGACACGATCTGGCACTCCTGGGTACATGGTACAGTACAGGCAAGCATGAAAGATAAGTGATACAATGTTGAGGTAAGATAAATTTTAGCTTAAAAAGTATAATTATTTAAAATACTGATTGCTGCTTCAGATGGATTCTAAGTAGTAACGAATATATACTAAGTATATATTTTTACTTTGTAGATCTTCTTCGATGAAGACAAAAACATAACCTCAACTTCTTGCACATGTCCTCGTGGACAAGTGTCATGTCATCATGTTGCTGCACTGGCACTATTTGCCCATTATAATATATCAGTTACAGACCAGGCATGTAGCTGGTCAGTGCCTAAACAATCTAAAGCACTTGATGAAAACGTGAGAACAATCGATGAATGGTTTTCGCCGTCTAAGGAATGTCGAGCTTCAAAGAGAAGTGTTACCAAGGAAGAGATCGAAACGCTTAGAGAAAAATTGGCTTCGTTTGGAGGGGTGGTAGGATTCAGTTGGCTTCTAGCACCCAGACTTACTGCACAGGAAGATAATATTGTTCTACAGATTAGTGATATAATTTTCTCTGCAGAATATCAAAATATATCAGAAAAATTAGTTATTTTGAACAAAAAGTGAATGTTTCTCCTGAACAAGTAATAACTATATTTGAGAAAACCATAGGGCAGTAAAAAAATCCCTTGTGGTTAATTATTCGCAGGTTTCCTTTAACAGCCAGTTCGTTCGGTACAGTGCTAGCAGCTTGCAAAAGAAATCGTTACCCTGCATCGCTTTTCAAAAAGCTAACAGGTTTGCTTTGCAAAATATTTTTCACATTTTTTCATAAAGTTCTGTTATTATGCAGGAACATATAACTTAGATGGAGTAAAGGCCATTCGGTGGGGGGCGAGAACATGAAAATAATGCAATTGAAGCATTTGGGGCAGCAACTGGACTTTCTGTGACATCTGCTGGACTATGGCTCCATCAGTGTGGATACCTTGGGGCAACCCCAGATGGCCTTGCAGGCGAGGAAGAGCTTGTGGAAGTTAAATGTCCATTTAAATATCTCAATTCCAACTTGATGGAATCACTTGCACATGACAAAGGCTATATTTGTTCTTACGATAAGGTACTGAAACAGTTTGTGGTAAATGAAAACCATGAATATTTTCACTAAATACAGGGTGCATTGCACTTGTTACATAAAAAGAAATGCTATCTAGTTATCTGGACTCCTCAAGTCGTCGCAATAATTCCAGTTACAAAAAAAGAAGAATGGGCAGAAGATAGACAAATTTTGAAGAATTTTTATCATACAAAATTCCTTCCATCTCTAGTGAATGTCGAAATTAAATAAATGTGTAACTATGTTGTGAGTAAAATGGCATACATACCTCGTGGGAAGGCTTATTCCAGCTTCGTACTTTTAGCTAACCTCAGTGCTTCGCACCTCGGTTGACTAACCCAGCGCTCAGTATGGAGCTCATCCCAGCTTGGAAAGCAATACACATATAGTAAAATCACGGAACCAAACTGTGTATGTCATCAAGTATTTAGTTATTAATTTATAGTTACTGTTTGATGACGCGCACCGTTTGGTTGCGTGATTTACCTATAGTTAATCATATTTATTGTAACTATAGGTAAATCACGGAATCAAACGGTAACTTTAAATGAATAACTAAATATTTGATGACGTTCGTCGTTTGTTTCCGTGATATTGCTGTACTATTAATAAGAAATGTTTTATTAGATAGCAGTTAGAGCAATATTTTTGTAAATACTTTTATTTATTAACTTGTTAAGTTTTGTAATTAACAAAACAAATATTTGAGTAAATTTAAACTAACATTTATAGTAATGTACAACTATACAATAAGAAAAAATGTCTTATTTAAATAAATAACCAGTTGTTAATTAACACTCTATTTCTATATACTGATAGGTTGTAAATCTGTATAGGCTGCAGCATTATTTACTTTGGGGAAAGGAATCACAATTGCATTTTTCCAACATTTTGGAAAAACATTTTCTGATAAACAGCAGTTCAGTATATGAGTAATAAACGGTAATATGTATGGACAACACAGTTTAATCATATTGATGGTTATACCGTCTATACCCCCTGCATTACTTTTTACACTTCTAATTAAATTTTGTACTTCCTCAACGTCAACAGTCGTGAAAGAAAGTTTTTCTGATGTAAGTTCGTTATTACGATAAAAATCTAGAAGCATTTGATCAGGAGTGCTGTGAGGTATAGAGTCTACAGAAAAATCATTTACTTCTTGTACATTACTGAGTGTTTCCGGAATAGAATTTTGTTTTTTAATGTTTATATTTATTAAATTTAGCTCCTTCCAAATAGCATTTGTGCCTCCAATCCCAACTTTATGCTCGAAGTAAGCTGTCTTTTCATTTTGAATTGCAAGATTGGTAAAATTCCGCAAACTTTTATAATATTCCCAGTGCCCAGGGTTCTTAGATTGTTTATATTTTGATTTTGCCTTATTTTTAAGATTTATCAGTAACTTAACATTATCAGTAAACCAAGGTGCTGGTTTGTTCTTCATTTTAACGGTTATCCACGGGGCATGCAAGTCAAAAATGGATGTAATATAATAACAATTGATGTAGAGGTAACTTCTGTAGGTCACAGTAAGTCATTAAAATTAAAATATTTAAAATTCCGAAATGTGCGTATAATAGGACTTAGTTTGACGAACTCACCAGTTGATATTTTGCAAAAAACTGTCTCATGATCGGATAACTCATTTTCACACACCCCTGTTTCACTAATGCAGCTGGTATCCGATGTAATTATGAGATCTATCAAAGTACTGCTATTTCCAGATATTCGAGTAGGCTCTGTAATAATTTGTTTTAAACATAATGTATTTAACATATAATTTAAGTATTGCGTAACCGAACCAGAAAAATCCAACACGTTTATATTAAAATCACCCAAACAAATAACCCTATCTGAAGCCTCAGTATACAAACAAATGGATTCTTCAACCTCATCTACAAAAACTATATAATTAAATTGAGGTGGTTTATACACAACCCCGAAAACATAACTTTCATTATTGATTTTTAATGACAGCCACAATTGCTCAATATTATCATTTGTTTGAATAATTTTTACATTCAAGTGATTCTTTACATAAATTGCAACTCCACCCCCTCGAGCGTCTCGATCTTTCCGGAAAATGTTATATTTTCTCCTGAAGCCTCAGTATACAAACAAATGGATTCTTCAACCTCATCTACAAAAACTTTATAATTAAATTGAGGTGGTTTATACACAACCCCGAAAACATAACTTTCTTTATTGATTTTTAATGACAGCCACAATTGCTCAATATTATCATTTGTTTGAATAATCTTTACATTCAAGTGATTCTTTACATAAATTGCAACTCCACCCCCTCGAGCGTCTCGATCTTTCCGGAAAATGTTATATTTCGAATGAGAAAGGGTAATATCAGATTTTAACCACGTTTCTGATAATGCTAAAATATCTTATCCCTTTTGTTCAAGTAAATAGTTTATGGTATAAGTTTTTTAATGCTGCGGCGCACAAATTTTATAATAATTGGACGGTGAGTTCCCTCTTTCGATCCAAGGCGATGGCAGATGTCGATATCATTTTCGGCAAGGTTAATACCTAACTTTTCGTGGCATAAATTGCGCACTACTTCACTGGTATTTTCATTCGGTTTTTGCTGAACGCCGAATATTCTTAAACTATTTACACGGCTGTATTGTTCATGTGCGTTCATTGTATCTTCCGTTTCGGCTTTCAGTTTTTCGAGTTGCATTTCCAAAGATGAGATTTTGTGCTCGTACTTTTCCACTATTTTAGCAACCTCGGTTTCCAGGGAAGCGTTGATGATCGAAGTAAGCTTCTTTGTTAATGCATCGAAATCTAACAGTTTTTCAACTACCCTCTCTGCAATCGCTTCGACATCAATAGCTTCACCGCTTCTAGTAACAGGCATGTTGTAAGGCACTTATATTAGGAGAATCACAATATTTATAAAATTTAGCAGCAGCTGGCACACCACGTCTACTCAGCGCAACGTCCCATCTACAAATTTAGCAGCCAATTTTCTGTATGCAACAATGCTTAATATTTTCATAAATTTACAAGTAAATTTTGCATACAATTTAGCGTCGTTACATACAAATGTGTACAAACCTCGGTCATGGCTGCGTTGTTAATAACTACAGTCGAAGATGCACTCGTACAGTTGGATGTTGATGGTAGCAATTCGAAACACGCAGAAACATTTCCAGCAATAGAGGATATAAGAATAGTTGGTACAGCATTCGTATTCAATGTTGTAATGCCTTCAGCGTTAGTTTTAATTTGCGATACTTCAAAGTGACCCTGCAGAAGAGAGAAGCAATAAGATTGTACGTACAAGTTTATTCAAAACTACTTACCTCACATAACCGTGAAGAATCAGTGGGAGTCCAATTTAGACCATTGTTGCAAATTTTTGGGAAATCTGAACAACGCTAATGCCTTACCTTGCTTTGTACTACAATTATCTGATGCACAGTAGACCATTTAACAGAATTAATACTTGTAGCAACTGCTAGAAGAAACGAAAGGCGACGCATACAAATTTGCAGAAATATAGGTTAAGTTGTTAAGTAAGATGTAACGGACACGCCTTTATAGCGTTTGAGTACGGCTTAGGTTGTGGGAGCGTTCAATAAGCAGATATGAAAATTAACCAAAGTGGACTTGCCTTCGAAGCTGAGTCAATAGTTTTAAAAAACACAAGAAATATGCATAATAAATAATTGTTTTCTGTGATAATATCGCTATTAAAAGTTAAGGGAAGTTTGTTTACAAAAATCCGAAAATAGAAATGGTGGAACGCAACCATAGTACTTTTAGTTGTGTAAACACGGCTTTTAGTCTTCTGCATTATTATAAGTGATTCCCCAAGAGTAATAAGCTTTTGATATGACAAAAATGGCATGTATAAGTTGGTTCCAGGACGCCTCCCCACATAAATCATAAGTACTAGTCGTAGTGTTATCTCTTAGAACTATATCGACTACGCTGTTGCTATGGGAACTTATTTATTAAGTCGGAGAGAGATATACTCTTTAGGTGTGTCGCTTCGCCGCTCTGCACAAACTCTCGTCTAGCTAGCACATAAGGTTGCACTCACACTATTTCACGATATTCTCAACATTAGAGGTGCCGACAGCATTCCAAAGTTGAATCCCATGGGTAAACACTGGCTTAAGAAAAGCTTCATAAAGCAGCATTTTGTTTTTCAGGGGTAGTTCTGATCTGCGTCAACTGACTCAATACATTTTGCTCAATTAGGTGTTTGCTGTTTACCCTTGCTGAAACTATGTATCTTCCGAGTGAGCAATTTGTCCAGGTGCATACGAGGGTATTTAGCATAGCTGACTTGTGGAGATTCACAGTAATGATTTTTCACCGGTGAGAATGTTTCTCTTCACATGGTGAATGTAACATGCACGGATGTGGACTCGTTAGCCTTGCTACGTCGTTTCTTAAACCAGTCTTGAATTTTATTTAGATTTACCTGTAAATTGGGTCAACTTAAGATGCTAGAACTGCTGTGTCATCCGAATATGTTGCTACAGAGTTGTCAGTCTTGTAGTAGGCAAATCAGCTGTATAGAGCAAGTATAATACTTAGTATGCTTCCTTGCAGTAGTACACCTGATTAGATGAGAAAGATATTCGAATACTCGTTGTGTTTCACAAGGGAATGTCTATTTAGCGGCGGAGATCCAGCTATTACTTCATCTACTGTTGCCCTGTGGGGAGAAAAAAGTCGTCACGACAAGTGAGTTAAGCTCTTGATTATTATTAGTGGTCCCTATAAACTGAGGCGTGGCTCTATCGCCGTGTTCAGCGTGAGCGATATTGGGAAATCGGGTTCAGTGAAGTTATGGTCACTCCAGGTACTTTAGCAGCAGGCCACGTTAAGTACCAATAGAAATCGGGTTCAGAGAGTACGTCTAGGTATTTTTATGGAGGTCTGATAATAGCAGGATGCAAGTGTCTTACAGTTCTGGAAGGTTTAGGTGTCTCAACCAGGCCTGGAGCGGGAGCTCCTCCAGTCGCTGGTGTGAACCAGCTTGTTGCATCCACAAACTAGTCTCTAGTAAGAAAAACAATGCACCACGTTGGGTTGCCAGCTTGTTACAGCCACAACATGGTTCTACACGACGAAAACAACAATTGGTACCCACGTATAGACTTTTAACGACACAATCGGTAAATTTTACCAAATTCGCAGCCTTAATCCCCTTTACGATGGGCTGTAACACAAGGGTCCGGCTTTAGGGATGCTCACAGAGAAGGTATGGGTTATTTACTTCCTTAGAAATAGGGCTGCAATTCCATTAAACGAGACGAAAGATGTTAATATATTGATGCGACACCACTACCGCGGTCTAAATCGGGAAAACAGAATCAGCAACACAGGTGAACGCACTCTGAACGTGGATGTAAGTGATCCACCCTTCTACTCCTCATTTGACACCGCTTGAAGCGGCGACTGCAACAGTTGAATTGAACTTACCTTTCATTATGAAACAATTTTTTGGCTTCGCTTAATTGTTTCGCCAGTTATCCTATTATTTCAGGCCTAACCTGAATATTTTTTGTTGAATTATAAATCCTTTTCATTTCGAATTCGTAAATTTTCCAAAGCAGCTTATTTTGTACCTGTATCGAGTTCCTTTCGTTTGCGCGATGCCCTCTCGACCCGCGCTATCTCTTATCAGAGTGCGAGTCTTCTTTTGGCCACGAAATTTTCATCCGAGGCGCTTGTTGTCTTAACCTAAGCCCGCCGTCATCGGCGCGGCTAAGGCTTGATTTTAATTAAGTCAAATTACGTGCGCTCAATCAATTTATGTGAGCATTGTGTTTCCTAAGGGCTGATTATGATCAGGTACGATGGCGCTTTTTTGTTTTGTTATTCGCATAGTAATTACATCTTTTCTTAGCTCTTAATTATCAGTTTCAACCACGAGTTTATCTCGGAAGCCAAGTCGCTAACCTTATCGTACATTCGACACCTGCTGGTTCGGCGTTTTGCGGCCTTTTGAGGATGCTTCCGCAGCAATTTTTGGCGCATCCCCGGCGACTTCGTCCATTATGGTAGCAGCTTATTTTGAACTGAAAAGGGTGTAGCAATCCCCAGCCGGCATTTGCCTGTTTGCCGTTTATAAGCGTTGGAGAAGCGAGGTTAGTTTGTGCTATCCGGGATTTATCGTATTTTCAATACCTGGATTTTACATTTATTTGGAATTTAAATTTATACGTTTTGCAATTATTAAAATGTAACATTCTATTTCATACATGCTCTTGCTTTTAATATTTAAATTTTTATGTATATAGTTAATTATGCTCAGTATTTAAAGTTGCTATTTTGATGTATTTTGACCCTCTGTAAAAGGTACAGTCACGCTTTTTTATTTCAATATCCTAAACAGAAGAATTTTTTAAATGACTGTGATAAGCTTATCCCAAGAATGTTTTTTGGTAAAGTTATTAAAATAACCCGAAAGGGGTTTTTTAATTTTATGCGTGTTGCAACCTTCAGTTAACGTACACACTTTTGTTATCACATTATTTGCATTTTAATTATCCTGATTATTTATTACTGATACTTCAAGACTTTTTATTATTTATTAATTAAACGTTAGTCGCTAGCAGTTTATTTCTTCTTATTATTTGAAATCTTTTGATTTCTGGCGCCCATTTCCAGTTCCTTTTCCTTTTTTGAAGACATTCCAGGGTACACAGCTTATGATTTGAACCTACGATCCAAGGCCGCCGAAATATGAGTTAGCTAGGGCCATCGCGGTGAGTAAAGAGTTTTCAGAGCTGCCGTGGTGTATAAACTGTAGGGGGGTTGAGCTGCGATTTTTACTACCATTGCTTAATTTTATTAATTAATCGCAGGTTGGCTTCTTTATTGTTTCAGTTACACTTGCTACAATCGTCTAAATTCCTGTAACCTGTACATCGAAACAAAACACAAATATGCATGCAACCACCAATGAAAACCATAAGTTTTAACAATTAACTCTATTGAAATTATTAAATATGTGAAGGTGACCATGGACATGAAAATGTTTACTCGTTACAGTTAAAAATATATGCGAAGGGGGTTAGTCAGGTTAAATTGCGACGTTTAAACTAAACACTACGGTAAAATTACAATCAAACAATATGGTTACATTCCAAACAGTAATGACTTTAATAAAAATTATCAACAATCACTCAAATAGTGACCCAACGACAATGTTTACTTGAACTTCCAATGCAAAACAACGCAATAAAAGTTGAGGGTAATGTTCAACATCTCACGATTTCAATCAACCAATGCCACCATTTGCCAAGATAACACTTTAAAAATCAGTTCACTGTGAATGTATACGCGGTAGAATGGTTAACAATTAACAAATACTTTGAGTTGAAGGAATGCAGACGTTACATATTGATGTCTAATTCCAGGTGAGGGTCGCATCTCAACTATGCCACGAAAAGAACGACAGGGAAACTGCATACGGGCGTTATTCAAGCATGTGTGACGACACGACCCCGGGGCGGAAAGAGTGAAGTACCTTACGGTAGGTAGATTCGGTACGGCAATTCGTAACTTCACTACGATGACGATTTAGCACATAAACGAGGTTTTCACTTAATAATTCATTATCAGCGTAATTGGAGATACCCAGCTCCACGATACAGAAGAAATCCTTGGCTAAACATTTCACGACACTTGACACATGGTCATGACGACAGCAACAATGTAGTTTCACTAATTTCGACATTTACTATGTTAACGCGACGCTCCTCGCGCCCCGCGGACATACCGACAACCCTTCTGAATGATCTTGGGGACCGCCGCTAAATGATGATTTTGCCTAAGATGCGGAAACGGAATGAGACCACGCAGGCGCGACTTAGCTGCTTGCTCTCTTTAGCTTAAAATTTTGAGTCAGCAATTCTGCCTGAAGCTTCGAGAAAGTTTTAGCCTGTCTGAACGACAAAATTCTAAGAATGCGATAAAACACCATGCATCGCTTTGCATGCGAGAACAAAGCCTACTTTATACCACGTCGGAATAAACTTGAATTGATCCTAATTAGCCTAAAAAAGGTTAGCATTTGAAATGGACGGAAATAAATATCGTATGGAGTAAAAGTTTGATTACACTACTGAACTATAAACTTGGTATTGAATTATGCCGGAAAAATATAGGAAAGCGCTGCAATTCTGAAAATTGTTCTCAAAGGTTGATATTCCTCCTTTCCATAAAGTTTTCTTTTTATTCAAGAGTAAAGGGGTCTATTATTTTTGTTAGATTACTATTACTGCTCTAGACGAAGAAACTAATGTACAGGGTGGGCCAAAGTAGACGCTTTCTTAAGGAAACTCATGTTCCTGTCAGAGATAGAAAAACATTGACCAACGTCTCCCTAGCTCAAATTTTATGAAAAGTTACTGGTGCAAACAGAATTTTGCTATCGTAAACCGAGCCTAGGGGCGTTTTTCAAAATTCGTCGATTTCTTTAAATCCTTCTAAGTTTTTTGTTTTTAGGGATAATTGATTTCTGAAAAAAAACTTTCTAATAGCAGTTATTGATGTATAATGTGCTGGTGCATTTTGTTTTAATACAGGGTGATTCGTAAATTTGCTGCAACATAAAAAATTTTCCTTATGGGTCATCCGGTATATTTATATATTTTTTTGTAGTCCTTAAAATTCTCTTTTCAAAAATATATAATACTATATGTCTAAATTTAGCGTTTTACGGTATACTTACAAAAAACTCAACAGCTATCATTTAACAGTTCTGTCAGAAATTACTAGCTTTAAATAAAAGCAGTAAATAGACATTATGTGAAAACCTAGATAGACATTTTGTATTTTTATATTTTCCTGTATGTTCGGATTATGATACAGAAATAAAACAAAGTAAGTAGTGGGCAGCATGTATTTTGAAATTATAATATAAAATTTGGAAATTTTATAGAGCACCAATAATGTATGGGTAATAACGGTGTAATATGCAATGAATAGTTTTACTCAAGGCTAGTCAGATTTTTTAGATGAGGACAGCCCCGTTCCAGGCACCAGTCCAGGCGCCGTTCCAGCCGTTCCAGGCTCCATTCCAAGCGGGAGCAGCGGCGAGCCATTGGGGCTTGGCCTCAGGAACAGGCACAGCGAAAGCAAAGGCCAAGATGGCGGCAAGAATCAACTAAAAGTAAAAGAATAATCAAAATCACTATTTTAAAAGTCCTTGAAGTTTAAATTTAAGCTTCAGGGGTTGTTTCTTGATTAGCTAAAAGTGAATGATTTTAAAACGTGTCCATAGGCATTTAAAAAACTGTTAGTTGTAATATTTCCATTGAGATTTCTGTTAGAATGATTTCTTCAAGCTAAAGTTAGAATTTAAATTCAATAAATAAATTAAAGCATCAATATTTTTATAACAGTTACTTACAAGCTTGAACATTTTGAGGAGTTTATATGATTGATGGCAATCGAACTATGACTTGGTGCGGGCTGTCTTGGTTTATATAGGAAATTTTGGCTTTACTATAAATAAACCAGGTTTTGTTTAGGTGTGCAAATTTCGAATTTATTCAACTTTTTGTTGCACTTTTTCAGCAAAGATTGTTCCAAATCAATCCCAGGAAATTAAATTTGCTTACATTACCATTTGATAACTCTGAGTATTTGCAATATATAATACACAACTTTAGTTAAAATATCAATTTTACACGAATCAGACTGATTTAACTATAGTTATATGCAAAATTCTAAAGTAAATTTCTTGATTTATACTGGAAGTATGGAAATAATATTAGTTTACTCTGTTGCAAGAGTTTATTCCAATCAAAAGTTTGGAGATACCATTTCTTTAGTCAGTCGAAAGACAATGGCAAAATTATGTTTATGAAAATACAAATTATTAACTAGTTACTCTTGCAGCTATTGTACAATCAGTAATAAACGTTATACACCAGTTAAGAGCATCAACGACTTACCTAACTGATGTGGGCGTCTATCCAGACACATTTGAAGCAAAAATGTAAGTAGGTTTTTACTCACCCTTTTTCTTTTGTGATCTTATTTCAAAATTTTGTAAGAACCTAAAGAGATTGAAACGAATGTTTCATTACTTATCACTAAATTCCAATATAAATCTCGATAAGGAGAAATTAAGCTAGCAATTTTGTTGCAGAAGTATAAAAACAGCTTGCAAAATTGTAAAACGTATAAAATCTTTTTTTGATGGTGTATAAAGCAGCTTTGATTAAAACTAAAACCACTTTTTCACTGTATTGTATAATATAGAAGGGTAATTTACTTTAATACTGATAATTTCTGATAATAGGCAGCAACAAACTTACACTGTCACATTTGACCATTACGAGAATCAATTTAATTGCTTTATTTAACAGTAGGACTACAACTAAAATAAATTGCAACTTACTTATTATTAACTGAAATTTGTATCGATAATAATATATGGTTAAATGACTAAAACTAACCTGTATAAAAAACAAAATATTGGTTATCTTTAATGGAATACAAAGCAAAGGCTTAGAAATGCATACTTTATTTTGCTAGCATGCACCAGCTAAATTTCGCTTACTACAAAAAACAATAATTTATACCAACGCAATGTTATGTAAACAGCACGTTATTAGATGGTAATGTAAGCAAATGTAATTTGCTGAGTAAGGGCGTGGAAACGTACAATACGGGAGTAAGACTACAAAAAGTTGATTTCTTCACGAGACAAATCTTACATCATTTTGAATAGTTGCCCGATTTCCTATATAAACCAAGATAGCCAGAACGGTAGACATAGTTTGATTCCTGCAAATCGAATAGATACTCCAAAATGTTCAAGCTTGTAAGTATAGTAATAAACTTTCCTGATTTATAAATTTTTTTCTTTTATTGGGATTTTGCATTTTTTTCCGAGCATCACATTTCAAATGATTAGTTTAATTTTAGCATTAAATGGTCTTTAAACCCTTAAGTAATTTTACGAATCCAAAACGGCTCAAATAAATGTTTAAAATAAGTTACCATATTTTGCACCATATTAAATATAATTTTAAATACAGCTAATCGTCGCCGCCATCCTGGCCATCGCTTTCGCCGTGCCTGCACCTGAGGCCAAGCCCCAATGGCTCGCCGCTGCTCCCGCATGGAATGGAGCCTGGAACGGCTGGAACGGTGCCTGGACTGGTGCCTGGAACGGGGCTGTCCTTATCTAAAAATCTGACTTGGCCCTCAATGAGATTGTTTCAGCTGTTATTTAATTCAAATCCACACTCAAGGAGTACTCCAATAAAAATTGCGAATTTTATATTGTGCTTGTACAAAAAAACCTGCAGATTATAATGTTTTCAGTTTATTTTGTCTTTTATTTTTGATTCTTAACTAAACAATACATCGATATTTATGTCCATGCAGATAGTTAGCATTTGAAAAATTGCGTTTAGAATTTTTAAAATTATATAATAGCAAAATATCGATCCGAACTATGAGAGTTGATATGCGGAGCTGTACCTGCAGACCACAATTTTTGGTACGCTGCCACGCTGATGCTGCTGAGGGTGATTGGATTATTTTGTCATTTCTTTAAAGTGGTTTTCAAATTTATTCAATATTATTGACTTCAATAAATTAAACTATTCCATTGCATTCAAATATGCGATCTCATTTAATAAGTTCATATTTAATGAATTATGCTGATCAATCTCTAGTGATAGTAATCCAGAATTTTTCTTGATGTAACTATACGGAATAATTGTATAGAACAGCGCAGAAGAGATATATGGTAAGAAATAAATTTCAAAAACTATGTATAAAACAACGAAATGATGAAATAAACAAGTGAGGTTAACTTGAAAAACAATTACGCAACGAAAAAGGAGCAGGATGGAAAGGAATGCATTAAAACAGGTAATTGAGTGAAAAAGGTAGTAAAGGAGGTTAAAGAAAAAGTTTGGATTTTAGATTTTGGAAAAGAAATGAAAAAAAGTAATAATTAAATTATATAGGATTCGGAAACACAATCAAAAGAATAAAAGGTAAAGCTAGACACATAAACATAAATATCAAAAATATAAATGAGGACTTAAAGAGAAATCAAGGAGAGACGTTGAAAGCATGAAAAGAATATCACAGCGACAAATTTAATACAAGTGAAAAACAATCGAATGCTGACCAAGAGATTTAAGACTTGAAGAAAAACCACAGTAAACACAATAAATAATCTCTGAAATAGCTGTGAAGAAGACTATGAAGGTGTTATCAGATTTACAACCGGTAAAACGTGTGGAAAATATAACATTGTGGCAGAAACGATAACGTGGGGGAGGGGGAGATAAAGTTTTAACATGGCTGTGAATGATCTGAGGAGAAGCATGAGACGCAGAGCAAATACAAAAATACTGCCACAAAAATCGTATATTTCTAATAGAAATCACAACATCGGCAAGTGTATTACAACTTTTACCAAAACCGTCACCGAGTCAGTTCAGTTCGCAACTAAACCTTATCACCAACAAAGGAAAAACAACCCTAACATTGTAATGCAGCATATAGGATGCATGTTAAATTTTGTTTAAATGTTAATATCCAGATAGCTAATGGATTACATGTGATATAACAGTTGTATGAATGACTGGTGAGGTAGTAAGGACAATCACAAGGTTGTTATTAGTAATGAAAAATAATAAATAACTTGAATTAAGAATTTTCTAGAAAGATTCACGTTAAGGGTTAAATTCCACTTAATTGTGAGAGAATAATAATTGCCTGTTTGATAAGTAGTAGTAATACAGTATTCTCTACGATCAAGCGTGATTTCAAGTCACAAATATTATTCAAGTACATAATTCAAGATTATTTGAATTCATTTAACGTAGTATATTCTATTATAAATACTAGAATACTACGAAGCTATTAAAACCAGTGAAAGTGGTATGCTGTAGAACTGTATATTCTAGTAATAGAGTTTTCAAAGGCCTATATTGAGCTTTGGTCGGGAACAACCAAGAGGAGTTTGCTGACTAGAATCTGTCCAGTTAGGAGCTAAGAGCATTCAGGTACAAGAAATAAACATTCAGAAGGTGAGTGACAATTTCTTACAAATTAATAATTGAATCAATAAAATCAATCAATAGATTGGACATTTTGAAGGTAGGTAACATTTAAAATTTTACATTTAATTTAATCAAGTTTGTAAATACTAACAATTGATTAAATTACTTTTTGACAATCTGCATTTGATTCTGTAATGTCGGATCAAACTTCTATCTGCTGCTAACAAACTTAACTTACGAATTTAAATTTATGAGGTACATGAAAATTGTATTTGATTCATAAAATCAAATAATTGTTATATTTTATAAGGAATTCCGTCCTTAAATATATAAAGGAAGTTGTTAGTTGAGGTCCAGCCTATTCAGCCGAGAGTTACATGACATAATTTCAAATGTCAAATTGATTTACGAGATACGTCAATTTCTACATATCGTATTAAGAAATAGGGTAGGTATATAAATGAACTGCAAATGATAGTATTTCTTTACAACAATTAGTAAAAGAGTATATTTCATTTGATACCACAAGTGTAGTAGGTAGCGCGTAAGCACTTTTCGCGATCCCGACGAAGATAGGTCTGCTTTAGGGATGCGACCCTGTCCACGCGAGCCTTGACTCTTTCTTAACTCCTATTACCGAGGAAAGTCAGGTCTTAATCCTTATTCCTACCCGTTCCCCACATTAACAACACCTATTCCCTCCCCACTAACTGGCCAACCCGCAGTAGGATAGCGTGGCGTTTTAAATCCTAAAACCTCAAACTCTCCATATGATTAGAAGAAACTTAAAATGGACCCAAGTCTACGGCGACCTGCAAGCTCCCAACCAAGACAGCGGTCGGAATAGCGAACAGGTGAGGGGTGCTAAGAATTACCGGACTAAAGCAGGCTGTCAAAATATCACGAAATTGACAATGGCAATGATAAATGTACAAACTCTAATGAAGGAAGGTGATCTATACGATTTAGAATAACACCTCGAAAAGATTATATGGGATATAGTTGGACTATGTGAAACAAGAAGACGAGGTGAGAACTGCATCACCCTAGAATCAGGCCATACCCTGTATTATCGGGGCTCAAAAAATAAAAGCCAGCGGAGAATATACTTTATGATAAACAGAAAAACTGTACCATATGTTATAGAATATGGTAGTGTATCTGATAGAGTCGTTTCCATAAAATTAAAAATCTCTAACGAATACACAGATGAAGAAGCACAACCATTTTATGAAGATATATAAAAAAATATAAATAAAAACAAAAGGACATATTTAATTATTATGGGCGACGTCAACGCTAAGTTGGGAAAAAAACAAGACGAAACAGAAAAATATCGGTAAATTTAGTTTTGACCAAAGGAATGAAAGAGAGTCATTACTTCTCGAGTTTCTATCCGCAAAACACTTATACGCAATGAATTCGTTCTTCAATAAGAAGAAACAGAGTAGGTGGACATGGGTCAGTCCGGATGGTCAGACGAAAAACGAAATAGACTGTATTATATCAGATCAAAAACATATAGTAAAAGATGTCAGCGTTCTAAAGTCATATAGAATATCTAGCGACCATAGAATAATAAGAACCAAAATAGAAATACGACTCCGTTCAAGACCCTTACAAAAACAAAAGAAAAAACATATAAAAATAGACATGAGGAAACTGAAGGAAAACGAAGAAAGATACAGAGAAGAACTACAACGCAATCTAAGACAAAACGAAAATAGAGCAAATTCCCCAAATTTAGAAGACCTAAGAATATAACAACTTCATTGGAAGAAGCGGCGCAGAAAGTAGCAAAGAAAGAAGATATGAAAACAGAAAAATTAAGCAAGATAACAAAAGATAAAATAAAACAGCGAAATAAACTATCTAGAGAAACTTATACAGAACAGAAAAAATTTCCAAAGAAACAAGACAATTGATAAGAAAAGATTTACAAAAATTTTACGAATCAGAGAAAGAAAAAGCCATCGAAGAGAACGGAAATTTAAAATGTTTGAGAAAATCGGAAGGTAACCCACAAATCATAAATTTAAAAACCAAAACGGAGAAGAGATAAGAACAAAAAATAATGGAAATTACGGACAATTTCTACAAAGACATGTACGCTTCTCGACTAAATAAAGATCCAGAATATAAATCATGTACAACAAAGATACTAAGCGTGTGATCTGAGGACAGACCGGATATAATTTAATAAAGAATAAGTGAAATTAGCACTGAACGCTATGAAAAACAACAAGGCGCCCGGAGAAGACTGTATCGCCATAGCGATGTTAAAGGAAGGGGTCGAAGAGATTATCCAAAAACTAGGTGAATTGTTTAATGAATGCATAAAAGAAGGAAAGATACCGGACGCTTGGAACAACGCAACTGTCATTTTCTTATATAAGAAAGGAGACCGAGCAAATTTGGAAAACTATAGACCGATTAGTCTATTGTTACAAACTTATAACCTCCTTACAAAGGTACTAACTAACCGACTTACAAATAAACTAGATGAATATCAGTCTGTAGAACAAGCTGCATTCAGGATGGATTGCAGTATATGTGAACACCTCCTGACTATGAGAATACTTACAGAGAAAACAACAGAGTATCATCTTAGCATTTGCTTTGCTTTCGTAGATTTCTATAAAAAAATCGATTCCGTAGAACACTAAATAATCATAAACAGCCTAAAAAATGTAAGAATTGATCACAGATACCCCAAACTAAGATCCCGGTAGGTGTAGCTTGAACAAGCGTCCATGTTCGATCAGTAGAGTTAAGCAACGCTCATTCTGGTCAGAACTTGGATGGGAGTTCCACGGCTGCTTCTGCCGGCGCCTCGTGGTACGGCTGCCACGGAAATAGTTGATCCCGGATGTCATAATAACATCATGACAGTCGTTATTGGGGTTGGAAGTTCCTATAAAATGTACATCGACCCCTACAATTGGCCTAAAGGCTGTTGGCTGAGTACTAAATAAATAAATAAAATAAACTAATAAAGCATATGTATGAGAAAGCAACATCGACGATCAAATTACATGAAAACACAAAAAAAAATAAATATCGAGCGAGGGATCAGACAAGGGGACACTATATCACCCAAACTATTTAATTTAGCCCTCGAGGAAGCCTTTACACATCTGCAATTACAAAATAGGGGCATACAAATAGACGACCTACGTTTTGCCGACGATATAGTCTTTATCACAGAAAGTCCATAACAATTACGGGAAATGCTGGAAGAACTAGATGCAATAGCAAACAAAATCGGACTAAAACTGAACTTGAGTAAACGAAGGTGATGTGCAAGACGGACCCCCAAATTGCTCTCAAAAACACTCAAATCGAAAACGTCAACAGCTACACATACCTGGGACATCAAATAAAATTAGGTAAAGAAAACCAGATTAGCGTGGGTAGCCTTCGGAAAGATGGAAAAAATACTTAAAAACAAAAATATTCCTCTAAAACTTAGAACGCGTTTTATTTGACGAGTGTATTCTCCCGATATTGACATATGGATAACAAAAAAATTTATGAATAAAATAGCCACAACACATAGCTCCATGGAACGGCAGATGTTGGGGATATCACTGAAAGACAGGAAGAGTAATATATGGATCCAAAATGCTACAAAGGTTAAAGATGTAACCGAGACGATAGCCTTATTAAAATGGAATTATGCCGGCCATATATCCAGATGCCAAGATGGAAGGTGGACCCAAGTATTACTACACTGGCAACCATACTAGGGAAAACGAACAAGAGGACGACCACAATGCGCTGGACAGATGATTTAAAACTGACTGCAGGACTAAACTGGACACGACAAGCGCAGAATAGAAATAAATGGAGAGAAATGAGAGAAACCTATGTGTAGAAATGAACTGTAAGATAAGGCTTTGAGATTGAGATTAACTACAAGTGTAGTTAATAAATAAGGTGATTTATTACAATTGGCATCGCAAGTAATACAACCAAAGGAGGGATATATTACAGGGTCCCACTACATTCTTGAATTAATTAAAGAAAAAATCAGGATAAGAAGAGAATGGCAGTGAACGAGAGTACCCATACTGAAAACCAACTAAATAGAATTCGAAGAGAGATAGACAAATACATGATCTACAACTATACTCAACACATTGAAGGCATTGAACCAATAGTACAGAACTGTGGAAGGTTACTAAACAGCTAACACGACACGTAGAAACCATTCCAACACTAACAACAGTAAGTACCACACACAGCTCGGATGAAGATAAACGAAATCTATTTGCCCAACACCTGTGCCAAACATTCCGTAAACAATTCCAGATTCAAATAGAACATCGGCACAAATGGTTAAATAACACATCTAGCCATACTAAATGATTTTACGGAACCAACATCGTCCCAAGAACTTGCAAACTATATGAAAACCTACAGTTAAAGAAAGCTCCAGGATCCCATTTCATACCCAATGAGCTGCTCAAACATCTAACAAAAAAGTCACTAGCTTATCTGGCGTCCCTATTTAATGCTTGTATGAGAATGCGTTACTCTCCAAATCAATGGAAGCACGCTTATATCCTTATGTTTCACAAGCCTGAAAGAAATAAGAAAGATTGTAGTTCCTACCGACCTACCAACGCCATACAAAGTTTATGAAAGAGCAATTAACTACACCGGCGCAATTTGTCATACAACACAAACTAACTTATACCACCGATTCAGATCGGATTCAGAAAAGGCACTTCAACTGTACAACAACTACACAGATAACCGAAATTATAGAAGAAGGTTATGAACGCAATCAATATACGGTCTCAGCGTTCCTGGACATCACTCAAATCTTCGACAGGGTTTGAACTGCAGGTCTTTAATACAAGATGCTACACTCAGAAACGCTGCAATATCTGTTAGCTACTATCTTATCATTTCTAGAAAATAAAACTTTTGCAGTGAGAATTAATACTTCTATTTCATCTACTAGAAATATATGTGCTAAAATCCCTCAAAGGGGCGTCCTTGGACCAACTTAATATATCTAAACACGATATTCCAACTCCACACTTAAACGACATTACCATATATGCGAACGACACAGTAATAATCACCCAACACGAAACTCTCCATGCTGCAATCTAAAATCTTTAGTCAGCAGCTGGTTCAACAAATGGTGTATATCTTTAATCCGAACAAATGCCTTACAAAAATATTTGCACTTAAACGCATCAACAACCATAACAGTATAAATTTCAATGGTACAACAATAGCATCGAAGTTACAACTATATCCTTTAACCAACCGAAACACACAACTACATCTTAAGTAGACCGTTATTATGTTAAATAAAATACTTCTAAGATCTATCTTTACATTAATACACTTATGTTCTAGGCATTCTTTTAAAATTTTTCCAAATCGAACTTGCTTGTAAGAACACATTGAAATCCAAATAAAAGGATCACTTTGCTATATTTTCAGAGGTATCTGAGCAAACCTGCTCTCCTTTCTGAGCCCTCTTACTGGTTGTTACTGCTGCAGAAGCTCATTGTTGAACTTCCAATAATGTTTCAATTATTTCCAATGGAAGGAACACCACTAGCACAATCACGAACTCACTGATTTTACATTAAATTAATAATAAATTCTTTTGCATATTCAATAGATCAAAACAGATCAGGTTCATTTTACTGACTTTCTGACTTTTAGTTTGATTCATTTGTTACCGTGATTACCGTTACTCTGGTGGTAGGGGGCGGTAAGCAAGAGCGGCCGGCTTCTCAGCCAGAGGAGGGCGTGGGTCATATACGAGACTCAAAGCTTCAGCTAAAATAGGAATACGGGCGCCAGGTAGCAGTTGACCCAGCTCTCGGCTAATCGCACTTAAAGACTTACGATAAGATGCGCTACCAAACACTTCCTGACAAGAGATACGGCAAGGGGGTATAAATAAAATTCGCTGACCTAGGTAACGATTCAATATAATGAGCAAGTGGTAAAGCGGTTTCACAAATATTTTTACACAACAAATAATACGGAGTATTCCACGCAAAATCTCAATAGGGAGATCATATCACAGTTCAAATTACAAAAACCAAATTAAGCCTAAGGCTAAACTCACCACAATACTGCCAATTACATTTACATGGGCATAAAAGCGTAGTTGACAAGCAAGCTCAAATTAAATAAATAATTATGAACGGTATGCATATGTCACAAAATAGTGGTATTAAAATAGAATAAAAGATTGACATTAAATTTGGCCAAATTCACTACTGAATAAACACTTAGAAAGGGTTCGAAAGCATCTTGGCTTCGACACAACTATTAAGATTGAAAGCAAAATTTAGAATGCGCGTTGAATGTAACCGAACACCCAGTATGCAAGGCTTAGCCTTTAATTATTAATTAATTTATACCGACGCTATCACGGGCCTACAAGATCTTGTTTTGGTTCCGCAAAGGCGCATTCACGATAATGCAAGGCAATCTGCATTAAAACGGTCGTGGTGCGAGCATTACCAATAATTTTTCTTGCACGACAGGGCGCAGATAGTGATATTATTCAACGGGGTAATAGGTGACATTTGAAAATGTAAGAATACTTTCATGCACTTGACTTCACAACGAACTTACAATACCGTCAAAAATCAGTCCGAGGTCGGAGACAAGCACAAAACCGGTAAAATTTAGTCCGAAATCGGAGGCATCTCCGTACATATAACCTAAATCGCTCTACGTCGATTAAAAGACCTACCGTAATTACTAGTTAAGTGACAATGGCAGAATCAAATATATTCCACAGGTGAGTTTACCGCTTAAGAATACACGTTAAAACAATCGTAAATTTATCGAGCACATTGCAGCACCGACACGCAATTTGCGTCCATGGAGGGCTGAAGATTCGGGAGCTCGAAACGGAAATTATAATCTGACAGACCTTTGCGATGGGCTTCTCTCCGGCTGCAGTGGTCGTAAGCAAGGGCCGAAGGGCGATGAGGAGGTCAAGAAGCAGGTGACCACCGAGTAGCTGTCGCAGGAGGTTTGCTGGAGCTATCCCGTCATGTAACGCAGGCTCGAAGGATCCACAGCCAGCGGCGTCGACTGGCGGAGCAACGCTCGATTCGCCACCAAGTAGAAAGGGGGCTGCTGGCACGTTGCCAAGCGAAGGGAGTATTGCAGGTACGTAGCCACACGGCAATACTGTAGATATGTTCCCAGCGGGGAAAGAAAAAAAGCTGAAAGGGCAAGTAACCATAGAATCGAACTGAATGAACTTAGAAAAACCACATACCGGTTTTAGATTTTTATGGCTGCGCTTCGCCAAAGTGGACCATGTGCTGATAAAGCAAAATCCCCAAAGTCTGGGCTAGGAGATCACCGCAAATATCATTCCCGGGGTTCATTCCAAACCACCGCAGAATCCAAAATCACACCAAAAGCAGTCTCCTACACAGGATGTGCCCGAAGATTTCCAATAAAGTTACGTCTCCAAGACGTGAATTTTTGAAGCACCTGCCTTTAACAGAACAAAAATGGCGAATGCCAAAATGGTTTCCAAAAGCTCATAACCAAAAATCAAATTTTGGGAAGGGGTTCAGATAATCAGTAACTCAATATGCATAAAGTGAAGTCTACACACCAGGGGCTCTCAGACCTGTAATTCTTATCATATGGTTTACTTAGATTGAAATGTAATTTTCAGAAGATCTGAATGCTGAGTATTGCTGTAAGAAAAATTAAACTTGAAGGAAAATATGGCAAAAGTTAGTTTTAACCAAGATTAGGGTAAATAATTAGCTAAATAGTTGCAAATGACTTTTGAACCGTAACAAACTCTCCCCTCACTTAAAAATAGGTAAATTCCCCGAATTTACCGACGTAGATCTTATGCATGCAAGATAATAAAACCTCTAAAATTTTCCAGTTACACGAAAAGAACTATTGCTGATATCCAGCACATTCAAGCCAATGTCAACGAATTTAGAAGCGGAAACGTAGCCGAAAAAAAAAGTACGTTATTGTCGGAAGACGAAAGGAAATAGGGGAATCACACAGGGTCTTAAAAGAATGAAAGTCGAGAAAAGGAGTGAAGAGATAAACAGCTCTCCACATGAATGTCATGTAGAAAAGGACATCGGAACATCCGTCGCTGCTGGATGGTAAAGGCGCGCCGCGCCGGTGGATGAACCGATCCAGGCCCAAGTCTACACAACACCCACCGAGAAACTGTCTACCAAGAAGAGGAAAATGAAAGGTGAGAATGGTGAAAAAGGGGTAAGGGATTAAGGAGCTCTAGAAAAAAAGATAGCGGACGACACAGAAGAAGGATAGGAAGGATTGTCCGTTGTCACGTCAGTCAGTCATCGTAGGGTGGAATTAAGTGAACTACCAGAAATTTCAAAATTGTAAAAAGGCCGAAAAGGTTTGAAGTCATCGCAGACAATGGGTACCAGGCGTCGTCCCCGTAGGATGCACCACGATCATAGGCAACCATCCTCTGTGATGACAAAAAAAATAACCCTACACCCTACTAGTCTAGGAAAAGTGGGCAGCCCAGGACCTACTGCACACTGAAACACTATCCTCCGTGACCGGATAGCGGAGCACCGGAGATGAGACCTCAAAGGTGGCTCACTCCTGAATGAACGACAAGATGGAATGTCTCAGTCTACCTTACAAGTAAGGAATAGACGGAAAAGTAACAGACCGTTCAAGTGCCCAACCAACCTCCCAAAAGGACAAAAAGAAAACTTCCACGAATCTTTCTACAGCGTAGATTAAAAAAAACAAACGCAAGAAAATAACCTTAAAGCATAGCTACATTTGAAGACCAAAGATACGACAAAACAAAAGCAGACCTAACAATAGACTACACCTGGTTAGGTGGTTGATCGCGATTGTCGTCATAATGAGGTTTAAGGTCTTTGGCGTGCCAAGTCCCACGCAGCAGATTACCTTCAGGAGTCTTGAGCTCATAAACCCATCTTGATAGTGAACGATGGATAATAAAAGGATCAACATATTTAGAAGCAAGCTTAGCTGAAAAGTGGTTTGCAGCGTCAGAGAGGACATAGTTTTTGCGCCAGACAGATTGATTCACCTGATATTCAACAGGGCGACGTCTAAGATCATAATGTGTCTTCGATTTTTGATACGCTTTATCCAGGCGGCGACGTACATCAGCATACAAGCGTTGGACTGCTTCAGAGCGATGGTTATTATTATTGGTGCGATCGAATCGTAATTCTGGCTCGGCATTAGCATTCTGGTCATCAGCTTCTCCAGGTCGTCTAAGAATAATCTCTCGACCAAAGTTGATGAAGTATGGACTTTGTCCAGTTACTTCGTGTTTAGCAGTTCTGATGGCACACGCCACATGAGGTAAATACTTGTCCCATTCACGTTGGTTATCTTTAACGTAAGCTGTCAACATAGTCTTCAGGACACGATTTATACGTTCGGTAGGGTTTGCTTGTGGATGGTAGTAAGCAGTAAACGACATTTTACAATTGTAGGTGTTCATGAGGGTAGTAAACTCACGGCTGCGAAATTGCACACCATTGTCGCAGATTATTCGACGAGGTGCACCGTACACGAGAAACACATCTTCTTCAAGATGCTGGACTATGTTAGAAGCGGTAGCTGAGCGTAATGGAAATAATAGAGGAAACTTGCTAAAGCAATCAGCGACGACAAGTATATAGGCATAACCTTTCTTGGATCGAGGTAAGGGACCAACAATGTCAGTGCAAATGACTTCCCATGGTTTGTTTATAATAGAATGTCCACCCATGAAACCGACAGGAGGTCGTTGTTCAGGCTTAGTTCTTCCACAAGTGTTACAGCGGCGTATGTAAGTGACGACGTCAGCGCGCATTTTAGGCCAGTAGTAATGTCGTGCTATACGATTCAGAGTTTTAGAAACACCAGCGTGTCCAGCGGTGGACAGATCGTGATTTTGGCGAATAAGGTCTTTATGCCTTTCCTTCGGAACTACCAATCTCCATTCTTCATGGTCTTCCCAAAAATCCGAATAAGTGATGTTGACATGCTTATAAAGCTTGTCACCTTCAAGGCGCCACAAGGGGAAGCACGAGGATTATTTTGCACATTATTCCGCATGCGGATGTACCAACGGTCTTTAACGGCTTCGCTAACGATGGGCTGGGCTTCCATAGCATCAACTACGGGCACAGCGCGAGACAACGTATCAGGTACTACATGGTCTTGACCCTTACGGTGAATGATGTCAAAGTCGTATTGTTGCAGACGCACTGCCCAACAAGCAATTCGGCCGGTAGGATCTTTGATGTTGTTCAGCCATTTTAAGCTGTAATGGTCCGTGATCACCTTGAACTTCGTTCCCTCGATGTATGGACGAAGTTTTTCGATCGCGAATAGAACTGCCAAGCATTCGCGTTCTGTGGTGCTGAAGTTCCTCTCATTTTTGGTTAAGGAGCGGCTGATGTAACATATGACTTTCTCGCCATCTTCTTGGTTTTGGGTAAGAACGGCACCAAGACCATAAGCGGAGGCGTCCGTTTGAATCGTGAATGGTAAACTGAAATTAGGGCACGCAAGTATAGGTGCAGAGACGAGATGTTCCTTAATTGACGCGTTTTCACAATCTGGGGTCCAATTAAATTTGGCGTTCTCTCAAAGCAACGAGCTTAAAGGCGCTAGCAATGTAGAAAAATTTGGTACGAAGCGTCGGTACCACGATGCCATGCCCACTATGCGGCGGATCTCGGAAACACAAGTTGGAGTGGGTATTTCAATAATGGCCCGAACTTTATCGGGGTCGACTAACAGACCTCTGGAGTTAACTACGTAACCAAGGTAGCGAAGTTCAGGTTTAGAGAAATGACATTTCTCTTTGCTTAAGGTTAAGCCAGCATCGGAAAGGCGTTTAACGACTTCCCGTAAGACGTCTAAATGTTGCTTAAAAGTCTGCGTACAAATAATTGCGTCGTCGAGGTAGGTGAAGACAAAAGGTTCTAGGTCAGCCCCTATCACACGGTCTATCAACCGTTGCCAAGTGGCCGCGGCGGTATGAAGGCCGAAAGGTAGGTGACAAAATTGAAACAAGCCTCGGTTAGGCACTGTAAAGGCAGTATATTCCCGAGAGGACTCGGCAACAGGTATTTGCCAATAAGCGGATTTGATATCTAAGGTTGTAAGATAACGTGCGTCTCTAAGTTTGTCGAGAGTGCTACTAATATAAGGAAGAGGGTAAGCGTCAGGCTGACTAACCTTATTCAACTTGCGATATCAACACAAAACCTATAGGTATTATCGCGCTTTTTAACCATGAGGATTGCAGACGACCAAGCAGAGGTAGAGCGTTCCACAATGCCATCTTGAAGCATTCTGTCTAACTCATTATCGACATGTTGTTAAAGGGCCGGAAAAATGAGATAGTAACGCTGTTTTATAGGAGGCGACTGCGTTTTAATCTCGTGTTGGACCAGGTGAGTACAACCAAGTTTATCACCCATAGCCTTGAAAGTACTATCAATAAACTCTTGCAGCTGAAGGCTCTGTTCACTCGAAAGATGTTCAACAGATTGAATGGCATCGACAGATATGTTAGGGTTGTCTACGGCAAAACTCCATTCATCCCGGCGAAGGTTAGGTATAATGTTCATCTTGCGCCAGAAATCAATACCTAAGATAAGTGAATGAGGTAACGAAGGAACAACTAAAACGTCCATGACACAAATTCTATCTCGGAGAGTTATAGGAATGATAGCAGTACCTATACTAAGACATTCGTCCCCATTTGTTATGGTATTAAAAGAACTTTACGACACCCACCCAAGGTGAGCATCGCACCACGGAATCAGTCCTGAAAAACTGGCACACTTGCCCTGAGATCGGCTCAAAATAGGCTAAAGGCCACGGCTGGAACGCTCAGGGAGTCGGGCGTGAGTCACACGATACGCTCTGGGCAAGCGTGTTGCGGCATATATATATATATAAGGTATGTCAGAATTATGAGGGCGCCACCAAGCCTGTCTTAACCCGACTAACCGGGCCTGGACGGTTAGACGGGAGCGAAGCACGCAAAATACTCCGTCGATAGGATTACTCAAGAGTTGCAAGGTCAAATAACAATTTCGAGATTGCCTTATGCAAAGATTGTAATTAGGTGCCAATCCGACCGCTACTACGCAGCTGTCTCACCCACCTGTACGCTCAAAGCTCCCTCGTCCCGTCGCACAATAATCAGTACACTGAAGGGGGCGCTTATCTGAAACAGAACATGCACAAGTCGAAACAAAACAATAGTTCCCTTAACTAACAAATCATGTATTGAATCACGGGTTACAGTGGGGCAGCGGAGTGCGTCGCCCTATATCTATGAATAGATTATATCTAAGAAAACACCAGCTGGCGCGCGCTCTAAACCTAGCGACAGATGTTGAACAGTAATGAACAAAGTAGCACTTGTAACATAGACAGTCTGTAATTTGGAATGAATGTACAAATATGCGGGCGCGACGCCTTATGCAACAAACAGTAATGCAAGCCCTTGTAAAGTAGACAGTCTGTAATTCGGAATGAACGCACAAATATGACGACAGTGCCTGTAGGCACAAGAGATGTGACGGGCTCGCTCGCGGCGTCCCAATACAGCTCGTACGCGGGGCTTAATGCTCTCCGCGGGACAGGTACACTCGCGTTCACAGCGGTAATCAGTTCAAAGACACATACCTTAATATGTAGGCGGTTGGGGAGCCTGGTACAGTTGAGTTGCGACAGGCTGCAGTCTTAGGTGGCAGGTACATTCGATGTTCGACGGCTATAGGGATGAGTGGACATCCGCCATACTGGCGACGTGAGACGCGTCAGGACGCGTACAACTGGACGACGAAAAATGGGCCACTTTCGTTCTGCGGGACAGATCCTCGAAGGTCGAGATGAAGGGGCACGATCCCTTACTTACGGGAGCAGGAACTGGGCTCAAGATGCACCCACGCTACGCCGAAAACAATTCGAAACTCACACACACAACCACCACACGAACGCTCTCTGCAACGGGCTGCGATCAACTGCCCAGAGGGAAGCGCTGCCACATGTCACATCGGTCGCGTCCCCACGTGACTATACCTCGGCAGCCAATCGTGAGGCGATAAAATGAAACAAATTAATGCCGGCGACAATGGTAGCACGCCGCAACGGCGTGTTTTCTAGAAGATTCGGAATTCTTGCGAGCGATAACGCTCGGCTGCCAAAGCGCCATTAGAGGGGCGCTCCAACCGACGAGAAATACTGCGTTTGGGGCCAAATATGTGCAAAATCATGATTCTGGAATTAGGCGATGTAGCCAAATAAGTAGCTAAAAGGGTTTAGCATACGGGCACGCTGCCCTAAAGCCTAGGTGGCTATTTAAAATACCAAAATGACCTGAATCAAATGTGCGGAAGATGAGATTGTACTTGTGCGCAAAGATTGAAAATGGTTTTAACATAGCAACAAATTGCCCTAAAGGCGTGAAATGCAATTAAGCATCTACAACAGCAAAATGACTTAACACATTGGCAACCACACAAGAAGAAAGGCGTTTAGTGTCGAGACGGCAATAGTCCTGTAGCATCTCCCAACCTTGTTTACCTAAAAGAGTTCAAGACGTGAATTTTCGACGCACCTGCCTTTAACAGCACAAAAATGGCGAATGCCAAAATGGTTTCCAAAACTGATAACCAAAAATCAAATTTTGGGAAGGGGTTCAGATAATCAGTAACTCAATATGCATAAAGTGAAGCCTACACACCAGGGGCTCTCAGACCTGTAATTCTTATCATATGGTTTACTTAGATTGAAATGTAATTTTCAGAAGATCTGAATGCTCAGTACTGCTGTAAGAAAAATTAAACTTGAAGGAAAATATGGCAAAAGTTAGTTTTAACCAAGATTAGGGTAAATAATTAGCTAAATAGTTGCAAATGACTTTTGAACCGTAACACATTATAATCTAATACCATTAGATCAAATTATACCGCAGTGTGTATAACTTTAGAAATTATTATTTTACTCGCAAGTGATAAGAATTCAACTTTCAGCGTAATTTTACAATTTCTCAAGTCAATATTATTCACTCTTAGTAACCTGTTTCTATCCCAACTACCACTCTTCCTTCGTACGATTGTTCTTTTAATATCATTTTAAACTTTCTGAATTTAAAAATAAAATGAAATACTGCATACATTTGCATGTTGCATTAGAAGGCCCAGAAACAATTGAAAATATGGACTGAAGAGGCTGAGAAACTTAAAATTGAAAATAAATGGTAATACGCTTTACATTACAATATAATTTATTTAAGTAATCTGACAGAATTACAAATATATATTAAACGCAAAGGCAAACTAATACGGCGTCAATGGTAATTTTCTACTATCAATTCATAGAAAATGGAAATGTCAAATATAGCTACACAATTTTCTAAATACGAGTGTTAAAGAAGAACATCGAAAAACTATAGAAAACGTTAAAAGGTTGCATTTTGTGATCGTTTTGTGTAGGACTGTGACTGTATATAAACCATAACAGACAGAAAATATTTCATTTCTACAAGTCTAACATTATTTAATAATGTTGAAGCTTGTAAGTATTTAACGAGACGGCTAATTTTATATTGATATTTCATTAGCCGTAAAATACACCTTAAATAATAAAAAAAGTACTAAAATTAAGCATTTTTAAGATTGTGCCGGGTAGTCAGAAGTATTTCTGATACGTACCAGTGATCTGAATTTTTCGCTAGCATCCTTCTTTGAGAAAGCTTCTTTTTGATCCCGTTTTGGTTGAAATATTTAGATGACGTCCCGTTGAGAAAAAATTATGAGAATTTCTCAAATCAGACATCGTTCTGGATTCACTTGCGGCAAGCACATGGTTACATTTCGGCAAAGCTGTAGCCGAACATCAACGAGATATCCCCAAACTTCCCTGTTGTGCCTTACGCTTTGGTTTTACTTTGTGCAATTAATTTTAGCTCTTTTTTCTCCCCGTACGGCTATCCCCCCCTTGCGACTGCACGGCGCGCTTGGATTGCTGCGACTTCCTCGTCTAGGGCTCCAACCCTGCAAGTATCCCGAGTCCAATAAGTTTCAAGCCCCATCGCTACGATACCTGCATGTTGACAGCCGTAGTGCAGACCACCTGTGACTTTCGTGACGTCTTCAACAAGGCTTGCTGCACGTCTACGATCTGTTATGCAGCTTTCCAAGGTCTGTTTAATCTAGTTTGTTGTCGTGCACGCATTGCATTGTTGCTGCCTTGAGCTAACTTATAAGTTGGGATTCTTTGTATATGTGCGATTAGAAATTTTAATGTGTTTTTGGCAAATACGAGATTATATTTTGTTTGGCAAATGCTAGTCCGCCTTCATGTATTACAAGAGTTACCAGCATAACGTGGCGCTTACCTGTGTACAGCTAGTATAAATTGGTAATCAGCGTAACCTATAGCTACTGTTTATGAAGTTAAACAATTTGTAAACAAAGCAGAATTCTGTCAAGTCAAATTATGGGTGTGTCTCACGTGCTCTCTAAGTGATTTGTGGTCAATTTGTAGAATTTTGTAAAGGCGAATTTGCATAATCGATCCTAATTTCTTTAGGACTTACATGTCATGATAATGACCAAATAGTTCGGTTGAGTTGAGCTAATATAATCCTGTACTTACAAGATATTTAAATAACGTACCTGCTTTACCTGACGTCTTGAAGTTAATATGAATCTTAAATAATTATCACGCCACTCCCTGATTATATAGCGCCCTGCCTGAACCAAGATCTTGTGGTCACATAGAACCATTTTAATATTTATGAAAAACAACTAACATTTTCTTGCATTTGATGATTTGGGGTCATATTCAACTCGATACCCAAAATTTAAATATTAATAATTTCGCCGCGGTCGTAGGCCTCCCTAGTAGTTCTCCGGAAATGCAAATTGCCAAATAAAACACGTCAATTTGTACCTCTTACTGCATTATTTATTGGTACTAAACATCTAGACAGTTATTGATTAGTGGTATAATTACGAAGACGATCCTTATTAATATTTATGCTACTGTGATTTGAAATGTGTTATTTTAATCTGGTTTTGCCGTTATTGAAATTTGTTGAAGTACGTACTGCTCAGCACATTTTTTGAGATAAATTATTTTGACTCGTTATCTACGTTTGCGAATTTTTTTTGCCCTTCTTGCTACCTTTAATTTTCAGGTTTGGTTAGTAGCGCCTTCTGTAGTATGGCGTTGGATTAGCAAAGTGCTGCGTTATCTGCTACTTGGCGCCGATAATTTTCTTACAGCTAAATATTTGAGTCTTTTGTTTTACCCACGACCAGCTCCGGCTGAGAAGTCGGTTGCCTTTGCTAGTTCCTTTTACAGTCAGGACAAAGGTAACAAAATATGTAGAGGGCTTTATTCAAATCTTCTCTCGCAGGTGGAAGTTGTGCCAATAAAAATGTTAAAATTAAACAATAAAAGGAAACACCTGATAAAGCAAATTTCATCAATTTTCAAAATTAAAAAGCATTGCCGGTGATGGGATCCGCATGCGAATGCTATTTCAACTTCACCCTTGTCATAGTAATAAAACCTCTCGTGTCGCGGCGATGCGTGGCGATATTCAACAGAACGTATTTATTGTTGACCCTCTTTGACTCTTTTTACACTTACCCTGTATATGTTAGGTCGCATTCTCATCAAGCGTAAACTATCTCAAAATTATGATTTTCATCTATATCTAAGTTAAAGCAACAATAAACAAAAAATTTATGTTTTGAAGATCCCCATCCTGTATATGTTGGTTCCAAAATTCCATTTTCTGCAATTCAAAGCTGTACTCGTCTCTTTTTGTTTTAAAAACTATTGTGTTACTTTTGTCGATTTATATTATCGCAACAGTCGAAACTGGCTGACCTCTAAGGTATTAATTTACCTTATAAAAACGTTAGCTTTAATATACCCGAACATTTCAAAATCAGATGTTGTAAAATATAGTGAACGTGCTGGGATTAGATGATCTGTGAATCTACTAATAATTCTATTGCCAAACGTTTGATTTAGAAATTCCCAAGTTTGCTCTCGTTGTATACGTCGTTACACCATTGTTTTGGAAATAGCCCTAATAGGCCAGTCATTTAAAACATCGTAGGTCGCAAAAAATTGCACTGCCCTGATTTTTTGGTATGTTGTAAAGATAGATGCCAATAGTGTAAAACCAAGTTTGCAGCTTCGAAAGACCTGTGCTAACTGCGTGGTGCTCGAAAAACCTTTTTTTTTTTTACTTTTTTCAGTTTTTGGCTTATTACATCTAAAAGCTGTATCCTACGAAAAAAGTCGCCCTGTACACTTTTAAAGTAGACAAAATTTTCTACAATTTGAGTGTGACAGGAGCTTTGTAGGTCGAATACGTCCAGAGATACAGCGCTTCAAAGATTGGCTATTTTTTTCAAAAAGTTCGAAATTGTAGTTTTAGCCCCCTTCCGAGCAGAATATCGGTTAAAATGCTCATCCTACGAGGAAAGTCATGGGAAATAAAGTTGTAGAGCAGTTACTTAGCTTTAATTTAAGTATAAGTGTAAATCTATAGGTCCAATAGTTCACTTGTTATCAGGAAAAAACGAAAAATTAAGAAAAATGCATTTTTCATGAAATGGAGCTTCTGTTATTAATATTGCACAGTTGCCTATAGATTGTTATAAAAATGACATTACAGTACGCAACTCAGTGTGCTTGGTGAAACGTCCGTGTCCGGATCAAACTGTTCGAACTGTTACTTTTCAATCAAAAGTCTTATTTCTCGTCGAACTTATTGAAGTATTCTTTGTTTGTTTTTTTATTCTTCTTACGAAATGGGTGTTTGTTTCATGTGTCGCGGTGTACTTGAGGAAGGGACGGGGACAGTGACACTAGTGACAGTAAAAAAACGCGGTATTCAGACGCTAATGGAAGTGAGTGAGAAACGTGGGCTCCACCAGAACAAACGGTTTCTGAGTAAATTGAATGAAGTCACCGTACATGACGCATGCAGGAAGAGGTACACCGTGGAAAGCAATGTCAAAGCATCTGTCCGTCGTGGAGGAGATGCAGCTCCCGAAGCTTCGACTTCACGCAGGGATAGGGAGAACTCTGTCTCGGGCTCGAGGCATCACATATTGGGGGATATTTGTTTTCTTTGTGGAGAAAAAATCACTGAGGAATTTCTCAAGGCCCAGCAAAAATTACCTCTTTCTCGACGAAATGTTATCCGTACAGTAGAAACACTAGAAAAAGATTGGTATCTAGAAACAGCTGGACGTGCTGGTGAATGGGGACAACAGATCATACAGCGTATTTCATGTATAGGTGACCTGGTTGCTGCGGAGTGCAGGTACCACCTTCACTGCCGCCATAAATTATTCTCCACGGCGCGATCAAGTGGAGGTAAAAGAGGGCGTCCTGAGCAACCTCAGCTCCTAGAGGTTATGGAGCGTATCTATGCATATCTGGCAGAAACCAGAGAGGAATGCCAATTTTCCCTGAGTGACCTCATCACAGATCACTTCACAGGTGACTACAAACCTGATGTGAGAACTGTTGAAGCTCATCTGAAACAACGATATGGGGAAAAAATCTGCTTTACTAAGGTGGGTCCTTATCACAGCCCAATCTTGAGTTTCAGAGACATTGGACAGAAAATTCTGTACGATAATTGGTACGATGGAAGGAAAAGCGATCCTGCTGAAGAGCGACTCAGAGTCGTAGAAGCCGCAGCACAGATAATCTTAGAAGACATTCGTTCTCAAACGTTTAACACCACTCACTATCCCCCATCAGATGACTTCTTGAAAGACGCAGATGAATGTGTGCCCGATACTCTGAAACTGCTTCTTGAAACGATTGTGCTTAAAAACAAACGCGTCTCCCTCGATCGATGGAAAAAGAAATGTACAGGATTCGCTCATGCTATCATGGCTGCAGTGAGGCCCAAGTCTTTCCTCTCCTCAATTCAGATAAGCTTTGTACCTACTTATACCGGAAATTTGGGTCTAAGCACCTTGTGAACCTCTGTCACATGATGGGATTTTCCTGTACTTACAACGAGGCAATGCGAGTTGAAAGCTCTGCTATCCTCCGCGGACAATTGTCACAACTCATTGAGAAAGGTGCTTTCATGCAGTTCGTGTGGGACAATGCAGACGTGAATGTGAACACGTTAGATGGAGAGAATACATTCCACGAAATGGGTGGGATAATGATCATCACACCATATTCCTCGGTCCTCCCAGACAAGAGCATACCACGTTTAAGGTATGTCTCTGCAGACGCAATCAGTTCACACACTGTCTCAGAGCTGAAGCATTCCACCATGAAAAAGAAAGCAGGCTTGTCAGCCATCTCAATCGCTGATGTGAGAATCAATGAAGACATACTGCCCACAGCCCCAGACCTGCTCTGGTTGTATGGGAAATCCACCAACTTGCCAGGTATCCCTGGCTGGAATGGCTTTATGGAGCAAGTGACGAAAGAACTTCCATACAAACGTTCGAAAGTAGTGTTTCTCCCGTTCATCCACGCTCCCCCAACCGAGTACGACACTATCCTAACATCCCTACTTGAAGCCAGCAAAAGAACCACATATCATGGCCAGAAAACATGTATTGTTACCTATGATCAACCTCTTTACTTGAAAGCCCGAGATATCGTAGAGAGCTGCCAGTATCCGCAGCTCAGCAGTGTGGTGGTGAGGCTGGGGGGGTTCCACCTATTAATGTCGTTTATGGGGGCCATTGGCGCCATCATGGCTGGTAGTGGATTGAAGGAACTCCTCACTACCATATACGCTGAGAACAGTGTGGACAAAATCCTAAATGGGCACGCGTACTCACGAGCTGTGAGAGCTCACATGCTCACAAATCTAGCTTTGGCCACCTTGATTTTGAACAACGAAATAGAGTTCACTGAGGAGGAACATGTGGAAACGGCAAATCTGCTTCTACTAGCAAGCGATAGAAGTGTGATACTGCATGCTGCAGAAAATGAAAATGTTCAGCTTATGTGTGCCAAATTCAAATCTGCGATGGATCAATTGGAACAACAAAGCCCCACATCAAAACTCTGGGTGCAATACTGCAAAATAACCACTCTCATAAAAAAATTCATCCAAGCAGAGAGGATGGGAGATTGGGACCTCCACCTCGAGACCATAAAGAGCATGCTCCCGTTCTTCCACTCGGCAGGGCACTTTCTGTATGCAAAGAGTGCGCGTCTTTATGTGCAAGACATGAATGACTTGCGACAGAAAATGGATCCGAGAGAATTTCGTTCATTCATAGCAGAAGGAGAATTCACCATTCGTCGATCCCACAAATTTTGGTCGGGTCTTTGGACCGACTTGACGATAGAACAAGTGCTAATGAGATCGATGAAAAGCCAAGGAGGCCTAACACATGGTCGAGGAATCTCCAGCAGTGTTCTCGCCCGTTGGACTGGAGGCATGGTACACATGCTTAATATTTGTGAGGGGCTTGAGTTCTTTTGGGACATCTCGTGTACCACGACGGAGCAACACATTGACATGAGGCCTGCTCGAATCGAACGCGATTCTAATGATGTGGAAAAACTAAAATCCTGGTTCCAAGTCCACACACCATTTCCTATCAATGAAAAAGTACTGTCGATCTGCAGTGGCGTGGTTGCAGGCCCTGAAGTGAATTGCCACATGGCACGAGAAATGGGATGTGATGGAGTCAAACAAATAACTGGAATGTCGTTTGGAAATGTTGCATTTAAAAGGAAAGACAAAGTACGAACCTTGTCAGCAGCCACCGTCAAGGTGCACAACAAGCAGGTTGCTATAGACCCTCTAACAATATTCCAACGGTTATGTATAACGAAACAGTCTGATGCCGACCTAAAACTCCAATTTAAATACGAGTTGGCCCCGTATCCCATGGCTCTATTCTCCGAAGAGGGAATGCGAAAAGGAACAAAATCATCATTCTACTCTGCCTTTACGCCCCTCCCAGAAAACGTCGCTGTTGGAAAAAGTACGTTTGTTGTAGTGGATGGAGGGTACTTGCTTCACAAGGTTATATGGCAACGGAACAGCTCAGTGAGCGAAATAGTAGCTGATTACATTACCTACACGTTCAACCATTTTGGGAAAAATGTGTCAGTTGTATTCGATGGCTACCCAGAAGAGGGGGCTGCTAGGAGCACAAAGACAGCAGAGCGGCTACGTCGTTACGCAGCCTCAGCGTGTAGCGACATCATTTTTAAAGAATCGACACTGATAAAAGTGCCCCAAGAAAAGTTATTGTCCAACCCAAAAAACAAGCAGCGCTTGATCAACTTCATCTGCACTGGATTGGATAGCCAAGGGATCGAAACAAAGCAAGCCCCAGAGGACGCCGATTGCCTCATTGTGAGGGCAGCATTGGAGAAGAGCGAGGAGCACGAGCACGTCATAATCGCTGGAGAGGATGTCGACCTCTTGGTGCTCCTTAATGGATTGGGCTCCAGCATACAAAATGTTTTCTTCCAAAAAAGTGGTAGGGGTGGAAGCGGTTGTGAGCAGTTCTCTTCAACATCATTCATTCGAGGAGAGCTCTCATTACCCCCTGGGATAGAGTTGTTCCTTCACGCCTTCACTGGTTGCGACACCACCTCTGCCCTTTTCTGGCAAGGGAAAACGAAGATGTTAGGCGTCCTTTCAAAACAGCCAGACCTTCTTGACGCGGCTACCACGTTTCTCAAACATGATGCCACTCATGAGGAAATAGCCTCTGCTGGCAATAAATGTCTCGTGGCGCTGTATGGTGGAGGAGAAGACGACTCTCTCCACGCCCTGCGTTACAGGATATTTGTCCGATCTGCTGCCAACGCCAAAGTCCACCTCTCTCGTCTGCCCCCAACCGAAGAGGCTGGTGCCCAACATTCCTACAGAACCTACCACCAGGTGCAGAAGTGGTTAGGAGTAGATAAAGAGCCCACCAACTGGGGTTGGACAAGGAACCAGCAGGGACTGACACCGGTGACCTCAACCAAGGAACCAGCGCCGCTAACCCTGCTGAAATTCATGTCATGCAGATGCCAGAAAGGGTGCAGAGGAGGCAGCTGCTCCTGCCAGAGAGCAGGGCTGAAATGCTCTGCTCTCTGCAAAGTTTGTCAGGGGAAGACCTGCCTGAATACTCCTCCCTTAACCATGGCTGAGTCGGATGAAGAAGACGACGTCGACGACGTTTTACCACTAGTATCTAGTAGTAGATCTAATCCGACATTAGAGGAGTCTCCGGAGCCACAAAAAAAGCCGTCTGACGAACCTGGGCCTTCCAAACGAACACGACTGTCTCGTTAAGTGCGTAAAGGTAAACGTAATATTACATACCTACTTCTTTCTTGTAATTTATTATAAAATTGAGCTGAGGTCCCGCCATCACTTCACGTTCAGCATTTCACGTCCCAGGTCCCCCAAACTATCAAAATAATTTTTATACAATTTTGATAACTTTATACCTTATTATTAACTGTACTCAGTTTAATTTTGCATGATATAAACAATTTTCCACTGAGTTATGTCTTTATTATCCTTTACAAAAATTCTGCAATTCGTCAGGCTATATTTCTTTAAAAATCCGTTTTCCTTAATTTTTCGTTTTTTCCTGATAACAAGGAAACTATTGGTTCTACAGGGTTACGCTTGTGCTTAAATTAAAGTTAAATAACTGCTATATAATTTCATTTCCTCGTAGGATGGGTATTTTAACCGATACTCTACTCGGAAGACGGCTAAAACTACAATTTTTGAAGTGCTGCATCTCGGGACGTATTGGACTTACGAAGCTGCTGTAACGCTCAAATTGTAGCAAATGTTGGCGGACACTGTATATAACAATAAATCAAATTTATAAATGTAATGTCATTTTTGTAACATTCTATAGGTAACTGTGCAATATTAATAACAGGAGCTCCATTTCTTGAAAAATCCGTTTTCCTTAATTTTTAGTTTTTTCCTGATAACAAGTAAACTATTGGGCCTATAGGGTTACACTTATACTTAAATTAAAGCTAAGTAACTGTTCTACAACTTTATTTTGCATGACTTTCCTCGTAGGTTGAGCATTTTAACCAATATTCTGCTCGGAAGGTGGCTAAAACTACAATTTCGAACTTTTTGAAAAAAATTGCCAATCTTTGAAGCGCTGTATCTCTGGACGTATTTGACCTACGAAGCTGCTGTCACACTCAAATTGTAGAAAATTTTGTCTACTTTAAAAGTGTATAGAACGGCTTTTTTCGTAGGATACATCTTTTAGAAGTAATAAGCCAAAAACTGAAAAAAATCCAAAAAAAAAAAAGGTTTTTCGAGCACCACGCAGTTAGCACAGGTCTTTCGAAGCTGCAAACTTGGTTTTACACTATTTATATCTATCCTTACAACATACCAAAAAATCAGCGCAGTGCAATTTTTTGCGACCTAACGCGATTTTTGTGTCTACGGTGACTGGCCTATAATTTTATTCAACGACATCGTGTTCGTCAAAAAATTTGTTAAAATTTCTTTCTCAGGCGGGGAGGCTAATTGTAGCGCAGCAGAGTGACTTAAACACGACACTTTCGTGCGAATTATATGTACTACACTATTTTTCTCACGACTATAAAACGATACATTTTTGCAATTTAATGAATGACAGCTGTATGGTGGCAACTGACAATGTCAATAGATTCTCAGTAGTTTTTAGGGTAAAATTAGATATTTCCAGTAGATTTGAGGTTAAAATGACATATTAGCCCATTGTATAACTATGAATTTTGCATTTTTTTTTATAAAAAACACGTTCGTTGTGATAACGACCGGGAGAATGATATTGTAGTTTTTCGTGGCTACTTCACTGTATGGATACTG
The DNA here is from genome assembly GCA_940337035.1 of Agriotes lineatus. Classification (NCBI taxonomy): domain Eukaryota; kingdom Metazoa; phylum Arthropoda; class Insecta; order Coleoptera; family Elateridae; genus Agriotes; species Agriotes lineatus. Next base: position 27,906,918 of record OW679199.1, read on the forward strand.
CCACTTCCGCATGTGGGCGTGAGAAAATAGTATATTATGTTATTAGGAGTAAAAGTTATATTTTATGTGGCGAGGCGAGGCAGATAAGTACAGCCGAGCCACATAATGATACTTTTGCTCCGAATAACATATAGTATTTTTTCTTCAAACGTTTTTATAACAAATTATTTACAACTTTGTGAACAAAATTCGAAGAAAATTACTTGATCTCGTCAGCGGCAGATAATATTATCTGCCGCTTGGCAATAAAGTGACAGTTTAGCATCATCAATCCAGCAGTATAATGCCATATTTTACTGCCGTTTGAAGAAAAACATATTTAGTGCCTACCAAAAATATATTCACTTATAATACCATGAGTAGTCAAAGTTATGTCGACTATTTTTGTGGTGGTGTCACGAATGTCCATTGCGCTTTGGTACGATTAGGACGAGTGCGATAGCACGAGTCCTAATCCCAAGCGCAATGGACATGAGTAGTGATACCACCGCAAAAATAATCTACTTAACTTTGACTAAGAATGGTATTCGAGGGACTATTTAATGAACCAAACTACTTTTTTAAATTAGTTTTCAGTAAATCTAGCAAGAAACTACGCAATTTCTATAGTAACAGAACATTAATATTGACTTTTTCTAATAAAAATCACATTTGTTTAAAATAGTCACTTGAATACCTTCTAGGAAGGTATATCCACTGATATTTTTTTGATTACTCGAGAAACGTCAAAATTCTGAATTTTCATTGGTCACTTTTTGACAGATGACAGGTGAATTGAATAGTCATAATTATTGAGGTACACGTCACATCAATCTTATCTAGAGAACTACGAATGATAATTAAATGAATTCGAAGATAAAAAGATAATTTAACGAAAATGCAGGAACAACGAAAAAACCTACGACAATACCATAATTCAGGTGATAAAAATAGATTCTATAGATCCATATCAATGGAGGATGCTACGAATTTTATCATTATCATATTACATAAATAAAAAATTAGAAGTGAATAGTCATAAATCTGTGATAAGACTACAAAACTGAAAATGGTGGAGACTTTTATTAAATTGTTACAAACTGAAAGACAAAGAAATCTACATAGATTCAATATGATAGCAATGAAAGCCTAAGATGAAGGTGAAAATACAAATATGTGTGCCAAAAAAATAATAAGAGGCAGGCCGGGCGGAAATAAGAATATTGTGAACATGGCAATAATTACAAAATGGAAAATATCGAAAGCAACAAAAAAGAAAAAAATTAAGTCACTAAACGTAACCAAACATGAAAAATTGCCAAATGGAATATCAGCAAGTTGAATGTTAAAGCGTTTTAATTAATAAATAAAACAAGGAAGGCAAATGAAACAACTAAGGCAAAGAAGAACGAAACAGGGATAACAATAATAGGTTATAATAATGTCGTTATAGATGAGTTGACGAATGCCATAGGGCAAATGCGGGGACAATATGCTTAAGAAAACAATGAAAGGAAATATATTAAAAAGTTAAACTTTATAATTAAACAAATAGGAAAAGTGACACGTCAAATAGAAAAAAAAACATTATATCATCTATAACTTTGCGTGTAGCCAAAGTGGATGTATGAGTCGCAGAGAAAAATTACTTATGGGTAAATCTAAAGAAGAATTGTATAGGAAATTTAATGTTAGGGTTGGCAAAGAAGCTTCTAGGTTTCAAGGGTTAATAGGGACATATGGAAAGAATACACTAGGCCTTAATGGACCAAGGTGAAGCGAGTTTTATATAGATAACAATCTCATTATTGTAAATATCGTTTGTAACTGTATAGTACTGTGCATCAAATAGCTCGAGAAGTTCCATATCGCCATGAAAAGTCAATAGTAGATTATGTGCATGTACAACGAACTTACAGGAAATAAATCAAAGATATAAGAGTTAAAATAAGCTATGGAATCAGTGGCGACCATTATCTGTTAGAAGTTGTGTTCATCAGATGAGAGAAAATATGCCATAAAATCAGAAAAAGTGAGATTGAAAACTCAAGGAAAAACAAATGAGTTTTGCGCACTCTCAGATTTGCACATAAGGAAAGACTACCGGAAATCGATGGATAAGGGATGAAATATGTGCAATATTCAAAGAGAGAATAACGAAAAAAAAAACGTGTGTGGCTCGATAAAGTTGTAAAAAAATGGAAGACCAACTGCTTGGTGAAATGAAATAGTCAAAAATAAATTGAGTAAGGGAAAAGCAAAAGTTAACAAATATATATCTACAAAAAAAGTACAGTAATATATGAAGATTACCAAGTACAAAAGAATAAAGCCAAAATGATAATAAAAGATGCTAAACAAGAATCACGGGAATACTTGAGCGTAACTTAAAAGAAAATCAGTTAAGATATAGTGCTTAGAAACCTTAAATATAAACATGAACAGAAATTAAAAAAAAAATAAAAACCAAAACGGTTATACAACAACAGATGAAGACAAAATAGTACAACTATGTATAGCAGCAAAATTGAGTGAACATAATCAGAGTGAGGAGAATGTACAGGTGAAGCATTAGCAGGCAACTGATAATAGACCCATTAGACTAACATTTAGACGAAGTGAAGCTCCCCCGGAAAGTGAAAAACAAGTGAGAAAAGTGCGGGAAAAAAAGCAGTAGGCAAGAATAGAAGACTGAGGAAAACGTACAGGAAAAGTGTGGCAGCAACAATTCCGTAGCTAAGTACATTATGGAATGACGTTCAAGATAAGGAAAAAACAGGAGAGCATGGCGCAATTGTGTTAAGGGTCACCAAGAGGGTGAATTGAAGAAGAGAATCTCGACAGCTAGGTATAACCGGAACCGGGTTCGGTAATATATTATATCACGTTGCAAATACTAATGTATATTTAGATTGATTAGCAATGAAAATGTTCTTTCTCGATCTTGATTGATTAAATACGTATAAAAAAACTACGTCGCTACCGGTATTAAACACCACATTGATTTAATTTGTTTATATATCTCATTCTAAAAACTAGTTCTACCAATTAGGAGACCTATTAAAAAATGAACACAGAGCTGGAAATCTTCTTCAATAGGGTACATTTAAAGAGCCAAGTGATATCTCAAGAACAGGTGAAGAAGATGGAAAAACGTTTCAATCGCCTTATTTAGTATTCATCACCTTTATGGGTGATTCAATTCTACTTTGTAATATAGTAATCAGTTCCTCGAAAGTGATTACCTAAAAGCAAGTGTCTTTATTTTGATTGTAGCACTATAAAATTATTGTTTCTTACCATCACCATCGCCTTTCTTTGGATATATCAAATGTAAAACCAATAAAGAATACTACTATGTTAAAATACAATATAGCACTATACATTAGGGCTGGATGAATAAATTAAAGCTGGAAATTTGATATACAGTATCACGGAAAAGTTGTTTTTAGACGACCACGTATGAAAGTGACATTATCGCGACAGCAGCCTACTACAGAAAGTTGACAATTTCATACACTAGCACGATATTATATCGTGCTAGTCATATCGTAACGGCACAAAGTTATTCACATCACGGCCTGCTTAATTGTGTGACAAACGTCACTTTGACGTTTGTCACACTGTCACACAATTAAGCAGACCGTGATTCAAATAATACAGACGCTTTTGCTTTATTCGTTGCTCTGCTTTCAATAAGCTCTAATTTTTTATAATTGTACCAATAATAATATAAGGATCAATTTTGCAAACGAAATAAAAACAATTCTTAAAAGTAGAATTTACTTTGAGTGGTCGTCTAAAAAATAGTGTTCATAACTCGCCCGAAAGTGCAAATATCTTTGCTCGTGTTTTAGATCCACTCGGGCTTCGCTTCGCTACGCCCTCGTTTGTCTAATCAACACTCGCACGATATTTGCTACTTTTGACGCTTGTCATGAAAATAACTATTCTGGCGTTAGTTAGGATTCCTATATAGAGTGTGTTTGTCTGCATGTGGAATATAAGAAAACGCCAATGGTAAATGCTAAATGCTAAATTTTACAAAAGATCAACGAGGACCGTGGATGTCTTGCGCTCGTAGCGATAGAATTGTCGGATCTGTCATTTTACGTGCATAAAATGCGTTCGCTTACGTCGATGTAGATTACCTAATTTTCGCTGTATTATAATTCAAAAATGCCTTGAGAAGCAAAGTTGGCACATTGACTTTTAGTTATTATCAGAACATTGTTTTGTTAAGTTTAGCAGATCTTTGCGCACGGCCCTCGTTGGTCTTTAGCAAAATTTATTATCGCGTCCTCTATGTTTGGTATTTCGTTAGACACACTGGATATTGCTGTATGTAGAGACCAGATGGGCACTTATGACTGATTTTATTTTAATAGCTATTTATGCAACAAGTGCTAAAAGTCGACTTTTATGCGCGAGACATGAAAATTATGAAACGAAGCCGAAGGCTGAGTTTCATAACATGTCTCGCGCATAAACGACTTTTAGCACGCGTTGCATACAATATTTTATCTACGACCTTAATTTTACCGTTATGAATCCATAAATATCGATTTAAGAAAGGTTCGCATCTGCGACGCTGCGTCATAATGAATAGTAGGCTACGCCGCTGGCGATTGTTTGGCCACGCCCGTGCTGTCAAGGTTGAGTTACGAAATGTAATTATTGATACTCCACATATGACTGTATTCATTACATAACGCTTTAATTATTTCAAAAACGCTTTACCTGTAACGCAAGAAGCAACTAGAATAGCTTTACAACTTTCACTTGCAGTTCGAAATTGTAGTTTTGAACTCGCTTCACTTTTAGCACATGTGCTAAAAGTAAACAGCTGATTTCTTTAAACACGGTAAACTATAAAACGTCACTTTTAGTGAAACAAGCTAGCGCTAAAAGGCCTACTTTTAGTAGTGGTCGTAGATAAAATACTTTATATGTTATTATTTTCATATGTAACCGGGAAAATAAGCACCGTTTTGATTTGCAAAGGGTGCTAATTATTTATTAACATGATGGTACACAGAAAAGATAACGGCAACTCTTAGGATAGCTGTTACACCTATTTTAAGCTATTAATAACTCTCGGGTTTCGGATTTGCTCTCCTGGAATGTTTTTGAATTGTTTTTGGGCAGTTTTAAGTAGTCTTGCTAAATGAATTTGTACCTACAGTAACCCAAATGAAGGTGACACTGCCAAAAAATTATTGTAAGACTTAATTAAATCGTTCATACAGTCATTATTAGTTTTTAAAAATATTAATAGTCTTAAATAATTAAAATAATTTAGCTAGAAGATGTTAGTTTTGGTTAGTTTTCAGTACTTAATCTAGCTTATAATGTCAAAATTTTTAATAACATGCCATGGCGGACTTAAATTATCTACGACTTGAGTCTTTTCAGTCAAGTCACATCGGTAGGGGTGACAATTCTTTTGAATGAAGCCTTAAGTGGTATATAATGTTTCCTATCCTATCTATTGCTTCAAAAGTCACTCTGTTTTACTTCATTGCTGGAGCACAAAACTCACCACCTGAAATAAAACTATCTTTAAAATTCATATTATAATAAATTGTGTGAAGTGGGAGAAAAGTGCGTAGGGGAATAATTTAAGGCAAAACCAAATTTTATGTTAGTTTAGATGATTCCAACTGCCAAATACGTTAAGTAATTGCAATTCCTGCAATATTGCAGGGAAATTGATATATATTTTTCTAAATGTAGCAAAAATTGCATTAGGCTTGACTTGAATATGAAATTGTGATCAGAGCAGGCTTTGACTTGCTAATAACAATGTAAGGTCGACAATGTAAACAAGAACAATTGAAAGCAAAATTGGAAAGGAAAAACCAAGCTTTAAGGTATTATTTTGGTTTCCCCACAAAAATTTGTTTAAACGATAATAAATACACATTCTTAAAATTAGTGTTTCACCTTAGTACAGAGCCTTTAATAAGCTGCATAGGAGTTTGCATTCATTCCTTTGCAGGGGCTAAAAGTGTTCAACTGTTTGGCTGAGTTAGAGGTTCCAGAGAGATTATTTGGATCCCTGGAAGCTTGAGATAGACAGCGACTTTCTTCGAAAGCAGTGAAGTCCTAGGTGTGAGCAAAGGACTTGAGGTGAGAGCAAAAAGAAGCAGAAGAGCTGCAGGCAAATGGCTAAGGCGTCAGCGGCTTGTACGGCAGGCCATCGAAGAATAAGGGTCTCACTTTGTCGCGGGACTTGCTGTAGACCCGATTTAAGACCTATAATCCATTGCAGAAGCCAACATAAGGTCAGAAACCGTCTATCCTAGACTTGAAATCCGTGAATTATGTTGGTGGCGCCATTTTGCGCATTTTCGGTCGTAGCGTCTCTAGAGTATTTTGTTTAAAGTAGCGTCTGTTTAGTTACTTTCTTTATTATTACCTAGTCAACGCATCATACGTAATAGCTCACGTAATTGCTAATATATGCGGTTAGATCGCCATACTTGACCTTTATTTGCATTACTTTAAAAACCCCGATTGTAGTGATACGAATAGTTAAATAAGCAGTATTTATTTCATACTGATGTCAAAAATGACATTTTTCGGATTATTTATGGTACAAAAAACGGAACATTAAAATCCTAGTACTTTAAAGTAAAATTTTAAAGTTCAAGTACTTTAAAACTTATTTATTGTACAAAAAATGGAACATTAAAGTCCTAGTACTTTAAAGTAAAATTTTAAAGTTCAAGTACTTTAAAATTATACGTAAGTTGTTGATATGAAATTTCAAATGATTTACAACTTCTCATTTAAAATTCATTAAACTTGCATGCAGTATGAAATAAACCGTTGTATTCACCACGAACGAAAAGTGTTTTTAAAGGTCCTCGCAAGTAATTCCGTCCTCGGCTGACGCCTCGGACGTAAACAACTTTCTCGGCTTTAAAATGCCACTTTTCGTTCTAGATAAATAAACTGCTATTAAACGACTGCATTTAATAGAAACCACAATAATTTATTTAAAAAAACCACATTAGAAAATACCTGTATATCTAAATAATAATATTGGTAGAATGTAGACCCACACCATTATGAGATTGGAGGCACTAATTGAAATTAAATAAATAAATACAACAGAGCTAGAGCCGGCCAAATCAAAAGATGGGCAGCTATTTGTATTCAATTAGCAATAATTTAATGAATAAATATAAACAGGGCGAACACCCCAGTACTTTTATGGTGATATTTTTGTAATTTCTGGCATTATTTGCCTCCCAATGGCGTTGAAGTTACAAAAGCTAAACATACAGATTATTTTCAAGAACCAAAGGTGCTGCAATTAGATCTCATACTGCGCAAACCGGGCCTGATTTTGATAATTTCTTCTGACTGTTTATTGGAAAATTTGCATTTGCGATTTAAGATGACGTTGGAACCCCAGAGAATAGTTCTAAAGTAATTGATAGAAATAAAATAAAAATTAAAATACGAAAAAACTTTCAACGATAACTTTGCACAGTCCTTACTTTTAATGGATGTAAAGACAACAAAAGGTAAGAATGATGCCGCCAAACAGTTGTTATTGAAGAACATATAACCCAGCTTTAAGAACCAGATCACCGACTACGTCGTGTTACCTAGCTATTCTATATCCAAAAGGATTAAACCAAGTAACATAGACTTTCGAGAAGAAAATACGAAAGTGGATTCTGTTGGCTGTGATAAAATCTATTTAATGTTTGTCATTTTAAAGTAGTCGTAATAAGACTACTAGAGAAACTTTAATGGTGTGTGAACGTGCTTCATGCAAATAGACTTCCTCTTCTGGCCCTATTTTATCATGTACATGGATTTTTAGGTCCTATTGATAAGCAGTTAGAAACTTGTGCAAAATTCTCCATAGTCGCGTTCGAATGCATTGATTGCAGTTTACTTGAGTGAGGACCAGAAATACTGACTTGACATACACCAAGCAATTACTAATGGTGAGTGTAATACAAGGCTGTCGCATCGACATCCTGGAACAAAGGTACACTCGATGTAGGTTACAATAACAAGCAATCAAATTTTTTTTATATATTCAATAAAAATTGTTTGCTGAGGTTGTGTTGGTTCGCTATGTGGACACAAAATTAAATGGTGTTAACACTGTAGCTCACCCCAAAAAATATCCTTCAGAATATGGTACCGAGAGCTTAGACTTCGCAGTATTCTGAAAGCAAGAAGTTTATTTGCATCTGCACCTACATCATCCTTAAAAGAGCAGACAATACCCTATCTGCATTCTGAAGCAAACGGACCCATCAGGTGGCAAGCACCGACTATCATCTTTCGAACTTCTAACGAAGACCTACAAGAAAATTTATTAAGAGTTTTGATGTTCCTACGCAATGTGCTTAAAGGTAAACAAGAGCTCGTCGCAGACGCTTTAGCAATAGTTTTTAGCATCCAAACAAAGGATTAATTCTTAAGAGCGCCGATTGGTTTGAGAAAAACTGTTCTTTACCTTAACAAGGAGCGTACATATTGGATGAGTAACAAATTTTAAAGAGTTCTTTTAACACAACTCATATCAATTAAATATTGTTATTTATATAACCATTACTGTACCAATGAGTAGGTTTCCTTCACCTACCCTGAAACTAAAATGAGAAAAACGTTGTATGGATGCAATTATGTATGATATGTATTATGCACTGTGTAGACTACATAAACTTTTATACACATTTACAATTAAGTGTAGGATTTGTAAAATAATTTGTTATCAAAATCAAAAGAAGATTGCAGCTTATACAAGTTACAGCGGAAAAAGTGAAAAAACTGGTCAGAATATCTAAGAGAATGGTGGGAAACTTTTGCGGAAGAACTAGAAATGGTAGAAGAAGGAAATGTGAAAATGTTGTACAGAATGCTTAAAACAGCTGGAGAAGTTAAATCACAGAGATTGCAGGGGATAAGAGATACAGAGATAAGCTTGCTGACAAAAAAAGAGCAAGATTCAACAACGAAGGAGGGAATACTTCTGTGAAGTGTTGAAAATAAAACAGGAAATGTTGAAGAAAATGGGAACGGAGGGAGTAGCGGTGCTAAGGAGAATACTGAATAAAATATGGCAAACTTAAGGGGATTATACAGAAACAGCTATCATTATACCGTCGCACAGAAAAGGGGATAGGTTTGCGTAAGTGAATTATAGAAGGATATATTTATTTTACTGTATATTTCAAGTAAAATATATGAGGGGGTGCTAGAGAAAAGACTTGAGAGTTAATTGAACCAGGCTTGGAAGACATTCGAGCAGGATTTAGAAGGGGAAGAAGCATTCAGGAATGAGTATCTATTATACAACAATTTAAAAAAAAACACCAAGCAAGGGTTAAATGATCTGCATGTGTACTATCACCATAGAATAGTTATTTGTACTAGTTTTGAATTTTGCAGTTTGAAGCAAATGAATGAAAAAAAAGGTACTCTCAAAACGTGTTGTACACTTATTTTTTTTGCATAGTCACCCTTTGTAACTCGAAATTTAGTCCAAAAGAACTTTGGAATTTACAACTGTCAAATTGACAATTCACAATTTTAATAATAGTAGATTATATTATAAGTGACAGAAATGCATCATTATTTGCGAGTGAGAATTTTGAATCGCGAGTGCCCCAGCACGAGCGATACAATTTCTCACAAGCTTATAATGGCATTTCGCTTACGTGTGATATACGACATTTTATCTTACAGTAGCAATTCTTGTGCCTAAATAGTTTGCGCCGTCAGAATATTGCGCCTATGATTTGTGATATACGTTTGGCAGTACTGAAGTGTATTGGCAGTACTAGTGTGTATTGTCAGTCTATGTCGAGGTTCGTAGGTTAGGTTTTGTGTGTTATTTGACACAGACTGATACAAAACTTAACCTGAAAATTACGAATTTGACATAGCTTCATTTTAGTAACTGAAAACAGTTGTATAATGTATGATAATAGGCGCTACTGTAAGATAATATAGTTTAAAGAAGCGTACCTTTTCACGATTTTGCCTGAAAAAAGTGGTACTTACTTCACGACTTTCCTTTAAAAAAAGACGACGTTCATGATCACTATGCAAACAAAAGAATTGTGCATCAAAAGAATATGTGTCAATAGAAGGAGTCAGCTAGGGTAGCATATTAAGTTCTTTGTTGCTTAATACGGTTATGAACTAAATTACAAGATTGTTGACACTGGAGACTGAAGGTGTATTAGAGGGATATAAAAAGCTACAACCTGTGGTAATCATAGAGCTAATGTATACGGACGATTATGCACCATCCAGGAGCGATCTCTTTGAAAATATATCGATATGAAATAAAAATCTGTTGAAATATAATAATTATGAAAATAAACTAAAGGAAATCAGAAGTTACGATTACATGAACGGAGACTCAACCGGTTGGGATTTCACTAATACTGGAAAAGTGCAGCAAGTCAAGAAGATCAAATATCTAGGATCACTAATTGAAGGTGATGGAAAGATGAATGGAGAAATAAATAGCATATCAGTGGCAATATTAAAACCGTTTATAAATGAAAATCATGTTAATAGGAAAATAATAGTATATTATGTATCAAGTTTTATAAACGTCATTTTAGTCACGAGTTTTATTAATCACTAGCGAAGCGCAGCGGAGCGAGTGTTTAATAAAATGAGTGACTAATAAGTTTATAAAACGAGTTGCATACTATACTTTTTCTACGATCACAAATTTAGAGAATATAACATCATATTATTTCATTAAAATTGTGACATTTATTATATTAGGTTAAATTATGTATTATAAAACGTCAACGTGACGGTTGGAAACTAACTTGATTTTAGTTTTGGCTGTGACTAATAAAGCAAATACTATTTGAACCTAACTTCACCCCATGACTAAAACATGGTTGCCAACTTCAGCTCATGACTAAGAGGCTCTTTAGTCATAAGTTATGAAGGCATGATTAAAAGGTCACTTAGCGACATGTATGTTAGTATGTTAAATGGCATTTTAGTTACAGGAGTAGAAAAAATTATTTAATAAAATTATTAGGAGTAAAAATTATACTTTGTGTAGCAAGACCGAAATCGTTTGACTGACTAACGTAAGTCGGTGAGATAAGTCCGGACGAGGCACACAAAGTCACTATTACTCCGAATAGCATATCTTGTTTTATTTTCAAACTCCCGAATTAATGTAGGTAAATATATATCTCAAATATTACGATTATCGCGAATTGACGTCTACGGCAGTTCCCAACAATCAAGAAGGCCAATGACAAAAATATTCGAAAAGTAATTAAGCTTTAAAGTAATTTTACTCCGCCGGTGCAAAAGTAATCGCTTTTATGCCTACGCATAGAAGTAACGCATTTAGTCAATTTGCAATGCTAGCATCTGCATAAATTTATAAAACAAACATTAAAAAATGTACTAAATTTATGCCTCGCTTATTTAAGCATTATCGGACGTTGCATCTGTCCGGCGCGTGGTTTTCAGATAACGTCAAGGTTCCCGCCAGAAGGATATAAAAGAAGATTGCACTTCCATTTCACCTTACTTGAGATTTCTCCCCCTTGAGTCCATCAGTCCTGATCCTGGCCAGACCTATCTTCAGGTTGCATCTGTCCGGCGCGTGGTTTTCAGATAACGTCAAGGTTCCCGCCAGAAGGATATAAAAGAAGATTGCACTTCCATTTCACCTTACTTGAGATTTCTCCCCCTTGAGTCCATCAGTCCTGATCCTGGCCAGACCTATCTTCAGGCCATGGACTTACCCATATCCAAAACTCCTCTCCTGAAGTTAGATTGAGACGGAGCGACTGCCAGCAGTGTCCGCCTTCTAGCGTAATAACCTGAAGCCTGACCTGAAGTTTAGGAACGGCAACTGCTTGCTTGATAACTTAAAAACCCGCATTACAATCCGCCACTATAATAGTCCCAAAACTATTTAATAACATGGTTTCTGGGAATCCCATTTACACGTCCGCCTAAATGTGCATCAATCCCTGTAGCCGCATGCATAAATCTACCTGAAGGGTCTGCGCTGAAGGCTTAGAGACGTTCTCCAGAAGACGGAATTCGAAGTCCGTCTTTGGGATCGACCGCGGGGAAATTTTTCGCGAGCCGCCGGGATGTCAATACCCGCGGCCCGCTAAAATTTGAATATGAAATCCAAGCCAAATTTCATATCGCCGTCACTTCGACGGATACGCTACGAACTCCTAGGACACCTACAAAGCCCGCAGGGACCTCTATCTTGACACTGAGGTGGTGCAGGTATCATTTATATCACTGTGATTCTGCGTTTGATTCCAGCACGGTATACACCAACAATACTGTGATTTGGAGATACCCGGCGGGGACATTCGCGTCCCGGAATTACCTGTGAAGCTTGCTAAATTCCTTCGTACCCGCCTGCCATACATCTCCGTCAAGAGGGTTGCAGCTCACCAGGAAGTAACGACACACGACATCCCAGACGAAATTGTTACTTCCACAATATAGGGTAAGCCATCCAGTGATTGACCTCTTATTCTCATAACTAGATTTGAAAGCTAATTATGTTTCACCAACTACTATAATGTGAACGACGCCTTACGTTTTTGATAGGTAATAGATCTAAATTTATATAAGATATGTTACTTTTATCTGTTAGTAAATTTTGCATGAATTGCATTTTGCTCAAAAGTTTTGATAATTCAAATTTTTAGTGCAAGAGTAACACAACCCGTAGAATAATTTCTGTTTCGTGAAAGTAAAAGCAGATTTTATTTCTGAGTCAAAGAGCCATTTTTTCACTTTTTCTATATTTGTTCTCTTCTGTTCTAGGCCTTCTTGGTGTGCTTCCTCTTCATAATTGTCTACACTTTTTTCAGATGAGCATTCTTATATGTCATCTTCTGATAAAATCTTACTCCTTTTGTCATTACCGTTCTTGTTGCCTGGAAGGTTATTTTTATTGTCTTTTTCACAATGTTCATAATTTTCTTTAGCCATTTCTTCATCAGCTTCTGCTAGGATCCTTATCTGATCTTCTACTCTGTTATTTTCTTCAATGACGTTTAATCTATCGCTTTGATTATCATTGATCACGCAACCTGTCAAATTGTTGTCTAAATTTTTTTGAATAATTTCCTCTTCAACTTTCTCTTTTCTTATTTTCTCAGTACTCGTTGTTCCAGCAATTTTCCACATGTGGAATCAGAGAGCTCAGTCTGTATTTGAGGTATTTTTAGGCAGTCATTAGAAGTTGTTCTCTCTTTGATACTCTTTCTCGTATTAGCATCTTTAGCCTTCTTTTTCTCATTTTGTTTTTCAAGCCACATCTTTTTTCTCTCTTCCTTCTCAAGTAGTTTCCGTTTTTTTATTCCTCTTCTTCTGCTTTCTTTTTAAGCCATTGGGTAGATGTAATTAATTGCAAATGGTATTTTTTGGCTTTCTCGTTTACCCTTTCTAGTAGGTGTTTTAGCATGCGATAATGTTTTATCTAGAGAACCAGAACAATCCTCAACCCTTTCGTTTGCTTTTAACCCTGTTTCAGAATCGTTTTTTAAACATTCTTGATTTTCTGTTTTCGACATCGTGCCTTGTGTATCAGTTTGACCTATTCTAGGTTGTACAGTATCAAGCTGAATTAAAGTAGTTTCATCTGTCAGAAACAGAATAGGGATATTTATATTAAGCGAATCCCCGTTGCTTTCTTCGTTAGTCGGAATTTGTTTTAACTTCTCGATTATAACGTTTTGTGGTAATGGTTGAGTCGAGTTAGGATATTTAATAACCTCAGTACGTTTCCCATTTAATGGCGCAAAATTTTTCCATCACCTATAAAGAAGAGGTTGCTCGTTTGGATTACTTTCATACTCCTGTTCACGCATGCTAAATTCATCTAATGTTTCAGATCCAACAATATTTGCGAAATCTTTGTAGCTCAAAAGTAGCATCAATGTCTTTAGTTGTTGGATCAGGCGCTTTATTTTGACCTCAGAGACATTTAGAAAAATCTATGGCATCTGAATTCCAAGGGTTAAGTCCGGAAGCTCGAAATCCGTTGTTAATTGTTTCAATTTTAGCAGTACCTTCTACAACAAGTTTGAGAACAGAAGCGAAATGCTCCTTAGTCAAAGTCTCCAACGGATGGTTTATACTCCACTCAACTACCGCTTCTTCCACCCATCTTTTTATCGGTTTGAATGGCGCAACATCGGCGGGTTTCATGATTCGCGTAGACAAATTAAAATTATCTGAAGTTCTACACATAACGAACTAAGTTTGTATGAGAGATGTGTACTGTGACCCTCTAGGAAAAGAATTACGGGGAAACTAGTTCCTATTTTCTTTAGATAGGAATGTAAGATACTTTTTATATAGTCACTCATAACCTTCATTTTCAACCACCCAGTATTTGAAAGACCGATTCCCCATCATGGAGGCACGGACTATGCAATATGTGTGGGGACCCTTTTATATGGATATACGATCATAGGTGGCGTTACCTGGCCAGAGGCCGTAAAAGTGAACATTACTGTTAGTGTGTTAGGTCATTTTGTATTTTAATTAGCCACCTAGGCTTTAGGGCAGCGTGCCCGTATGTTAAACCCTTTTAGTTACTTATTTGGCTTCATCGCCTAATTCCATAATAATGATTTTGCACATATTTGGCATCAAGCGCAGTATTTCTCGTCATCCGGGGCAACCCTTTGTTGGTACTTTGACAGTCGGGTGTTAACGCTCGCAGGATTTCCGAACCTTCTAGAATTTACGCTGTTGGTGTGACTGCGAGGCCTCGCGCTCTCTTTGTTACCGGAACTTATTTGTTTTATTGGGCGCCTCGCCATTGGCTGTCTTTGTCACCGGCACTTATTTGTTTTATTGGGCGCATCGCCATTGGCTGTCGAGAGTCACGTGGTAACGCCGTTTTGGCTCACGCCACTGCAGGGGTCGTAACACTGCTTGCTTGGGCAGTTCAGCTCACGCCGTTGATCAAGGAAGTCGCAGAGTGTGCCGTTTCGCGGCGTTCCCGCCATTGGCGGGGACGCCAGCCTTTTTCCCGTCTCGTGCTGCTTCAATAAGTGATTGATAAGCTGTTTCGCCTTAAGCGAGTGTGGGAGTTCTACTCGAGGCGATTGAACAAGGGAGGTGTGTGTGTGTCGTTAACGGCGATCTTTTTACGCCAAGGCGTAGGTGTGATGGAATTCCATGCCCGGTTCTACGTCGTCACGTAAGGGAGTGTTCCCTTTAGCTCGTTATGCGAGGATTCCGTTGAGGTAGGACATCACTTGGGCTAGTTTGGCCGTCGTAGCGGCGTTTGTTGAAGCGCTAGCCTTTGTCGCCATTTTGGGCGCATCCAGACCATTCACAGGTCGGCCGTTTTAGCGGCGAATGAATTGCCACAGGCAACCTGGTTCCCGCAAGCTGGACCGCACGCTGAGCTCTTGGATCGTCACCAATAAAATTAAGGTATTTGTAACCATTGAATTATACTAACTTCTCGTGCGCGAGCTGTGCGCTTAATCATGTGATTAACTGTGAAATCTTGTGCACCGTTAAAAACGTACCCTTCGCATCTTAAATCGTTGTCGCGAAGTGGCGTCGCTCGCTCATTTTTGATCTAATCACTTCCCTCACTTGGACTTTGCTGTGTTTGCCCAAATTATCATGTGAGCATTTTTTTTTATGAACAAACGTTCCCGTTGTGGGACTCATATGTCAAACTGCTTTTGATGTTGTACAGTTATGGGTGTTGTTTAGTAAACGTAGTACGCCCATCAGCTGATGCTTGTTTATAAGAGTTAACGCAATGTTTGCGGCACGCTTTGCTGCCCCAATGTAAGACTGGACCAATAGACGCTTATCTAAGTCAGAGACGCTTTATTCTTGGTCGCTTTGTGCATGTTCTGTTTCAGTGTGCGGCCATCATTGAGGAGATGAATGTACGGTGGAGCCAGTGAGATCAGAGCGTGCAGGTAGGCTTGGTGGTGACATTGCCGTGGCTGAAAAAGCCCCCTTCATGATCTAAGTATTTTTGCCATCACGAAATCGTTGTGTGAGTTTATAATTCACGCGTACCCCTATCGACGGAGTGTCTTGAATACTTCGCCCCGTCTAACCGCCCAGGCCCGGTTATCCGGGTTAAGACAGGCTTGGTAGCGCCCTCATAATTTTGACGTACCCTATATATATGCCTCAACACGCTTGCCCAGAACGTATAGTGTGACTCACGCCCGACTCCCTGAGCGTTCCAGCTGTGGCCTTTAGCCTGTTTTTAGCAGATCTCAGGGCAAGTGTGCCAGTTTTCCAGGACTGATTCCGTGGTGCGATGCTCACCTTGGGTGGGTGTCGTAAAGCTGTTTTAATACCGTAACAGGCTAATTTTGGCTATCCCAACGTGTGGGGCTTTGTGGCTCCTTTGTTCTCGTCAAGACGCCTAATTTTGGCGGCCCAATCGCGCGGGGCCTGTTGTTTGTTGTTGTTGTTGGACTGTAGTAGTCTCGTTAAGCCCATCCGTTGTGCGTCTTAATTTTGACGCTTTAACGTCTGAGACCTTGTTTGTTTTTTTTTTCGTCAGGCCACCCGTTGTCTGCCTAATTTTGGTTATTCCGACGTGTCGCCCCTTGTTGCGTGACAACGCTCGACCCCATTTTGGATTTTTTTTCTTCTCTCTCTCTTTTTCTTTCTTTCGTTCCCGTTTACGTTGTGCGCCTCGATTTCGGGCACAGTACTGTCTGTAACCATTGTTGGTCGGTAGTAGGCTCGTTAAGCCATTCGTTGACCGCCTAGTTTTTGGGATTTGTTCTTTTTCGTTTGTATTCGGTCTTTTCGCAAAGAATATGGACAGATAGTCCCGTTAAGCCATCGGTCGTGTGAAAGGTAGCAAACCACTTTTTCCCGATTTCTCCCGTCTTGACCGTCTACGATTTGGTTCGGATATCTGACGTAATTGACTTACCAAACACGCGCTAACGTTTTCCTTTTATACGACGTATAATATAAGTCGTTCCTTTTCCGTTTGTAAACATGGTGCTAAAGCTACATTTGAACGTCTGCTTCGCGCGGAGGCTGAATACGAGTTGAGAATCAGAGGCCGTGATGCTTCCGGCGCGGTTACCTTGTTGCGCTCCCGGTTACGCGACGTATTGAGAGAGGAGGGACGCGCAGATATGGATACGCGACCGACGTACCCGTATACATTCGAGGAGGATCTCGCGGCCGTGACGACATTGATTAGCGAATTAGAGGAAAAGATTCAGATATATTTAGCTAACCCGACTAAAGAAGTAGCGGCTACGATCGAAACGAAATTTTATCACGGAATGAACCGTTTGACGAATAGTTCAGCTATAACTGAGGAAGACCGAGCGCTCAAACAAAAAGCATTCGCGGAATTGTCACTCATACGTTCAACCTACGAACTTAACCAAGTAAAGCTAGGGTCGTCTACGACTACGGCTGAGGAGGAAAGCGCCGTAACGCTGCCATCGACGTCCGGTGTCGCACCTATCATTACCGTCGCGACGACGACTACGACTACGACGGCGGCAACTATGTCGACTCCGAGTTTTGCTTCGCCGATGTCGCGTACGATCTCATTTAAGGCGGTGTGCGGCCATCATTGAGGAGATGAATGTACGGTGGAGCCAGTGAGATCAGAGCGTACAGATGGGCTTGGTGGTGACATTGCCGTGGCTGAAAAAGCCCCCTTCATGATCTAAGTATTTTTGCCATCACGAAATCGTTGTGTGAGTTTATAATTCACGAGTACCCCTATCGACGGAGTGTCTTGAATACTTCGCCCCGTCTAACCGCCCAGGCCCGGTTATCCGGGTTAAGACAGGCTTGGTGGCGCCCTCATAATTTTGACGTACCCTATATATATGCCTCAACACGCTTGCCCAGAACGTAACGTGTGACTCACGCCCGACTCCCTGAGCGTTCCAGCCGTGGCCTTTAGCCTGTTTTTAGCAGATCTCAGGGCAAGTGTGCCAGTTTTCCAGGACTGATTCCGTGGTGCGATGCTCACCTTGGGTGGGTGTCGTAAAGTTGTTTTAATACCGTAACAAGTGTGGCCTTAGAAGAAGCATGCTCCACCTCATAAACATTGCGTGCCCCTCTTGGTGCGAGCACTTTATTGTTCTTAGGGCACAGATTGAAACACGTTTCATCGGCGTTAAATACTCTATTTGGATCGTCCAATATTTCCCTAAATTCTTTTTATATCAAGTATGTGTCTATTTCTGTAAACCATTTTTTAATATTTGACTCTGATACGTTTGCATTTGCTGCTGTCACAGCTTCTGGTGTACGCTCCGAAATTTCTGGATTCCTTCGAAGAAAAGCACGATACCATGTCTCGCCAGGGCAATTGTTAAAGAATAGGTTCTCGGTTGGATTTTGGTCCAGAAATTCTTTTACCGATTCTTGAACATCTTCTGTATGGCGCGGAAATCCACGTTTATGATTTTTAAAGATCCAGTTAACCAAAATTTGCTCTTCATTATTGGAGAGAATTGGGTTAAGACCAAAGGCTGATTTCACATAATTTTGACCTTTTCTGCACTGCAAAGTAGCTCTTGGAATTTTGTATCGTCTTGAAATTTCTCTTAGGGTTTTCCATTTTTAATTTCCTCAAGAGCTTTTTGTATATCGTTCTCTGTGTATTTCTTGTAATATTTTTCGGCCGGAACAATTTTTGACATTGTCTTCACTTAAAAATAGGTAAGTTTCGATGATTGGCCTTTCAGGAAATTCAGTTATTAGCCCCCGGCCAGTCACTGGATACGAGGCAATTATTGGCCAGATTTTAAAACAGATAGCAATATATACATTATTTCAATACAAAGCAAACCATAAAATTAATTTAGTACGATTAGTTGAAAATTTCAGAGATTGGCCATGTGGCCAATCACTAAATAAAACTTGCAACATAATGGTCAGTGATTGGGCTCCAGATTTTATAGAGGATTTTAGGTTATAATGTACCATCATATAAAAATTTCATCCAATATACTATTAAAAACGTTCTAAATTCATTTCCTTGGCAATAACATGTAAATAATTAGAAAAAATGACTTACCGGTAGCAGCACACTCTTGTCGGAACACACAATATTTCCAGTAACTACAGCTTGTTCGGTTCACTACCTATTACACCATTACCTATTTGTAAAACTGGCGGGAGAATTCTTAGACCGTTTGATACCAGACAACTAAGCAGTGTTGCCAGATTGTGCTGATCTTCACAGATAGGGGATTAATATCAACAAATTCTTAATAATTTGTGTTTTAATGCAACGGCCAATAACTAGATGCTAAATAGAAAAAGGCCAATCGCTGGGTGGCTAACCCTACAATTCAGTTTTACATTGAATGATTACTTATTTTGTAATTATAGTTCAACACAATATATTCTTGGTAATTACATGGTGTTTTTCTGGTTGTATATATTTCAGTTTGATAAAATCCTGCCTACGATTGACCTAACCCTGGGTATAAATTAATAACGCCCTTAGTAAGGGGGAGGAAACGTTACAAAATCACATAAGTTGTCACTTTTATGACGCTTGAAAGCAAGCGTAAGCGAGTCAGGCACACAAAGTGACTCGTACTTCGAATAGCATATACCATAAACACCCGAATTAATATAATTAATATAAATCACGATTATCGAGAACTGACGGCTACGCCAGTGCCCAACAAGTAAGAAGGTCAAATGTCGAAAACATTCGAGAGCTAATGAAGTTTTGAAGTATCATCAGTTTTATGCCTAAGAATAGAAGTAACGCATTTACCTTTTCAGTCAAGTCAAATAAGTTGTCACTTTCATGACGTTTGAAAATAAAACTATTTATATACGTGTCTTTATGGGGCGGAATATGAAATATAATGAATAGGCATAGAATTATGTTAAGATCCTGTTGAGTTAAAGTTCTTTAGAAATGTCTAGGCGTTACAATAATAACTAGAATAAGCAATATAAGAAGAAGAAAAGAGCTAGAAGTGGACTCGTTGGCGCACAGTCCAAAATCGAAAAAATTACAAAATGGGGTTGGAGAAAGCCAAATAGATTTTGGGACAAAGATATTACAAATTCGCTAAGTAGTAAAGGTTGTGGTCAAAAACTGCAAAGAAGCTAGCTGAAGATATAAGCCGATGAAAAAAATTGATAGCAGTGAAAATAGTCCTAATTTATACTCAACTCGACTAAAAACCGTTAATACTGAAGGTGGAAGAAGAACTGGATAAGTATTTATTGTATGGTAATGTAATGTAGCTCTGAGCAAGCTATGTTAGGGTGACTTTCTTGTTGGTACGCATGCGAAATAACTAGGCATGAAAAAATTGGGTTATGTTGTTTTCTATTTGTGGTTATAATTTTTGTAGGCTTTCACTGTGAGCAGTTACATTTTTTCTTCTTCTGTAAAATTTTCGTCATTTTGACATTAAAATTGCAACAGTGTCAATGGATCAGTTGTAAAAAAGTCATAGTTTTTTCATGTCACAGCTTGTCTTCTATGACAATTCCTGCATGAGTCGCAATAAAAACATAAACAGCCTACTAGGAGGAGAAAACATTGTGAATAGATTCTAGTTGCATTTTCTGGGCTGTTGAATGAATATAACCCTCATAAGGGTACACTACGAAATATTTCTATTACTTGGTAATATGTTCAAAACACGTCCAAATAGGGAATGTTTACGGTTTTTTGGGAAGACAGAAAACGTTGACCGAATTAAATCACATTTTTTTATCTCAATGCTAAGCATTGCATAAGGAAAATATTCTACTTTATTAGATTTTGGAATTTAAAAGAACACATTTACAATTAACTGTATGGTATTTAAGAACATAAATGACGATTCAACTATCTATACCATAAAATAGGTGGTCTCCTTCTTTCTTTGTATGTATGTATGTATGTATCTTTGTTCGCCATCTCCTCCGAAGATACTCGTACTGGACCGATGAAATTGTATGAAAGCTTATAATTTTGCAAATTTTTAGGCTTAGATCGTAGGCTGGTTTTTATTGTCAAAAAAAGTACGAAAAAATAAAGTTTTAGTTAAATCGTGTAATTAACGAAGCGAAGCGTAGCTCGGCCACCACCAGTGCCAGCTACTGTCGTGAGCGCACACCAGGCACAACACGCCATCGTACAGCGAACTACCGGCACGCCCAACTCCACTTCAATGCAGCCAGCACAAGCGAGATGGCGTTGCCGGTTATTTGTCCGGTTAGGATTAAAAAAAGTAGAGTAAAGTACCACTAAATTATATTTAATTTAATTAAATCGAGTAATTAGCGAAGCGAAGCGTAGCTCGGATGATTCGCTAATCATTGAATATAACATACAATTGAAAAATGACGCATTAAATAAATATATCTCTCACCATTCTGATTTTTTATTGGGCTTTCAAAATTCAGTCGAGGTTGTTGTAACTGTTCTCTCACACATATAACCCGCAGAAACTTTTTGTGAACGACAGATAATGGCGTGAGACCAAGTCTGGCGATTAACTCTCCGTAGGGAAAGTAATTAGCTAGCATAACTTTAGCGGTTTTTCAGTCCTCCAAAGTTTTTTTTCTTTTCCAGCCGACTCGACTGCTAGTCTGCTACAAGTAGATTGGACTCTGAATGTATTTGCACACCCTACAGTTACAAATTTTGCCATAATCGCCTTTGATGGATTATTACAAAAATGTTAGTTGGATTGCAAAGTTAATAAATTAAATAGATTTCAAATGTTTATGTTGAATTTCAAAATATGTATTTGTATCCATACCAATTCTAAATTGAGTTTCACTTTTCCTTAAAAAACGAGGTCCTCCAATTACAGGTTGTCTTTCCCTTTTATGGATGGTCCAATATTAATATATGCGGTTTGTGGTAGTTATGAAGCCTGCAGTTTTCAGGTTGGCGCTTCTAACTTAGCCCAACGATTGCTACAACAGCAGTAATTACCAACACAGACTGCTTAACGCATACTCCGAACTCCCCTTGGCTGCGATGTCACTAACACTATCGAGCTTATCGTACGCTGCTTTACTATCGAGACCATTTTACCGGCTTCTGCAACACGTGCCCATGCAACCTACTTTATGGATGGTCGTCAGGCAACAAACAAAACGCATTGTAAAAATTATTCATTTTTATTTTTTAATGCTTATTGGCAAATCATGATTTGTGACAGTGAAACTTAACACTAATTTAGGTACTCTGGATTAAATAAATACAGACATCGTGTTGGACACCCTTTAAATAAGGATAGTTCCAGCCGGGGCGGCGAGCAGGGTGGGTCCAAGTAGGCTACCAGAGGCAGCTAGAGGTAGTCCGTTGGTGAGCAAAATTTGGGCCTTGGGGGCGGCATAGGCGAAAGCCAAGAGGGCGGCAAGGATCAACTGTAACATTTAAAATAAGCTTTAGATTTTAAACATGTTTTGTAACACGTGAGGCAGTACCCCATGGACAGTCATGGTTATCATCGTAAAAGCTAGGAATTTACTTACCCACTTGAACATTTTGAGATGAGAGTATTTGATAAGCTGATATCAAACTATGCTTGCTGCAACGCCCATCGCGTTTATATACTAACCTTACCCCTAGTCGAAATGATGCAACTTCTCGATTATTACAGAGATGGGACAACGGTTAATGTGATGTGCAACTTTTGTTTTGCTGGACGTAAACAACTCGCCAATCACGCGGCATTTGTTTACATTTTAATTTTTTAAATTATTTTCTCAAGGATGGAATGATAATTAGGAGGGTCCAAGAGTCTTTCTAAGGACCAATGGTTATGAAAAAAGGTATGCTTTTTGGATATATGTATTAAGAAGCTGCTGTTTTTTATGCTTTCATGCTGTTACCTATTGTAGTTGCTGTGGCAGAGACAAAGGTATAAACGCATGCAATAATCTGACTTAGTTGCATCATTTGTCACTTTATATTGTAATTTTAGTAATAACAACTTTGGCTTTGTAATTATGAATAAAATAAAGTCTGAATTGCACAAATGCTACACACATCATAACCACTAGTTTGTTGAAGTACTACTGTTTTCATTTATATAATAATAAAATATTTGCATAGCACTGTTATTAACCTCTAGCAATATTGTTAATCTGAATTACTTAATTATTTGTGTAGCTTCATTTAATAAGGAAGAATTTTAGACAATATCGTTAAATGTGTAACTTTTAAATTGGAAGAAAAAGCACAATATCATAATTCAGAGAGAATCTACCTTAAAACCAAACATTACTTACTATTTTCTGGTTGACAAAGGCTATAAGGTAATATTTCCATGTATAAAAATAGATCTAAACAGGTTATTTTTAAATTAGTACGATACTGGCAGTGCCACGTACCCCACCCTACGTTTATCCTAATATATTATCACAGTGACAAGCGGGGAACATCTTGTGATTCCCTAAAAAAGTTATTTACAATCATGATGCAAACTTGTAGTTCTCTTACACACACACACATTTGAGGAAATAAAATTTGACCTTGGTAATACTGGGTTCAGACTACAACTTCATAAAATTCTAGAATTCGTATAAAAGTAATTTGTAAAGATTAAATATTATAACTTTTAGCCTAATTTACAAAAAAACAGCGTAAAGCATAGTGTCTTATCAAAAATTAAAAGAATTGTATCGAATGATGACCATTTAGCATCGACATGCATATTGAGCCCGGGTTTTAATGCAATAGGTGTGAACTTAACCTTCTCCACAATATTTAAAAGAATTACAATGAACCAGTTCCAAAATATCTGAATACGGAAGTAAACAGTATCAATGGGCGATGCTCAAAACACAAAGGTCTTGCATCACTTTCATTAATGAAAACCGGGCCAATTGTTAAGATATATAAAGCGGTAAAATGCTCCACTTGTCATAGTTTGATTTCAGTCAAGCAAATATTCCCAACTCTTAAACATGTACAAGCTGGTAAGTGATCTTGTCTGATTGACTTTTCATATTTATGAATTTTGGAATTACAAATGTATGGAATTTCAGTTGATCTTCGCCGCCATCTTGGCCGTCGCCTTCGCCGTGGCTTCCCCAGCTGCCAAGCCCCAACTTCTCCTATCGCCTGGTCTTGGTCTACCTCTAGCTGATGCCGGTCTTCTCGCCGCTCCTGGTTTACTCGCCGCCCCCGGATTGGCCGCTGCCCCTCTTGGAGGCGCAATTCTTTTGTAAAGAAGACCAGGCATTGCGATGACTACCTTTCTTTTTTTCTATATCATTCGAACTTTGTTCATTTCTAAATCTTCCGATGTATTTATTTAAAAGCGACTAAATTAAAATTGACAATTTTATATTGCGGTTTTATTTATTCTGCCAACGAACACATTTGTTTAGACGCTATAAAAAAACAAAACATCAACCTTAGCTATATTAAAGCAGTTAAAGACCTGAACAGTAAGAACCTTGGCTGTCTAAACACTTGATCCCTGGTTTGCTCCAATTCTGAAGTTTCAGCGAGCTGGAGACATTGTTGCTGTGCAGCTCCAAAATATCTTCAAATTTCTAATAATACTGAGGCTATAGACGGAAACACTTATTAATGCAAATTACATCAATTGCCAAATACTACCGGTGATAGAATTTGCACTTCAGCACCTGCGAACGAGCCTGTCCATTCGATTTATTTATTCGACACTAGACCACGAGTTCCTGTTTTGCAGCTGTATTTAACGTAATGTACTTTATTTATCCTGTATTTGTTAGACCTCATTTTTATCAAGGATAAAGCCTGAGTTATATACAAATTATTACTTATGTGTATTTTTCAGTTAAAGCAAAAACAAGCAACATTTCATTTTAACGTGTGCACCCTGTATTTATTTTTCTGAAATTTTCTCGGTTTCATGCCGAGTAGATACCCAATATGTATTAAAAATATCGTCTTCGTCCAACAAATAGTTTTTGAGTTATACCGCCAACTGGCAAACGGACAGACAAACGGACTGAATTGAGAAAACCTGTTTTTCGTCATCTAGGGACCCTGGAACATGAAGATCTGAAGATATCTCGCAAAGTATTTTTTTTTTGCAATTACAATACTTCCTTCATCATGTAAACGAGGGTAGTAAAAAGACTAGTTCTCCTCACATATTTTCGCGATCAAATAATTTTCGCGATACACGGGGAAAATTCCCACGAAATTCTTAAAAAACAGAAAATATGGTAAACGAGGGCTACAAATTCATTTTTCAAGAAAACGATACATTATTATTAGCAGCAACAGAGACTTATTTATGGAAGTCAGATGTGTAGAGAAATGAACTCGCAAGCACACATCGACATAGTAGAGTAGCAAAGTGACAAAAGGAAAATTAGCAACTAGACAACGAATTACATCTGTTAGTTTGGAGTCGCAACATCATAAAATAAGTTAAAAGAAGGTCCCACAAAAGCATCGTCGAAAGCATTGCAACGTGTGGATCAGAGGTGTGAGAGTTAGCTAACAGTAATATCTATTTTATGCACATTCTTAAAGTCGTGTTTAGTAGGACTACTTCATTGTGTGTTCGTAATAACGAATTTAAAATGATCGTATTGGTTAGCCTTACATTTAACTTCACTTGACAAGTTATTCCTATAGTCAGAGAATTTACTGAGCCTTATGGCTCTTCTAAGTCTTTCAAACTAATATTATTGTTTGACAAGAAAGTTAAAAAATTGTATAACATCTTTGACATACTTTTGACTGTGATAGTCACTTTATACACTTTTTTCTAATTCCGTTCCAGAGTTGTAACTTTTTCAAATTTCAAGTTAATTAACCTTTAATTACTTCTTACAGCGAGAAATTAGTACCATCCTTTACAGTGGCAGCTGCTCCTTAATAGCTCGACCCTCCCAGCCGTCAACAGCCTTACCGCAGTATTTACAAATATTGCGCTCCCGAAAATGTAATGCGATTCGTCTGTTTAGCGGCCGTCGGGCGATAGCTTAACTTCTTGGAAATGTTATACAATTTTTGACAATTGGAAATTAATGTAAATGCAGCTAGGGCATCCTTGTATCCTTGTGAGTCGAGTTTGGATAATCTCATATAATATCGCCTGCAGTTCCGGCTTGCAGCTTTATTAAAAATAATGGCTGAGAATAGCATAATTAACATTTTCAAGATCAATTTTAAAAGGCCACCGTTACATAAAAAAAACACCAGAATAGGGTCTACACCGGTGTTAAACTTCAACCAGCAAGATAAAGTTGCAACTTGTAATCTTACAAAACCTTTTTTCGTGGGTAATTCGAGGAAAAACAACTGTATTTGTGGATCTCATGCAGTAACTGCTGTCTTATCTTACACTACTATACATGTTATCTTTTATCATACCAACCGGGGTGCACGTTCAGATTTTTTTGAGCTTTTGAGTATGTTCATTTAATTGATTTTTAGGTTACCATTACAAATATCCATAATGCCAGAGTCATGAAAAAAAAGTATATTTCTGGATGATCCAAAGAACCCTACCGAAGATGATGTTGAGGCTGCTGGATTATGATGATCCAGAATTCGACTATTTTCTGCAAGAAAAAAACGGCGACGAGGAAAGTGATGATGTGCCAGCTGATGGAGACGAGAATGATGAATGTTCCGGGAGAGTTTAGATGAAAGTGATTATGAAATTGATGAAGCCGCCCAATGTTTACCTATGTATGTAGTCAAAATGGCACTGAATGGTCAAAACAAAAAAAAATCAGTAAAGGCCTTTACGCAAAACTTCCCTCGTGAACACATTAAATAATTTTAAAAATCAAATTAAGTTAGGGGTAAAATATCTTTACGCGTCTAATAAATCAAATACATTTTCAAATAAAAAAAATATTACCGGTGGTGGAATTCGGGGGTTAGGCGGATACGTATGCAACCCCAACGTTTTGAGGGATATTTCAAGGAGAATGGGCTATTTCTACCTGAGCTACTGAGCACTACGTGACTACGTGCCTCCCGGCTACCTTAAATAGAATCTTTTTTCGTTGACACCTCTTAGCTATAAAGTAGAAAGAGCACTTAAGCTGTATCTGTTGGATTCTCGTCAAGAGTAAAGTCTGAACTATGTGCAAATTGTTACTATACTGAATCTTAGTTCAACTAAAAATAAAAGTATTACCTGTATTACGACTCGATCCGACCTATTCGATTTCTTTTTTGGCGGTAGTTTACACTTTCGCTGCCAGAGCTACCGCGACCTTTCGAATTTCTACTTTGCAACTATATTTAACGTTCCGCATTAATTCGTTGCTCCTTTTTGTATCGTACAGCATTTATTCTTTATCTATGGCGTCCCATTTTTGGCAAGAATAAAGTCTGCGATATGTACAAATTATTACTGGTATCTATTGCAGTGTTAAATAAAAAATAAACAAAATTTACTTTTTAAGGTGCTCATCCTGTATAGGTATATTCGTCTAAAACTGTCTCGGTTGCATACAGGTACATATATAATGTGCATGCAAAATGTTTTCTTCCTCCAACAAATAGTATTTGAGTTATACCGCCAAAAGACAGACAAATAGACAGACAAAAGGAATTGAGAAAGCCTTTTTTCCACTACCACTACTAAAAGTATGCTTTTTAGCACCAGTTTGTTAAACTAAAAATGACGTAATATACATCAGGGTGCTAAAGGTGAAATCAGCAGTTTACTGTTAGCGCATGTCCTAAAAGTAAACAGCTGGTGGTGAATTTACGTATTTTAAACTGGAAGTAACGTTATAAAGTTATTCTACCTACTTCTTTTGTTAGAGGTAAAGCGTTTTTTTTAATAATTAAAGCATTATGTAATGAATAAAGTAAAAGGTGTACTTTTATAATTACCTTTGATAACTAATTTTGACAAATACTGGCTGCAGAAACAGTCACCTGCTCCGGTCACGGCTATCCCTTTACTATGACATAAATTATAACTGTCATAAATGCAAACGTTTGTTAAATCGACATTTATAGATTGTCATCATCATCATCCTTCACGGATATAGACCTTCGGGCCTGTTCCGGTTCAACTCCAACGCTTGCGAGGCCTGCCAACATCTCGTTTTTCTCGGGGTTTATATTCCCTTGCCAATGTTGGCAAACTTTTATCTTCAATCCGATCTCAATGTTGTAGCCATTTTTCTTTGTACTGTTTTATTTTCTCTTGGACAGTTAAGATTCCTAGTTCATTTCTAATATTTTTGTTTGATATTCTATCAATTCTATTACATCCTTTTACGCTTCTTAGGAACTTTATTTCAGCTAATTGTATGCTGCTTTGGTCTTTTGTTGTTAGAGTCTAGGTTTCACTCTCATATAGAAGGGCGGGTATAGCTAAAGTTTTATAAAGTTTTAGTTGAGTTTCTTTCCTGGCCTTTCCTCTAAGGGTTCGATTTATCGTCCCGCAAATAGATTGGAATCTATTTATTTTTTGCATCAGGTCTCGATCGTAGTTATAAGAGATTTCACAGCCCAAGCATCTAAAATAACTTACATGCTTTTCCCGTTTATTATTATTTTAGACCTCACAGGAGACTTTCCTTAAATGCCATTACTTTGGTTTTGTCTACGGATATTAGGCAGTTGTATTCTTGCGAGATTATATTGCACTGGCTACACGTTGCTGTGCCTCAAATTTGTACTAAACCTTCAAGTATCGGCACCGATCAGCTTTGCAAATTGCAAAGTCACAATACTTATGTCAATCAAATGTCAAAACAAATTTGAAATTAAAATGGCAACTGCCACTATTACACAACAATATTAAAAACACAGAAAGTAATTATTTAATAACTAATTCACCTTTATAGTCTTTTATTTACATGTTTGTAGTAATTACCTTTCAATTGATATCCACGACGTTCAGCATATAAACCAACCTGCTCCTCTCTGCCAACTGCTACAAGCGCTTCTCTGCCTACTGATCCAAGCTCTGACGCACCTTCCCGCAATAAAAGGTGCTTTTATTTTTAACCACATAGTTGTAACCATCCTTAGTTTTATACCTGTTATTCTTCTTATATGTTTAAATCTTCTTACATCTTTTACCACTCAAATTTTTTAATTACTCTTTTTAATAAAATAGCGTTAATTTTCAATACTTTTAATTAATCCAAATCACTTCCTTTACATTTTTTACAAGTTGTTATTATCAATAGTTAGAAACAATTTTCTTAACTACCTCATTTTCCTTTTTATACACTCTAGTCTTATCTATTTGAATTAAACCTACTAAAATTTTATTTTATTTCAAATTAAGCATTTGTCATTCGTTTTCAAACTGTAATTTATGCAATATTATTTTATTTTCAAATCCACCCGTTTTTCAATAGCTATTTTTCATTCACATTTTCACCTTATACCTGAATAAATCCAAATTATTTTATTAACCATTTGTAATTCCTTTCATTTTGATAAATTTGATTCTTACTACATTAAGGTCGGATCATAACAATATGTAGTTTATAGACCGCTTTTTCTAAGTCATTTTCTGAAATTGTTAAGATGGCTTGATCGTCGGCAAAGAGAATTGCGTTGATCGAGTTGTTCCTTGTGAGCGGAATTCCTGTTGGTGCATGTTTTTTCCATTCCTTGATCATGTCGTCCAAGTAAAGATTAAATAGCAGGGGTGATAAAGAGCGCCCTTGTCTTACGCCTTTGTTAATTGGAATGGAATGTATTCGTCACTGACTTCGTCATCATTATGGATTAATATCAGTAAATTTCAGGTCGTAGAAAACATATTGTATGCAAACTCGGCTTTTTTCATCTTTTTCATGTCTCGTGCATAAACATTCACTTTCAGCACTTGTTGCATAAATAGCTATTTCGTCATCTAGGCACGCTGAAACCTGAAAGTCTGGAGAAATCTCGGAAGGTAATTTTTTCGCGATTACAATAATATGAGTTATGAGACCTCGAACAAATATTGAATATTGCTTCTGGTATAACGGTTTGCAGTTCTAGAGTTTCTAGCATCAGAGATGCATTTTTGTTGTTTATTACGTCAGATATTATAGATATTCTTTTAACTGAAACAAACCGAAAGCTACTGACTTGTATGGACAATGGAATGCTGCCAACCATCCGATACCAAGAACATATGCTCCAACAAGTAATACTGCCCAAAAGTTGGCCCATATTTGACTTTTACTTACAATTGCTGCTATCGAAAGTGGTAATGAATCTGTCAAGATGTTATGGCGCAGCGATTTGCCTAGTGTAGGACTAACATTTCAGCTACTACGTCTCGTAATCGCTACAACGAACTCAGACGATTTCTGCGTTTTGATAATTTCGAAACCAAGGAAGAAGGAAAAGAAAATGAGAAATTGTTATATTAGAGAGATTTTTTATATATTTGTTCCAAAAGGTATAATAACCAGGTGTCTATATATGCATGAATGAAGCTCCATTCCGTGTGCATATGAAGAGGAAACCTGCCAAATATGGGATCAAGATTTAGACCGTAGCAGACTGTGTTTCTGCTTATGTAGGATGTACAGCAATTCGCAAAAAAACTTTTTATGGTGATGTTCCTTATAAAAAATTAAGAAGAAAATGTTAATGAGAACAAGTCCTTTGATGTGTAATTATGCCTCCAGAGTGCAATTTAAGGACTGTAAGTTTGGCAAAATAGGTTCAATAATGGTGTATACTTATATCCAGTTAGCGAGGGAAGCTAATCTGTTTAATTTCAAAAAGTTTACTTGTTTGTTACGGACAAGGTCTAGGTATGCGGAGTACAAGGTAGCTGAGACACCAACTGCTATAGCCATAAGGTCAAAGTTCTACATGACCGATTGATAAACTGCCATTTACAGATAATAACTACAGTAACAAAAATGTTGAGTTTAAATTAAATAAAATGTTCAAAGTGTTCCTCATTCGCTTCCAAACACATGATTCCTCATACAGGAATGATTCCTTCGCGTTTTGAAGCATTTGAAGAGTAATAAAGTTCACGCTCCTCTATTATTCTTGCTTGTAGATTCGCGATATTTTCTGGTCCTGTCTCGTACACCTTTTCCTTGACGAATCCCCAATCAAAAAAATCCAAAACATTTAAGTTGGGCGACCTTGTTGACCTTGCGATCTATCCATCGTTTTCCGAAATTTTCATTTAGCCATTCGCTAACAGCATGAGCATAGTTACCTGATGGTGCACTATCAGGACTGTAGATTAGATTTCTTCGGAGATTGAGTGGAATATCCTCCATAAGTTTATTCAGAAACTGCTAGTAGTTTCCACCGCCGATGTGCAACTGCAGTGTATTGGGATCTTGGTTTGTGAATACCCTGTCGCTGAATCAGCTACGATGCGTTTGCCAGGTATGGGCAGGATTAACGCGAAAGCTTTGCGGGTGGTGATTGAACTGGTCGCTGGACCAGCGCCGAAGTTCAACCGGGGTATTAGGGGTATTAGGTACCGGACTATCGGGCAGCAATGTGCCCGTCGCTGGCGGCAGCAGTTTATTGGGCTTAAAAGAAGTATATGGTGAGGTGAGGCAGACTTGAAGAGTTGTCTTTTCTGACCAGTGTGCTTACTTTTACATGACTCTTGGTCTCGCGTTATTGTTTAACCTGGCTGGGAAAATTTGAGCAGTGGGAGAAATAACTGCGTTGAAAATACGCGCTGTATCGACGCGCACCGCGTGACTGTCACCCAAACCGTGCAACGAAGAACTGATATCAGGCTAAAATGTACTAAGACGGCGACATGCATGTTCGAAATAATTAAAATTATTTATAGGCAAAAATTTGCGCAGGAGTTATTGTTACAACATCATACAGGTACTTAAACAGACTCAACTGTTATATTTCTTAAAACGAATGCCAGATATCAGATAGCTCTTAAAACTTTTGAAATGGCAGAATGATCAACGAACAACCCTGGATATAGAAGATTGGCGCAACAAGAGAACGTAG
The DNA here is from genome assembly GCA_940337035.1 of Agriotes lineatus. Lineage (NCBI taxonomy): Eukaryota > Metazoa > Arthropoda > Insecta > Coleoptera > Elateridae > Agriotes > Agriotes lineatus. The sequence goes on from OW679199.1 coordinate 27,938,818, forward strand.
CGACTAGTAAGCGAGAAACACCGACTGATGAAAATCGCTTGTTGCTGGATGCTTTAAATTATCCTTTTCATGCTATTTCCTAAACGTTGATTATTAGGACGAGCAATTTTCATGGTCGTTTGTCACACGTTAAAGTGAAAACGCAGGGGCTTGCTCGGCAAAGACAGATAAAAGAGGTTTATGATTGTTTAAGCTGCACCATGATGGATAATTATTAGCCAATCCTCTACTGAGCAGGTTTCATTATGGATGACCTTCTTCTCGGCTACTGGAAATAAAGTCCAGCTTTCTTTAAAACTGGCAATCTTTTTTTTTTCTAAGAACGCGTACAGTATTACGTTTTATGAGAAACTAAAGAGAACGGTATCTAATGCCACTAAAGTAAATCCATACAATATGTTTACAGTATGGTTCGAGACAGCTGAGGCGTAGAGTTGATCATACTACGCTTATGGAATTCTACCCAACGTGACATCACGGCAAGTTGCACGGTAAAGAAAAGTAATATTGATGAATTGACTGGAAGTTAGCAACGGTTGCAAATAACGATTAGCACACTCAGACGGGGATGCCCTCACAGTTTAAGCGATTGACGCAGACTTTTTAAATAATGTGTATCGATAAGGCGACAGTATAGCCAATAATGGGCGATGCTGCTTATGCCATCTTATTTTGTACACTGATATTTGTTTACTTAGCTGAAATGCAAGGATTGGTGGTAGACGAAAGGCATATCCGGCTGCAACATTTAATGTTGGTAGAATGACAGAGATTGGGACGGGCAGAATCGTGCCAAGAAAACGATTCGACTGCGAGTGCCAACGAAGAGAGGGCTTCGTAAATTTAAAATTTTTAAAAATAATATTCGCCGATACCTCAGTGGCACGTTAACAACAGTTCAAGGAACTTCACCCGTAGAAAGCGATTTGTATTATGCGGTAGAAACCGTTGTTTGACACCGTACTATGCTTCTAACAGGGCAACTCACACATCGTACTCAACCGCAACTGCTACCGCGTCACAGTCTAACTCAAAGGGCGTACAGACTCGTAAGCTAGTTGACAATCCCTTTAACATTGTTGTTTTTCCGTTTCGATCCACTTAACTAATTTCTGGTATACTAGTAGTCAGAGAATCTACTGTTTGAAATCTTTGATGTTGGCTTTGACTGCAACAGTCTATTTACATTTATACTTTACACTTTCTGCAAACTTTCCTGCTAAATTCCAGGATTGGCACCCTTTATAATATTAAATAATTTTTAAGTTGAATATTACATAATTTAAATAAGTGTACATCACCTTTTTATGAATTCTATGAATGTGAATTTCTTTTAAAGTGCTGTATTGGTAAAACAATCAAAAGAGCCAATGAAATTCATATCATTTTTAGCTTTAGCTTACTAATAGAATAAGTAGTAAATTAACAAAGTAATTTACTACTAGAAGCAGTGGTTACACCTGTCGATATAGTGAGCGATCTGTTCAATTTTTCAAACTCCTTTTATGCAGTGCTACCTATTGTTTTTTCGTTCAGAATTTGATAAGCGTTAACCTGCCTACTTTTTCGAAAAATGGGAACGTCGAATATTTTCAAGGGATTATGATGTAAGTGAGCTGATCAAGAATCCTCGCCTAGTAATGAAATATAAACTTTTCTAACACATTTTGCGCCCATACTCCAGCTACTATAATTCTAATATTTGACAATTAATTATGATGCTTTCTTAAATAATACGTAAACGTGTTTAATTGATACATGAGTAATAAAAATTTGTCACCTATGGTATTATAAGTGCTTGCCTTTACTGGTTTATTTGTGGATTTCGTATTGAAAGAACAACTTACACTAGAATTTTGAAAAGTGGTTGTGATTCCTGATCTATGTCTTTATCTCTTCAGTTTTGCTGCTTTTGGTGGTAACTGAACCGTTGATTTTCCTGACAGCGGCATTGTATATTTTTATGTAGTTTGAATTTAGTGACTTTATATTTTAGAACTAGATCTACTTTACGTTTCTTAACGTACACATACACAAAATGGGGTCAAAATGATTCTAAGTTTTCACTTTTAGTGATAACTTTGAGTGCGTAATTTAAATTTCGTTAGTGTTTGCCTATTTTGGAATATAATGTATATTCTCAAAAGAGTTGAACTTAAAGGTAGGTTACTGAATATCCAATTAAATGAAAAAGTTCTGTTTTCCTTTTTCAAATTATGACATACCAAACGAATTTATTAAAAAGGACAAATTAACAACAAACACGATGCGTGACACTTGAGCAGACTAAATAACATACGTAATCTTCAGGTTCTACTTACTACTTCAATTATCTCGATACAATAACATGTATTTAACAAAAATATGATTAATAAATTACAGTTTTATGTCAGTGAGTGTGAACTCAGTCTTATGTGTAAAATTCCAAAAGAGTATTGAAAGCAAACCAGTTCTAAAATCTTTGTATAAATAAGGAGCCAAATCATATGCATGAGTGATGTTTAAAACACAAAAGTCTTGCATCATTTCTCATTATTCAAAAACTGGACACATTTACAGCATATATAAAGCGGTAAAATGCTCCACTTGTCATAGTTTGATTTCAGTCAAATAAATATTCCCAACACTTAAACATGTACAAGCTGGTAAGTAATTTTTTATGAATTTTCTACTTAGAAAATTGGAAAATCTATAAATATATCGAATTTCAGTTGATATTCGCCGCCATCTTGGCCGTCGCCTTCGCTGTGGCTGCACCAGCTGCCAAGCCCCAACTTCTCCTATCGCCTGGTCTTGGTCTACCTCTAGCTGATGCCGGTCTTCTCGCCGCTCCTGGTTTACTCGCCGCCCCCGGATTGGCCGCTGCCCCTCTTGGAGGCGCAATTCTTTTGTAAAGAAGACCAGGCATTGCGATGACTAGCTTTAAGCTGTAATTGCGTTGTTCATACCATTCGACCTTTGTTCATCTCTAAATCTTCAGATGTATTTATTTAAAAGCATTAAAATAAAAATTGACAATTTTATTATGTGGTTCTATTTATTCTACCAATTGCTTGGTAAACACTATTTTATATATTTTAGAGGCAACAAAAAGACGAAACATCGACCATAACTATAATAATGAGAGTGGGCTTAAATTCCTCTGATTATTTTGATATTTATTTTAAAATTGAAGTCTTTGTAGCTACTGAAAGATTTCTTAAATATAAAATTTAAATTTAATTGAGTAACCAAGTACTCTGACCTTTATGTAAATTGTTAAAAAATTATATTAATTAACTAGCCCCGCACAACAGGAATTAGCTAATCAGGGTTGGGTCGCTACACTTTGGTATTATAATAATTTAATTGAATTTCTACTAAATCAAATACAATATTAGTTACTTAAATGATATTCGTCCACAAATACTCTTTACTCTTAGAAATAGCCTTAATTTTATTTTTACAATTGAATCAAGCAAGTTACCGCAAAGTGTCTAATCAGGAAAATTATATCTCCTTCTACTTTAGTTGCATGTAATATAAGTCCATTGGTTTTATGTACTTTGATTCATCTGTTGACTATTACCACACAAATACTGCAAAAGTCTTCCTGCTTAGGCGAGGTTACCTTCTACTTCATCGATAGGACATGCACCTCGGTGACGTCCTGGATCAAGAACAGCTTTTGTGCGTTTATGAAGTCCTGCAAATGACTTCCTCCAATGCAGCTAGGCTTCGCAGATTGACCGAGCACTGCAACAAGACTCAACCTCGGTACGTCTATTGTTGCCCGATGGAATCGCAAAAGAACTCAACTAATTGCACTTCTTAATTAAAACTTAATTCAAATCAATAACAGGGTTATTATATGAATTTTTTATAAAAAAACCAACTGCCAACAATATTTTTATGTTTTTTTGGAGACTCAATTTTTGGAGACCCAATTTTTGTAACTTGTTGTTTCTTAATTAATTAATTACCTAGCAACTGAGATCTCATGTATATTTATATCCACTTACTACTAGATTCCGTGATAATTTTTTAAACTATCGCACTTTAACAAGTTACTTAAATTAATGTCTCCTCAGTCCATGTTTCCAAAGTACGATCGTAGCTTGGAGGTAATTTGTTTGCTGTTTTTTATATTCAACTACACACTGGTAATGTCATTCAAATGCAAATTTCCTTGTAATCATTCACACGCTCATTGTGATGATATTTACCTTCTTTTAAACGAATTTTAATTCAAAATAAATTTTAATAGGCATTAATAATTATAAAATATTACTTTTAACATCAATTCACTATAAAGTAACTTTAGCATATTAAATACGAGATCGTCTAACATTGTTCTAAAGGCAGCCTGTTAACATTTCTATTCAGTTACTGGTCCCTCAAATGCTACCTACTCGAAATTTAAAAGATGTCCCCCAAAAAACCCATTTAATTCTTATCCCAACATATTGCTCATTGATTTATTAACCAGTTTTTTATTTTATCTAATACTAACATTTTATGCAATTAAACCATAACCAACTCTGCTATTATTTTTATTAATCATTTTAGTTTAGTTTAATTTAATTTATTTAATGCCCAACAGAAAAATTCCAATTATAGGACAATGCGCAAGTACACTAATAAATATTATATAACATATAACATATACAAACATAATAACTAACTACATGGAAAATGCGACATACAGAATACTATATACATATAACATATAAACAAATATTACATAAACAGCGTAAGCACGCACTAATATTAATGCATATTAATTGTTTATGATGGATTGATTTAAAGATGTCTTTAAAGACCCTAGAGTACAGCAATTTATATCGCAGCTATTTGAGATTTTATTAAAATTCGAAGCCATTACATATACAGGAGACTTAAAAAGTAAATTAGTTCGAGCCGTAGAAACATGAAACGTTGTTGCATTACGGATTGAAGAACGAGGTACATGGAAATTAATCATAGCTAGAAGTGAAGCGATATCGATTTTATTACGAAGGATGTTATATAAGAATGTAACACTTATAATTATTCTTCTGTGCTCTAACGAAAGGATGTTAAATCTGGAAAGTAATAATAACTGGTCTATACCAATTGCTGGATAGAAACCATCAATCTTGAACGATAAAAATTTTAAAAATTTTCTTTGCACCATTTTCAAACATTCTTTATAGCAATCATAACAAGGATACCATACCAGTGCTCCATATTCTAACTTTGACCGAACAAATGCAAAAAACAACGTTTTAAGCGCAAAAATATTAGAGAATGTCCTACAGTTTCGAATAATGAATCCTAACATTTTCATCGCAGATATGCGTATAGCATCAATATGGTGAGAGAAAGTAAGTTTGTGATCAAAAATAATACCCAGATCAGTGACTAATATACAACGATCGAATGGAACAGTGTTACAAGTATACGGATAAACTATTGGATGCAATTTGCGGGTATAAGTGACTACTCTACACTTAGAAACATTGAGGTGTAAACTGTTGGTAACACACCACTCATGAACCTGGCCAATTTGCGCTTGAAGCAAATCGCAACCTTCTAACGTATCAATAACAGAAAATATCTTTAAATCATCAGCAAATAATAATTTTTGACATGATATAGTTTCAGCTAAGTCATTGACAAATAGTAGAAATAAAAGTGGCCCCAAGTTAGACCCTTGAGGTACACCTGATGTTGCTACAAACGACTCGGAATTAAAACTGTTATAGGCTACGTACTGTAAGCGATTTTTAAGGTATGATCTGAAAAATAATAGGAGCGAATCACTAAAGCCAAAGCTATGCAGTTTATCCTCAATAATTGTGTGATCAATCCTATCGAAGGCCTTTGAGAAGTCCGTATAGATTACATCAACTTGTCCTTGAGAATCAAGGGCTTCGGAAGTGAATTGCGTGAACTGAGCTAAATTAGTTACAGTAGAGCGATTTGTCATGAAACCATGCTGATATGGAGAAACATAGCTTCTTACAAGAGGGTAGATTCGGGCGTGTAATGTAATTTCGAAAACCTTAGAAAAGTTGGAAAAGATACTAATGGGCCTATAGTTCGTAACTAAACTAGGATCACCTGATTTGAGTACTGGACAAATACGGGCAGTTTTCCATTTGTCCGGAAACGTAGATGTTTGAAGAGCCAAATTGAAAATAATAACTAGTGGTTTTACTAGTACTCCGGAGCAATCTTTGACAAGAAAACTAGGAATTTGATCTGGGCCGGACGTCATGTTATTTTTAAGTTTATGTATTGATGACTGGACTTCGTCTTCCGTAATAGTAGCAATATTGATTATTGGCATGTTGTTAACAGGTTTATCATAAGAATCAATAATATCAGACTGGGCTTGGTAAACACTACTAAAATACTCCTTAAAAGCAGCAACAACGGATTCAGGCGATTCAAAAGAAGAATTGTCATTGCGCATTCTTCCTGGTATTCGAGTACCACCTTTTTTTGTTTGGATGTAGGACCAAAATTTTGTCGAATCAGTAGTAATAGATCGTTCAGTATTACGAAGATAGGTAGTGTAGGCTTCATGGATTTGCATTTTAACTAAGGACCGCAAGCGGCAGAAATCTTGACGAATATTTTCGTTTTTGGTTCTCTTATATTTCTTATGGTAATAGTTTTTAAGTTTAATATTCCTAATTATTTCAGAACAGAACCAAGCTGGATACGAATGTTTTTTATTACAGCGCAACGGTACATATAAGTCAAATACTGAATATATAATATTATAGAAAGCATCACACACTGAGTTAACATCTGTGTAATTACTCAAACATGTCCAATCGATATTAAGAAATGCATTATACAGATCAATAAAATTAACTTTTTTGAATTTATAGGTTTCCGTACTACCATTCTTAGGAAAAATTGTTTCAGAATTGAATTTCAGCTGAAAATTTATATTTAAGGCCGGATGATAATTATCTTCCGCAACTAAGGGAGTATTATCACGAAGAACGTCGTTACTAGTGTTTGAGAGAATAAGATGAAGAAGTCTACCTTGATGGTTAGGGACTATGTTGCATTGTTGCAGATTTAGAAAATCCATTAGATTATATATTACGTTACACTTGCTGTTCATGATATCAGAACTATTGAAGGCAGGTACATTAAAATCGCCTAATATCAAGACATTTTCATTACGACAACAATCCATTTGTTCAAAGTATTCAATCAACTCACGAAAATGCGTGAGTGTAGTGCTAGGCGGAATATAAACAACAAATACGTAAAAAATACTAAAATTAATAAAACACTTACACCCTATGACGTCAATAGAAGGTACAGCATTAGTTAATTCAGAGACATTAATAGGTTCGACATTACTGTGATCTTTTACTGCAAGCAAGGCACCACCTCCCCACTGTTGATTGGTGATGTTGTATTGACGATCACATCTGTACACATTATAGCAATCGGGAAAATATTCGCTACTTGAAATTTCGGCCGTAAGGGCAGTTTCCACTAAACATACTAAGTCAAATTCACACTCGCTAACTGAAGGGAAAAACTGTTGCACTTTCGAACGTAGACCACGCACATTTTGGAAGTAGCAGGAAATATCCGATTTTCTGTTGGGCAATCCTAGTTTAAAGATACAATTTTGGGTATGGATGTATTTAATTTTAATGTTTGCTTCGCCCGATTTTAATCGATCATCTAATTGCTTCTTAATTTTATGATAGTATTCCACCTTAAAACATAAGTGCTGTATAATTACCTCAGTTGAGCTTATTCATTAACCTTAGGTAATAATGTGTGCCTGGTCTCAGTTTCCTTGAGGGACGAACTTTGAACTGAATAGGGGTCCTTCTGAACCTCTCGGAGAACCGGCTGGATGGGGGTTGGGGAATTCTTTAACCCCGACACGGCGCGTCCGAATGGCTGATAGGGAACGTCCTGTAAATATTCAGGACAGGTGTGAATAAGGGAGAGCCAAATAAGCACGGATGACCTGTGAACATGGCCATATCGATCCAACCGCCTGTCATACTGCGGTGGGAAAATCGCCTCACTAAATATCCCAAGTATAATTAACATGGTAACAAGAAGCAACAAATGTAAGGTTACCAGTTATGGTACTTGAAACCCAAGCTCCGGCAGGAGAGGAACCGGCGAGACCGCTCATGTAGTCAGTCAGCGAAATCCTTGCCAAACAAATAACGAAGCTAAGATAACTCTTCCCGACATAAGAATTGGTATATGAAATGTTCAAAGCATGTACCAATCTGAAATATCGCATAAAGTTGCGCAAAAAATTAATAGATTGAAGATCAGCATTTTAGGGGTAAGTGAAGTAGGATGGCCCAGAACTGGTAATTTCTAGACTGATAATGGCAAAATATATCACTCCAGAAGCAACGACAATCAATACAGACACGGCGTAGCAATACTAGTTAACAGAGAAGCCAATAGAGCAATAGAAGGTTTTGTTCTAATCTCAGAAAGAGTAATGATATTACAACTAAAGACATCCCACGCGAAATTGAATCTAATGCAGGTATATGATCCTACAATAGGCGACGAGAGAAACGTTTTACCAACAGATTGATAAGGCTTTTAGAATAGTAAAGCATAGAGTGATCACTATCGTTATGGGTGACCTTAATGCAAAAGCTGGAAAATTTGTGGGAAGTCATAGATTCGGTGAACGTATTGAAAGAGGAGACCGACTATTACAATTCTGCCAAGATCACAATTTAATCAGCACAAACACATTCTTTAAACTTCCAGAGAGACGGTTATACACCTAGAGGTCACCTGAAAAATGCCGTTATAGAAATTAACGATACAAGTTTGATTATGAGCATCTTAACGAAAGGCGTTTGATAGAAAAAACGAGGCGGTAAGTCGAGTTTTGCGACAATCAAACGAGTTTCGTTATGTGCGATAAGCAAACGTGGATTGTTCAGTATTTTATCTTCATCAATAAATTCTGGTTCAATGTATCATACATAAAAAGCGTGCGGTAATATGTATCAGTTAAATCAAATGCTGGAGCAAATGTTTCCTCTGACCACAACCCCCTAATTGCTAATGTTACATTTACACTCAACAACATCGAGAGACATAAAGAAACACCCAGAATAGAAACAATAAAATTAGAACCAGACGTACAAGAAAACCTCCAACAGATAGTGCACGAGAGCCTTGACAGATTGAATATAAACACTGAGAACATTGACGAACAATGTGAATTACGAAAACATTGTCTCCTTGGCCCATGCAAAGAGATATTAAAAGACTCCACAAAGTGAAAAAGAAAATTGGATGACTGATGAAGTATTAAATATAATGGAAGAGCGAAGAGAATACAAGAATCATGACACTAATACCTATAAAGAGATTAATTGCGAGATTAGAAAGAAGATAAGAAAAGCCAAATAATACTTTGAAGGGAAATATAAAGCGATCAAAAACGTTCAAAATGAATACGACTTGTTCAAGCCACATAAAATGATTAAAAAACTGCAAGGTTTTAATGAATAAATTAGACCACTATAGTGTTAGAGAGAAACAGAGATACTCTAATATAGACGGATGAAAAATTACAACGTTGGAGAAAATACATGGAGGAATTTTCCGGAAATCACAAAGGAAGAGATACTCTATGAACTAAGAGCAAAAAAAAATGGAGAGGGTCCTGAACCAGACGAAATTCCTGTTACTTCGACATGAAGTGTAGGAAGTATTGAAATTCCCTCATATCGAAAATCACTCTGAGCCAAATATCTCTAAAATTCTTTCCAACCGACTAATGAACCCACTATACCAAATCTCCGTCTACGCTATGCGGATCTTTTGGTGAACACCCCAGCCCACTAGATCCCGCTCTCGTAATGGGGGGTGCCTAAACGTGCTGTGCGTGGTATGTATGTTTGTATGTGTACACGATTCCGGTCGCCAGGAACCTTCCTGAAGTCTTGAATCGTTTTCATACGATAGGTCCTCCGAAAATGAAGGCAACATCAACTTTTGAGGTATGGTCGTCAGCAAAAAAAAATTTTTTTTGTTTTTTTTTTTATTAATAACTTTATCATAATATTTCATTGTATTAGCGAAACGGAGTGATGCTGAGTGTCGAAGTATTCTTGGAAAGCACGAAAGGGCGCTTTTCTTGGGTGGGGGGTACCGTATATTTTATATAATTAAAATTACGGAATGAAAATACATCAACGTCTTGGTTGAACTACTAACGGAATAGATCAAAAACTGGACATGGATATAAACTAAACACAATTCGGATTCCACTTAGGCCTAGGTATACGCGAGGCTCTCTTCTCAATCGATATACTAACCCAGAGATGCTGTGCCACTTAATAGCTAATTATCTGTGAGATAACTTACATTTAAATGATTCACATTACTCCAGCTAGCTCTATTATGGTTTCAGAGCTGGGCAGTAATTAATTATTTTTTAATTAAATTACTAATTAAATTCGTTTTTATTTATTTGCCTTGGAATTGAATTACTTTTCAAAATGCGGTAATTTTAATTGGGAATTGCCATCTTTGTTAGAAAGTACTTGAAAATTACTTTTTAAAAGTAATTAATTACTGCATTCAATTACTCAATTACATTCGTGTAATTAAATTACCCTAAAGTATTTAAATTACTTTTTCTACTCCAGTGGGATAAGTAACGCATTACGTCACTCATTTGACACTATTTCAGTTAGGTAATGAAGCTCATTACACCACTCAATTATGTAATGGTTTCATTACGCAACTGAGTTGCGTAATGACTTCATGCTTACATATCTCGTGCTACGCACTCGTTTGTAACTTACACACACGTATATTAATGATGCTGTTATCCCACTTGTATAGTAAATAACTATTATAGGTATTTGAATTACTTGTGGTAATTGAATTTACTCGAGGTAATTGAATTACTTTGTGGTATTTCAATTACTAAATTACTGACCTCGATAGGGTGCTAAATCTCCAGAACGCATAAATAAAATGCGGCGTTATTAAGTTACATATTAAGCAAATCGTAGGGTATTCCCCGCGCAATATAAGCCTAATTTATTATTTCCTGTGACAAGTCGAATAACAGCAACTTCTGCATTTTGTATGACGCGTCCACGAGCATTAGTACGTGTATCTGTAGCTTGTAATAGTGACACTTAAATTTGTTGTAACAGACGCTAACTGTAAGACGCTATAAGAATATTTGCGGTAAGTACACTACAGATTACAATACCTATGGTAAAATAATAATTTTAAATAGCTTCATTAGATGATATTGGTTTATAATGATTATTTATTCATTTAAATTTGCTTGTATTAAACGATCCGTGCAAGTGTAACAGCTGTTAAGTCCAGAAAATTACGTTTTCGAGTGAGGAATTGAATTAAACGGACAAAATCCGATAACAACATTTAAACAGCGGAAAACACATACATAAAATGTACCTAATTGCAAAATCTCATGTCTGGTTGACTCAAAAATGCATTATGGCGCATAGCAATTTTAAAACGCCCCCGCATAAGTTTACCGCATTCTTGCATTGAACATTTTGTAAATTATCCATTGTTTTGTCGCTTTCTGGTCTTGTAATGCTCATATGTTGTATGTATACTGGCACTAGTGCATAGTGTTTATGGACTGCTACAGCATGTTAGCTTCGATTATTATTAAAAACCCCCTTGCTAATTACGGGACATTCAAATATTGGCTTCTTAATGATTTTACACAAAATTCCATTTAGGTTTTTAAAAGAACAGTGTATAGTGACCCAATTTACGTAATTTCAGATATTTTATTGCCCTAAACTTAAAATCAATAGGTATTATTAAAGATGTTAATAACATTTTGAAATTTGAAGTAAAAATATGAAAGCAACCTGAGCAATTTAATTGTCGAGCGTTCACAGTAATTTTCTTATTCGGTGTGTTCAAAAAGAAATTACTTAAGGGTTGGTCATGGAATATAAAAGTATTGGCAACAGCAAGCTTTAGAATTCATTAACATAATCACTGTTGTTGCTGTCACAAGTTTATATTATACGCTGATATCGCTATTGAAAATTCTAAAAATTGCCATATTCAACCCTTATGTAATTTCTTTTTGAACAGATAGTATAAAGGTCACTTGAATGTAAGAATGACTTCATTGTTACGTGCTTGAGCAAATGTCTTTTGTTTTTGTATCTAAGGTGCGAATTCTTATTTCAATCAGCCGTTTTCAACTAGGTTTATCAGTCATCTGTCAACTTTCAACGGTCCCTGATCAACACCAAATTGATATTTTGTTTTAAAATTTCAGAAGTTACCTAATACATTTTTAATAACTATTTGTATTACTAGGGAGGAAAATGTATCATTCCCTCCTGCAGATGTAGTTTAGTTCTTCAGAGTTTGCGAGAACAGTACCTAATCAATTTATTGTAATCATGTAAGGGATGAAATGACGTTTTAGTCCACAGTTATACATACAACACTTGTACATTTTATGATGAGACTATCTCTTGTAATCAGCTGCAGTCAAAAATATTTAAATATGAAAACCAGGAGGCTAGTTGATTTATTATTAATAATAATAACATTGTCTCCCGTCTCTAATGGCAACGGCAGTCAATGTATTATATTCCCTCCCACTGCCATTGGTAACCAACCAGGGACCCAAACGTATATTTTCCCTATATCCCTAACAGGTGACAGAAAATGTCACTTTCGTATAGAGGGGTAAAAAAAGTATTTTCGAACAGAGCCAACAAAAAAAGCTCAAGTTGCGCCAATTGGATCGTTCTTCTACAAAATCTAAATAGAAATTTGCTGTCAAACACTTAAGAAATCCAATGCTCCACCCTGTTTACTTAGGTAAGTTACATATTTTCATCATTCAGCCTCATGTTAAGCTTATTTAATAATAGATTGTTCTACAAGTTAAGAAAAATGAAAGTTTTTCACCGTTTAATTTACGAGCGAGTGATGCAAAGGGAGTGGATTAATTTATCACGAACATGCAAAAATCACTTTTATAACATATTCAGCGTGCTATTTTTT
>OW679199.1:27951955-28235733 GCA_940337035.1 Agriotes lineatus
ATAGGACCTTAATGGCCATTCTTGTTTACAGTTTTTACAAAAGGTTGTGTCAGAGCTCCTCGAAGATGTTCCTTTGGATGTGCGCCGTACCTTGTGGTTTACGCATGGCGGCTGTCCTGCCATGCTGTACGAGATTACCTTGACACCATCATTCCGCAATGATGGATCGGTCGGGATGGATTCATTTCATACCCCCCACGCAGTCCAGATCTCAACCCATTGCACTTTTTCTTATGGGGTTTTATGAAGGAATTGGTATATGCTAAGTTGATACAATCGACGAATTGCGCCATCCGATTAACGTTCCAACAGAGCAGTTACGCCAACAATTTCCAAGTGTATGGAGAAACTGGATTCGTCAAGCACAAATGTGCGTTGAAATGCAGGTCAGCATTTCGAGCACCTAATGTGAATGTTTTTGTTATGGTGCATTATTTGTAGCTTATTTAATAGTAAAATAGTAATTTATAAAATAACGTTTATCTTTAGTTTAAAAAGGTATCAAATTTTTACTGTGCGTTTTCTGTACAATTCTGAAATATGTTTCGATGGAAACGAAAACGCAATGATATTCTTTCTAATTTTTCCTAATTAATACCAGCGGTATTCAATAAGTGGGCATTAAATTACAAGAACTTTAAACAGCTGTTACCTTTATGTTATTGGGTTTTGGCCAAATTTATTAAGAAAATAACTTTATTTTAGTCCCCTCTAGCTACCCTTTCAGTCTTCTCCGGCCGTTATGAAACACCCTGTATATTCCACAAATTGCTTATATTTTCATTATTTTTGGTTTCAAACTGAACTTCCGATTTTCAAAGCAGAATTCTATTGAGATGGTATTGAGCCCGCTACTTAAGACTGCTTACAGCACAACAAATAAGTAAAACAAGTCAGATAGCACAGAGTTGGGGCAGTTCATGCAACTGCAAGATTGAACGTAAATTGCAATCCGTAATTACATTTGCAAAGAAATGCTGGTAGTAATGAATTGAATTGAATAGAAAAGGCAAAAGGCAGAGCTCGCTTTTCATAGATTGGAGGCGATAATTCTAAATTAGTCAAAAATAAGAGGTTTGTGCAAAATTAAAGCCGAACCAAAATAAATAGAACTGTCACAGAAAGGTTTATAATATGTGCGTGTTAATTGAAGCGTAGATGTCAGAATAATTAAATAGGATATGTTTATAAGCATTTTAAATAAAGGTAATTGACGCAGAATTATGATAGTACGTTGCAACGAGCACAAACCAAACAGAGCAGGGCAATTATAATTATGGGACAGCAATATTCGAAAATTTTGAGAAAAGCGAACAGTTAAGAAATTTAAAAAAAATGGACACAACAGGATGTGAAAGAAATTAGTGCAGAAACTGAACAATTAAAAAAAACAAGTCAGTGTAATTACGCGAGTGATAAAGACAATTAAATAACACAAAGTGAGTGGCGCTATGACACAGTTTAAAACCAAAATTGAAAGAACAATATTTTAGAAATAAAATTTTTTGTACATACTTTTAGTTACAAGTTAAATTAGGATACAAAGTTATTGTATTGTATTTGATCATTTTCGTTTTGTATAACTTAGATTGCCAATTGTTATTAACGACCAATAGAGAGAGACAATTGAATAAAAATTATTAATGACATGCAGTTTACGTGCTCTCCAAAAATTACAGTTTTTACGTATTAATCCATTAATAATATAAATAAAAAGTGCAACATTGTGCCAAGTAATTGTTCGTGCACCTGTGAGAATGTGGGGAACATTTTTCCTCACATGGAAAATAATTTTTTATCGTTGCCACATTACGAGGATTTCGATCAGGACCAGCCCGCAGCTTACGAACTTCAGCCACGGGCAAGATAAGGTTCCTAAACTCGGGATTTCCACTGCAGCATACCCGCACAACGTGTAAGAAACCTCTACAGCAGCCACACCATCCCAGGGGTCCAAATTCAGGCAGAAATCAGCAGGAGAGGCAGCCCGACTGAGCTGCCGCAGCTTTCATCGATCAGGTACCAAATTCTAATAAGAGTACCGGCGTTAGCAGGAGGAAATAAATAAATAAATAAAGGAAATTCGCATGACTACTAGAGCAAACCTTCATGAACGAGACCCAGGGAGAGTTAAGCATCAATTAAAATCCAAATATCCAGTAATTGCCATAATCAAGTTTGAGGTTATGTTGATCCCAAAGTGACACTCCAAAAACAATTTAATGTTGTAACAACGAAGTGGAAGTTTTTGTCTGCAAACAAATGAGAATCAGTAATGCTAAGAGCGCGATAATTCAAAATTTACCTGATAAATCGCTCATAAAACACCTTTTATTAATTTAAATCATAAAAACATATCGCACCAAAATAAACCGATTTGTAATAGGAGTTTGACAGAAATAGCGTCTGCGCGCTCGAGTAAAATTTATATTCCAGTGGCGTATCACGCGAATTTAATATTAATGTACCGGTGAATCCAACCCTGAGGTACGAGTCATATTGTTTACCTAGCTAACCTCTGTAAGATTAAATTGCAGATGGATAAAATATAATAAAGGGCACAATACTGTTTACTTTATAAGTAATTAACGAACCCAGTAAGTATTTTTACTCAGTCGAAATTTGACCTAAATAAAAGAATATTTGCAGGTTGTGGTAATTGCTATTTATTTTATCATCTTCATGATAATATTACAACACAGTCATAAACCATTGCATATAGAAATGGCGCCCAGCGTGGGGTCCGAATTGTAATTTAAATAATAAGTAGTAGCAAAAGCAAATTAACAAATAATAGTTGGACAAAATGTATTTGGTTCACAACGCTAAGATCAATTTTAACTGATAAAAATATTGGTATCAGCGACGACTAAACACAAGCTGTGTATTTATCTAGCATATTTATTACAAGATAGGTAGATTGTGTTAAATTTATTCTAAAAAGCTTTATTTGTGTGGGTGACTTGTCCGTAGGTGCAAGGGTTTTCATTCCAATACGATCAACGATTAGTTAAGCAAAATGAAGGATAAGAGATCTAGGAGGCAAAGAAAGAATGAGGAAGAAAAGGAAGAGGAACATCAAGCCGAAGAGGTTATCGAAACACAAGAGCCACCGACAGAACAGCAAGTACAAGGGGATCAGGTCGAAGCACAACAGCCCCAAGCTTCAAAGCTAGAAACAGAATTGAGTGGAATTCTGGAGGTATTATTACGGAAGATCGAAGATACAACACAGAGCGTTAAAGAAATGCAGTAAACGACCCGAAGTGAAGCAGAAGAGCGTCCGAGAAAGGAAGAAGAACGTGATAGGAAGTTACAAGAAATAATCACAAGTAATGTGCAAGAGCAAAAACAAGAAGCCGAAGAACGTGAAAAAAGAATACAAAAAATAATCACAAGTAATGTGCAAGAGCAAAAACAAGAAGCCGAAGAACGGGAAAGAAGGTTACAGGAGGCAATCAGAAGCGATGCAGAGGAGAGAGAAGATAGGGCGGAAAGGCATGCAGAAATATTAGTCGCAGCAATGAAAGAGGAGTTTGAAAAGATGCAAGTTAAAAATAAGGAAGAAATACAAACAAGAATCGACGGTCTAAAACAAAAATTAAAGGAATTCATAGAAACAGCTAGACACGAAATACAACAGGAAGTGTTACAGGTAGTCGATGAAAGATTAAACAGGAAAGGAGAAGAAATAGAAGACCGAATCTTAGGATTAGAAATTAGAACACAATGACAGTTGGTACAATAACATGAAAAGATGGAACAAGATTTAGGCAGCCTGAAAAAGAAATGGAAGAAAGATGGAAAACGGTACAGGAAGAGCAAACCCAGAATGAGATCCGTATCGCCATGGTGGACAATAAGGTCACAAGAGGGCTACAGGGAATAACCGAGAGGTTGGAACAAGTACAAGAGTACCCTGCTAGTGTAGTACCACCTAGTATGAGTATGGAGATGATCCCGAAATTTGAGGGCAGGTACGGAGAACTACCCATGATTTTCTTGGCAAAGCTCGACTACATTATAAGAACCGTAACAACTGAATGCCAGAAATTACAGATTATCAATATGGCTATGCGGGGGAACGCAGAAATTTAGCACAGTATTGTCAAGTGAAAGTATTCAACATATGATGAATTTAGAGTACCCTTCACGGAACAATATTGGAGTAACTCGTACCAAGCGCAGGTTAGGACGGAATTAATGTCAGGAAGTACATTGATAAAGGAGGTTCTCGAGAGATTTACGTCATGCACAGGTTCAACAAGGCACAATATCTTACACCAAAGCTGTCAGAGGAGGAAATTATACAGCACCTGTCAAGGCACCTTGAAGTCGAAATTACAAGGGCAGTGGCAGTACAGAATGTCAAGACGCTACGAGATTTCCTGGAAATCGTGAGAAATTACGATCTGGCAGTGTATAACGAGAGAGGAGATAATCGAACATCGGAACTTCAAAATTATAGTAAAAGGAAATTGGGTGAAACTTTCGAAAATAAACTTAGGCCAAATAATAATAATTTCAATAACAATTATAATCGACAAGAAGGAAGGAATTACAATAACAACAATTACAACAGAACATTTAACCAAAACAGAGGGTACAACAATAATTGGGGGAACCAAAACCGACAGAATTACAATAGGGGGGATAATAGGAAGAATTATGGAGAGTTAATCGAGGAACAGAACAAGAGGAGGTGACAAGAAATGGACCAGAATCAAAACAGAGACCGCTCTTATATCAACGCACTATTTACTGAAAGAACAGGAACATAGATAATGCAGAGGACATTAACAGAATTGAGATAGCCGAGTTACACGAGAAGCCTTCGGGGGGTAATAAGGGTTATAAGAACATTGCCAATTTTTCCCGGCGCCTCCACCATTTCTATATGCAATGGTTTATGACTGTGTTGTAATATTATCATGAAGATGATAAAATAAATAACAATTACCACTACCTGCAAATATTCTTTTATTTAGGTAAAATTTCGACTGACTAAAAATACTTGCTGGGTTTGTTAATTATTTATAAGGTAAACATTATTTTGCCCTTTATTATATTTCATCCATCTACAATTTAATCTTACAGAGGCTAGCTAGGTAAACAAGATAACTCGTACCTCAGGGTTGGATTCACCCGTACATTAATATTAAATTCCTGTGATACGCCACTGGAATATAAATTTAAATCGAGCGCGCAGACGCTATTTCTGTCAAACTCCTATTACAAATCGGTTTATTTTGGTGCGATTCGTTTTGTGATTTAATAGTAGTTTATTTATCTAGAACGAAAAGTGGCATTTTAAAGACGAGAAAGTTGTCTTGCGAGGACCTTTAAAAACACTTTCGTTCGTGGTGAATACAACAGTTTATTTCATATTGCAAGTTTAATGAATTTTAAATGAAAAGTTGTAAATCATTTCAAATTTCAGGTCAACAACTGACGTATAATTTTAAAGTACTTGAACTTTAAAATTTTACTTTAAAGTACTAGGACTTTAATGTTCCATTTTTTGTACAATAAAAATGTTTTAAAGTACTTGAACTTTAAAATTTTACTAAAGTACTAGGATTTTAATATTCTATTTTTTGTACCATAAATAATCCGAAAAATGTCATTTTTGACATCAGTATGAAATAAACTAATAAAAGGTGTTTTATGAGAGATTTATCAGCTAAATTTTGAATTATCGCTTTCTTAGCGTTACTGATCCTCATTTGTTTGCAGGAAAAAACCTCCACTTCGTTGTTACAACATTAAATTGTTTTTGGAGCGTCACTTTGGAATCAACATAACCTCAAACTTGATTATGGCAATTACAGGATATTTGGTCTATAATCGATGCTTAACTCTGCCTGGGTCTCGTTCATGAAGGTTTGCTCTAGTAGTCATGCGAGTTTCCGCTTGCTAACGCCGTTACTTTTATTAGAATTTGGTAGCTGATCGATGAAAGCTGCGGCAGCTCATTCGGGCTGCATCTCCTGCTGATATGCCTGAAGTTGGACCCCTGGGATGCTGTGGCTGCTGTAGAGGCTTCTTACACGCTGTGCGGGTATGCTGCAGTCGAAATCCCGAGTTTAGGAACCTTATCTTGCCCGTGGCTGAAGTTCGTAAGCTGCGCTGGTCCTGATCGAAATCCTAGTAATGTGGCAACGATAAAAAATTATTTTCCATGTGAGGAAAAAGGTTCCCCACATTCTCACAGGTGCACGAACAATTACTTGGCACAATGTTGCCCTTTTTATTTATATTATTAATGGATTAATAGGTAAAAACTGTAATTTTTGAGAGCACATAAACTGCATGTCATTAATAATTTTTATTCAATTGTCTCTCTCTCTATTGTTCTTTAATAACAATTGCCTATCTAAGTTATACAAAACGGAAATTGACCAACTACAATACAATAACTTCTTATCCTAATTTAACTTATAACTAAAATGATGTACAAAAATTCTTATTTCTAAAATATTGTTCTTTTAATTTTGGTTTTATACGGTGTCATAGCGCCACTCACTTTGTGTTATTTAATTGCCCTTATCACTCACGTAATTACTCTGACTTATTTTTTTAATTGTTCAGTTCCTGCACTAATTTGTTTCACATCCTGTGGTGTCCATTTCTTATAATTTCTTAACTGTTCGCTTTTCTTAAAATTTTCGAATATTGCTGTCCCATAATTATAATTGCCCTGTTCTGTTTGGTTTATGCTCGTTGCAACGTATTATCATAATTCTGCTCCAATTACCTTTATTTAAAATGCTCATAAACATATCCTATTTAATTATTCTGACATCTACGCTTCAATTAACACGCACATATTATAAACCTTTCTGTGACAGTTCTATTTATTTTGGTTCGGCTTTAATTTTGCACAAACCTCTAATTTTTGGCTAATTTAGAATTATCGACTCCAATCTATGAAAAACGAGCTGTGCCTTTTGCCTTTTCTATTCAAGTCAATTCATTACTACCAGCATTTCTTTGCCAATGTAATTACGGATTGAAATTTACGTTCAATCTTGCAGTTGCAATTGTGATTTTCTAAACAGGTGTTTGAAACTCAGCATATGAAAAAATAGAAGAAAAAGTTGACTTCTGCACAAACTAGTCAAAAGCTTGCGTCATTTTAAGTGACTCCATGATTCGCTATATAAACCACGAGAGCCTAACGATAGCTATAGTTTGATTTCACAAACGGAATAAACTCATCTCCAAAATGCTCAAGCTTGTGAGTACCATATTATACACCTACGCGTTCTTCTGAACATAATTCTTAAGTACTAATACTAACAACTACTGTTTTAGCTACTTCTAGCCGCCATCCTGGCCTTTGCCTACGCCGTTCCTGCTCCCAAGCCCCAATGGCTAGCTGCCCCCGGTGCTATTGATCTAGTCGCCGCCCCCATTGCCTGGAACGGAGCTGCCTGGAATGGTGCCTGGAATGGGGCTGTCCTCATCTAAGAAATCTGACTGGCCCTTTTACGACCTTTCCATGCTCATTGGTCATTGATGTGTAGTTATGGAGTGCTCCTTTAACGTTGCGAATTTTATATTATGTTTATTGAAACCATAACCTGCAAATTATAAAGTTCTCGATTTACTTTGTGTTTTATCTTTAGTAAATATTATCGTGAGCTATTTTAGATTAACACTGTGACTGAAATACGCTGAAGCAGGCATAAGCAATAAAAAAAACTAACTATAATATCGCAACATTTCAATATAATCTCAATAAAATGAGGATAGAAGACTGTGGGTAAACATAATAGTCTGTAATCGATAGCATACAACGGGCCAGCTAAGTTACTCCGGAGGAAAGATGGGTTAACAGTGATATGCTTGAAAGGGTATGGGAGCCACCAACTTGTATTGGTAAACAGTTCGCTGTAATGGGAGATACCACAACAATCAATATCAGAGAAGTCTCTTTGATAAACTATGACCTGCTACACAAGGAGAAAAACATAAATATGGTGTAACTAAAATGGGATATATTTTCAGTAAATGTAGGCAAAGTGTAAGAGGGCAGTTCTCCGTAACTATATAAAATTTGTAAGCTATAATAATTAAAGAAGTTAGTCTTGACGATCCGCAACGAGTTCGGTGAGACGATACACCGTTGGGCACCAAATTAACTCTGCTCTACTCAAAACCGCAGACTTAAGAGATGGAGTAACAAGATCAACTCATCACCAAAACACACACCTAACACAATGGTTGCTAGGCAAGCACGAAAGGCGCGCTTCCACTTTGTAACTCTAAACTGGGGCAGGTTGAGCACTGCACCGCTATATATTAAAACGTATAAATCACCAGCCTCTACATCGTAAGGTAAATGAAGTTACCGATAGTGCATAACTACATATAATAATTTAAGAGCAGGTACATACGTAATTGCGATTTAAGGACAGCTTACGATAGGAATCAAAAATATGCAAAGTACTTAAAAGCTTCTCACAAAATTAGTGTACGAAATAAATGGCAAAACATTTATCAAAAGGTCAATTAGGAAGCATAAGCTTATACACCTATTCACATAAATAAAGTGTGTAAAATTATTTAAAGTAGTGCATGTCGAATCCAGTGTAGAGATGGGCACGTGAGTGAGTATTCACTTACGTCACGCACGTTTCACGCTTGCTTTAAACACTCACGTTCACGCCCGCTCAAGTTCACGTTTGCTCACGGTCACGGCGTGGCCAGCCACTCACGACGTGACCCGCAGCTTTTATTTCAAATTTGAAATTCAGATAGAACAGAATGTTTAATTTGAAAACCAATAAAAATCCTTAAAAAGCTTTACCCAGAACTTCCCTTGTAAGTGGACATTGTAACACTAAATTAATTTAAATATCAAATTAAGCTAGTGGTAAAAATATCTTCACGTTTATAATAAATTGCATAAATTTTCAACTAAAAAAATATTACCGGTGATCGAGGGGCAGGCAGCTGCGTATGCAATTCCAGCGTTTTGTGGGATATTGCAAGCGAATGCGCTATTCATACATGCGCTACAGAGCACTTCTTGCGTTTGTGCGTTCCGGCTGCCCTAAATAGAACCTTAGAATAGAAAGAATTATTAATTTCCAGGCAGACGCCATTGACTGTACACAGTACGCACAACACTCTCACCACAACACAGATGCGCATGCGCAGCTCCATCTTTAGATCTTCCACATGGGAGGGCAGCGGGTGGACGGGGCACCCTGCAATATTTTATTCGTTCTAAATATTTAACGTGAACCACGCCTTGAAAATGTTCAATAACGTTCA
The DNA here is from genome assembly GCA_940337035.1 of Agriotes lineatus. NCBI lineage: Eukaryota > Metazoa > Arthropoda > Insecta > Coleoptera > Elateridae > Agriotes > Agriotes lineatus. The sequence goes on from OW679199.1 coordinate 27,961,241, forward strand.
ATCACGTTAACGTCACGATTTTCAATATTAGTCGCGTTCCCGACTGTTTTCAAGTCACGCGCCTATCCCTAATCCAGCGTAGATGAAGGAAGTTGAGGTAGCCTCAATCTCGAATACCTACTGAATATGACGATGCTTGTACTAACAATAAGAAGAATAACTTAGCGCGAGATAAACGAAACGTAAAACCTAACAGAGGACGCCCGCTAATGTAAACTACAGGGAGTGAAGTTCAAGAAGTGCATCAAAAATTACAAACGGAATTTAAGTTTGCCAATCATTAAAACTCAAAGAAACGGTTACTTTAAAGCAGGTAAAAAATTTATTGTTGGAGCTAATTAACCATAATAACGCGGTCGAATAAAACCAGAAACCATCACATCCTTCTAAAATAAAATACAAGCGAGTACAAAACGAACATAACTGTGACTAGACTTAACCTTAACAGTAGCAACCAAGTATGCTTAACAAACTCAGCAATTAAGTACCACTGCTTAAGAAAACTAGAGCCGAGTAAAATCACTTGGGCTAAAATTAAGGGAAATAGCAAAGATAAATACATATTAGCAGTACCGCTGATGGTTAATAGCTTGACATAACTTATCAATATCGTAGACACGACTTTCGAGATTTAAGGCTTTCTTGTCAATGTAAAACTAGCAGTTGTAGATTCCAAAATGAAGTACCTAATGAGGGTGCTGGGAGTTACCAAAAGAGACAGACTTAGGAATGAAGCAATAAGACAAGAACTGAATATCGAGTCTATAGAGGAATTTATAACGGGTGTTCATAAACAGTCGTCATCCCAGTAGGTTTTGACTTCAAAAACGTATGTCTATTATAATTGAGAAAAACTGCGCTATGACAGTACTCAATGACGTTTCATTGTGTTGCACGAATTAATCAAAGATATAACATTTTGTTTTTCAAAGCAACTGGGATGACGACTGTTTATGAACACCCGTTAGAATGCAGACAACTAGGATGGTGGGGACACCTGCAAAGGATGGAAGGACAGGAACAAACAAAGAAGATATGGGAATCCAAAATGACAGGCAAAAGAAAAAGAGGGAGGCCCAAAGCAAACATGGGATGAAGTAATCGAGAAGATCCTAAAGAAGAAGGGAAAACCTTGGACAGAGGCTAAAAGGCTAGCAAAAGATAGAGCCAAATGGAAAAAGTTTATAAAGGACTGAGTGAGATATATATATATATATATATATAAATTTAAAAAACTCTTCACAGCTCGTGTGGTTACAGAATAGTTTAGTATGTTGACTGGGAAAAGGATAATCATCCAACCCTCAGTACTGGGCACAATATTCAGAGCTTTATGGGTTATAGGAAATTAAAACCACATTGTATCTTGTCAGACGTTTCGGGATTCACGAGCTGTGAAGAGTTTTTTAAATTTACAGTATTAACGATGCATTTCTACGATATGATAAGGAAGGACTACGGTGATGCAGTTGTGAACTACCTAAAAACATGGCAAACCTGTAACCGCAAGCTCTGGCAGCAGCCAAAAACAGGAGAATCTTCCTGAAGAAGTGCCTCCAACACAACCTCACACCTGTCCACCTCCGGGGTTACGTGAAGGCATCAGAAAACCTGTTTGCAGGCAACTAGAATAACAGAACACTTAGAGAAGTAGAACACACAGAAAAAAAGGTTACTCTATAGTTTACTTAAAATAGAGATTAATGATGTTAACGACCTGATTAGAAAATTGCAACATAACCTGTACCACTCACGATCACAATCCAAATTATTATTACCACACCAAATTTTCAATAGTTTCAACAGCAAACAAAACAAAAGCTTTCAATATATTTTTAAAAAAATCAGGGTTAGCAACGTTAATAAAATCAATCGTTTGAAGGTACCTACTGTATCTTGTAATAACAATGTTCCGAGTAAATGGTTTAGAAATTTAACTACTGTACAAATACCAGATAAGATACAACAGTTTCTGTCACTTGGGCCCAAATTTGGTTTGCCTGTCCGCTTAGATAATAAATTAACTTTGTTCAAATATTTATCTCAAATAGAAGATCTTGTAAATGCCTTAGATAGCAAAGATAGAAACAAATTCAGATCACTCATAGCTTTTCACATAACTGACTACTTAAAAAATCATATTAAACAACATCCACTTTGTTCAATAGAAAAAGAATGTAGTAAGTTCTTAAAGGCTAACCCTAACTTGTTAATTGTTCCTTCAGACAAGGGTAATGTTACAGTAGCTATAGATCGCACAGATTATTTAAATAAAATGCAAACTTTACTGCAAGATGCTAAAGTCTATAAACAAATTCCTAAAGATCCTACTACAACAATAGAAACTAAACTAAATAAACTTATAAAGGACCTGCTAAATAAACATTACATAGATGATATCACTTATAAACGTCTTATTTGCCACAATGCCGTGTCTCCTAAACTTTACGGGTTACCAAAAATACATAAACCCGACACACCGTGCAGACCTATTGTTTCATCACCTCAATCTCCGGACAGGAACCTTTCTAAGTTTATAGCAGAAATATTAAGCCAGTCATTTACAGAGTATAACAATTATAGAGTGAAAGATACTTTTGCCTTCAGAACTTTAATTAATAACTTTCAATTACCACCAAATTATGTCATTTTTTCTCTGGATGTAGTGTCACTCTTTACTAACATACCACTTCAGTTAGTCACACGTATAATAGACAAAAATTGGAATTTAATAGAACCTAATACTAAAATCCCCAAATTAGAATTTCTAGCCTTATTAAAATTTATTTTTGATTCTACATATTTCACTTTTAATAATTCCTTGTATAAACAAATTTTTGGGTCTCCCATGGGCCCCACCCTCTCTCCCATTTTGGCCGAAATTATTGTGAACACCATCATTAAGGACTGTTCTTTAAAATTGGATTTCCAATTTCCATTCTTATGCCAGTTTGTAGACGATATAATCTGTGCAGCACCAGCGGAGGAAATAGACAAAGTGTTAGAAGTCTTCAACCAATATAATCAACACATTCAATTTACTGTCGAAAAAGAAACTGAGAAATCCGTTCCCTTCTTGGATACCCTAGTCATCAGGAGTGATTCCAACATTATCAAACTGGACTGGTACATAAAACCGACCAGCTCAGGAAGGTTTTTGAACTTTCGTTCCCTTCATAATATCCGCCACAAAATCAATGTGGTGAAAGGACTAAAACATAGAATCCTGACAATATCTCATCCAGATTTCCATAATACCAACTTAAACAAATTAAAAACTATCCTTAAATTGAATAATTATCCAGTAGCTCTGCTGAACTCTATTATATCTGCTAACAACAAAAACAGGAGAATTAACAATGAAACTCCTGCTATCATAGAAGAACCACCTTCTAAACCACCTGTCTACAAAGGTCTCACCTACATACCCGAGCTATCAGCTACAATAAAACGATTTTTCGTAACCAGGTTCAAATCACCATTGCAGACAAACATCAGCATGTTTTGAAAGACTACTTCTCCAAACTCAAAGACAAAACACCAACTCTTTTAACTCCGTATGCAGTCTACCAAATTAACTGCCAGAATTGTGACTCATCGTATATTGGACAATCAGCCCAAAGACTCAATGCTAGGCTCACCCAACACAAGAGTGACTCCAAAGTCAAACCTAAGGCCTGTGCGTTAGCCACTCATGTCAGCAATACTGGCCATAGCATGGATTTTGCAAACCCTAAAATCATAATCACTGAACCTAACAATAACAGGCGTACTTTTATAGAGATGTGTAGCATTTTCGGGACTTCGAATGCATTAAATTCAAGGAAAGATATTGACAGTTTAAGTGTTTCCTATCACCTTTTGCTATCTATGGCCAACAATAAATTTTCTTTGAATTTTTAACTTTAAACTCAGATTATTCTTGTTAAACAAAGTGGACCGTCCAACCACTTCTTGGTCTCCCCTCGTAACATTCAGACGTCGTACATCATTGCGCATGCGCGAACTATCAACATGCAGGAATTTCTCACATTTTACACCTGTTCATGACCTTGTCGGCCATGGCCTAATTTTATAAATTAACAATATTTTAAACTGGTTTTAATTGTGTCTGTGTATTTTAAAGTGTTATTATAACAATCAGTAGTACTTAGTGTGCTCCTAAGATTAAGAAAAATGCGGCCTCACCACTTCCTTTCTTGTTCAAATTATAAATTTTCCATCAACACATGTTAACAGCATTAAGGTTATGCACTAGTATTTTGCGGTAAGTTCATAAACTGCTTGTTAGATCACTTTTGTACTATTGTAAATTCTTCCTTAGGCATTGAAAAACGGAATAAAAGAATCCCGAAACGTCTGACAAGATACAATGTGGTTTTAATTTCCTATAACCCATAAAGCTCTGAATATTGTGCCCAGTACTGAGGGTTGGATGATTATCCTTTTCCCAGTCAACATATTAAACTATTCTGTAACCACACGAGCTGTGAAGAGTTTTTTAAATTTACAGTATTAACGATGCATTTCTATATATATATAAAGATAGTCCCTCTCACAGCTTGTGTGGTTAGATACACAGTAAAATGTTATTTCTTGACTGGATAGGGGTTGGAAAAACTCACATGCTTTTAATAAAACATGTGTTTTGGTCCACAAGTTGTTAGCTTTTGATAATGTTTTGAATAAAAAACGAAACGTCAGGCGAAACATACAAGTGGTTTTAATTCAATCTAACCATTAAAGCTTGGTACCTGTATATATATATATATATATATATATATATATATATATATTATATATATATAGCAGTACCGCTGATGGTTAATAGCTTGACATAACTTATCAATATCGTAGACACGATTTTCGAGATTTAAGGCTTTTTTGTCAATGTGAAACTAGCAGTTGTAGATTCCAATATTATTCAAAAAATGTAATGGAACCGTATATTCTTCCCTTTAGTTTAAGCATGTCATATCTTCTACTCTTATAATATGATCCAAATAAGAAACCTTTTTATGTTTTACATTTTCTACTTGCAGAACTTTCGCAGCGTAAGGTCGTGAGCGAGCGCTAGTGATATCAAGTGTTGCAGTTAAAATAAGCGAAGGCCGGGAGGCCGTCGCACACAGCTGTATTTATTAAGCAATTCCAAGCAGATAAGTTATCTTATATTTTATTTAATACTCAACGCTATTTTATTGTTTAGCCGATATGGCATTCTCACAAAACTTTACAAATATGCAATTATCACACAACAAATCCCACCTAATTATGAAAACAATTCCCAATTGCAAACACCCCAACAAGTAGGAGCATACACACAAGCAATGCAACCAAGAAACATGCAAAATGCCATGTATTACAGTCAACCCTGGCCAAATCAACAGCACCAACAATACCAACAACAGCAGCATGTATTATCAAATACTCAATTTCCACCATTGACATTAAATAAGCAATACGAGTGGCAAATAGTAAACCACGCTACCAAAAAAAGAGTACGCAGTCCAGATGAGACAGAGGATACAGGAACAACAAGTTATTGGCTGAGTAATCCCACCCCAACTAAAAATCGATACGAAAAGTTGACAACGGATGAAGAAATGGGACAAGAACAAGAGACAACTAACAACAATGAACAAGAACAAAAACCACCACCAATATTTGTATCAAGAGTGACAACTATCCAACCGCTTACATTATTGCTTGAAACCATAGCAAAATACAGCTACACAATAAAGTCAATTAGCAACGACCAGTAAAAATCCAACCAAAAACTTAAGAGAACTTTAGTGCAATAATCAAAGCCTTAACGGAACGGAAAACGGAGTTTCATACGTTTAAACCCAAACAAGACAGACATTTCGAGTTGTTCTTAAAAATCTTCATCCATCGTCTGACATTGAATCACTAAAAAAGGAGTTAGAAAAACTTGGACATAAAGTGGTAAATACGTGGAATATCAAGCATCGCGTTTCAAAAGAACCCCTATCTATGTTCTTTATTGATCTTCAAACTAAAGAAAATAATAAAGAAATATACAATGTCAAACAACTCCAAAACTGTGTAGTGCAATTTGAAGCACCGCATGTTAAAAGAGAAATTCCACAGTGCGCGAGGTGTCAGAGGTATGGGCACACAAAGAATTACTGTTACCAACCCCATAGATGCGTGAAATGCACACAATACCATGCAACAAAAGACTGCCCAAGGAAAGATAAAGACAACGAAGTAAAGTGCGTGAACTGCAATGGCAATCACCCTGCTAATTATAGAGGGTGTTGGGTACACAAGCAACTTCAACAGAAGCTGTACCCAGCTCTGCGCCCAAAGGTTAATAAAATCCCAATAAGAATGGTTCAACCTGGGTTAATGTACTCTCAACAAGCAGCAAAAAATTCCCAGAATGCACAGTACACTAACACAACTCAAGGTGCTCCGGAGAATATATCTCAACACAGAGGGGAATTCTGTGAACTACAAATCATGATGCAGAAATTAACGGACCAGATGACTACACTATTAAACTATTAACCACCGTCATCACTAAACTGGTTTAATGGCAGAACTACTCAAACTCGCTATATGGAATGCCAACGGCGTGTGTCAGCATGCACAAGAAATTTCTTACTTTCTACAGATAAACAAAATTGATGTTATGCTAATATCAGAAGCACATATTACTAATAAAACTCATCTTAAACTATTAAATTATAGCATTTATTGTACAACGCACCCCAGCGGAAGAGCTCATGAAGGAACAGCAGTCATTATTAGGCAAAACATCAAACACCATGAATTAGAAAAGTATCAGATTATCTATAAGCTACAAACATTGCTATACAGGACCACATAGGATCACTAGTTATATCAGCAGTATACTGTCCACCCAAACATAACAACAAAAAGCAGCATTATGAACACTACTTTAAAACGTTGGGAAACAGATTCATTGCCGGTGGCGACTTTAATGCTAAAAGCCCATTGTGGGGATCAAGATTTACCACAACAAAAGGCAGAGAATTGGTAGCTGCACTAAAAAATTATAACTTAAATTGTCTAGCAACGGTGAACCTACATACCAACAGATCTTCGGAAGATACCTGATGCCATTGACTTCGCAATTAAAAAAGGAATAAATGTGAAACAGTGCAAGATCGAAACGTCCCTAGATCTTTCTTCGGACCACTCTGCTGTTTTGATAACCGTGTACACAAAGATACAACACAAACAAAAGCAACCAACGCTACACTCCAGGCATACTGACTGGGATGCATTTAGAACGCATTTGGATGAATCCATCACTTTGAATGTGCCTCTAAAATCTAAAGAAGATGTAGACCATGCAGTTTATGAATTAACAAAAATCATACAAGAAGCCGCCTGACAGGCAACTCCTGATGTTCATACAGCGCAAATCCCAGAAGTTTGCCCGGTAATAGTTAAAGAAAAAATAGCGGAGAAACGCAAACTACGTAAGAGATGGCAAATCACGCGAATGGCGGCGGACAAAACAAAGTTTAATAAGGCAGCACAAGATCTCAAACACTTACTGTTCGACATTAAAAATCAATCGGTACAAGAGTATCTCAGCAATCTCACCGCTACAGAAGCTACTGAATATTCATTGTGGAAAGCCACTCGAAAATTAAAACGACCACAACAAACGTCACCACCTGTGAAAGATGAAAAGGGGCAATGGGCTAGAAACGACAAGGAAAAAGCCACTGCTTTTGCTAAACATCTAGAAAACCTGTTTAAACCGTTTCCTTCACATCTAAGTGCAGACGAAGAAAGTGAAATTTATAATTTTCTCGAGGCACCGTTCCAACTAGAAATGCCTATTAAACATGTCACACAGCTAGAACTAGAGCAAACTATAAGAAGCCATTGTAACCCAAACAAATCACCAGGTTGGGACCTAATTACAGGAAAAGTACTTCAAGAACTCCCGACTAAAGGTCTCAAAGCTATAACCTTAATATTTAATGCAATTCTCCGCTTAACATACTTTCCTAGCCAATGGAAAGTGGCGCAGGTAGTCATGATCCCGAAGCCGGGAAAAAACACAAACAATATAGAATCGTACAGACCGATAAGTCTTTTGCCGGTACTGTCCAAGTTATTTGAAAAACTACTACTAAAACGACTGAGGCCAATACTAGATGAAAGAAAACTTGTACCCGATCACCAGTTCGGATTTAGAACGCAACACAGCACGACGGAGCAGATACATAGGATTGTTAATACTATCAACGATGCTCTGGATTCTAAAAAGTATTGTTCATCTGTTTTCCTAGACGTCAAGCAGGCGTTTGATAAAGTATGGCACGAGGGCCTATACTACAAACTTTAAAAAAAACGTTGCCACATCAGTTCTACGAAATAATTAAATCCTATCTAGTAAGCAGATGGTTCCTGGTCAAACAGGGTAGTACAACCTCCAACTTGCACCCTATTACTTCTGGAGTGCCCCAAGGGAGTGTATTGGGTCCAATTTTGTATACGCTCTACACAGCTGATATTCCCACAACCAATCTATCAATTACTGCCACCTTTGCGGATGATACAGCCATACTGACATCAGATGCCGACCCTACCATTGCATCTGCTCACCTCCAGGATAACCTAAACTTGGTCGAGGATTGGCTGAGAAAGTGGAAAATACAGGTTAACACTTCCAAATCGACACACGTTACGTTTACCTTAAGGCGAGGTACCTGTCCACCTGTAAATCTTAATAATACCTTGATTCCACAAAACGAGGACGTTAAATATCTTGGGATACATTTGGACCGACGGCTAACATGGCGCAAGCACATTTTTACGAAAAGGAAGCAACTTGGCATTAAATTCAGCCGAATGTATTGGCTACTTGGCAGAAAATCGCAACTGAAATTGGAAAACAAACTTTTACTCTACAAGGCCATTCTCCGTCCAATCTGGACATACGGTATTCAGCTGTGGGGTACTGCCAGTACCTCTAATATCGAAATCCTTCAAAGATTTCAGAATAAAGTGCTCAGGTGTATTGTCAACGAGCCGTGGTATGTGCCTAACAACATTATACAAAACGATCTCAGTATTGAGTCAGTGCGGGACGTTATAACGGGTCATTGTGTCAAATACCAAACTAGGCTGTCTGTGCATCCAAATAATCTAGCAGCCAACCTTCTGGATGATAGTGCTACGCCAAGAAGACTAAAACGTTTTAAACCTTCGACCTGTTAACGAGGTTTAATTAGTCTGTAATTTTCTGTATATATAGCCTAAGATGTTGTAAACTCACGGAAGACAGACTAAACTTTTGCGAAGTCCAATACACTCTGGAAGAAAGTGATAACCAGCAACGACCTATTACGGTTGACGAAATTTTAAAAGCCTTGAAATTTATGAAAAGTAACAAAGCTCCAGGTCCTGGAGGTTTACCCATTGAGTTGATTAAGTACTCCCCCACTATAGTACTAGAAACATTAAAAGAAATATTTAACAAATGTTTACAAGGGGCTGAGGTCCCAGAAGAATGGAAACTAGCATATGTAAGTTCCATACACAAGAAGGGTTCTAAAATGAATTGCGAAAATTATAGAGGAATCAGTGTTACTTCCTCAGTGGGTAGATTGTATGGACGAATTTTGAAAGCGAGAATTGAGCAAGAATTTAAGGAGTCAGAGGAGCAAAGCGGCTTTAGACCTGGCAGATCTTGTATAGATAACATCTTCTGTTTGAAACAGTTAGCAGAAAAACCATTCCACACAACAAAGAACTACATTTAATATTCATTGATCTAAAGAAAGCCTACGATAGCGTACCAATAAATCAGTTGTGGAAAGCAATGAAGAGCGAAGGCATTACTACTACGTATACAAATGCTGTGAAACAATTATATAAAGAGACAAAGAGCAAGATAAAAGTAGGCCAAAGTATTTCAGAGGAGTTTTACGTTAATAAAGGACTGCGACAGGGATGTTGTATCTCTCCCACGTTGTTTAAGATATATATTGACAAGGCTTTAACAGAATGGAAGAAAAAATTTAGCACAATGGGAGTTCAAATCAATGAGAAAACAATATACAGTTTGCTGTTTGCCGATGATCAAGTAATTCTAGCAGAAGACGAAGACGACGCGAACTATATGTTCCGAAAATTAGTAGAAAGTTTTGAATTGTGGGGGCTAGAAATAAACAGGGATAAAACGAAATACATGGTAATTGGAGCAGAGGGACATGACCTAGTAACTGATAGAGGAACTATTCAACATGCAACAGAATATAAGTACCTTGGAGTCACACTAACATCAGATGGACGAGACACGCAAGAGATACAGAACAAAATCAGACGGGGAAAAAACGTTATTAAGCAGCTACACCCTGTAATATGGAACGACGCACTGACAACGAAAACGAAGAAACATATATTTAACACGTTTGTAGAAAGTACGGTAACATATGGAGCAGAAATATGGACACTGACAAAAAAGGAAAAGGAAAAGTTAAATGCCACTGAGATGATGTTTTGGAGACGATCATGTAAAACAACAATTATGGACAGAGTACCAAATGAACAGATAAGAGAGAAGATGGAAGTACAAGAGTCTCTTCTAGAAAAAATAGAAAGAAAACAGCTCCTATGGTACGGCCATATGAAGAGAATGAACATAGATAGACTGCCACAGCAAGTATGGGAGTGGAAGCCTCAACGCAGAAGAAAAAGAGGAAGACCAAGAAAGAGTTGGAACACAGAGATCGCGGAAGCAATGAGAAAAAGAGATTTGACAGAGGAAACTGTCGTCGATAGAAAGGCATGGAGATTGGGATGCGGTAAACGGCCACGATAGCTGTAGAAAAACCGCTAATATATAATATATATATATGTTGTAAACTTTGTAATGAATCCTACAATTAGTTAGATAATTAGTAATTAAGAGAATGGTCACTGGACTATTCTCGGCATGTCTGTAGATCTCCTAGTATATAATACACCATTTACCTATTGTTCTATTGTAACAGATAGTAAATTGACTAATACGTTAAATAAAATAAAAAATAAAAAAAAACATTTTCTAATAACCCTTGATCGACTCCAGCTCTCCTTACAACCTATTCATTCGTTATGTGATCCATACACGATATGCGAAGTACATTTCTATGCCAATTTAAAAAAAAGTAAATTTTGTTCTATGTTCTTACGAATTTCTATCGCAGTAATGTCAATATGTCCTGGAAACTTTACAATTCCTTCAAAAATTTCCAAACTATTATAGCATTGGCTTATATCTTTATCTAACACGTTTAAGTTAGTAGACTCCAATTAGATAGATTTTAGACCCATAAAGTAGCCCATAACACACTAGTGAGATAACAAGCATTAGTCACTCGCTGGTATATTGCTGGTAGCAGTCAGTCTATGTCAAATTTTAGGTTAGCGGGTTAGGTTTTGGTTCAGTCTCTGTCAAATAGCAAACGAAACCTAACCCGCTAATCTCGAATTTGACATAGACTGCCAGTACAACACGTATTATAGGCGATTCTATTTATACATTTATTTGATCTGTCGGTACTTCAGCTTACTCCCAACTAATTTGCCACTTCGACATTTTACAGCTGTGAATAAAAAATTCGTTTTTTACTTTCTCGCATACGGTAGTATAGGGAAAGTATTGTAATCGTCAAAAAAATCGACTTCGAGATTTTGACGAATCTTGACGTTTTAGACCTCCTAGGGCCGGTTGCAGAAAGCAATGTTAAGTCTCGTGTTAGCTAACATCGCGTCAAAGTGAACAAAATCGCATCAAATCTCAAATCTTTATGGTAACTAATACATTAGTAAACAAAATTTGATGCGATTTTGTTCAATTTGACGCGATGTTAGCTAACACGAGACTTAACATTGCTTTCTGCAACCGGCCCCTAGAGTCCGAAAAAACCATTTTTCGAATTATGTCTGTGTGTGTGTGTATGTGTGTGTGTGTGTGTGTGTGTGTGTGAACACGATAACTTAAAAACGAAATAAGCTAGACCCTTGAAATTATGTACATAGTCATTATTCAAAATTTGTAGATTCCTGTCAAATTTGAGCGAAATAGGTTAACCGGAAGTGGCACTTTACCAAAACAGGTAGCGGTACCTATTCAAGTAAAGTACCAGTTTGCTTCGAGATATTTGAACAAAATTTTGTACATACATTTCTTATGTAGAAAAACTACCAGATATTACATTTCAGCATGATCGGTTAACCGGAAGTGGCATTTTACCTAAACAGGTAGCGGTATCCATTCAAGTAAAGTACCAGTTTGCTTCAAGGTATTTGCAAGAAAGTCTAGGGGTGCACACTCCCGATTTTTCTATCGGGTGTTCAAATAAATTATGCCTCTACAGTGTTATGGCTTTCTGATCCTCATATGAAGAGGTGTCATTAATTTAAACACCCGTTTATTGAGTTGTTGGAATTTTTTTATGTACGTGTGGGTTATTACAATAGTATTTTGCAGTAGAAGTACGTTAGGTTAGCCTTTCCGGCCGAGCCAGAGAGTTTGTTAGACGAGCTCGAAGAGCGAGTCGAATAATACTGGCGAGGCAGTAAAGGTCCTAACGGACGTGCATTGTGCAATAGTTTGTGTAATACCTACGTACAATTCGGTCATACCTATCTTTTTTTATTTATTTTCATCAAAACGCTAGATTTTTGTAATAACGTTTTAAAATGATTGAGAGTGCGAGAGACGTTGCAACTGTTGTTTATAAATATCATTTATCGGTTTCAGGATATTAAGCCCTTGTTTACATATACAACCGTAGGCTGGTAACTAGATCATAACTTATCTGTAGGGTTAAAGAATATTACCCTACATGGCAACCATAACCATATAGCAACCGATAAACTATTGAACAAATCACGGATGTTATGAATCATAACTGCCTTAGAAGTTTTAAAATCCTCGCTCTACGAGCTCGGATTTCAAAACATCTGCGGCAGTTATGATACTCATAACATTCCTAGATATGTTAATAGCTATTATTTCCAATTTTGTGTATGGCTATAAGCAGGTGACAAACGTCACTTTGATGATTGGCATACAATTTAGCAGGCCGTAATCTTTACGCACACTTTTTACGGCCGGGCCTTAAAGAGGTTGCTTACGTAGTAGTAAACAGTCCTTAAAGAAATATTTTACAAGTAGGTATTACAAAAACCACTTTTCTCGCGGGACTTATGTGTAATATAACGTACGTATACCTTAAATAGCTATTCATCGCACTCTTCGTGTAACCAACCACTACAACTTCTTGATATTTATCAAAAAGTTGTTTTCCTCGTAATGTCTGCCTTGCATTATAGCGTGACTTACGAACTTAGTGATATTTGAGGGTGATGTGGTTCCCCTATATAAGCAACAAGTATTTTTAAGCCAAAATATATACCCCTTATTTCGTGTCCATTGTTTCATCAGTAGAATAAGAATCACGGCCATCCTCTCGTTCTAATTCCTCCAATTAAATAATAAATGGATAAATACTTTCGACCGAAATGTTTCTCATGTTTTTATTCCAATCATCTAAAATTAATTTGTGGTAATAATTGCATATTCTACCGTTCATTTTGAACAACCATCACGCCTTAAATTAACCACTCAGACCTTCGGAAAAGGTTGACAATTGATATGTTTATTACAAGAAGTTTTACAATACCGCCAAGTCATTTTTATTGCGTTGTATTAGCAATGGTATAGGACTATTTTAAGTACCTCATGCCCAGGTTCTATTAAAATGCCATCTATTAGATGTTGTCTATCGCTGTTTAATCTAATAGGTATTATTTAGTTCCAAGGCTGCGTTTTCATATTTTTGATCTAAATTTTGACATTATAATTAATCAACCATTCTCGTATTTAACTTTTCTTTCCTACAAATTTAGGAGTATTGTCCAATTGTAGCGTCTGATACGGTGCATTGTCCATGGCTAAAACATATTTAGATTGCAGATTAACCTAAGCAGGAATAAGTTGATGAAACACCTAATTTCGAAAAATGTCGCTTTTATTGCTTCATGATAACCTTTGTCATTAAGAATTAAGTAACTTTTCACACCTTTCTAAAAATCCGAAACAAGTCCCCGTGTGTAAACCTGTAAATCTTTTATTTTTGGATCTAAATTTAAATGGAATGTTTTTTTTAATTTTGCGTTCATGTAAATGACTATCTCACCTACGAAAATAAATAATTATTAAATTATTAAGAAAAGTGAAAAGAAAATGGCTGACTATAAGTATACGTAACTTAAGAAATGAGAAACTTCCCTAGATATAATGACGATGGGCCTGTTGCGATGCTTGTCTGCGAAGAGAGAAGTTGATGCCGGTACCTGGGCATTGAGGTTCTTTAGGGTTGGATATGCTACTTATATACAGGGTGTCTCGCGAAGTTCTCCCGGCACTTAAGAAGGATGTCCTTGAGATCATTTCAAGCAAAAAGTTCATACGAACATGTGTCCTATGCTGAGTATTTACTGAGCTATACACATATCAAGCTAAATTAATCTTAAATAATTTTTATTTCTACAACATCAAACATAACAAAATAAATGACTGTAGACTAATAATTTAAAAGGACGTAATCATAGATGTTCAAAAATTCCACCTCCTACTTCAATGCTTTTAGCCGCACGCCTGTGAATACCTCGCGTTCCATTCATTACCTTAGCATGGCTGTCTTTTATTTGTGCTGCAGCGTTCAAAACTCGCAGGATTAAAGCTTCGCCTGTTTCTACTTTCTCTTCGTACACCAACTCCTTTATCCAACCCCATATATTGTAATCTAAGGGATTTAGATCTGGAGATCTGGCCGGCCAATTGTGTGGCCCACCTCGACCAATCCAATTCTGAGAATAGGACACATGTTCAAATAAACTTTGTTGCTTGAAATTATCTCAAGAACATGCGCCTTAAGTGCCGGGAGAAATTCGAGAGACACCCTGTATTGGTAATACTACAATTTACTTTCCTTATAATAATTACAACAGATGATTTATTAAACAGATTAGATAATGATAATATTCACACATTTACATTAAGTTATATAAACGAATTGCCAAACAGACTTTCAACAAACTCAAATAATAAAAACAAGTTTTTTTGAGCAATTGTAAGTATTAACTGCAGAATTATATTCATTATTTAAGCGTATTATACTCACTGAAACATGGTTAATAGAAAATATAGACTATTTCAGCCCAACTGGATGCACAACTTTCTATAACAGTAGATTCAATAAATGTGAAGGTGTCGGGGTACTTGTTAGGGCATATTTTCTTGTAGCTATTAATAAATCTGAACATGATGGCAACAACAATATAATAAAATTACAAATAACAAAATACATACATAAAATATGGTGTAACATCTATTTATAAATCACCTACTTATAATACCAATAATGTATTAAACGAACTTTATCAAGGGTCCGGCAGAATGACCGGCCCTATTTAAATTGTTAATAACTGTTTCAAATTTTAAAATATTTTTAATTTTTTTTTCAAAAATGTAAACACTTGCCAATTTTAGTTACAATATAATTTATTTAGTAAAAATATTAAGTTTTGAAAATAACATTACTCAAACTCAAATTTCAATTTCACACTAATACCGATTAACCTAATCTTTAATTTGATTGAATTCATCAAGTTGGGCCTATCAGACAGAACTCTTCGCCGTACTTTAAAAGATTTAAAATTTCATCCTTACAAAGTTCAAGTCGTGCACTAATTACTACAACGAGATTTAGAAGTTCGGGATACGTTTTGTGAACAATCCCTTCAACTACTGAATAATTATCAAATTAATTTGGAGCAAGTGTTAATATTTTTAATAAATAAATTATATTGTAACTAAAATTGGCAAGTTTTTACTTTACAGTTTTGAAAAAAAATATTTTAAAATTTGAAACAGTTATTAACAATTTAAATAGGGCCGGACCCTGTATAAAAAAGTTTTTAATTTGGAGAATGAATTAATATTGAATATTAGGTTACTTAAATGTTGATATTTTAAATTACAATGGCATCAATACACATAACTATGTGGATATTCTTTCAAGACATGAGTATACTACTTACATAAATAAACCTACTAAGAATAACAAAATATGCTTATCTTAAATTTTTTTAAGCAAGCGTTTGTAAAGGTCAAATTACACCCGTGACATTAAATTCAAAAATAACTGATCACAAACTTCTTGTTCTAAATATTAGTTCGAAGTAAATCAGACACATTTGACGATATGCAAGATGCAAAAGTTCGGCCATATCTGAAGATAATAAAACTCGAATAAAAATTTTATTGCAATAATTCAAGGCGAAATTGAAAAATGTAGTTATATCACAATATTGCCCCATATATTTCGAACGCGAAAACCCTGGATTACAAATGACATAATTAAATCAATTTCCATCAGAGGTAAGTTATATCATCAAATTGTCTTATATCCACTTAATAATGTAATAGTTGAAACATGTGAAAGGTATAAATCAACAATAAATTCTCTAATTGTGAAAACCATAAGCAAATGCTACTGTCAAAAAACTAGCTCAATAAAAACTCCCCTAAAAAATTATGGAATATTGCTAAAGAAGCATTAAAAAATTAACCACAAGAACAGACAGTGAATTCTTTCGTACTGCACCAAGTGTATCAAAATTATTTTTCTCAGGTAAAATTAATTTGTAGGACCTGCGTTTGAATACCTTATTGCCGTCACAGCTGCTAGCCCGGCCACCTCAGATATGGTATTATAAAAGTGATCATAATGGGTTTGTTTCAAATCGCACGTTATATTATGGTTTGTAAACCGCGTCACCTGCAGCTAATTAAGCATTTTCAAAGAGCACCGCACATATGTCCTATCGGAATAGGTCTCCTGTAGTGGGACCTTCCACACCATCCCAGCATTTAAAACTCAATAAAATATTGCTTTCTCCATATCAACTCTGCTAAACTCTATTCATTATAGTCCCGGATTGTCAAAAATTACGTTTTATGGTAGCACTGTTGAATTTTTATTGGTTTTTTTGTTACTACTAGGTTGAAATGTGCGTTTTGGTTACCTGGCAACTTTTATGTATTTTTTCTTAAGTCAGCTAGAAATAAAAAATATTTTGATTTAACCGTAACCTATAATTTATAGTTTTGACATTAGTAACTTAATTAATTGTTCCTAGTTACCCATAGCTTGACTTAAAAGTATTAACCATGATATAAAGGATTGTTTTTAATTGGATTTTGACATTGACAATCCAGGACTATAGTGAATAGAGTTTAATTTTATTTTATGAGGTGAGCGTACGTTCTTCCACAAGCTAGACGTAGCAACCTGTTAAACCTGTTGCAGATAACAAATGAGCTTTATTTGTTTATCCTCTCATATGGTGTGTGTCAAAACTGATTATTTGTATTTCGTGTTACTTTTTATAACCTTACACACTTTAAGATAATTAAGAAAATTGAGAAATTGAGCGGATGGCCCAGCGAGCAAATGCTCGACTTTCAGGCTGCCGGCCCGGGTTCGAATCTCGGCGACTCTAGAGTTTAAACATCGTACGTTCCCCGGCTACCACACTAACACCTGCGGTGGTCGTTAACCTCTAACAAGGAAACTCTTCCTCACTTTCGACGGGCATGGCTAGCCACCTACCCGGCCTAAGGGCAAAGAGGGCTCACAGAACCACTTTGTGGTTAAAACAGGCCACTGGCCTTTAATAAGAGGAAGAAGAAGGGAAATTGCGGCCAGCTAGGGGTTATCGCACAAAACTTTTGGATACTTATATTGAATCAAACTATACGACTGGTTGCAGACCACACGAGAAGGAAAGTAAGTAGTACGAAGAGGTTTTTACAAAAAGTAAGCAGACGGTTACATTTCCAGCTAAAATGCAGCAAAATAATGAGCACAAAATTCACACATCAAAATGGTCTAGGGGACAAGGCCAATTCCAATTCCAGCCCAAACCATAACTGTTTGAATAGAAAAACGGAAAAGAATAGCAGAGACAATTCAAAAAATTATAAAGTGTTGCAAAAGGTGAACAAGAAAAATCACAGTTGCCTGCTACGGAACACATTATATGGAAACAAGGGATTTAATAGCGGAATCACAGGAAAAGATAGAAAGGTGGAATGAGCACTTTGAGAAGGCACCGAACGCACAGAGAAAGCCGTCGAAGATAAAAGAGAAGAGATCATGCAGAGGAAAAAAGAAGTAGAAATACCAGACGAGGAAGACAAGTTTTCTGTAAGTAAGATGAAGTTGAGTAAAGCAGCAATACCAGACAATATAACCCTGGAAATGATAAAGTACCTGTCAGATGTAGTACTACAAGTCCTAAGGCAATCAAGCAATGATTGTTACAAAAGAAATAAGTTGCCATTATACTGGGAAACCTAAATTATCGTATACAAAAGGGAGACCCTAAACTATATAACAACTATGGGCGCTTGTCATTATCAAGTCTACAAGGTAAAATTGACGAGAGAATAGTAGAATAACTTCTAAGAAACTAGGAAGTAGAAAGGGAGCTAGAAGAGGGGCAAAGTGGCTTCAGAGCTGTAATTTTTTTTACTGCAAAAGAAGCTACAGAAAAAATTGTAGACCACAACAGAAATATGGTCTTTATTGATTTAGGAAGCGCCTTTGATCGGATACCGATTATTTGGCAAAAACCAGGGGACGGAGATATTAGTAGCTTTGATAAGCTCAATGGAAAGTTTCTATAGCAAGAATTCCAAGGGCCATGTTAGACAGTGTAGTTCTTCTACTGGAATTATGAAAGAGTACAGACAAGAGATGAGGCAATATACGATTGGATATAAAAACCTTCAAGGAGAAGAGGTAGATACACTAACATACGCAGATTACCTAGTGTTGTACGCACCTACATAAGCAGATGTACAAAATAACCTAAAAACATAAAACGAAACACTTGAGAAGAAAGGAAATAGACGAATAGAAATTGAAGAATTAACTTTAGAATTTGTATCTAACTATAAATTGGAATGATACGTAAATGATAAAGGCACAATAGAAGCAAAATTTTAAACATCAAAATAAGAAATACATAAAAACCGTCTCATTTGCTAGGTAAATTTTTCGTAAATAGAAATACAAATACTCAAAAACAAAAATTCAAAAATTGCTGAATTTCCACTGTATTTGTATCGCGCGCTTATTGCGATGCGCGGTATACAATTTCACGAGACCCTTTAGGCCACTGAACACCTGTGATAAGTTCCCTGTCGCAGTCCTGAGCTGCAGATAAATATTTTTGGCTGCTTTCCATCTATGAGAAACCCACGTAGGAGAGCTCCAGAACACCGCAGTAAGTACACGCTCATTTTGTAAAAAGTCAGTAGAATTCTGTTGACGATACAGGCAATTATTCCAGCGATAAGTTATTCATCGACAATTCAGTTTAATTGTATCAACTTGCATAGCTGGCGATCGGGCTTTCTTTTGTCAGTTCAGCTGATAATATGTTTGTTGGCGGGCTTGATTTTACCTTATTCCTTTGTAAAATGTTGTTATGGTTTTTAATTACAACTATATTAATAATTATTTGAAATTATAATTTGTGGTTTTATTGAATGTGTTAATGTTTCCAGTAATTTCATGACATTGTGATTTAGATTTGATTCTAATCCGTTTGCTTACAATTTTCCACAGTAGAGCGTTAGGTTTTATCTAGACTTATTCTTGACATTTGTGTAATATGTTTTGTATAATTACGATTTATAGCTGTAACACTGTTTGAGATTAAATTTACTTACTGTTACTAGTATATTTCTTGTTTATCTATACTTACGACATTCATGAACCTGCGTTTTATTTAGATCTAGATAGTAAAGTTAGACGCATCCAAGGTGGGTGGTGAACTGATTTGTTAGCTGTACTTGTGTTTCTTGTGTGAATAACGACTGGCGCCCGTTTGCATTAAATTTGTTGAGTGTTTTTGGTAACCTTAAGAACCGTTGCCTGGTCCTTATTCACGCCATGTTCTGCTGGAGGTTTAGGCTAGCCAGCCTGTGTTCACCCCTCATTTAAGTGTGGAATTGGTGGCACAAGACTACCCAAACGGGTGTTGAAATTCAAACCGTATGGTAGACAAATGGACACACCACGAGCTACGTGGTAAGCTAACATAGGAAAAACATTAAGGATGAGAGACTTCGGTAAGACTTCCTGATACTTGGTATGTATGCCATGTACGTTTGATAATGTATTATTAATTTACCTTTGTCGTTGTGCCGCGCTCTTCCAAATATTTTAATCCAAGTTCCGAAGTTTTTAAATTCTTTTACCATTTTAAAAATTATTATTGGTGCTGAAGGACTAGTTATTTTTAGTTCCCTCGTCTGAAAGACGAAGGAAGTATTGTAATCACGAAAAAATCACCTTCCGATATTAGTTCAGATCTTCACGTTTCAAGGTCCCTAGATGACGAAAAAGTGGTTTTCTCAATTCCGCCAGTCTGTCTGTCGGTCTGTCTGTTGGCAGCATAGCTCAAAAACTATTTGAGGAAGACGATATTTTGCATTATATATCTTCTTCTTCCGCAGTCTAAGTTGGCCACTGCTGGACATAGACCTCCCTCAGATCTTTCCATTCATTTCGGTCTTGTGCAGTCTGGATCAAATTACTTGATATCCTTTTGATATCGTCCGATCACCTGGTTGGAGGTCTGCCTCTACTTCTGTATGCCTCCTGTCTCGGCCTCGCATGAAACCGGTACAATTTCATACAAATATATACAGGGTGAGCACCTTAAAAAAATAAAAGTGTTGTTTATTTTTGGGTTAATTTTGAAATAAAAGGAAGTAATAACTTTCGCATAGGTCAAGCTTTACAATTGCCGAAAATAAGACTCAACCGATAAAGGATAATGTCACAAAAGAGTAAAAATGCTTCAATCATAACACCGTGACGTTCCACAGAGGCGCGCGCCGGACGTATCTGGAAGCGACTCGGTAGCGCAGTTGGAATTTTGCTGTAGTTAGATCCGCTGCGGATATACGGTTGGGATCGAGCGATCTGCAGAGCTGTAGATGTGGCGGGTTCAAACCCCAGCGGGATACATTTTTTGTTAATTTGAAAATGTATTTAATTTATTAGAAACATGAAGATATTTTTACTCCTAAAGATATGGCTGATGTCTACCTACTTAGGATAAAAAATAAATTATCAATCAACACATAAATTATGAAAATTTTCCCCCAGATAATTCGACCATATTTTTATCCCCAGTAACTAATGACGGAATAAGTAATTTAATGAACACCATATCATCAGAAATAGAGAACTTGACTAACGCAAACTTAAAATCAATTAAAGAAGAAAACAATAGTTTATCTAACCAATGCAGTTTTGTATGAAATCAAGTCCTAAACACTGATATATGTCCAGATGTTTAATGTGCGGTTGTTGAAATGGCAGTGCAATACCAGTTTTACAAATTTGGTTAGCTACGATTAAAATATGTAATTAAACCTTCTACACGGCTAAAGTTTGCTGAATGTGTTTTTTGATGGCACCTACCAAGAGCCATCGTACCATTGGATAGAAATTGTAATTACTAGTCTAACGATGCGCACTATGCCTTACTTTATATTTATTTAAAACTGAAAGATGCTTAATTAATAAATTTTTAAAATAAGATTGTGATACCTAAGCAGCTGTCGTATGTAGTTTAAGCCTTAGATTCCGGAAAACATAAAACATGTAGGGCGATCTCTTAAAAAATCAAACCTAATAACATTTCCGGTAAAAGCAGAAGTTGGATATTCTTGCAACAAATTTAATGCAAATCCATTCATACGTAAATGAGATAGAGACATGGCTCTTATCTCATTGCCACCCGGTATACCTCGTACATCAAACATAAACAACAAATAACAGATCAGTGGAAAATTACAGTTATTTCAATTAAGTGATATATATTAAAAATTGTTGCCAGTCCTGCTAGTTTTGAAATTAATAAAACCTTGCTATATCTTCGAAAATATAAGACAAGGAATGTTTGTGTAACTTTTTTCCTACTCAGAATTGTCCTATTAATAACGTAACATGGTGTTAGTAAGTAATTTTTGCAGTACAGATATATATCCATGCCAATGCATTTTTTATGAATTACATAAGCGACACATTGGTCAGATTTGTCAAGGTCATTGTTAGACCCTATGCAACATTAAATAACTAAAATTATATAAGCATTGGTATTATAAAGTCTGTGGTAAAAGATTGGAACAAATAAGCCACTTGTACTTAGTGGGACACACGAACGTTAATTAGTTGGAATATTACACTCAACTGTCACATAATTGATATCATTCAAGGAGAACCATGCATTTTTTGAAAATTGACCAATACTGAACTGATTACCTGGTAAACACTCTAGGGATCCTTATCAAGCGATAAACGCCCTAGGGATGACTATCGACCCCGTGAATGGTGTCATAATTGGAAGTAGAATTGCAAAAAACAAGCAACTTGAGTCTTTTTGCGTTATTAGGTCAATTCTAAATCATAATTCGTATACTGTTTTTATGTAATAATCTTCAAAATATAAACTCGAGCGACATACTTACAAATAATTTTCCCCATCAAAAGAGTTATGGTGCTGGTCTCCCCCTTGTTATATTACTAAAGATTATTACACACAACTGTCACATGACTGATATCAGCCATTGAATACCATGCATTTTTTAAAATCGACCAATCCCGAACTGATTACCTGATAAGCGCCCGTGGGCTGCTTACCAAGCGCTAAGCTCTCTAGAGATGATTATCGACCCCGTGGATGGTATCATAATTAGAAATAGAAATGCAAGAAACGAGCAATTTGAGTTTTTTGGCATTATTAAATCAATTTTAAATCATAATTCCTATACTGGTTTTGTGTAATAATCTTCAAAATATATACGCGGGCAACACACTTACATATAATTTTGCCCGTGCCAAGAATCATCATGCTGGTTGCCCTTAGAAAACTGCCCTCGGGCAAGCCCTCGGGACAGTTTTCATTGCAACCAGCACTCCACCCTTGGCGTGTGCAAATTTATCGGTAAGTATGTGTCGCCCTTGTTATATTACTATTGATAACACCTGCAACCACGTTTTTATTGGTGCAATAAACAATAGGGAAACGTTTTTTTCGAATGAGGTGTATCGCAAACCAATGAATCTTTAGGTATATTTAGTGTTATAATTATAATAGGATCCTTATTCTTCGTATATCGATTTATATGAGAAACAGCTGGAAATATTCTAAACAACATTAGACCGCTCAAAAAGCATTAAAGAAGGCAGTTAAATGTTGATTAAATAACAAGTAAAACAAAAATGGGCGTTGTGTCCAAGGTGGACTTTATGACCAAATGCGAAGGTGGACGTTGTGACCAGAGTGGGCGTTATGGCGGTGGACGTTGTGTCCAAGGTGGACGTTGTGACCAGAGTGGGCGTTATGGCGGTGGACGTTGTGTCCAAGGTGGACGTTGTGACCAAATTTGAAAGTGGACGTTGTGACCAGAGTGGGCGTTATGGCGGTGGACGTTGTGTCCAAGGTGGACGTTGTGACCAAATTTGAAAGTGGACGTTGTAACCAGAGTGGGCGTTATGGCGGTGGACGTAGTGACCAGGGTGGACGTTACGACCAACGCCTTAATTTGGTTTTTAAATTATTTAGTGTCACAACGTCGGCGAGGAAAGTTTTGAGTAAAGCCCTTTACAGATTTTTGTCAAAGTTTTCTTCCCCCAGCTACAAGGCATGGATAGAGAAAAAATATAGAAGCGCTAAATGAGTTTAGTAGATGTAGAACATTTTAGCTCATATCTAGATCTTAATTATGACGTGTTTGAATATTTCAATGCTCTAAATATTTCTTTCTTTGACCGCTTGTTAATTTCAATATTAATGAATTATTTTTCCTAAAAAATGATGGATTAATAGACGTCATTAATACACTGTTTTTGATTAATACACTCTTTTTCATTAATTAACTGTTTTTTAAAAAACGATGGATTAATAGATCTATTAATACACTATTTTTGATTAATACACTCTTTTTCATTAATTAACTGTTTTAGTAATTTTGACGTTTTGATGATATTTTGCATGGAGGTTAGTTGTATTAATCACATTTTTCGCCACAAAAAAAGATTTTACGGTCAACGAAAAAATTTTGTAATCAACTCGTTTGTTAATGAGTGATTAATAATCTCAACTATTAAAGGCACTCGCTATCGCTCGTTCGTGCTTTAAACAGTTTCGATTATTAATCGCCTTCATTAACACACTTGTTGGTTAAATAACTATTACTTAAGGATTATTATTGAAATGAGGACTATTAATAATCGAATACAAAGAGTACAGACTTTATTATGTAAGAAAACAACCTAAAAGGACATCTAATTAAAAGTGCGACAAAAACTTGGATTGATATGCCAAATTTAGAATAACAGATAGCTGCAAAATAGGTATTTTATAGATACCTAATAAATATTCAACAAAGCAAAAAGAAGCAATCTAACGGTTTAACAATAAAATAGTTTTATAAAAACAAGTTCATTTTGTACACCGAAACACAAAAGTTTTGATAATTATTCGTTGCTCGATAGAAGTCACATGTCCACAAAATTAATTTACAAATTAATTCATTATGATGCAACCTTCTATTATTATTGCTTTAATTTTAAACATATTTGTTGAAATTACATCTACAACAGGCGCTTCTAAAATCATTTACTAATTCAAAAACAAAAATTATAATTGGATGACAGTGACATCCTCTACTCGTTCTAATACTGCAGCTTGCATTTTAAGAAAATCAGTTACCAAAAGCAGCAATAATAAAACTTAACTTAAATTCTAGGTGTGGAGTGGACCGATCTGTAGCTTATAATAAACTTAACGCTAAACCTGCTTTTAAAAACTCATCGTAAACACAATCAATAAAATAAATCATTCGAGTAGCGGGACCTGTTGACGTCTTTTTCAATATATACGAGTTTTATGCAGATCAATGGGATCTGGGCGACACGTTCGTATAAAAGCCCAGTCAGTACTGGAATAGACATAGTCTGATTTCAGCTGATCTAATCAAAACTACCCTCCAAGATGTACAAGCTGGTAAGTTCCATTCTAGTTTCATTATATTTTTCATATACGTTAACAACTTATTGATCTAATTATTGCAGTTGATCTTCGCCGCCCTCTTGGCCTTCGCCTTGGCTGCCCCCACCCCCGACCCCCAGGTCCTAGTTCACTCTGGACTAGCTAGTGCCGTCATCGCCCCAGCAGCTTGGACCAGCGAAGTTGTTGTCGCTCCTCATCATTGGGTTCATCATTCTGGAGTTGTTATCGTCTAAGTGCGACCACCCTGCGTGAAATGGCCAACTCCTTAATTTATATTAAATTTCTCAATCAGGCAGTACTGTCAATTTGTATATTACTTTTATGAGCATTGCGAAATATAAAATTTTATATTTGTATGTTTTAGTGTTATTTACAAGGGTTATTTAACCAATCAAATGATTTTGGTAGAGGATAGGTTAATAAAATAATAGAATACGTAGAAAGGAAAACTGGAAAACCAGCTATGCTTTCTGCAGATGGATATAAAATCTATCTCATACTGCTAATACCGCAACATTTTGCATCCCGTATGAACTTAGGTATTTAAAAGTGGACTAGCAAAGACGCATTATAGACTGATAAATAACATGAGCATCTCCATTTACACAGTTTAATAAGGAATATTTCGAGCCTTTGCTTTCTCACGTTTAGTAAAGAGATACAATGGAGGCTAGTGCAATTGTGTTTTTAGAAATTTTTATTTACTTGGGATTTTAATGCAAGATACTACTACACCCAATGATTTGGTGACAAAGACATCAACCCTCTTAGCAATGAAAGTGCTGGTACAACAAATTACAGTTACACTCAGTTAGTTTCAAATAATTAACTAATAAAAATTAATTAGCTTTTATTTGACTTGGATACTATGAATAATACTAAAAAACGGGTTTTTACATACTGAAAGATTTATTACTAACTACAATAATGTTCTCGATATTGAGTCAATGTTAACAGATTTTTTTTAGAAGGCGATGTTTCCTTCCATCTAAATGAGTCAAGAAATATTATGCCACGTTTGTTTTTCAATTCCAATATAAAAGGAAATATTAACGGATTAAACAGAAAAAGCTTTCAAACAGTTTTATAATTCAATCGAATAAATAAATGCAACAGAAAAATTGCTTTGTTTCAATGAAAGTATTTTATTCCCAAACTTACCATTTGAAACGGCTAATAATCAATTTCCGATGATCTGCGACTAAACGAAAAAATAAGAGCAGTGTTGAAATGCTTCCTTTTTCTCACGTCAGAAATATAAAAGGGCATGCTAAAAGTAAAAGATAAAACAAATGAAATTGCTAATAAAAAAGAAAACTAGGTTTAAAATCTCTGGCAAGATATTTTACTTTTTTAAAAAGATATTTTGTCTGCTGTTGGACTGAGTGTTTTTCAATATCACTATATATTTTCTTAATGTGTATATTTTTATCTCTCCTGCCTGCTTTTCGAAGTTGTTCAACGAGTATGTGTTGTTAGACATCCAGTGCTGTTTATTTACTTGTACAGCTGTACTTCTGGATTTGTTTGCTATTTGCTGTATCCACTGTTTCTCTGACTTCCACATTTCATCTGAGCTTAAGGCTGGCGTTTGGCTTATGTTGAAATAATAAGGACAGATTGATACATAGGAATCACGTATTATCGATTCACACGCGTCGTATGAAGTTAAACGAGACTTCATTTCAAAAACGAAGGTTGGCTGATAAGGATAAGCAATTTTATAAATCTTAACAGATTCTCTTGCGCTGTAAAATTGTATTTAAAATATCTACGCTTTTGTAGGCATTTTTCATTTGTATTTCTGTCATCCAACAGTAAAATTTACTTGTGAAAAATAGAAAACAGAAACTGTAAAATACCATACAGGAAGATACGATTTTTGATCTTTCATTTAAGACCTCATTGAACTATTTCTGACGTTTAGTTTTTGATAATACGTGACTCCTAAAAAATTTGAAGCGGTTGTCATTTAGGGCGAATATTTCATTGGAATCGTCGGAAATTCGTGCCGGTTTTGTAAACACCTGATAAAATTTCCACAAAAATAGCGCTCATATAGTTCAGCAATTGTAAGACAGATGCCGCTTCAAAATCAAGGTTGTGACATTGCCGAATACTGGGAAATTTCTACTTGCAGTATAGTGGCTAATCCGAAATTTACAATACGGTAAATAACGAATCCAAATGATACGGATGGTTATTATTAGAGTGTAGATTTCTAACTATTTTACTATACGTAATAAGTAATAGCTGAACAGAAACGCTTAGAATGAAATACAAAATATGGAAAGCTACTCATAACCCCCAAGGGATTTTTGAAATTATTTCTCCCTTCAACTCGTAGTAACCATGCAACTATAGGCAACGTCTTAGCAACCATACAATGAGGCAATTCTTGATGTTACTTACATATTCTAATTTTAAATGTCATTATGACATTTTGAAATTTCATACTATTTTTACTAATATAAATTAGTAATTTGGAGAATCAGCTATGTTGGTATTGTATTAGCTTAGCTACTTGAAATTTCTACATGAAAAATAAGTTTCAATCAGAACTCTGTATTGTCAAAAACACATTAAAATTTTATTTGAAAGGTTATTATAACGTTTCGCTGGTTATACCAGCTTCATCAGATAAAATACATTTAAAATACAAGCCTTTTGCAGTAGTTAATCTGAAAGTTTAAACAAGCAAGCAATTAGAGAATAAGTGAAAGAATAAAACCTCACATTTAATACATACCAAGAAAAAACATATTGTAACTTAATGATTAGGATTCATTACATCTTCTTGTTTAAAATTGAAATATAATTTTTCTTTTTCCTTCATACTACATTCACAGACGACCAAATGGAAGTTGCTTTTAGTTCCATGGAAGTAAAAGTACTTCCTAGGAACTAAAAGTGTTACATAGCAACATACACTTTTTGTGTCAGTAAGAGAAACGTCAACTTCAATGACAGATTTTGGTATTAAAAGTAATTACTTTTGGTTGCGGAAAATACTATTTTATTTAACAAGCATATAATGTAGGCTATATTACGCGAAGATGAAATCATCCAAGTGTAATACAGCGATTATATGCCAGTCAAGTGCAATAATTTATCTACAACTAAATAGTTTTTGATAACTAGGTACCTAATTAATCAACTTGATAATATATTTCAAATTTATCAATCTATATTGACCTTCAAAACCTTTCTGCCATTTAACAGCACACCGGAATCACTTTGCAACACCTTACAAGAAAACAAATACAGTTACCAAATTTTACTGCGATATATTGGTAAATGTTATACGTTTACAACTTAATTTATACTTCCTATAATGCTGCCTGAACAGATATAAAAAACTTTAAATATTGACAAAGAAAAAAGTATTTTTTATTATACCTTCATCAGAATCGCCGTTTAAAGCACACCTGAGCGTGCGAATACAGGCGATTAAAGCTCGCCGAGCTTTAAAGGTTGTCAAGGAAACGACTGAATGCAACAACGGACGTAGACGCGACAAAAACGTAAACAATTCTCGTAGCTATAGTAGCAATATTATTATGCCCTTTCCATTTATCACGACAAAAATTATTTCTAAGTTTTTAGTGCGTAATTTATTTCCAGTATTGTAGGTATAATAAAAAATAGCGTAAAGTATTCGTGGATAACTGGTCTTTAAAACACTTGCTCTATTTCGAGCACTCCGGCTACCCCGTCGCGCTCGAAAACTCGCGCGTGTTTTAAAGACCTTGTGATCCACTCATACTTTAATATACTATTTCATTACACTACTTCATTTTCAATACAAGATTAATAGCAGATACACTGTGATTAAGGTCACCGCCCTGTGCCGACGTGGTTTAGAATTTCGTCTTGATGTCTTGCTTTCGGTCGTACTCGTCGTCTCTATTGAACGAAGATAGTAATTAATAAGAAGTACAAAAAATTTATAAAAATTTTAACATATTATAAAAACCACCAAAGATGAGCCCTGCGTCATCACACGCTGAATTTAGTAACGACAAACATGCGTGTACATTTGTTCACAAACTCCATGCGCACAACAGTGATAGCATTACAATAAGCGTGTGTTATGATTAAAGTGCTTATTTGATTAAAGTAGTTTGTCACATACGCGCGTCGTCACTAAAACGTCAACTGTCAAATAATACTTGTGAAGCCTTGTTCGTTTTTTCGGCGTTTTATAACTACGTTTTCAAGTTATTATTTACGATTTGATACAAATTATGTCTATGAAAGGTAAAACATTACATTTGCAATCTCAGCAGCTCTTATTAAATTTATTGGATTACTTCGAACGAGAGAAAGAAAATGGGGGTCATCTAATCCCATTGTCATGTGTACAAGAGGTAAATAAAACATAATTCACCTAATTCTATTTCACATTCATCGTTTATTTGTAGAGGGCAGCGGAAGCTCTAGGCATTAGTGTTTCTACTGTGAAAAGAGTTAAGAGTTGTTCTAGTATGAATCCAGTTTTATGTAGCTCTGGCAAGAAAAGACCACGTAAAAAGTTAAAATGTACTGATTTACCAGATTCCTCAAAAATGGTTATAAGGGACACTATATACACGATGTATTCGGAAAAAAAGTACGTTACCATCAATTCCCTGAATACTGAAGTGAAAGAAAGTCATATTTTACTCAGTAACACCAGCTTAAATAGAGTTCTATATGATATCGGTTTTAAATTCAAGAAAGATGATAACCGTAGAGAACTAACTGAAAAAGAAAATACTGCTATTATGCGGCTCCAGTTTTTAAAATGTTTCATGGAGAATCTAAATTCACCTCATCCACTGCAAGTAGTCTCTATGGACGAAACGTGGATTTATTCTAAAGGAAATCCTGGAAAGTCCTGGCAAGATTCAAATATTCGCAGTGTTAAAAAACCTGAAGGTTATGAAAAAAAACGTTTTATTGTGGGTAATGCTGGGTCTAAATTAGGGTTTGTAGAAAACGCATCCCTATTATTTGCAACAAAATCTTTAAAAGAAGACTATCATGGATATTAGATGAATTCAGAAACCTTTAAAAAATGGCTCATCAACACTTTAATTAGTAATTTGAATGAGCCTTCATTGATAATATTGGGCAATGCTCCTTACCATTCTGTTTTAATAGAAAGAAATCCCTCAACTTCCTGGAAGAAAGCCGATATCATAGAATGGTTAAATACAAATTCCATTAATCACGATCCAACTTCATTTAAAACTGAATTACTCATACTAGCCAAATCTCACAGAAAAAAAGCGCTATGAAGTAGATGAATTACTGAGAAGTTATGGTCATGATGTTTTACGTCTACCACCATATCATTGTGAATTCAATGCCATTGAATTAATATGGGCACATGCAAAACAATATTACAATAATCACATCGGCAGGGATGGTTATGGTGATGATCGAGTTCTTGCAATGTGGAAGGAAGCATTAGAACAATGTACCAAAGATGTGTGGAGTAATTGTCACACTGAAAAAAAAATAGGACTTGGTAAGAGCGTGAAAGGATTTTAGATGTAACTGTTGATGAACTAACCATTCATGTTGGCAACGACTCAAGTGACTCTAGTTTAAGTGGTGATAGTGATTAAGAATTGTAATTATTAATATGTTTACATTATTTAATTTTAGTCGTTATCTAAATTCCTATGTTTAATGGAATTATTTTTGTGGAACGGCGTTGCGGAAGAAATACAGTTGTATATTTATTGGTTATATTATTATATCATATAAAATTGTGTATTGGTAAATGATTTAAGTTGCATATAACCTTAGTCATCATAAAAGCAAATAAACGCAAATAACTAAAACAGTATAATAAAAAATGGATTTTTACATTTCTTAGTCAAAACGAAAATAATGACACTGACAGCTGTTTGTTTCCCGGATAAAACGCCACCTATTGGCTCCTGATTGCTTCAGAATACAACTGACGCTAATTTGACTAGCAAGTAAAATCTTAAATCATACGGATAGCATTGATGACGCAGGGCTCATCTTTCGTGGTTTCTATAATAAGTTATTACTTCTAAAGAAAAAAATGCTCAATGTATTTATGGTAGTTTCTGATGATATTGTTTGTATTCGCAGAGCTGCTTCTAAACGGTAGTACCTAGGTATAATCGACCCACAGCGTGGTTTTAAAAATAACATCACTCAAACTCAAACTTCATTTTCACACTAATACAGATTAACCTAATCCTTAATTTGATTAAATTCATCAAGTTGGGCCTATCAGACAGAACTCTTCACCGTATTTTAAAGGATTTAAAATTTCATCCTTACAAAGTTCAAGTCGTGCACCAATTACTAGGTACCACGAGATTTAGAAGTTCGGGTTACGTTTTGTGAACAATACCTTCAACTACTGAATAATAATAATCAAATTAATTTGGAGCAAGTGCTAATATTTTTAATGAATAAATTATATTGTAACTAAAATTGGCAAGTTTTTACTTTACATTTTTGAAAAAAAATAAAAATATTGTAAACTGTGAAACAGTTATTAACAATTTAAATAGGGTCGGTCATTCTGCCGGACCCTGTACTAGTTACTCTTCGTATTCTTGCACAGACCCCCATGTAAAGTCATACTCATTTTCTTCAATAATTTCTGAAGTAATATCGGATGTTTCTTGTTTACTTGAAACTGGAGATTCGCTACGGCTACAATCTTCGACAATTTCCTTTAAAATACCCCTACAAAATTGGACTGTTTCTGTGAAAAAAAAAAACATTAGAAGGTTGCACCATTTCATTATTGAATGAAAACATATGATGCTGTTAAAAAGAATTTCCACGTCTTTTCTTATACGGTTTTCAAAGTTAAGTCGGCACTATTGCTAACTTCGTTATTATTGGAGCTACAAAGTCAGTTAAATAGTAGTATTTTTTTCGCCAATTACGATGGTGAAAACGGAATCAAAATCGAACATCGCTTTCGGGAGTTATGTGCTTGGAGCAAGAGGGTGATGTTTTTGAGCATCTAATTTGAGTTTTGTTATTAGAAGTTCATAGAATAATTTGAAATAAACGATATTGTTTCACTTCATGGATATTCTTTTTAATTTCAATTTTATGATAAGGCAAAATTGCCACTAACACAGCCACGTTGACGAATTTGAAAAATCATCAATACCTTTGTCATTTTCGACATTAGGATAAAAGGACATAGGACACTTTTTGTTCAGAATTAAATTTCCTATCGATTGTAAATATTGCATACTGAGTGTCCCATTTGAAAAAAATTAACTTTTTGATATAACTCGCGAACGCATTGTTCGATTTTGATTCCGTTTTTACCATAGTAATTAGCGAAAAAAATACTACTAGTTTGCCAATTTAACTGACTTTGTAGCTCCAATAATAACGAAGTTAACAATAGTGTCGACTTAACTTTGAAAACCCTATATCGTATCTGCGTACCCCTCCTTGAAGCAGTTGCTTTATTATTTCTTCTCTTTCGACGTGCGAAATTATGTTTAACCGTTGTTATATTTGTATAACTAACATCACATTCTTCGTATTTATTGATATCGCACATGCACAAAGTTGCCAGGGAAAGAAATACAATACACGAGATTGGAGTTACAAATATTACCAGATAACTTTTTATGTCTTGCCATTTTTCTAATCTATTTGCACCTGTTGTCTGGGCATGACGTTACAAAACACAAACACCTGGCATCTGTTCAGCAGAGAACAGCACCTTAGTTAGTCGTATACTTACCTAAAGTAGAAATGTTTATAACTAGTTTGACTATAAATTTCCAGGTGGTAGCATGCTGCAACACAATAAAGCGAGAGGGAAGATTGGAACATTTTCTTCGTTCCAATCCCCAACCTTAAGTCATTTATTATAATTGGCAGTGGAGTAGACTGTATAACTGCTGCAACTTTAGAGTCTTCAAGTAGAAATCGTTTGTTTGTTGTTGGTTCTTTTATCTGTAGCTTTATTGATATTTGTGCCACAAGGAAGATATGGTCAGATGAACAATCAGCACCTGGTAAAGTTTCGACGTTCCAAAGAGCAGTGCGCAATCTTTCACGAATAGGTATGTAGTCGATTTGATTGCGACATCTGTCATTTGGTGAAATCCATGTATAAAGTCTTCGTGGATGATGTGCGAACAACGTATTACCTATAACAAGTCTCTGTTCTTGTGCAAATTGGAACAAGCGCTGATCTCTATCGTTGCGCTTTCTCAGACCTATAACTTTATTTAGGTGGGCGTTTTCTTCCAACTGTATTTAGAGTTTCATATAATTGTTCGAGGTGTTCTTCATCTGCAACTGATATAGGTAAACAGCGTGGTGGTAAATTAATGTGGTTTCAAGGGGCGGGTGTCTAATGTTAAGGTAATAATCCGTTCATTTACAAAATTATATCCTATTACCAGAGGGTTCAATATTTTGAATATAATAATAACAACCCCGACAGAAGTTCTGTGTTGCGCTGCCTAAAAAAGAGACCGTACTATGGTGGCTATTAAAATAACCACTACTTTTCCAGTGGGTTTTGCTTATACCAAATATTTTTATTAGCTTTTACTGAGCTATATGGGTTTTTTCTTTCCGCAGGAAACCTCGAACATTCCATGTACCTAGTTTTAGTAAACCACTTCTCAGTTTGCTGACTAGTGATAGTGTTCTTCCAGTACCATAGTTTCCATGAGACAACTGGTTTCCTGAATGTTCATGGCCAGTAATATATTTCTCATCGCTAGGCCTGGAACCCAGAGGACGCCAATTGTCAATCGGGGCGCCATGACGTGGTAACTCTATTCTGTGTATTCATCATCATGGGTTGGCGTGGTTAGGATGAAGGTTGTGACATGGTTCACCCGGGGAGTAGATGATGGGAAAAACCATGAGCCCGCGTGGGCAGAGTCGCCAACTCCCTAAAGTAGGTTGGTTCCTATCAGGACCATATTCGTATACTACAGTCAGGTTGGCCACCAGTTGCAAGTAGAATTAAAGATTACACCTGCATTTGAAGCTAGCTTTGACGACATTTTCCCAACTATTTCATAGGAAAATGTAGTTTATATTATTTCTAGTAAGCGAGTTAACTTATGTTACATGTCATTTTTAACTCATATCATTTTTAATAAATAAGCAACTAGTGAACAATGCATAAGCTGCAGTAAAGAAGCTTGAAGATGTTGGTTGTTTTGTGTGGTGTTTGATAAACATTTATTAATTATTAATTAATGCCGCTTTCACCAATGCCACAAGTCGATTTTCTTTTACTACAAGTTCTGCATTTTGACTTACTCATTAATAAAAATTATATGAGATAAAAACGACATGTTACTATTTTCCCGCTGCTGATCATGTAAGTCAGTGATACAGCCTTAGTAACAAAACGTGTAAGTCGGTGATTATATTTGTTTGCTGCTTTTCCTTAACAACTGAACTTAATACTATTATTAAATTCCTAGGATAATAAAATTAACAACGCAAGAAGCAGACTTAGACGTTTTGTTTATAATTGCAAGTGTTTATATGACATGTGACACTCACAGGTAACACGACTCATGAAAACTAATCCTGGTGACAGGCGACAAACCAAACGATTTTTTCAAAAATCTAGGAAAATTTCGATAAGCAGTGGGAAAAATATAATAAGATAACTCGGAATGTGCCGCCTATTAACATTTTCGGCAACCAACAAGCTGCGGCTTCGCCTTGGCTTGTACTTACCTACCTCAAATGTTAATAAGTCCTTACATTCCTTGTTACCTAAATAGCTATTAGACCATAAGTGTTAGAAGTGCAACTCCGCTTCACGTTGACCGCTGTTGTGTCTATAATCAGATGTGCTTCTGGGTTTATTTATTTGATTTATGATTTGAATCCTTAACTAGGTGAATTCGTAGCATCTAACTCCCTTCTGGCTAGTTTTGAATTACGTAGCACTATCCTTTATTTTTTATAGGTCAACTTGCTGTGATATTTATATGTTATTTGATGAACCTGTGATATACTTGTGATATTTGTGGGATTGTTTTTTAAAAATATTGTTGGTATGTGTTTTTTTGGATTGTTTATTGGTATGCACTATAGAACCAATCATGAATAAATCTCGTTACTAGTTATTGGTTATGCTATTAATTTGGTTTGCTTGCTTGTTTTTCCTTAGTTTCTCTTTCAGCTCTGCTGGAACCCCGACCCTTTCGACTAGTTAGCCAACCTAGGCCGATATTTACCAGCTGACAAAATACCAAATACGACTTTCGCCAACAGGTAAGGGCCGCCCTTCGCCATCCTTTGTTACAATCGATTTAGGCATTTGAACTCTAAGTAATAACTAAATTGTTGTAAAGAAAAACCAAATCGAAGCATTAAGGGTATAAAATTGAGCTACTAGGATTAGAAAGAGAATTAAATGCAAGTCGAAAGTTTTAAGTACATCAGCGCTATGATTCACAACAATTACTTCAATAACCCATAATTTCATAAGAGACCCATTACGCCTAGACGATTTCATAATATAAACATGCAGTTTCCAGGTAACAAGTGTTGAATCAAAGTATTATGAAAGTTTGCTACTCTATCTATATGTGACGTTAATATTCAGTTGTGGATTTTTAGTACTAACGGAGAAAAGGCTGTAGGCAATGAAGAAAATATATTTTGCAAAAGTGCTGTTATCGATGCCAAATTTGTTTCAAAGTAGGTGCTTGAATGTAAAGACAAACTGATTACTGTTTTCTTATTTCGTTAATACTCAACAGTAAATTAAATGCTCAATTTTATTTTTTCTGTACAATTGTCTATAAAACGGCAACATATCAAGAAACTGCATCCTATGGACCAAGCAACGCAAATAATTAAAGAACTTAAGACAACTAATAACAGCACCTTATAAAAGACTATCGATTCTCAGAATAATATAAATAACAAAATATCCAAGTTGACTTTAATATTATTTTCTAACTTACACATAAAGGTGTTACCGGAATCTCTTTCATCTTAATTCTACAAAAAAAAAAAATTTTATTCACAACCTCCTACTAACCGCTTCACAATATTACACAGAAATGACTTTTTTGTTACCATGATTCCGTAAACCGGAACTCACTAGTTCCGGTTTACGCAATAATGGTTAATGTGATCCATGTTGTGATGTCATCTGGCAACCAAAAAAGTAGAAACAAACAAATATTTTGGTTTTGATGCTTCTTTTGAGTTTATTGAGGGATATGGATAAAACGTTGCAGTGCAAACTTAGCGCTACAAAATATTACCCCACGAGAAAATTTGCCCACATGGTCTACGGCCTCGGGGGCTAAACTTTTTCTATAGTGGGTAATACCCACCTAACAGTACTTGCTTAAGCGGTTAGCGGTTAGGGAGCTCAGGCTACGGTGCCACGGTAGGGGGTTCAATTCCTACATCTGGCAACAGTCGTTTTAAAAATTAGGTACCGAAACCGCAGTTGTGGAAGTAGGGAAAGTAAAGTAGTCGTTCAATCGAAGGCGTGATGCTAACCACATCACCCAGTACGCCGTAAGCGGTGTGCCAGCTTGACTGGGTTTCGGAAAAAGATATTTCGGCGACCCATGGCCATGTTCCTAGTACGTCGCTTACTAGCATTATATCGAAAACAATCGCTGCAAAACGTTGCTGAGTGCAGCCCCAACATTTGAACACTGTAGAAATAGTGCTATTTCTATACATATACGTGCGATTTAGAATAAGAATATTCATGAGTGATAATATTTTATACCATTCCAAAATCAAAATGATTTATTTACTACAAGAGAGGTTTATCCAGGTACTTGTATATTTTCTTCATATTTTCAATAAAAATTATTTTAGTAGCCGAGACAGTCGACTAGCATACAAATGATGTTTTTAGACGTAATAAGCACTTACCTGCTTTGGGCAATCGTGTAAAAGTTTTAGCCATTCAGCCATTCCAATTTTGATAAAATTTCTATCTTTAACCAGAATTAAATTTGCGTCTCAGCACTAGAAGACTTCTCAATCACTTAGATAACTAAAAGGGTGAAGACCAGTTGAATGCAATAGATATAGCATACTTTGAAATAATTGTGGAGGTCTCTTTACAATGTGAAGTAAGACCTCAATTTATGCACAGATGCTACAGACAAGTGAGTGATTGTGCTGCAATTGCATCAACGTACGTACTATTCCAAACCTCGTTGGCACATTTCGAATTGACTGTCAAGTTCAGGTTGATTCTACAGCCAAGAATACCTGAATCGCCTCCACAGGCAGCAGCATAACTACCAACCTCGAAGCTTTAGCGATTAGTGATTTCATTTGAGCCGTTTGCCAATTACTCTTCCCTCAATTATAACTTCTTCTACCCCGCCATTTTGCCGAGATGCATCACCAAAATATTTAAGGTATGACCCTTTTACGATAAAGGAAGTATTGGATTTACCCCAACAATTCGAAATGGAGTTTTCAACAGATCTTCAAGTTTTCGAGTCTCCTGAACCCAAAAAACATGTTTTTGTTAATTGGTCTGTCTGTCTGTGTGTCTGTCTGTCTGTATGTCTGTGAACAGAATATCTCAAAAACGAAAAGAGGTATGACAGTGAAACTGCATATATAAGTTTTGTGTACTATGTAGGTGAGACAGCAAGCGTTTGAAGAAAATCGCATAACCGGAAGTAGGTGTTTACGCTCCGACGATTTTTTTTAAACTTTACATTTTTATTACATTTTTAATGTGTATTGATGTGAGGTAGGTGATTTTCCAGTTGAATACTTTTGAAATGAGATTCTTTTGTTTGTTTTTTTTATTAACTCTTATTTTAAATAGAACACCCGGTACCTATATTATTACATTTTTGAATTCAGCTTAAAATTTTAGAGAAAATTTGTCTCTTTAAAAATTAAAAATAAAATGTTTAGCTAATTATAAGATCACTGTAAAAGGAAGTTGTGTGAGTGTATCACACCAGATCTTGAAATATTTAATCCCTCTATAATTGACCGGTTTGTTCCACGTTGCATCCATGATATTCTAAGTACTCTACGGAATACCTATACTTCATAAGCACTCAATGATCGCTAAAGGGCTCCAAGACTCCTCGCAAAATTCCTAACAGTAAATAACCGGGTTGAGTCCTCGAAATCGGTCATTTCAAGAGACTGCCATAAAGGAAGCAGATCCCACTGCCAAATTACAGATTGATTGCTCACGCTGTACTTGGTACCATGTGGTATGAAGACAGATCGGCCTGAAAAATTCTCTCAACCGGTACACAACAAATAGCAGCATATCAACATTTAATTTTATGTTTTCATTTAAATTTTACCTTGGCAAACTTCAACTTTGTTAAAGAAATATCTCTGTATATTAAAGAGTGGACTTTAATGTTCCACAACTTTTAGCTGCGCTTTTTTAAACCATGACCTTTTAAACATAATGATGCAGTGAAAACCCTCGCTTTTTAAGGAGTAATTGGTACTCCAACGATTGATCCAATTTAAGTTATAAAGTGATTTACTTTTGACTATTTAAAAGTGTAATTTATACTTATAAGCTAGACTGAGGAAGTTTAGGCAAATGCCGATTTTATTTGTTAATGAATATTGATATAGGACTGATATAGGACAGAAGTACCATCAGGTACACAAACATCAATGGAAACCCCAATTTCGTCTGATGTTGATGAATTTGGTACATCCAAGTCTGAAAGTGATTCTAGTGAGGCACAAAGTGACTATGAAAGTGATTATTGATTAACAATAAAACATTTATTTTATAAAATAATATCATTTTGGTTCAGATTTTGTAAAAAACATATTTTTTTATTAATTTTAATTTAGTTATTAAGTTGTATTGTTTTCTAATTTTTGATACCATATATTTATTCGTTTTTGCAAAAAACATCCCGAATAAATCAATAAGTTCACAAACAGAATTTTGTGGTTTCTGAATTTTTTGTAGTTTTTATTTACTTTCAACCCCCTTAAAACCACCCTATTCATCAAGACAATGTTTTCACCATTTTTGCGTTAATTGTCAGACTGAATACAATATGAATACTAAATTTCAGATTTTAATTCTAATATTTTTATTTCAACCCCCTTAAAACCACACTATTTTACAAAAGCAGTGTTTCCACTGTTTTTACATTAACTCTAAGGTTGCATTTAAAACGAATTCCAAATTTACAGATTCACTTATTTTGATTTCAACCCCCATAAAACCACCCTACTTCATCCAGGCAATTTGTTCGCTATTTTTAAATTAATTATCAGGCTGAGTTCTCTGCGAATTATTTTTTTCAAATTCTTTTAAAAATCAACTCCCTGAAAGTTACCCCAATTTTTCAATGGGATTTTTCTCATGATTTTTTCTAAAATCCCCACCTAATTTTGGATGAGTTTTATAAGTTTTAGAGTTTTGGCCAAAAATTGTTTATTTCGACCCACTGTGCATGGGTTAAAAACCTACCAGGTGAAAAATATTCCAATGAGACATCAACAGATTTATTCGGCTAATAAATCCCTACAGGTTAATTTTAATTCGTTGTTAAAGTAAACAAAAGCGCATTAAAACGTTAATACTAATGACATTTTATTTATTAATAAACAAAATATGAGGCGCTTTTGTTTATTTGCCTATTAGTTTATTGGGGAAGTAAATTTACTCTACAAATAGTCTGATGACTTATTCATCGTTTATAATACTGGCCATAAGTGAAATTATTCTCCCATTTTATTACTTAGTCCTATATCTTGTATTCTTTCTAATTTTCGGTTATCAAACTATGTACGTTGTAAAAACAAATGCGGTGCCCAGTATAGACGTATACATACGACAAATTTGAAATTCAAATATAAGGAAATGTATATATACTTTTCGAAAAAAGTGCTTAAATATAGCAAATTAAAGAAACGCGACAAAAACTAGTACACATTCAGTTCAGTTACTCTTCTCAACTCAACAAAAGGTTGCATCATTATAGTCAAACTCTGATAGTATATAAGGCCAGCAGCCGCTTCAGCAGTCATAGTTTGATTTCTACAAGTCAAATACTCTCCAAAATGTTCAAGCTCGTAAGTATCTCTTCACCAGTTTACTGTAGATGTAAACATTTACTAGGCAATTAATTCTACATTTTCAATTGCAGTTGGTATTCGTTGCCCTCCTGGCCTTCGCCTTCGCCGCCCCCGAAGCTAATCCCCAATGGATCGCCACCGCTGGAATTCCCATTGCCGCTGGTAACATCATTGCCTCCCCCGCCTGGGCTGGTGCTGCTATCGCTCCAATTGCCGCAGGACCAATTATTATTTAAAATGTCGCCCCAAAATCCCTGCAAAAAACGTTTTCGTTTAAGTTATTTCATTAAGAGTACTCTTACAGAAATTGGAAATTTTATAATATGTTTGTTAGAACCTAACCTGCAAATTATAAAGTTTACTATTTACTTGGTGGTTTTATTTTTCATGTTATAGCAAGTAACCCCTAGTGAAGGTGTTTCTATAAGATCCGGCAATCAGGGGGTATTATCGAATAGATTATAGAATAAAAATATGATTGACAGCTGGTGCTGAATTCTATGTATTTCTTGTTTATTTGGTGCAATTTAAGTAGGTTGGTTCATTTTCCGTTAAATCAAAGTACAGAAAGTAGATTGAGTCCCTAGGTAGGTCATGAAAGGCGCTGTGATCATATTTGATGAATTAGCAATATGTGGAAAGTTGTCAAAAACATACAAAGTTTGGTTATATTTTAAATGACAAGTAATCAGTAACGGTGGGTAGAGGGATTTCGTTTGGATAGTGACTAACGTCATATGACAAATTCTTTGTGTTTCAATCTATATGTATAACACTTGTTCTAGTATCAAGAAAGCACTCACTCTTAAATTCATCCAGATATATGCCCGTATCTCCTCATACGACGACGACAAGGTTTATCAAGTATATGAAGATATAACAAAAGCCCTTAATGAAAACAGAGCATCACATGTCATCATAGGAGGTGACTTTAACGCTAAAATCGGAAAGAACACAGACCCAATAGAAACAGGCATAGGACAGTTTCGAATCGGAACAAGAAATGGAATAGGAAAAATACTCGCAAGCTTTATAGAAAACGAGAATCTCTATCTAATGAATAGTTTCTTCAAAAAGAAAAAAAAACAATGTCCAAAATGGACATGGAGAAGCCCAAACGGACAAACCAAAAACGAGGTTGATTTTATCATCTCACAATACAAACATATAATCCAGGATGTGGACATCGTCAACCGGTTCAAAACTGGCAGCAACCACTTAATGGTAAGATGCAGAGTATCCATAAACACAAGACTAGAAAGAGCTAGGAAGATAAAACATAATATTTGTAAAACTGATGTGGAAAAATTACAAGAACAAACAGAGCTATTTAAAAACACGTACTACACCAAAACTTTTCTCAAAACCCGAGGCAATCCAATGAGGACCGCGACAGCACAAATAGGAGAATAACAAGAGTCATAAAAATACAGCAGAAAATCTGGCCAAACAACCAAAGAAATCAAACAACAATCACATCCTAAATACGAAAATCCCCATGAAAATGAAGACAAAAGTTTGACTGCATTCTCCCAGTAGTAAGATACGCCTCTGAAACATGGGTTTTGACCAAGAAAACGATTAACAAATTAAAAGTACAACAGAACCATAGAACGCAAGTTATTATTAATATCATTAAGAGACCGCAAAACCAACGAGTGGATAAGGCGGAAAACACAAGTGACCGATATTATCACCAGAATCAGTTCATTGAATTGGCAGTGGGAGTGACGCGTCGCGAGACACACGGAGAACTGGAGTGGACACACTACCAGAGGAAGACCATGGGGCGAAAAGCGAAGTATAGGAGGACCACAGCAAAGATGGTAAGACGACCTCAAGAAATTCGCTGGGATCAACTGGTACCAGGTTGCACAGAATAGAAAAAAATGGTCCAATATGAGAGAGGCCTATATATATCCTATGGATAGATGAAGGCTGAGAGAAAGAGGGAAATTTTTAACATTCAAGAACTGATAATGCGCCATACTACAATCTTGAGTACGTCTCTGATTTATTGTGTCATTTAATGTCAATATGATAGATGTCAAAAATGTTACCAATACGAAACTTAGAAATTACTAGATTCTAACATTAGTTCCGATTTTCACCGCGTCTCAATCTAGTTTCTGTAACCTGTATGTTTGATGTTGGAGTTTTTATTGAGCATTGTGTAGGCGAATTTTTGACGCGAATTTCAAGTTCCCAGGCACAGAGGAGATGGGAAATAATTTTGAGTTGCTTTACTCGTTTCCTTGTGCATGAGAAAATTGATACAATATTTTTAGTATCTGCTAAACCGTGAGAAACGTATTTCTTGGCCAGTTAGTTTCAAATACTAGTGATTCTTACAAATAACTGTCACATGACCGATATCATCCAATGAGAATCGTGCATCAGGAGGAAAAAGCAAAACGAGCACGGTAACTCAACGTGTTAACCACGCCAGAGGCGA
This sequence comes from Agriotes lineatus, assembly GCA_940337035.1. Taxonomy (NCBI): domain Eukaryota; kingdom Metazoa; phylum Arthropoda; class Insecta; order Coleoptera; family Elateridae; genus Agriotes; species Agriotes lineatus. The sequence goes on from OW679199.1 coordinate 28,003,950, forward strand.
AACTCGTCTAACAATCGAAAGGAGAGAGGCGAGAATTTATAGGCAAGCGCCGTCACGGATCAGCAAATGATGAAGTCCCTTACGAAAGTGGGCGAAACGTTGAGTTCTTCGACCTCAATAATGACACATTCCAATCCCGGAAGTTGCTTTTTACTTAATACTAACGTACTAGAGCAAATATGAAGTTTACGCAAACAAGCAAACCTCATGGGCTAATTCAAAATTAGCTAGGTGAAAATTCGGACCGCGTGTGCCTGGAGTCGAACTCTAGCCCGCTCCGGCTCGAGCAATCCGTCTTTTCACTGTGACCCCGGCTGCAGCGGCTATCGCCACTCGCCTACCGAGGCCCCAATTGTTCGTTGCTGGTCGATCTAATAGATGCCCATTCTGAGCCCTACAGCGAGTTCAAGTTTATAGTGGTGCATCAAAACCATTTCACAAAGTTCCTTGCCTTTAAACTTTTTACATCACAGGGAGCGGAAGAACTAGCCTATCACCTCAGGAACATATCTACGCTCTTAAGAGCGCCATCAATTTGGCAATCCGATAATGGTAGGAAATTCACAACTAGTATTGTGAAAAACTTAAGACTAACATTGAAATTCGTTAATGGGAAGCTACACCATTCACAAAGCCGAGAGTATTGACATATTCAACCAAGATATCTAAAACGTGCCTTTACTCGGAGGATGAAAAACTGACAGATGAGGTAGGGGCCTGCGATTCGTCCAAATGATGAAAAACAGAGCTTTGCATTCCATTATCACAAAATAATCTTACGAGGCTTTGTCCTACCTAACCCAAGAAGTACTAAAGCCCATAAAAAGTAAGATAGAGCTATGGAAATTAACGAAAAATACAGACGAAGTGGAAGATAAACACACAGTGTGATTAAGGCGAGTCTCAACAACTGCCCTGAAATTCTGACATCTTGCGTTTGCTATAAAGGGTCTCCCACAAGTGTCGAAACTGGTGGAAACTTTTACCAGATTTGGAGAGAAGTTCTAAAGGCGAAACAGTTCTCCACATCTCTCAGAACTACTGTTCGCGTTCCTACTGCCGACACTGACAAAGGTCAGATAAGATGCATTTTTGTAACCTGCAATATTTAAGGGAAATTACGACAACTGTTTGCAAAGTTAGCGACTCTTGTTTCCATATCTGTTTAGCTCTATTTCGTTTTAGGTGTTTGTCCAAGGACTTGCTGAAGCTCGAATACGCCCCAGGCAAGGAAAAAAATCTTAGGTTTGCTGCTACCAACTAATTTTTAGGAATTGGCCAAGCTTTTGCCGAGTGCTCTTTCAAAACGGGGTGCCAATATAAAAACTGCCTTTGAACTTCAAAATCAAAAGTAACTTGAAATGCCACACTAGACTTTCCTGCTGTAACAGGTAGGCTATAATAGTTAAGTCGTATGAAAACAGACATCTTATACAACGAAACGTGTGAAACTCGAATAAAAGTCACCGAGGTTTCATACTTTTATAAACAGCTCCAGGTAATTTATACAATACCTAGGTATTCTATACAATCCATGTATTTTATAAATTTTCGGTAACGTATATACATATTCAATGGGAAGTACAAAGAATCGCTTGTTCATTTCCAAAAATACACGACCTCGAATAATTTATAAAATATTTCTTCTTCTTTTCAAAATATCCTTATTCCCTTTGGTCGTCGGATAGAGGTGTTAGCTTTCTTCTTAGTTTATTATTGCTTCCACATCTTCCAGTTCTCTGCCATAATCTCCAAGTCGATTTATTATTGTCAGTACACCACCCAAAAAACGCTCCTGTTCTGCTATTTATTTATCATTCATTATTATTACTTAAGTTTTAGTTATTTTCATTAATATTATAAATAGTCTCAAAAACTAATATTCAATTATATTTTCCGTTGTTTAGAATGAGGTAATTATTTAAATCGATTTATTTTTATGTAAAAACATTGAAAAGGTCTATAGCTTTAAATTAAGATGGCTACCTACGCACACAGAAAGGTCAACTAAATTTTATTATAAAGCACATTTCTAGCGTCCTTAACTAATAATTCTAAAACAATTAAATGTTACCTTTACATGAAAATACTAACCATATATTTTGTAATTAATTTGTACAGAGTAAGTGGCCAAAAAGAAATGGAACAAGTTAATAGATGCACAACACTTTCATTAGCACAACAACAATAACCTTTTCTCAAAACATTATGTTTGAAATATATCTTAAGCTACTAGCTGACCCGGCAAACGTTGTTCTGCCCAAACATAATTTGTCTCTGAAACCCCGTTTCACCACTATAGAGTTTTAATTTTATGTCATGTCCACCGTCTTGGACTTAACAATAAATGCCATTTTCGAAATCAACGTCCCAAAAAACTCAATAACGACACTCATATCCACTTTTAGACTTATTTCCCCCATTTCACCCCCTAAGGAGTTGATTTTCTGAAAATCAAAAAATACGTGTTGGCTTATTTTGTTTTTAGGAGTACTCCTACGAAGTTTCAAGTCGAAATGTCTATTCAATATTATTTTTCCATACAAAATTGGAACCTCATTTTACCCCTTTAGGGGTTGAATTTCGAAATATCATTTCTTATTTCTTGTATACATTATAGCTGTGACCTACCCGGCGTTGCCCGGGCATAATATTACGTAAACCTATGCGTGTATGTTCCGGTTTTTCCATCCCGAAGAAACATTTTTCTCATTTTTACGAATTTTCCACTCCGATTTTCCCATTTTTCTCTTCGAAAAACCATTCAGAAATCCCATACAAAAATACCATAGAAAATCATCTTTTTGGTTTTCCGAATTTTTCCTACTTTTTCGGTGGATTTTACCAAAATTTTCTTTCATACGAACCTTGTCCTGACAATTACGAACAAAACAAAAATGAGCCAAATCGGTCGATCCGTTCTTCAGTGATGATGTAACATACAGACGGCAATTGATTTTTAGTTAGGTATATAGATTATGCAATGTGTCCGCAAGTAGCACATTCAATTAGGGCCAATATTGGATGGGTTACATTGGCGATATCTCGAAATGTGAATTTTTTATGGTAGTCATATATTGGGTACCATCATTAGGCCATTATATAAGCTCTAGTAAGGTAAAATATTTGCAAAGTGAATTGGTCCCATGTTGTTTATGCATAGGTAGCCAAGGTTTGGCCAATATATAAAATATAGTTAGGTTAAATATCTGCAGAGTTTATTGGACTCATGTTAGTAATTTTCGTTGGTTTTTTATTTACAACCAATTTACGCTAACATAAGTTACTATGGGAGCGTGTGGCCGGCTGGTAGAGTGCTTGCGCCAGCAGTCCGCAGGTAGTGAGTTCGAGCCCCACACCCGTACATTGGAAACATCGAACGCTCTCCGGCCATCATACGAACATCTTTAGTGGTCGTGACCCCTGTGAGGGCATTCTTCCCTAATTCAAGGAGTTAGGCTAGCCACCTACCCCAGTCGCGGCGGCTTATAAAAACCGCACTAAATGTGTGGAAATGACAGGCTCTCAGCCTATATTAAGAGGAAGAAGGAGATAAGTTACTATAACATTACCTAGTTATTGTTTAACAATATTGGTCCTATCTTGGATGTGAATATTAATTACTTATTGGATAGCGTTATATTACCAATATTAGTCATTCATATTGGCGCACTATTGTCTACGTAATTAATTATATAATTCTAAAGAAAATAGCCATAAAATGGTTGTTTTTTTTAGTTTTTCGTTCTTAAATTTTGCATGCGTCTAGTTACGAAACTTGGTTGCCATAACTTTTACTTATAACAAGACTATATTTTTTCACTTTTTTAGGCTCGCTACTGTTGATAGTTTTTTTTAAATAGTGTGTTGCTCTATTATAAAACTAAAAAAATACTCTTTAAGACTATTTCTATATGCTGTTCACGATCTTTTTGGGTCAGGTGAGGCTATGACCATCTAGTAATTTTGTTGGCAGTACCTCTGTCGCAACTAAACTCCCTAATGGAAATTGACACTTTTTGTGTTAGGTTAGGTTGTTTTAAGTTTAAGGTTATATTTTCTGAATAGGTACATTGTTGCCGGATCTCTGTTTAATTTAAGGATAAAAAATTTAAATTATTTGAAAATTGGCGACAGAAACTAAAATGAGAACTAATGCATAAGAAAAGCATTCAATATTAATGTTTATTGCAATTTGGATAAGAATTGTGTACATGTGACTATTCAACACTATAACATATAAGCCAATCACATTGCAGAAATTTGCTTTTTTCAACCAATAACATCAGTATATCACTGAATATTGTGCACCATGCAAAATATTCACAAAACAATGCACGTACTCAAAAAATAAATAGCCTTGTTGCGAAGTATCGCTTAACAACGATGTTCGGTCCTTAGTGATATCGCTAGGTTACGTAACACTAAACCCCAACAAACTGTGTGGCTTGTTTTAAAAATTTTAAAATGCTGTGTTTTGGAAATATTTCGCTGAATTTAATTGAGAATGAATAATTATATTAATTGTTGGATAATTTTTCAATAAAGTTAATCGTTATGTATTAATATTGTTAAATAGTCGTCCCAAATACCACTCGAAGTGGATATTTTTTTTAAATATTTTTCCATTTCCATACAAATTATTGCAAATTTCACTCAACAAAAGCACATTTAAGTGTCACTTGCCTTCGGCTCGTGACATTTTTGATGTGATTTTGTATGGTGAAATTTAAACGCAATAATTTACATGGAAAAGACAAAATATTTGGCAAAAATATATCCACTGCTTGTGGTATTACCCTTGAATATGCCACTTTATTTTACATGCTTGCTGCATGCTTGCTTGCTGGTGCAGAAAGATAAAGACGTCAGAAACTAATGCCAAATAAATTTAGTAGAGCAATTGAGTAATATTGGTCTTATAGAAATTAACATATGAAAAATGTAAATATCTTGTCAAATGGACGGCTTTCTGATTTTACACGTACTTCATGTTGATTTTCACATCTGCCACATAACATTTCAACACTAAAATAGTAATAAGTGGGTAGGTAGTAAATTATTATACATTACGCTGGATTGTTTTTCTTTCCAAAATTTCAATTTTTAACGCAAGTACAGCAAATATATTCTCTAGTCTCCACATCAACTCGTGTTCTTTTAAATTTGGTCTGTCCTATTTAAATTGGAAGGAGCATCGTTTAATGGAAATTTTTGTTGTAACAAAATTATTTTGGGCATTTTGACTTTTCCTTTGACGAAAATTAATAGCTATTTATGAAACAAGTGCTAAAAGTTGAGGTTTATGCACGAGACATGTCTCGTGCATAAACCACTTTTAGCACGAGTTGCCTTAAATTTACTGTTATTAATCCATAAATGTCGATTTAACAAAGGTTTGCATGTACGACAGTTATAATTTATGTCATAATAAAGAGATTGCCTTGACGCACAGGTGAATGTCTGTGGAGCCAGTACTGTCAAAGTTATCAAAGGTAATTGTTAATACTACACATTTAACTGTATCCATTACATAACGCTTTCATTATTTAAAAAACACTTTACCTCTAACGCAAGAAGTAACTAGAATAACTTTCCAATCTGACTTCCAGTTCGAAATTGTAGTTTTATAACCTCACTTCACTTTATAACACATGTGCTAAAAGTAAACAGCTGATTTCTTTAAACACGCTTAATTATAAAACGTCACCTTTAGTGAAAAAAGCTAGCGCTAAAAGGCCTACTTTTAGTGGTGGTCGTAGAAAAAATAATTTTTACACACTTGATAAATCATTTATTTTCTTACGAATATTAAAATAATAAATCTGGCAATGTGGTGGCAAGAAAATGTCGAACAGACACTGACAGAAGAGAAAGTTGCATCTAGAAAAAGTTGCATCCGCTACGTCACCGAATCAGTTAGTTCAACATGAAAAGAAAAAATAATTGCCAACAATGTCCCAAAAAGGTCGTGAACGTTTTATATACAAAGAGTTTATTATAACGCGCAATATGTGTAAATGCATTTATTTGTTCCTCACTTGTAAACATCAATTTATCATGTCACCGTATTAATCAAGAAAGTTTATTTTAACAAGTTACTAACTTGCAAAATCTTTACAAGTTAACTGTCAGTTTTACAAGCGTGCTCATAGATAAATGATAGCGTGCAAAGCCAGAGTTGTCTTCCTTAGTATGTCTGATATTGATGAATTTAGTTGCTTGCCAGTTTGACATTTTGAATAAACGGTAAATTTCTAGTTATTTACAAGTGAGGAACAAATAAAATAATCAACAATACACGCAAGGTAACAGGTTTTACTGGCGCTATTCGCCAGTAAAACCCTCTTACCAAGCTAGTAATTTTAAATACTATTATTTTAAAATGCAATATGGAAACGTTAACTATTGTTGTAAAACTATACAAGTATACACCGGGTGTCCCTTCTCAAACTCGAACATAGGAATCTAACATTGCATTGAACGTTTTTGCTGACTTCTGCATGCCAATTCAACTTACAGGAAAGATAATGGTATCGACATCAAGTGATGCTAATAATAATAATATTCACTGATATAGTATAAAAATAATGGCAAAATAACTAAAAATCAAATGCACAATGTTGATTGGCTATGTTCGGGAAAGCCATCGGGACGGGTCTAAGACATCTCGGTGCTGCCATCTCGGCGCCGCCACTTCCGCCATCTCGGCGTGGGACCAGCTCGGCGCCGGGACAACTCGGCCCAAGGCCATGTCAGCGCCGAAATCCAATTCGCATACTACAGTGTGCACTACGTAAGAAAATTATTATAAACAAATAATAAATAAAGTGATCGCCAAAAAGCTGGCATCAAAAGATCAAAAATATTTAGAATTTCTTGGAAAATCAAACGCTGACGACCAGAGGTGGTTGCAAAGGGATTACAAATGAGCCAAACAAAAGTTTTCACTTGACTTCTGTTATCAGTAAAATTTTACATTTTTGTAAACTAATTACGAAACATGCATTTACTAGTCAAGATAGATACACATTTTTCGAAAAAAAAAATGTTTTGGCCTTGAGATTGTCCAGTCAGCTGAAACTAACACACAATAAAGAATCTCATTGAAATCTTGCGTAATTTTCGAAAAATAGCACTTTTTGGATTTACACAATTTCGAAAAACGCCATTTTCTAACTAAGTAAAGTGCTTTTTATGTGACAAATATTTCTTTAATGGGGATTTCCAAAATCAAAAATTTTTATTTTAAACAAAGTTTTTTTATTACGAAATAAAAAACTTTGTTAAAAATATTTGTTTTTCCATATGTCCGGCTTCGCATTGGGACAGTTTTCATTGCAACGAGCACTTGAGCCTTGGCGTGTGCAAAATTATCGGTATGTCTCGCCCTTGTTATATTACTAATGAATAGTGTAGGAGCTGCATCGTTGTGATACCATGCTGTGTTGATATTATCAACTACTGCAGTAGCACCTGGAACTATTTGATTTTGAAGCATATCTAAATAAATGCTGTTATTTAGGGTACCGTCGATAAAGAGCGGACCAATTAAATTATTGCCCAATATTCCAACCCATACATTACGACTTTGACGTTATTGTGTATGTGTCTGCACATATACATGTTGATTAGTTTAGCTCCAATACCGATAATTTTGACGATTTGGTTCTCTATTTAAGGTAAATGTGCACTCATTAGTGAAACAAATATATTCTAAAAAATGTTCATCAGCATGACATTAAACATTAATTCACAAAAGGTGATTCTTTTTTCACTACCTGCTGCTAATAGCTCTTGCTGAGTGGAATATTTCTAAGCAAAATGGTGAACCTACGATCGAAATATATCGAGATTATTTGCAATTTCCCTCACACTTACGTTGGGATCGGCCTCGACAGCTGTCAAAATATCTACTTCGTTGTTAACATTCTGGTTTTCGTTTCCATTCCTTTTACAAATGCTATTGAAGCACAGAATTGTTTTACAATTCGTGCAACTGTATGTTTGCAGGGAATAGGGCAATAGGCCGTTCATTAAAATAAACACTAAAAAGCTCGCAAGTTCTTGGCAAACTGTTACCTGCTAAATTCCATGTTACCATTTGAACTTCTTCTATTCTACCTACACATTCATTGTTAAGTATTTGAAAATGTAATATAAATTATTTTAAATAAATTTCCTTTACATAATTATGTAAGATGAAAATTATTTGACAGAAGTAAGTTTCTGTTTGTTTTAAATACTTTGTTTTGGCCACTCAGAAAGAATATATAGCTCAGGGCAATAGTTGATCCTTATATAATTTCCCAAAGTTAATTTTGAAATGTCTGGTAGTCACTGAGACACACTGATAAAAACTTAGTCGTCTCAGATTTGCAGACGACACAGTGTTTATATTAGACAGTGTTAACCAGGCGTGAAAAACTTTATCAAGCCTATCCGCTGGACGGACAAAACAATAATAACGCAGAAACGCGATCTTGTTCTGAGCGATAACATCTTTATAGCTGGAATCACCCTCACACAGACAAGAGTCTACAAATATGTGGGTCACGGAATTCCAATAAGCAGGCAGAACCAAACCTATGAACTACAAGGTAGAATAGGGTTGACTTGGGCCACCATCGGAAAGCTGCAAAACTTTTAAAAATCACACATTCCCATCTGCCTTAAGAAATAAGTGTTCGACCAATGAGCTTTGCCAGTCCTGGCCTACTGTGCGGAGACTCTGGCGCTGACCAACACTTCAGTAAATAAAATCAATGTAAATCAATGTGCAATGGAAAGTGCTATGTTAGGTTTGTCGCTGAAGGACATGGTGACAAATCAAGAACTTCGCAGCAGATTAGGGCTCACTGATTCATCTTCAGAAAATAAATAACATTGAAATGGAACTGGGCTGCACAGAGAAAACACCCCTAGACCTTCGGCTTCAGGCTAAAGGTGATCGGTATCTTCACGCCTGAAATTCTGGTGGGGTTAAGAGGTTGCAAGAACTCTGTAGTTTTTCTCGCAAGCATAATTCAGCAGTTGGCCTGCAGCATAGGTAATTGACAATCCTCGTATGTACAAGTCTATGATGTAACTTAACAATCCCAGGGCATTTACCTACAGGTTTAAAGCTTCGACGTTCTGTCACATCCAGTGAGACTTTGTAGTCGACTTTTGTAGGCTATTTGTTAGTCTACCTTCCCGCATCTTCTTGGTGGAACCGCGTAAGATCTCTGGTACCTGGTATTTACACGAAATATTTCGAGTGCTTCTATTCTTTAAGCCCGCCATGCTGGTACCTGGCGGGCAGCTTTTAGAATCGAAACGATGACAACTAAATTTTGTAATCATAATGCCAGGCAGAATACTGTATTTTAAAAGTAGAGTCATACGTGCTAAGTATTGTAAGAAATGCATGTTGTGAATAAATTGCCACCGCCCCCAATATGTTTTATTATAAATTAGAAATCAGCCGCTTTCCGTGTACTAACGTTTAGGTATGTCCCTGCTTTGAGCGCTTGAAGCGCCTTTTTTCGAACTTTGACAAAGCTGCTCTAAGGCAATCGAAGCTTATTTGTAGTAAACTTCCACACGAGGAATATTTTTTAGTAATTTCGTTATGTAACGTAGCATGATGTACGTCGGTCGTTAAAAAGCATTTACATGGTTGCACAACTGGTGGCGCCTAATAATCATCCGAATTTGTTCGTGCGGACGAGCATTCCCAATAGCTAAAAATTCGCTACTGTTCCGTTTAGCTGACTGGAGTCACTTTATTTTCCACCTGTTCCATAATGGCTCGCACCCACCCGTAACAAGGCAATTCCTAAAGTAATCAAAACACAATTTATAAAATATTCAAGAAGAAACGATAATAGATTTTAAATGTATATCTTTGGTGCTTTACCTTTTTACGTTACTTTGTTTTACGATAAAGCAAGTATATACCTACAGGAAACATATTTTTGTTCATTGGTCTGTATGTGTCTGTCTGTATAACTGTGAACAAAATATCTCAAAAACGAAAACAGGTATGCTGTTGAAACTTCATATATAAGTTTTGTGTACTATCCAGATGCAATCGCAGGCTTTTTAAGAAAATCTCATAACGGGAAGTATGGTGTTTACTCTTGTGATTTTTCAGTTTTTTTCGTTTTTTGAAAAACGGCTCTAACGATTTTCTTTCAAACTTTACATGTTATTATATTTTTAATGTGTATTGATGTGAGATAGGTGATTTTCCAGTAAAATACCTCTAAAATGGGTTTCTTTCGTTTTTTCCACTATTTTTTATTAACTCCTATTTTAAATAAAAGCCCCGGTATATTATTACATTTTTGAATTTAGCTTAAAATTTTAGAGAAAATTTGTACCGTTTCTGTAGAATTTGTAATTTTTGAAAAATTTTACAGATGCTTAAACATTAAAGATAAAATTTTTTGCTAATTATAAGGTCACTGTAAAAGGAATATGTGTGCGTGTGTCACACCAGATTTTATATAATATGCAGCTAAAATACCAATACGTTTCTGTTATCAAATATCAGGAACCATGTTCCAAATCCATATAAACCCAAAATTTATCTTAAAAGTCGCAACCACTTTATCTGATACTAAATGTTGCCTTATTTAGTTCGTGTATTACTTTTTATGGTGGAAATGCAAGTTTATCTAACTCGCTGAACATTTTGGGTCTCATTTACTGTATTTCCAATTTATTCATATGGAAATGCCTTGTTCAGGGTCTACCCGTTTCACTACAATGCACGTCTAAACAACGGATATTGTAGTTTAGAAAAACAGACGCTTTGAATACCGTATTAAAAACTTCAGCAAAAACTGGAACGCGTTTAGTTACATCTATGGTCTCAACTGAGCAAAAGCTTGCATCATTATCAATCTACAGATTAGTATATAAACCAGGCAGTCCTCACTGTGGTCATAGTTTGATTCTTGCAAATCAGATATTCTCAACTCTACACAATGTTCAAACTTGTGAGTGTTACTTCAGGTTGTACTAATACTCATATAATTTTACATGATAACAATTTATTACAGTTGGTATTGGTTGCCCTTCTGGCCTTCGCCTTCGCCGCCCCCGAAGCCAATCCTCAATGGATCGCCACCGCCGGAATCCCAACTATTGCTGCTGGTAACATCATCGCTGCTCCTGGCTGGGCTGGTGCCATCTCCCCAATTGCCGGAGGAGCAATTATTATTTAAAATAATGTCCCAAAATCTTTACAAAAATCATTGATGTTAAATAATTTCTTTAAGGGTACCCTTAATAAAATGGGAAATTATTTGCAAATTATAAAATTTACGATTTACTTGGTTGTTTTATTTTTTCTGTTGCTACAAGTACTTCGTAAAGAGTAGGTGTTGAATTAGCGGGTAATTTAAAATCAAGGTGTATTTGACATTTAAAATCTAACAATATACATCCGTTTAACAGAATGGTTGCTTAAATTCAGCAAGAATAATTTGCATGGAGTCAATGCTGTCAACGAGAAAGCCTACATATGTATTGTTCGGTTGGGGAATTTAACGTTTTATGGCATATTACTTTGAACTAACAGAAGGAGAAAGGCGCCTTTCTCCTTCTGTTAGTTAGTCGAGTTAGTGCTCTTCTATCCCTTTCCTTTCAAAGAGTTTCGCCTCTGGCGTGGTCAACACGTTGAGTTACCGTGCTCTTTTGCTTTTTCCTCCTGATGAAGCCCCCTACGAAAGTGGGCGAAACGTTGAGTTCTTCGATCTCAATCATGACACGGTCCAATCCCGGAAGTCGTTTGTTACTTAATGACAATGGCCGTGAAAGCATCAGAAATCATCTTACTTTGATATTGTATTCATATAAGTAGTAACACCAGTAGGATGGTATGTTGATAAACAGGCAACCTTGAATGGAAGACAGTTGGCATTAGAGTAGGAATTTGAGGATACTTCTTTGCAAAAATTTGCCAAATAGTGTTTCAAAATCTTGTAGGACTTGAAAAAAAGTATCACGGTACCATGAAATACCTTTACAAGAAGGAAGTGAAACGTAAAGAGATTTATCACGACATGGGTGAAATATTCGACGAGTAAAAGTATCAAAGCAGATGTAGATTATTTTCCAGCTTTAAAGAATTGACTTACTGTTCAAAACCCAGATTTTTTTGTATAACTTTTTACTGCCCTTTTTTAAAAGACGAAGGAAGTATTGTAATCGTCGAAGAATCACCTTTCGCGATTTCTTTGGATCTTCACGTTTCAATGTCACTAGATGACGAAAAACAGGTTTTCTCAATTCCATCTCTCCGCCTGTCTGTTTCGGTATAATTCAAAAACTATTTGTAGGTAAGACGACATTTTCCATGCAGATTATATGCCTTCCTGGCATAAAACCGAGAAAATCGCGGTAAAATTTATACTGGGTGAGCACCTTAAGAAAATTTATTTCTTGCCATTTCTGCATTAACTCAAGAACTATAACTATAATTTTTAATGTATGTATAATTTTATATACTCTCTCTCACTCTCTCTCTCTCTCTTTCTAAGTTATACATTATTTCGGTAGTCTATTTTTCTCCTTTTTCGACCCTCATCACGATCTTTTGCAGTACACAAAAAAGTACTCTCTCCTTAAATTCAGCATCCGTAACACTAGGAAATCGTAGCCATCCTGCCCACGTAGGCTCTTAATTTTTCCATATTCCTACTGCTGGGAAGATCATGTTCCAACAGTGATTCTACCCAAGCCTAGTACTACCATCCACTATACTTTAGTCCTGGTGAAGGGCAGTAACGATCGCCAGTGCCAGCTTGAGACGTAAAGATAAAAATCTTGGATCAGTTCCTGCATGGATTATCACAAACATGACTGCATCAGTCTTACTGATAGTAGTACCTACTGCGAAATTGAGAAAAAGAAACGCATAAATATGGCAACCTGCAATTCCAACTTATTAGTATCAGATCCACCACTTTTTGGCTTAGAAACCCAGAAAATAAACAAAAAAATGTTTATAGTTGGATTGAGCTCAGGTGAGAAAACATGGAGACATGGAGAAAACTTAATCGCCAGATCACCATTTGTACAGACACAGAGTAATAGGCTTCTTAATACAAAAAAAATCAATAGCATACACTGTGAGCTACAAATGAATACCTGAAAGAGATGCATATGTAAAACCACATCTTTCGAAGAATATGTACCAACGCCAACACACCATAACGCAAAAATTAAATTCATGAAAGCGGATATCACAAAAGCCTTAAAAAGTGGAATATATAGCTATGACTGGAAATTGGCGAGTTTTACGCAATTCAAGTAAGCAACTCTGGAAGAAAACGAAATTGTAACTTTTTAGAGAACCAAGAATTGTATTAACACCTTTTTCAACAAGCAGTCTCAAAGAATATGGTCATGGTATGAACACTATATTCTTATCCACCAAGCAAAGTAAACCAGATGGATCAGTAGTAGCAAGAAGATCAGAACATAAGTGCAAACTATCTCAAAAACACAACGGATGATAGAAAAGCAGAGGCAGTTGTATAGACCGGACTAAACAAAATGCAGCAGAACATAAAGGAGTAAGATGCAGCACGAGGAAAATGATACGAAAAGGCTTCGAAGCATACTGTGAGAAAAAAGTAGGAAGAACCGTAGAAAATACAATAATTGGAAGTGTCTAAAAATTGAAAACTATAAGAGAAAAATAATATCATCAAAAGGCTAAGCTGATCAGTAAAGGAGAGATAACGAAAAAATACTATAAAATAGGGAAAAATTCTACAGATAATTGTACAGCTCCCAAATAAAGAAACCATATAACAACAGGAAGAGAAAAATATAAACTCTGAATGGAAGGGCATGTACGAAGTAAGTAGAAGAGAAATCCTAACGCCTCTCAATGCAGTAAAAAAACAACAAAGCTCCAGGTGGCGATCGCATATTAGCGGATGTGCTTAAAGAAGCAGCAGACATAGCAAACTCAAAGCTGAAGGCCTTCTTTAACAAGTGTTTGGAAGAAGTCAGGACACCCCGCTGTTTACAAAATTTATGGGCTATCCACTCTATAATTGTAGATATATAAATTGTTAACTAGAATATTTGCAAATAAAGTAGATTCAACAGAAAGCCAGTAGCATACATTAGTATCAGTTCGTCAAACACTCAGTGGCAACCGTGTCAAAAATAATAATCGAGGAAATTAAAGATAACAACCTACCGCGTATTCATGGAAGGCATACCTTATTTACTCAATCCTAACGCCCGCTGTATCTTTCGATGTAGGTTTTTAGGTATTATTAAAAATCCTTTGACTATATCGAACAGTTGGCTAGAATAAATCAGTTAGTCAAACATTAGAATAGGTAACTTAAAGGTATACAAATCTATTAAAGAGATATTTATGGAAAACAATTGCAACAGTGAAAATATATAATCTATCAAGCCTCTTCCCTCTAAAAACAGTTCCTACAAGCCACCCATGATTTCGTCCGTGTAGTTAGGATACTTTCCAAACAAGAATTTTTCGGAAAACTTGGGCCTTTTCCAGTTTGTGCATCCATGTCTATATGTAATTTAATGTCAAATGTAAGCTTAACGCATAACTAAACAAAGCGCAACCTATGTGAGACATAAATTACTAATAGGCCAATAAATGGAATGAATATAGTAATTCATAAACTTCCTCACGTCAGTATATATTTCGATTTGTGACAAAACTATTTATTGCGGGTAAATAAAGATTGTAATTTATATGTCGAATCCTGCGTTTTCTGTAAATAACTACAAAATTGAAGTAAAAAAAAGCCAGCAACTAGAAATTCCAGTAATCCATAAATCGCGGAAACCTACAAAATCCATAACCTAGAAAGTATCCAATTCACAAATTCGATTGTAAGAATCCTTAAAACAATAACATACGGTTAGTGTATAGTATGTACATTAATGGCTTATGAAAAACCATCTAAAACGAGATGCGAAATGCGTAAGGACAAATTGTCAACATGTTCTTCAAGACATAACTCACTACAACAACTCTATCTCCGCATTCATCCACCGGATGGTGTTTTTCCATATTCCATGGAACAACAATAAGAATACGGAAAGTAACGGAGATACAGCAACTACTAAATTGGAAACCCTTCATAAAGCACGAGATGCGACGTCTCCGAAAATATCAATGATTTGTTTATACGAGCTCGGTCGTTCAGTTGAAACATGAGAAAACCGATAAGTTAAAAATGGGGACCGACAAAAAATCTCTACGAAATTACGACGGCATGTGTATGGTTTCATGAAGAAACAAATGAATTTTACATCCAATGAGGGGTTCGCCGAAATTGTTCATCACACTCTTGGAATACATGTGTAAACGAACAAACCTGGACGAACTGAGTATAAATATATAGTCTGTCTCAGTGACTATCAGACATGGCAAAATTAACATTGGGAAATTATGAAAGGATCGGCTATTGCTGTGTCTGTATCTAAAAATGTGATTGTCACAAATGAAATAGCAGGTAGTTGAATTAATCAAATTTACATTACTGTCAGCTTGCTGTTATTTTTAGAATTTGCTGACACAATACAACTATCACCATTTAATTATCAATATTATTGCAAATATATAGTATTTAGGGATAAATATTATGGTATAGTAATTACCTTGTATAAGTAATATTTACTATAAAAGCATAAGTATTTAGAATTTACGCAACGCAAAAATAAAATAAAAAGTAAGGTTAACGTTGAGTGTTCGTGGGTAAACAAACGTAAACCATTTATTATTTTATAATAAAATTTTTGTACAAACAAAGTTGGATGATTTTCAGTAATGTATACAACAGAAAGTTTAACAGTTTGAATTTTGTAACGAAATAACGAAGAGAAACACAACAGAGAAGCACTAAAACTTCAATAAAGCTAACAGGTGCTAATTAAATGTTCAAATGTATTACCATTGACTAGTAGACAATGGTCTGTCATAAAAATTACGACGTACATTTCATAATGTTTGAGGGATTATGTTAAAATGTGCCTCCCTAATAGAGTCCTTAGAGATTCTAAATTTGCATGCCTTTGTAGAGTGTATATTTTTGATTTTAGGAAACCCCATAAGCAAAAATCATTGGGTGACAAATCTGGAAACCTTGGAGCCCAGTTAAAAGGGCCACCACGACCACTCCTTGAGGAATAATTCGTTTCGGTAGTTTCGGACTTTTCTTGATTATTACACACAACTGCCACATGATTGATATCATCCAATAAGAATCATGCATTTTTTGAAAATCGACCAATCCCGAACGGATTCCCTGATAAGAACCCTTGTGCTGCTTATCAAGCGATAACCGCGCTAGTGCTGATTATCAACCCCGTAGATGGTGTTATAATTAGAAATAGAAATGCAAGAAACAAGCAATTTTAGTTCTTTGCCATTATTAGATCGATTTTAAATCATAATTTATATACGTGTTTTATGTCTTAATCTTCAAAATATAAACGCGGCCAACACACTTACATATATTTTTGCCTGTGCCCTTGTTATATTGCTAATGAATAGCGAGCAGGAGATCCATAGTTATCATACCATACTGCGTTGATATTATCAACTACTGCAGTAGCAGCAGAGACTATTTTATTTTGAAGCATATCTAAATAAATTCTGCTATTCAGGGAACCCTCGATAAAGAGCGGATCAATTAAATTATTGGCCAATATTCCAAACCATACATTACGACTTTGGCGGTATTGTGTATGTGTTTGCACATACAGATGTTGATTAGTTTAGCTCCAATACAGATAAATTTGACGATTTGGTTCTGAATTTATTGTAAATGTGCACTCGTTAGTGAATCAAATATTTTTTACAAAATGTTCATCAGCATGACAATTATTATACATTAATTCACAAAAGGTGATGGGTTTTTCACTATCTGCTGCTAATAGCTCTTGCTGCCATTTTAATTTTTTCTTCTGTTGTATTCACATTCATTGTCAATTATTTGAAAATGTAATATTAGTTAATTTAAATAAATTTCCTTTAAATAATTATGTAATATGAAAGTTATTTGACAGAAGTAAATTTCTGTTTGTTTTAAACATTTTGTTTTGCCCACTCAGAAAGAATACTCGTATATAGCTCAGGGCAATAGTTGAACCTTATATAATTTCCCAATGTTAATTTTGCAATGTCTGGTAGTCACTGAGACACACTGTAGACAGTAAAAACTTAAGTCATCTCAGATTTGCATACGACATAGTGTTTCAATTAAACAGTGTTAACCATGCGTGAAAAACTTTATCAAGCCTCTGCGCTGGACGGACTAAAAACACTAATAACGCAGAAAAGCAATCTTGTTCTGAGCGACAACATCTCTATAGCTGGAATTCCAATAAGCAGGCAGAACCAAACTTGTGAACTACAGCGTAGAATAGAGTTGACTTGGGCCGCCCTTGGAAAGCTGCAAAACTTTTTAAAATCACACATTCCCATCTGCCTTAAGAAATAAGTGTTCGACCAATGAGCTTTGCCAGTCCTGGCCTACTGTGCGGAGACTCTGGCGCTGACCAAAACATCAGTAAATAAAATCAATGTAAATCAACGTGCAATGGAAAGTGCTATGTTGGGTTTGTCGCTGAAGGACATGGTGACAAATCAAGAACTTCGCAGCACATTAGGCCTCACTGATGCAATTCAGAAAATAAATAACATTGAAATGGAGCTGGGCTGGACAGAGAGACCACCCTAACCCTTCGGCTTTAGGCAGAGGGTGATAGGTATCTTCACGCCTAAAATTCCGGTGGGGTTGGGCGGTTGGAAAAATTCTGTAGTTTTTCTCGCAAGCATAATTCAGCAGTTGGCATGCAGCATAGGTGATTTACAATCCTCGTATGTACAAGTCTATGATGTAACTTAACAATTCCAGGGCATCAACCTGCAAATTTAGAGCCTCGACGTCCTGTCACATGCCAGTGAGGCTTTGTAGTCTACTTTTGTCGGATATTTGTTAGTCTGCTTTCCCACATCTTCCTGGTGCAACCGCGTAAAATCTCTGGTACCTGGTATTTACACGAACTCTTTCTGGTGCTTCGATTCTTTAAGCCCGCCATGCTGGTACCTGGCAGGCAGCTTTTCGAATCGAAACGATGACAACTAAATTTTGTTATAATAATGCCAGGCAGAATACTGTATTTTAAAAGTAAAGTCATACGTGCTAAGTATAGTAGGAAATGCATGTTGTGAATAAAATGCCACCGTCGCCGATATGTTCTATTATAATTAAGAAATCAGCCGCCTTCCGTGTACTACCGTTTAGATATGCCCTGCTGTGAGTGCTTGAAGCGCCTTTTCTCGAACTTTGACAAAGCTGCTCTAAGGAAATCGAAACTTGTTTGTAGTAAACTGCAACAAGAGGAATATTTTTTAGCAATTTCGTTATGTAACGTACGCTACGTTCGGTCGTTCAAAAGCATCTCCAGGGTTGCACAACTGGTGGCGCCTATGACCACCCGAATCTGTTCATGCGGACGAGCATTCCCTATAGCTAAAAACTCGCTCCTGTTCGGTGTAGCTGACTGGGGTCGCTTTATTTGACACCTGTTGCATAATTGCCCCCTACCCGTAACAAGGCAATTCCTAAAATAATCAAAACACAATTTATAAAATATTCAAGAAGAAACGATAACATATTTGTGTGCATTACTTTTTATGTAGTTCGCCTAACTCGCTGAATATTTTGGGTCTCATTTACTGTATTACAATTTATTCATATGGAAATGTCCTGTTCTGTTTCTACCCGTTTTACTACAATGCAAATTTAAACAACGGATATTGTTGTTTAGAAAAACAGACGCTTTGAATACCGTATTAAAAACTTCAGCAAAAACTAGAACGCATTTAGTTACATCTATGGTCTCAACTGTGCAAAAGCTTGCATCATTATCAATCTACAGATTAGTATATAAGCCAGGGAGTCCTCACTGTGGTCATAGTTTGATTCTTGCAAATCAGATATTCTCAACTCTTCACAATGTTCAAGCTTGTGAGTGTTACTTCAGGTTGTACTAATATTCATATAATTTTACATGATAACAATTTATTACAGTTGGTATTCGTTGCCCTTCTGGCCTTCGCCTTCGCCGCTCCCGCAGCCAATCCCCAATGGATCGCCACCGCCGGAATCCCAACTATTGCCGCTGGTAACATCATCGCTGCTCCTGGCTGGGCTGGTGCCATCTCCCCAATTGCCGGAGGAGCAATTATTATTTAAAACGATGTCCTAGAATCCTTACAAAAATCATTGATGTTAAATCATTTCCTTAAGAGTACCCTTAATAAAATTGGAAATTTTATATTATGTCTGTTCATGCTTAATTTGCAAATTATAAAATTTACTATTTACTTGGTTGTTTTATTTTTTCTGTTGCACTTCGTAAAGAATATGTGTTGTATTAGTGGGTAATTGTTTTATAAAGTGCTTACCACCAATTTAGAATCAAGGTGTATTTGACATTTAAAATGTAATACTTGACATAAATTTAACAGAATGGTTACTTAAATTTAGCAAGAATAATTTACATGATGTCAATGTGTCACAAGAAAGGCTACGTATGTACTGATCGTTTGGGATTCTACCTTTTTTCGACGTATTATTTTGATATCGTATTCATATAACTGTTAACACAAGTACGATGGTATATAGATAAACACACTATCTTGAATGGAAGACAATTGGAATTAGAGCAAGAATTTGAGGATATTTGTTGGCAAAAATTTGCAAAAGGGTGTTTCAAAATCTTGTAGTACCTGAAAAAAGTACCACGGCATCATGGAGAGTAAAAGTGTCAAAGCTGTTATTTTTCGCACTACAGCTCCACCTTCATATGCCAGAATTGTTTATAAAAATGTTCACAAATAGTACCTTATACCCGAGAGGTTTTACACTCCGCGGCTATTTTGATTCTCTAGATAAAATTACCGTAATGAGAAGATCCTACAAATGTAGATAATTTTCATGCTTTAAAGAATTGACTTACTGTTCAAAACCCAGATTGTTTTATGTATTTTTACTTCCCTCTTCTAAAAGACGAAGAAAGTATTGTAATCGTGAAAAATTCACGTTTCAAGGTCGGTATATGACGAAAAACAGGGTTTTTCTATTCCGTCAATCCGCCTGTCTGTTCCAATATAATTCAAAAGCTAGTTGTAGGTAAGACGATATTTTTCATGCAGATTATATGCATTCCTAGCATCAAACCGAGAAAATCTCGGTATAATTTATACTGGGTGAGCACCTTAAGAAAATAAAATTCTTCCCATTTCTGCTTTAACTAAAGAGATTTAACTCAAATGAAATTGATATTTTGCACATATCTTAGATTTTTAGCCTTCACGAAAATGTGGCATATTTTGTACCCAACATATGCAGCATGACCACATTAAAAAATAATTTCTGCTTTAACTAAGGAATAGACAAGAGCAATAATTTGCACTTTACACTTCACAAACCAACAGGTACAGGGTAAACAAAAAAGAAACTCAAAATGGGGCGATAATAAGTGCGTTCTGCTTAATACCGCCGCGTATCGCAAGATGAGAGAGGCGCACGTGTTTATCAAACGGGTGGCGTTCAATTCGCAAAATTGTAGTAAGTATTATTTATTAATGATCTGCTATGCAGTAGAACTTCGCAGTAACGTTTGGCGTGGGGTATAAGAAACAATAATAATAAAGATGTGAAAAATTTTAAAACTTTTCTATATCTCTATCCCTTGTAAATTTTCCAGATTTTGTAAACTTTATACCAGACATGAAATTTTTTTTCAATGCATTAATAAAGGTTGGTAAATAGCAACTTCTCTAAATTTTTTAAACAACGAATTGTTTTTACTGTATTAGATTATGGAACTAACTGAGCATAATTTTGAGACTCATGAATTTGTCACAAAATAGTAACTATACTACAAGGTCAATTTTGCAATATCAAATTTGAATTTAAACTGACCAGGTTTTCTGAATTTACGCTTTACGCTCTCGGGAAATTGTAAGACCTCCGTTTTGCGTCGCACTTTAAATATTTCCTCATGCTATAACCTGTTGATTATACACTTAATGCAAAGATAACTATTATAGGTCTACAAAATCATTATTTAGTCGTCAGCCTTCCTAATTATACATAATCGCAACTGCTTTGTATATTGCAATTTGAATTGTTAGGTGTTCGTTTTAGATTCAAGCTACATACAAAACACGATCCTACACCTACCCTACGCAACAAAAAGTCTGCCTGAAGAACTACAAGTATGTACATGATTTATCAGCACAGTCCGATACGATATGGCTGTGGGACAATTGTTCGTAGATTAGCTCTAAAAACGGTCTGACGTAACTTTAAAATTTAGAAATCTTCCTGGTAATTCTAATGCATAACTGTTAAAAGCTAACGTATTCTGAATCACTTATATTAACTATGTATAATTATTATATACAAATATTTAAATAATAATCAATAAATAAGGTGAACTCGTTCCATAGTTCTTAGTTGCATAACCTCGCATAGTCGTTCTACTCGTTTTAGCTTCGCCGCTAGAGTCTTAAGAGTTAACTTGTACTTACTTACCTTGTGTCTACTAGGGTTATTGATTATAAGAGTCCATGATATTCAAATTTTGTGCATATTTTGTTGATTTCATATAACAATTATAGATTCTCACATATCAATTAATTAATTTCCAATGTGCTGGTCTTATGTTGGTCTCTATCTATAGCAATATCTATGCATAGCTTAAGTGGTGTTTTTGTTAGCCCTCACAGAAATAACAAATATATGCCACGTCGGCGTTAGTGTAGGGTTGGAACACACGATTCATAGTAATAAGAAAAGGAGTTTTTAAGGTTAATTGTCTTAATGTAAGTATAAATGCTTTAAAGTTATACAAAACACATCTTGTTTGTGTGTCTCGCCTCGGCTGTTGGTGTAAGACAGTCGATGATGCATCGTGTCCAGTCTTGTATAGAAGAAAATAGACAACATTTTGAACAATTACTGTAGTTATTGTTACCGCAAATTATTTTAAACCACTGTTGTAGAGAACGAGTCATAGCTCGAAAACAAACAGTTTGCGGACAAGTGTTCATATAAAATATTTAAACTATGGTGGGCTGTAGAAGTCGCTTGTTAAGTTTGGAGATATTTAAAACACCCTATATGTATAGATTTATATTTGAAACTAAATTTTAGAAGTAGAGAAGCGATGACAAGAAATAAAAAACTACGTAGTTTTGACCACCTATTTATTTTGCAAAGCTTTTGTGTCATTTTGTGTCAAAACTGACTCAAAAACAAACCTGCTAACCTCAAACTTGACATAGACTTACAGTGTTACCAATTCCATGTAACCAGAAAATTGGAATGATACACCTGCGAGAAACATAAAAGCAAAAAATGACTAGAATTTAATTCAAAATTTCCTACACTTTCCCCACTTTTAAGTACTCACCCTGTAGTTCAGCATTAACAATTTCTAATAGTTTTTCATCCACATTCACTCATGTTGATTTGGTCTGCCGCCATCATGACTTTTCTTAGATTGTAAATATACAGTCTCTCTTCTGCATTGGACTAGGTACTAGAAGAAAAATATTTTCGGAAGGCGTTTGAAATCTTTCCGTATACATACGTCTTCCACGTGCAGAGTTTTCTGCAGCAGCTACATACATAATAATTATATCTACATATTCTTAGTTACTGTAGTTAGCCATTTAATTGGAATTAAACACCTAATAGCTAATGTATCTTAATTTTGAAGTTTAAATGAATTAATACTCAAAGAGATTTCTACTGCTACTTGTTTTTTAGTTATTATTAAACAGTTAGCGGTCACCATCAGTGAACACCAATTTTTAAACCTTTTAAAAAAAAACTTACAGCCCCAATTTTTATGTTATTTATTTTTTATTAATTTCTTCAGCTCCACATTGTTTAGTTAACACCCAAATACCCCCTGCTTGAACTTAAAACGTAAATTACTACCTCAGTTTTCTCCGTACGTTATGACACACCCTGTATAAACATTTTTAATTTGTACTCTATTTTGTCAATGTTCTTCGGGAAATAGGAGGTTGCTTGTTTAGAGACTCCCATTGTACCTTCTCATATCCTATTGAAATATGAGGTAAAATTTTAGAAATTTCTACAAGATAATTACATCTACGCACTTCAATCTACTTACGACTTGTACTCAAAAAGACATTTGCTGAAGAACCATTTAGACGTTACATTTCAACAGTCACAGTTATGTACCTAACGGCTGTAATGCTTCGAAAAGTGAGGAATGTCAGTTGTGTATGTATAACAAACGCTGGTAAAATCTGTTTAATCAGTATTTATGATTTTGTTTAATACTAAAATTAAGAAATTATTTGTGTTTTTCGTGTCAACTGATATATAAAGCAGATGAACTACCTATAGGGAAACAGGTACATTTAAAAAGTTATGCTATTTGAGAAGTGAAAGAGAATTAGGATTTTTATTAAAAAACGTTTACGTCATAATTTCAAAAGCACAAGCGATACGTCAATTCTGACTAGCTGCGTGGTCGAATAATTGAAAAGTTCCAATTTTATATTCGATTATATTTTGGAAATTGAATTATATTTGCTCGGTCGCACTGATCTCGAAACCTAATCTTATAACGTTATTCCTTTTAAGAATCTTTCCGCCCGGAAAACAAGTGAGAGAAATTCTATTAATATTTTGTATTGTTGACAACGCAACGAACAGCTCTAATGATTTACAACTAGCTTAAAAACAGTAAATAATTAGTAAAGGATGTTATTCGTATCTTCCCTCGCAAGTATATGGCTGTTTTGAAATTAAAAGTGACATGCAGGGGAACCGAGGGAAACCACTCGTGCAGCGATCTACATTGCACACAAAAAGTCACAAACGCAATTAGATAATGGTCAACTTGCAAAGGTAAAACGTCCCCCGCAGCCGATTAGAAGGATTGTGATTTCTTTCAGGAAAGTGACACATCTCTAAGCATAACCGGCGGCATAAGATGGTTACTGAGTTAAAATCATGTGGACATAGTGAAGTCGCCGGCGTTTAAGCGATCACACAGAAGGTATTCGCTCGAGAAAATTTACCATATCCTTTTGAGGCGATACTAGCGGCTGCAAACCAATAGCGCGAATTACAGCTTATTCGCTTAAACAGTGACGAAAACAGAATATGCAGAAGCTCATCCCATGTTGGGCCAACAACTGCTGAATTCCAGCTAAACTTGCCGTTAAGATCCCCTGAAATGGCATAGAATACAGAGCTCCCAGAACGTCGTTACTGTACGCTAATATACCATAATGTACAACACAAACATGGGGCAATAGGGTTGAAACACGCAAGGCTCTGGGGAGCGACTAAACGTATCAATTTGAACTATATTACAGCGTTAACAGAAAAGACAAATAACCATGCCATGAGCAAATATAAAAGTCACGCCCAAAAGCAAAATTCTCCAGGTGAGTTGATAACGGGACGCGGGAAATATTAGTGCCAGATTTTATACTGTAACAATATCTATCGATTTTTTATGCTGAATTAGATGACACTGAAAAATAATTGTGGGAGTAATGTAACATCCTATATCAATATATCTCACGACACTACGACAATAACATCGCTAACCAATGTAACTTTTTAATTTAATATACTAATATGGTTTTGCTAACAGACTTTTTAAATTTCTACATAATTATTAACAGAATGGCATGAAAAGTTATTTGACAGCTGTCCCAAAAATGATTTTATATTTTTTTACACACGAAGTAAAATTGTTATGGGTATTTTGTTAGTAAACATCATAAATTATATTAGAATGCCTATGCTACAAAGCCCGAAATATTTAAGATTAACTTGAAAATTTCTTTTTCCGTTAACAACGTAGCTTCTAAACATTTTGAATTTTATTTATTATATTTCAATTGATTCATGTGGAAATATCCAGTTCCGTGTACAGCGGTTCTAATCCAATGCAAATTTAAACAAAGAAAAATTCAGTTTAAAAAGACACTCCGAATACAGCATTAAAAACTATAGCAAAAACTAGAACGCATTTCGTTATGTATATGGTCTCAACTGAGCAAAAGCTTGCATCATTAGTATCAAACTCGGGATTGGTATATAAGCCAGAAAATCCTCACTGTGGTCATAATTTGATTTTTGCTGATCAGATACTCTCAACTCTTCACAATGTTCAAGCTCGTAAGTATTATTTCAGATTGCTTTCCTTTATCGTTAACTTTATACTTAACAATTACAGTTGGTATTCGTTGCCCTCTTGGCTTTCGCCTTAGCCGCCCCCGAAGCCAATCCCCAATGGATAGCGACCGCCGGAATTCCCATTGCCACTAGTAACATCATCGCCGCCCCCGCCTGGACTGGTGCTGCCATCGCCCCAATTGCTGCAGGATCGATTATTATTTAAAATGGAATTTTAATATTGCATTAAAACTGTTTGCATATTAATTTTAAATGTTTTTGTAAATGCCAGTTTTATGTTTGGCGTGTTAATCTGCAAATAATAAAATATTCAATTTACATCTGTGAATTTTCTTTAAAAATGTCTGCTGTACAACAAATAGCATGATCTTTGATATTAATGAAAGTGGAGTTGCTAAAAATCACATAATAACTAAGGCCTAGATTTTTTGGCAAGCATTTATGAAATAAAACTATAAATTTTGAGGCAACAGTAAATAGTAAATATTGAAAATCTATAAATTTTACAAGCATTCTTTAAAAGTGTATCTACCTTTTGGCAACACATAGTATTCAACATAAGTAGTTCCCAGCTGATGTTCATTGATATTAAGACAGTAAGGACGTTGACGTTTTAACGTACTAGGCTTTGTTTACTTCCTGTTAAATAAAATAGAGAACCAATATAAAAGATAATACTGTCGTAAAATCTGACCCCGAATTAGTGATCAATTAAAAGAGATAGCTTAATAAAAATAATTTACAGAACGGATCACAAATTAAAAGTTCAATAATCGCAAAGAGCTTGCGGCGGAACCCAATAACACTACCGCGATTCGTCGGGCAGCTGAAACGAAAGTTGCTTGCCCAAGAATGGTTTATAAGTTTACAAGAGTTTACAAAACACACAACCTTAAAACTCCAAGTAACCTAACAACCGATAACAACATTCTGCCATTTTCCGTTGCATTTTTTGCAGCTGTGATTTTTGAATTTTTTATTTATGATGTAGTTTCTTTCACCACAATGTTTGTACGCTTTTAAGTTATCTCTTTTGATCTAAATACTAGGTCGCCTTTTGCATCCTAAACCCAGATAGGAGTATTATTTTTCTTGGTTGAATATTTTATTTAAGAAAGAAAATTAACCGGAGCGTAGAACGCACACAGTGAGAATTCTCTTCATAAACGTACGGGGTCTTCCAAAATGTAGCAAAGGGAGAAACGCTTAACAGCAAAGAAACACAGTAGGACGTGCTAAGATATCCATATCCTTCATTTATTAAATGCCATATAACTTCTTTACTATTCAACTTAGAAATCAGTTTGGTAGGAAAAGTTTAGATGATTTTATGCATAATAAATCTAGAAGTTCAGCTTATATGTTGTTTTGTTTAAAACACAAACTTACTTTATTTTTGTATGCATGTTTACCATGTATCTCCTCTTAACTCACAACTACGTTTGCATAATTCCACCTTGTGGCGGCCCTTTTGACCGTCGTCGTCATTGCGTTTTAATAAACCACAATGTTATATACGTTTAGCCCAATTTTAATCGCAAGAAGCGCATGTCTGTGAAGCAGCGTTATAAAATAGAGACGAGACGACAGGTCCTGTAATGGTACTTTTATTTAGTCCAGACATTGATTAATTACACTTAAGATAACTCAATGTAATAGCCGACAACGGAGTCGAGAAAATTGTTCTATGATTGGTCACTAGTTGGCGCAACGCTCGCGAATTCAGAAAAATATTCCCAGTTACTCAGTCGTTACCTGGGACCCAAACCCCATTTTGCGGATACAAAGTTTGTTTAAAATATCCTATTCCCACACAGATGGCACAACAAAAATTTAAGTGGGGGGACATAGCTCGTCTCATCTGTGCACCATGGTCTATCTCATTTGCATAATTGCATATTTACCTGGGAGTTGGGGATTACTTGGAAACGATTACCTTTATTACTCACTCAACTTTGCCTACTTCACAATAAGATTGTAAAAACATTTTCGTTGGAATTTGTTGCAGTAAATAACGCAAAGCAAAACCAAAAGATTTTTAGATATAAATTTATTAAAATATAATAATAACATTAACACAATAATAATATATATATAATTTATTATAATATATATATATATATATATATATATATATAATTGTATTATAAAACATGTTTTAACATACAGGCGAAAAAATCTATTACAGAAATTAGACATCTCTTCTCTATCCTATACAAAGTATAAGACAAATACCTATTAATTTTAAACGGGAAAATTCCAAATTACAAATATGGCCATATATGGCCGTACAAAAGCCCACAAGAAAATTATTGAGTCAATATTATAATTAATAATTATTATTATTACAAAAAATGATTACTTATAACATTAATAATTTATTATAATACATACAATAATTTGGAACCATTATTTAATATACAAACAAGCTTTAATTTATTTACTAATAAAATAAGGATTTTTCTATCATTGATTAAATGCACTATTATATTATAAAGTGTAATCAAATTGCACAGTAAAGAATAAGCGTTAATTCAAGTATCAGTGATTTAAGTATAGCAAAATGTATATATGTACATTACATACATATAATAATATTCATTGCGAAAACAAATCAAATTTCATATAGGTAGGTCAGGTACCCATACTACAATAGAAAAAATGAAAAATGAGAACGTTAATATTATTGGGAAATTTTAAAAATTCCAAATTTATTTGGATTCCTTGAAGATTTTGGAAACCATTTTCCCTTTTTAAATAATTTGCATTTTATCAAAAGCTCTAAAATAAACATCCTGTGCTCCCTACATGTTTCGCTACTCAGCCACTTCTGCAAATTCACTACAATTTGATTCATTAAATGCGATTTTACACCATAAACGTAATAAAAATTAGAATAATTTTTTTCAAAAGAATCCAAACACTTATCCACTATTGTTCGAAATTGTAATGATGGTGCTTTTAAACCTCTAAAGAGATCTGGTTCGGCGATATCGGAGTAAGTTTTGTGTAACAACAATAACTCGTTCTCATTATCAAGTGCAGAGGAAACAACTAAACTTGTTTTACAGTCTTCACAATCAAATTTATCTAAACATTTTTTTGCTAAATATCCAGCAAAGTACGTTACCGCACAGTCTTCCAAAGTGGAAGGATTATCGTCGGTATCATATTCAGTGATATCATCGATATCCTCCCAATCGGTTTCGCAATCAATGGTTTCGCTTAAATTTTCAGAAACAACCTGAACAGATGAAGTCAGAGGACCGGAAGAACCGATAATACCATTTTCCGGTATTAATTCCACAATGCTATCATTATCTGTTTCGCAGTTACTGTTTGTGGATTTCATTAAAGAATTGATTGCATTGCTTCTAAAAATTGTTCTAAGTGCCCTGGCGCTTGGATTACGATTATATCCACAATGCTGCCTATATATAGAAATTTGATTTTCTAACACATCTTGGGTCAATCGGTTAGTTAACATATATGACATTCCCTGTTCTTTTTCTTCCTTAAATAGCTGCAAAATGCCTTCAATCACGTGTAATAAACCTTGAAAACAGGGTGGTTTACTAATTTTATTTGTTTTTTTGTCAATTTTATATAGGTTTGAAACAAGAGTTTTTGCTTCGTTGAGAACGTTTAAAACATGATTATTTTCAGCGGAGAGAGCCGATTTGTAGGGATTTTTGTCATATAATAGACGACTATTTAAACAATCGAACAATTTATTCATAAAATCAATGAAATCTGCCGTATTTAAAGCCGTAGCACTTACTAATTCTCCCGTTGAAACACAGGTTCTAATCGCAGAAGCAACTGAGTGGCTAAAAACTTGAAGGGCCAGTTTGACATTCATTTTTTGAAAGCAATTAGGTCTTACATGGGCTTCTGTCAACTTAGTTAAGGCTTTGCATTTTTGATTTTTTTTTATCAATTTCATACACTTTTACAACATCGTCAAATGAAATTTTCTTGTCTTGGTCATTTTCCATCCCAAAATCTCCATTTAAAAGATTATTCCGCATGCTTTTAGCAATATGCATGGAATCCGGTATTGCAAAAAATTTTTTTTTGCTTGCGTTATCTTCATTTAAAATGAAAAAGGGAGTTTCGTTAGTTATTTTTAATTTCTTAAACGCTGCCTGGTTGTTTGTGCCTTGGTCACAAACTATCAGGCGAGGATTTAGACCTGCATTTAGTAATCTTTGCCCAATTTCTGGCACCAAAATATTTAACGCGTCTTTACTAACTACTTTCTCGGATAAAAAGTACGCCAGGGGCATCTTCCAGGGTGAATACAGACCCCGAGCTAAAAACACTAGTGCATGTTTGGCAGGTGCACCTTTTCGTCCTAAATGCCCCATATCTTCGAACCCTTCAAAAACATCCATTTGTTTATTGAATTCAATTTTTTCCGCAATTGCCATTTCATCAAAACATATTGCACATTTTTTTTCTGACTCTTCAGCATTTTCAAATTTTTTTTTAACTTGATAAAAAAATTCATCATTAAATCCAGGCCTAAACTGAGATTTACCCAACCACTTAGTAATTGTCGATTTTCCCGGAAGAATAATCCCCTGTCGCCTTAAAAAATTATATGTCGATGACGACTTATAATACAACATTAAAGCGAATTTTTTTTCAGAAGCAGCCCACTTGTTTTTCTTTGCCTTAAACTGCATTTTTGCAAAAGTCTTCGAAGATTCAGAAGAGAATTGAAATGAATTAAAAAAATTGTCGACGTTGGTTTGTTCTTTTAATTTTTTTACCTTAACGGTAACACGAGAAAATTTTTTACGCAAATTTTTGATTTTCGTTTTATAACCTGCAATAGAAATTCTCATCTTTTTTTGTGGAGTTTCCTCAACATTTCCGAACAATTTTCGTTTTAATTGATTTTGTTCAAACATGGACGGCATGCTTATAATTTTTTCAATAGAGGATGGACTACATACCTCTGAACAATCGGACGAACGATTCGGACTCTGATAAACAATATTATTAATTATCGTTGTATTCTCTTGCCTACGTGGTCCACTGTAAGTTTTCTGAGTGGCAGACACATTCAGTTTTTCAGATGATGAGGAACCTTTATCTCCATTAAATTCTTCATTAAATGCTACTGGCACTGCTGAACTTATTAACCGATGCTTAGACTCATTTACAAATGCGTCGACTTGAAAATGATTTTCGCATATATATTTATTACGCAGTTGCTTTTCTGCCAAATCCAGAAGACTAACGTTTCCTGAAAGCAAAAAAAGGTTTTTTTAAATTCTGCGAGTCGAACAGTATTAGCATTGTATTAGGCATCTAATTCTTTCATTTTTGTTGTGATACTAGAGTATTTAGCAATTTACCTGAATTCAGTATCCACGCTTTAGATCGCTCGTCGCATGGAAAGCGGTACATCCGCAGCCCCGGAAAATCAACCTGTTTCTTGAAACAAGAAACATAGGAACAACGGTTGCCAGGCATGTTGAAAAACCTATAAATTAAACAGAATAATGTAATTAGTTTCGTTAATAGGAGTATTAAACTACTACCAGTAATGAAAGTGTGAAATAATGTAATCATTAAAGGCCGGATTTGTAGGCAAAATAAAATATGAAATTAGGCAAAAAAAAATTAAAAACAGGCACTTTTCAGGCAAAGACAATCTGATTAATACCCTGAAGCAAAAAATAAAAATTGCTTATTTTTTTTAAGTTTTATTTATACTATTTTTTTACACGTAAACCGAATACGCTACTATGTATTTCTCTAAATTATTTTCTGTAAAATTCAGTCTTCTATCAGTTAAAATATGTTTATGTTGTGAAAACGAACGTTCCACATCGCGAGACGTGATGGGCGCGTATTTAAAACAGGATACTTCTTTAGGGGACAAGCTATCCATTATTGCTACACCCCTCCCTCAAGGGCATTTTTGATGTTGTTAAGTTTTTGCCACCCTGGGTTTTTTCCAGAACCATAAGAATTTTCTGATGAACTTTTTCTCCCTTGACTCCACGAAAGTTCAATGAAGCTTGATTCACCAACTTCGTGCTCTCTTAAACACACTTCTTGGAAAAAATGTTTACTTTATGAGGGCTAATTGCTAATTTAGTACCTATTTTGAAATCCGGAAGTGACCTTCGGCTTATCGGTTGTCCCGTCATTAGTGACTCACGCCTAAGAAGGCAGTAGAAAAGCACGTGCTCGCTTGTGGACAATGTTCCTATTGGCCCGTTTTAAAATTCCCAGAAAAAAAATGTGCGACTTAAATTTTTCAGGCGTTATTTTCGATTACGAAACGAAAAAGGCCCATATTGTTATAAATTGTCAATTCAGGCAAATTTTAGGCAAAACATTTAAAACAGGCAATTTTAGGCAAAATAAAATATCTGTAGAAGCATCCCCTCCTCTGAAAACGAATTTATAATTTATTAAATTATCAATATCTATTAGCAAAATAAACAGGCAAAATAGGCAAAATCCGGCCTTTAGTAATCATTAATCAATAACATTAAATACGATTATTCTAGAAAATAACTAAACACTATACATACAGGCTGTTTGATGAAAAATGTTTCAACCCGTAACTTCCTTGTTTATGATCGGATTTAAAAAAAATAAGAATAAAGAAATGGTTTTCCAAACTCTGCAAAATAGTGCTAATCTTGATTTTTTCATTCCCTTCTTAAATACGTAACGATAGTCAGTTGTTTTTTCTTAAATGGATATAGATATTCAAGACAACGTTGAAAAAAATGTGAGTGGGGCCACTTTATAGAGCCTGTCAAACCATTTTTATACTTTTTTTAGTTATTAAAATCGGATAATAAATAAAGAAGTTATGGAATGGAGCATTTTTTATCAAACAGCCTGTATACATATATGGCTAATTGAAATATGTAGCTATGTCACAAAATTTGAAAATAGAAGACAGTACGCTAATGAGATGCAAAATAAAAAAACTTTGTGAAGAGTATGTCAATTTTTTAAAAATCTAAATAGGTAAATTCGATTGATATTGATTAACTGATATAAAAAGTCGAATGTGAAGAATTCTTGTTTGTTAAAAATAAAACTTTATTAAAAATTATTGTAACAAATTAGAAACTTACCTCAAATTAATCAATTACACTGATAACAAATGCGACTACTAAGTGAAGCACAAAACAGCAACTTAAAACAAAAACTCACAATCGAAAACTCACGCACAGTATACACCTTACAAAAAGGGTCACCACTGTCGGAATGAAAACAAAATGCAATTTATTCTGCTTTTAAACATTCTTCAAATTGTATTTCAAATTAAATAGCAATTTAAAAGTAATATATTTGTGGTCCTAATGCCGATAATCTATTTCCACTGATTAACCAATGGTACTTCTAAAGAGGGATGCCGCCCCTTCCTTGAACAGGTAATTCCACAATCAATGGTTCCACGAACCGATAATAACAAAGGACTACAAAGTCTTGATTAAGTATTTTCAATTAGGTACCTATAACAAGGTTTCTCTTGTATCAAATGTGTTAGAACATTGTCAAAGTCCCAAACAACCACAGGAATTTTAGTTTAATCCGTTGTTAAGAAATTCTTTTTAAAAAAATTACAAAACTAAAAATTTGAAAATTCTC
This sequence comes from Agriotes lineatus, assembly GCA_940337035.1. Taxonomy (NCBI): domain Eukaryota; kingdom Metazoa; phylum Arthropoda; class Insecta; order Coleoptera; family Elateridae; genus Agriotes; species Agriotes lineatus. The sequence goes on from OW679199.1 coordinate 28,036,856, forward strand.
TTAACATGACTTTAAATCAAAATTACCCAAAAATTGAAACATTGAAAGTTGACATTGTTTAATGTAATTTTAAAAAACTATTTGACTATTTGACTCGTTTCACTCGTGATTTACCTGTTTTTTTTTGCGTGACCAAGTGTCTTTAATCAATGGCGTGACTTATATGCCTTCTAAGACACTTTTACCACAAATAGCTATTTTTATTTTAATATTTTCAAATCGACTAATATCTAATAAAGGAGCAATTCTTTAATTTCTATCTCGGCATTCCTAAAGTTATATTATAAGTAATAATTCTTTGATTATTTCATTGATTAAATTATTCTAAACCTTTGGTCCTTAATAAGACCATCCAAGACCAAACAAGACGATCCCGAGGACGATCCTAAGTTCAAAATTGTTCAAAGAATGTTTTAAGTCATGAGTTATTAATGCGTGACGTCGTATTTGAATGAGTGCCATCTGTATTAGAGTAGCTTGAAGCAATGGGTCAGATGAATCCGGTAACAACGCGACGTTGGAAGACCCTGGGCTCGCAAGCTCCATCTAGAGCCGCATTGTCAAACACGGGCGCCGTCGAAAGTAGTGGCGCCATCTGGCGTTCGCCGGCGTATTAGAGGGTCCGCCGGCAGACGTATGAATAAGCTATCTGAAGTGTAATTAATCAATGGTCCAGAAATGTCCACAAGCTTAATGCTGAATCTATATGCTTGGATGCACCTTAAATAGGGGTGTGATTGTCAATGCGCAACGCTAACTCAAAAAGAATCCTGCAAAGAGGACGTCCTCCCGAGGACAAATTCATTTAATGCGGCTCTGCCCGCGGCAGCTTGAAATCAGCTGAGGTGATGTGTCAACAGGATATTGTACTAACGAGCTAATTAAACAGATACGCGGTCGGTGCTTTCGAGACTGTAATAGCTTGTTAAAGCTATTGCGCAATTTTTTGCAATACCTCCACAATTAGCTGTTATGATTCGGCTCCCTGTTTCCTGGACGGGGATTCAAGCGTAGGTTTGATAATGAAGAGGTCAGCTCCATTGCTTCAGTAACTACTCCCAAAGACTTCGTGTTTTGGCAAAGTCGGTTGACTTCCTCGGAGTTCGAATGCCAGCTATAATCGCAGTTTCTTGCTATAAACTACTGTAAATTTGGGGGGTTTTCCATATTGGCACCTTATAATACTTCGCGTGGCGTCTCTTTTTGTTTGGACGAATGCACCGGTCGTCTATTACCAAGCTGCCTTCAAAGCGCGAAGCTGCACCAAGCAGTTGCGTCACACTTTCGCCTATAGCACACTGGGTCAACATTCAGCTGGCTTGCACTTTCCTGTTCGAGAGCGCGAAACATTCAGTTTAAATCTATATTTGACTTAACCTAAACCCTACAAAATATGGGATACAATCTAATTTCACACAAGTAGGATAGTTGTTAAATACCAAGGTGACACGCACCAGCCCGTTACAGTCCAGGGATGCCAAAGAAATGCTGCAGAGAAACCAGATGTGTATTCGTGATCTTCTCTGTAGGTCAAGTTTCATCGCCAGATTTCAACATCTTTGCCGGATAGGCCACCATCTTTGTGGGTCAATTATGTCCGAGATCAGAGTACAGCTTTATCGTCGACCAGGAGATCCCGACATGGGAAAGATCGGGCCCCTGGTATGATAATTGTTTTACCTAATGTCGGTATTGTTATCACGGCACTACGATATAGTTACTATTTTTTCTATATAGCTTTTACTGACCGTTAGTCTCTGCATGTTATCTACTTCCTTCTTCTAGTACTTAGATCTTTATAACATCGCAATAAGAATTAGATCTAGTATTATCTGGAGTTTGCCCCGTCATCGTCAGGGAGATCAGTGGACATTGTTAATACAGAGCTTGGGTTGAAACGAACCTATTAGATTCCATAAATTACAGTTTGTAATCCGTGACGTCACGTTCGCAGGTCTTCTTGATTTTCGACAACAATACTATGTAACTTGCGAAGGAAAGTTTTGATAATAATAACTCGTCGTAAGCGCTGATATCTTCTTGTGTTCTGATTGCACTTCTATATCACTTCCTCCAGTGTTCAAATAAGTAAGGAATAGTAAGTGTCTAACACCGTGTCTTCTCCCTTTTCTTCCTCTTAGAATACACTAAGGGCTTGTTACTACTACACTAAGTGCGGTTTCATAAACCATCTTAAATTGCGGTCCGGGCAGGTGGCTAGCCTATCCCATTGATAAGAAAGAATGCTTTTTTACTGGGGTGACAACAACTAAAGTCGTTGATATGGTGGCCGATAATCGTAAGCGAAATCACTATCTGGGCACAGAATAATACCCTAAATCAGAATGGTCTCTCTGTGTCGGCAGCATACTCAATTTTTGTGACCTTGAAGACCGCCATGATCCTAATGGTGTGCAGAGGCGGTAAATTTAAAATTGTGCGCCTAAATTTTAAACTGAACAGAAATAATCCGTACGTTTAAAGGCCATGCAATTTATATGGAAATGCACAGTATACCATGTGCCACCAAAAGATCTTTTCTGTGCACTCATATTAAATTAATATTTTAAAACCACTTGCACAAAAAAACATAACCTTCTTATAAGGGGTCATTGACCGCCACAATTACACGTGTAAAATATGGAAAACAGCTGACTGCACACCACCAGAACTCGCGCATGCGCAAATAAGAAACTAGTTGAATTTTAAGCCGACAGGCCATTCTGTATTATTCTGTGATCTGAGGTTCGAATTCGCTACCTGTCGACTGGAAACGCGAACGCTTTACCAATAATTTAGTGCGCACTTTCTCCAACACCTTATAACACTTGCAACGTTTGCACACACTGGTTACGCCTTCTAAGTACCATTATTTAGCTCACATCTTGTTTTTTCAGGATCTCCCATGTTATGAATAGTTTTCTTATAACCTATCGAAGGCTTTATTAGATTCATGAAACAGAGATGTTCTACTCAATGTTTTTTTGTTAACTGTAGTATAGTTAAGATAAGCACAATTGTACTTCAAAACGCCCTAAACCCGTGTTATGCATCATGGAACTATTTTTCCAAGCTCTCTCTTAGTCGGGCTTTCAGCACTCGTTTGTAAATCTCCCTAACTACATTCAGTAAAGATATAATTTTAAATGAGATCGCAATTTCCCAATTGTTAGGTTTGGATTGCGTACTCCAGGTTAATTTCATGATTCTTAACATAAAAAAGCCACCATAGTCTAATCACCTCTGTTGTTATCACACATAGCCCGCCGCCTTATATTTTTTTTCCACCCCTTAACAGCTGCTGTCAATTCGTCCATTGCAATTTCTTCGTTCTTCCCTCTGCCTTATCATTTCATAAATTCATGAAACTCTTGTTTCGCCTTTTCATTGTGTATTACAATTGGTTAGTACGTTAGTACGCGTTTATATCAATAATCTATTACTGAGTCGACATAGGAGTCGAGAAGAGGTCTGTGTGTATAGGACGACCAACAAATGCAAATTATAAATTTTGCGCGATGAAAACAAGACACACGAATGCATTACTTATTTTCGATTTCGCTCATTTTTCTACATTCAAGTGAAGATATCATCATCGTTGTTAATATAAAAGTACTGGTACAATATGTTATTTAGGTTAAGTATTAATGTACCGACTATAAGCAACCTACCTTTAGAAGGCTTACGTAACTCCGACTAGCTCAATTCTCGGATGCGATACGGGTATAATAAGTGTGGGATTTTTGCTTACTTTAATTTTGCATAAAAGTTTTAGGTTCATACTAAGCAAAATAAGTATTGGGCGCCAACAATTTTAATAAATTGTAATTCGGGAACACTATATTGCTATGGTATATAGAGGCCATATACTACATTAAATATGTCTATTTATTTAGATGAGTACAAAAGGAAAAGTTCAATACAGTAATTATATTGAAATGATTAAATGTAGAAAATTGTATTAATGACTGCTTATTTAATTGAATGATATAATTGGAATTAAAGATTCAAAACAAATTTTAAAAGAAAGGTATTGCATTTGAGTACGATTGATGGTGGTAACAAGAGTTAATAATAAATACAAAGTTTAATGTTGCATATGACAGATAAAATTCTATTGTAACAATTTATAAAGTGGGTACCATTCAAATTTATATAACATGTAGCAGACAGGAATAATTGTAGTCTAGGATAGAAATAAAATTTGGTTTAATTATTCAAAATAACAAGTTGAAAACAGTCTGTAAAAATTGAGTTTGGTGAAAAATAAACCATAAATTTGCCCTTATTTATTTAATTTAAATGCAATTAATATTAAAAGGGTTTACTAATAATATACACAAGGTATAAGCAAGTGAATTACTAGAAGAAAAATAATATTTAATTAAGATGAAAATATGAAATGGTGGATCTACATATGAACAAGGCATAGAAGCAAGAAGAATAGATTTGGATATAATTGAATTGGTGTTATATTACAAGTAATCAGGAGTTACATTAATTGGAGTATTATTGTTGTTTGGAGTTTCCGAGGACTACGCCTGAGGAACCAAGGATCAGTTTGACGAAGACCAGTGTGCTTGCATCAAAAGGGGGAGCTGTTGGAGGCTGAGACAAAATACCTAGGATCAGTTGACAGAGACCGACTTGCTTGCATCAAAGGGAGGAGCCGTTGGAGGTTGCAGATTGTGCTGGATGCTGGCGAAGTGTATGGAGATACAAGGAGCTAAGGAAGGACACAGTTAATTTACTATCTAAATTGGAAGTATACTTACCAAGAGGAATGGACGCAGGTAGGTTGCAGGAGTGACAGCTGTGTTGGGGTTCGAGAAGGAGTGAATGTCTACCGGTGTCTTGGGATGTAACAAGTTGGAAGGCGGTTTGTTGGTGACCAGTGTTTTATAGCTGAGGTGTAGGAGTTTGCATAGCAGGAGAGAGGCACACCAAGATGAGTTGGAGCTGTTTCCAGGTGGGCCAATACAAAGAGATATGAAGTAATCTAAGATAAAAGACAATTAGAAAGGTTTATTACAATATCATTGAATACTTATCATAACATTATTGGTCATACAACATTGTAAAGAATTTTATCTTGTTATATAGGTTTGAAAGTGTCAATGAACACGGTATTTAATTAATAGTTTGACAGCAAGCGACTTTTATAAAATTCAATTCAAATAAAGAAAATTGCAACTAAAACTTACTAGATTTTGGCGAACCAACCCTGAGTAAGAGCACTCATACTATTTCAATAATATTTAACAATAATTTGTAATAAAAAAAAACAAACTTGATATTGAATTAAATAAGCACCAAAATATAATACAAAGAAACCTTAATAGTATATAGAACAATAGAGACTTCAATAATATATATAGATATTATACTCAAGCATGCATTATATGGTCGAAATATAGTTGTTATGGCAATTTGTGAATGTCTTAGAATAATAAAATAAGGTATTGAAATTATATTAATTTAAGAACAAAATTATTCATGTAAATACAATTATTACTCAAGTGTTTACCTTTTCTTTTAAAATTTTAAGCGAATAGGTGAGAGAAATTAAAGAGCTCCTTATATTTTCTTTGCCTATATAAGTTGGCGAACATATTCCGTTCAATGTTTACTAATAATACCATTTATTACCTCCTGTGTATAAGAAACGTACATTGCTTGATAAACCAGTACTATAACAATAAACCTTAATGAAATTTATTTGACATAACTTATGGTTATTTAATCGGTCGTGTTCTGTGGCTCCCGACGGAGTGGTGCTTTACAAGCAAAAAATACCCATTAGAATAAATAATAATTCAAGAAGTATGTACACATTGAAAATGAACAGGACTATGCAACCAACATTACAGTAGTTAATTTACTTTTTCTGAATGGACTATGCATGATCAGAATATAAAATATAATGACAGTTCCATAAATTTTTGAAAATTATAGTAGCCTAAAAACATTGTTTCAAGTGTGTAACATTTGTTGCATAACCCTATTCATTTTCAATGATCGTATAATTAATAAAGCGATGTGGAAAACATCTATTCGTCTGAAAAACCATTAGAATAGAATTGAATGTGGAATTTAATCTCAATTCGTACAGAAAAGGGACCTTGAATTTGTACATCCCAGAGCTTAGAAAGAACACCCAACTTGTTTCCTCGCTTGACGCTAACAAGACGAAACAGTTTTCTCAAAAAAAACAGGAAATGGCTTTTTATTTTATTTTTGACAATATCACAAATAGCCCACTGTTTCATAAAAATATTATGTAACGGTTACGCAACCGCATATCTTCAAAGTATCATAAGTTGTATAACTACTGGGGTTTTGCTACTGTTTATAATTAACGAATTTTAGTAGCAATTAACAGTGAAATGCTACACTAACGTATGTAACAAAGGGTTTTGGGAAAAGTTTGAGTACGTATATTTCATTCAAATTCAATTTTATTCATTATTCAGAAGATTGTTCAATCATCAACTCCAAAAAGAAGAAAATCAGTTTGAAGATGCTGCAAGTACTTTAACCCTAAAGGTAAAGCCTAGTAAAGCACACAGTATAATCTACACTTTACAGAAAGCTGGCGTGGAAACGTGAGTGAAATACTGACGGACGATGCTTTACGAACTCTGATTTATTTACTGATATTAAAAAAAAATATTGGTAACGACTGTTATCATATTTGCTAGAAAAACCGTGTAGTGATCAACATTATCCGAGGGTCCCAAGTCCCAGAATTAAACGTTAAATGATATCTTACTGGGCTGAGAGTGAGAAGCAATAAATATCATCTAAATACGGCGTAAGAGTCGATTTGTGTTAGTTGCCATAAGAATTTTCGTGCAAGCGTGTTCACGTCGGCCACCTGTACATCTCCACAGTGAAGCCACTTTACAACGCACGTGACTAAATCCAACACAGGTCTACTGAATGTTCCTGCATTTTTTAAATGTATACATTAAAGTTCCGGTTAGTGTTATGGTAATAAATTACGTAGTCGGTATACTGCTTGCAGAACAACGGGAAGCGAAGTTGCTATAATATAGATTTATACTTTTAACGGATTAGACATTCGTATATGTAATGATCGGAATTTGAAATTCGATATTATGGCACATTTTAAAATTACTGGTGTTAAAATCGAAATAACATTTCACACCGCGATTGAAAAATCACGATTTCGCCCATCGCTAGTATGAAATAAAAAAAATATATCACACCAGAATTAACAATTATTTATATACTAAGTGATAAATACCAGAGCTGCATAAGGGTTTTAACATGGGATACAGTGTTTGCATCATATCTGGTACCTAGGTCATTCATTCCTACTATACAGCCCATTAGACAAAGATATTTTACGGCAATTCATAGATATATTTGTAATATGCATAATTTTAAGTGGCGGGTTGGTGGCTATAAAACAACTATTTACCTACGACCAGGTCATCATTCATATTTTGATCTAAGTCTTGTTAACAATAATTTAAAATTCAAACAAGATCGCAATACGCACATAGTTTGAGACTCTTAATAAATTCTAAAAGTACAAATGACAGCACACGGCTGCTACTGCAATATAAAAATTAGCTAACGTCAGAGTTCTGTCTCAGGATCTTTAACTATTAACGTGGCCACCCCAATGTGTTTCAGATAAACATTACCTGAAAACTTAACAAACTCATGTACTTATTAATCAGGGCTATGTGAAGATTATGTTTTCTCTTAATCCAATGAGATCTGGTTGAGAAATCTAAATCGTAAACTACCTCACATACTACATGGCGTGTTCACATAAGATATTATACTGTAATGTAATATTAGTGCTATAAAACTACTCACAACTAACATCTTAAAGCTAAATTGCTATAACTATGTACTATGTTTATATTACTAATAAATAACGATTATTTTACTTAATATTTGAAGTTACATTACTTCAGTTATTGCCAATTTTGATGAAATCTGAAATTAAGCAGATGAATTGTAAAAATGTATACAAACCACCTGAATTTCCGTTTCTTTATTAACAAATGTAATTAGGGACACCACTCAAAACTGCCTAAAACAATGAGAAAATATTCTCGAAAACAAATACAAGGTTGGAGAGTTTTTATTGTTTAAAATAGCTTTAATAGCTATAGTTAAGAATTGCAGTAAGATTTTCTCTGCATCATAAAGTTAATAAATAGTTACGGTTTTCTGCAAATAAAAATTGTGCTTATTTTGCATACAATAAATCTATCGTCCATTTTTAATACAAAACCAATTTAGTATCTGTTTACGTTTTATAATTAACAGGAAGGTGTTTTATGATATACAAAGCTTACATAAGGATAAAACGCAGACCTCGGGTAATAACACGAAAATAACTAAGTGGTAGACCATCTGGTTCTAAACCAAAAATTATGGATTCGATTCCACTAGACACTCACTACGATTTGCCAACGTGAGGGTGTAAATGCCTAAACATCTTCAAAGAGTGAATCGCGATACCCTCGCAGTGGTAACGCTACTAAGAAGGCTGATAAGCTACCCCTGCTACAACTTCGAAACTACCAACTGTAGAGAAATTGAGATTGCCATTCCTCAGAAATAATTTAATTGGGAAAAACATTACTACACACTTTTTTTGCCTAAACATTTGTAAAACTCCACATTTACATCATTTCTATTAACTACCTGGCCTATACTTTCCTAGATATATTTTAAATGCTGTGTTGTTTCAGTTAATCTAATATGTACCGGTTTGAAATATTCGTTATTGTATACGGGAAGTCTTTATAATAAAAGAAGAATAAGTATTGTAATGCAAAATCCTATCAAAATTGTATTAGGTCAGATGGAAGTTTTTTTATCAAATTATAACGAGTAAAGGTTTAATTCGCTCTAATTCCCACGAAATTTCAAGAGCACAGAATGGTCTCAAACAAACTTTTATCGATAGGATTTGTCACTTTGGATTAAACGAATTGCATTGCATCAGTAACCTATAATTCTAGAACTGCTATGATATTTTTCTTTCTGGGTATTATCGTGTAGGGGCATTAAAAGTCCACACACATACTTTTGTTCGAATTGTGTATCTATTTTGTGTATACAGGGTCATAATTGGGTGTACAAAATTAACCAAAGCTTCTTTAGGCCAAAACAATTAGCCTAGCACACCTGTAAAAAAGTGCTCCCTTAAAAAGTTGCAGGTTGTTAACGATTTTTTTAAATTTCTATTTATGACTATAACTTGGAAGGAAATTATCCAATTAATTCGAAAATACATTAGAATTAACACAAAACTAACAAAAAAAATTATTTAAAATATGTATATCAAACAGCTGGATTTTTCACGGTTCATATGTTTGGAAAGGTAAATCAAAGCAGCCAATTGTTTTCATAAACAGTTTAATAAAATAATATGTAAAAGTAACGTTTCGCAAACATATTGGTTTATTTTACAGCAAATGTTTCATATAACTGTAATAGACTGTTTATGGAAGGAATTCGCACTCCCAACCATTGTTCTAAATACATTGTTTTGCTTCGAAATAATTAATAGTTTTAAATCTGTACGATTGTAGTTAACAGAGTGGAAGAAGAGATTAAGTATATGCTGCATATCCAAGCAAAACGATGTATTTAAAACAACAGTTGGGAGTGCTAATTCCTCCCATAATCAGTCTTTTATAAGTCTGAAGAAGCCAACATGTTGGCGAAACGTTACTTTTACATGCTGTTTTATTAAAGTGTTTATGAAAATAATTGGCTGCTTAGATTTAACTTTTCAAACGAATGAACCATGAAAAAGACAGCTATTCGATATACATATTTTAACTAATTTTATTGAATCATAGTGGAAAGTGATTCTAATATATATAAACCGACTGCGCCCTATTTGGACCACAAGTTAATAAAATGGAACCTGTACGCATTTACATCAACACGAAATTCTATGAAGACATCAAAGCCAGCTACCGCGGTAATTTCTAAAAATTCTTCCGCAAACCTAATAAAATTAACAATTCAATTGTAAAGGTAAGTGAAATGATAGAATTTATTAAACAATGTAAACAGTTACAATTAACATCAAAATTGCTGCAAAAAAACTTTAATAATATTCAATTTAATAACATTAAAAACAATAATAGATTTAAAAATCTTGAATTAAGCTTCTCTTCTTTATTCTTAAATGATGCTTACTGCAACCTAAATTATTTAAAGCAAAAAGTTGTTAATTGTAAAACATTTCTTGAAGAAAAATTCCACAATGTCTAATCATTTTTCATTTTTCAAAAAAATATATAAATTAAAACAACTAGAGACAAGATGAAACTAAAACATTTTTTTTAAATCTACATTTTAAAAACACAACAAAACTTAAAATCAAACCCTAATAAATTTGAAAAAGTTAACAATCTGGAAGAAACTAAAACTTGGATTAAAAATTTAAGTATGTAATATAAAATTACCACAAGATGTGGAGGAGCTTTTGAAACTAGGACCAAATTGTAATATATATAATCCTAAAAATAAAATTCTAAATGAGAAATTTATAGTAAATATAGAAGATGCAATTCGTAATTTAGATTCAGAAAATCAGACCAAAATATGAACTTCAGTCTGTAATATTTTAACTAACCACCAAAGTAAAAAAAAACGTATTAAATTCTAATGAGAATATACAATAGCTATTTAAGTAATAAGGAATGTAAGGACCTTGTAGGCAAGTACAAGGCAAGGCGAAGTCGCGGCTTGTTGCCTGCCGAAAATGTTAATAGGCGATACATTCCGAGTTATCTTATTATATTTTTCCCGCTGCTTATCGAAATTTTCCTAGATTTTTGAAAAAATCGTTTGGTTTGTGACCTGTCACCAGGATTAGTTTTTGTGAGTCGTGTTACCTGTGAGTCTCACATGTTACATAAACACTTGGAATTTATAAACAAAACGTCTAAATCTGCATCTTGCTTTGCTAATTTTATTATCCTGAGAACTTAATAATAATATTAAGTTCCGTTGTCAAGAAAAAGCAGCAAACATATATAATTACAATCACCGACTTACACGTTTTGTTACTAAGGCTGTATCACTGACTTATACGATCAGCAGCGGGAAAAATAATAGATTCCTACTTAAAGTAAATAACACTCAAAAAATTTAAAACAAATACCGACATACTAATTGCTAAAGTAGATAAGACACAAACAACAGTCATAATTAAGAAAACCGATTACCAATAGTAGATGAAGATCCGACTAATAATATTCAAAATTTTGACAACAAAAATAAAAAAAAAGAATGGTTTGACAACAACTATATAGATAATAAAACCTACAAAAAGCTCAACACATTATGGACTTTTACCTAAAATTTATGGCTTGCCCAAATTACATAAAAAACTACCCCTCACCACTTATTGTGGCTTCATATATAAGCCCATTATATAATTTACCCAAACATTTATAGAACATATTAATAAACATTACCAAAAAAACCCAATATGGTGTAAACGATACATGGACTTTTAAATATTTTTTTTATACTATTTCACTGCCAAATAATAATGTTTTATTTTCATTTGACGTTTTTCCTTTTTACACAAATATCCTTATTGATTTAGCCATACGCTAGAAACTATAAAACAATTTTGGAGTCAGATTGAAAACTTCACCGAAATCCCCTTAAATCCCCAGCGTTAATGCATCAATAGTTAAATTGATGTATTAACGCTGTTGAATACATATTACAATCCACTTATTTTTGATTTAACAATCAAACATATAACCACAATTTTGGAGTTGCAATGAGACGATCCCTATCTCTTACTATAGCTGATTTAGTTTTACAAAAAATTTAATTTGAAATTTTAAATGGCTTAAATGAAATCAGTTTTTATAAGAGATATGTTGACGACATTATAATATGTACCAATAAAAATAATATAAACAAAATTTTCAACACCTTTAATAACCACCATCCTAGATCGCAATTTACAATCGAAAATTAAACTGTTAATAAAACTATAAATTTCCTTGATTTAACGTTAATTAGAACAAGTTGTGGTAATATTGAAACAAATTTGGTTCAGAAATGATATTAAAACCTATAAATATTTAAATGATAATTCTCATACATCCTTAAAATATAAAATAAGTGTAATTAACAACCTAACTGATTTATGCAATTTTATTATTCTTTATTAAATATCGAAAAGAATGCATAAACAACAAGTAAATTTTAACAAACAATATTTATCCAACTGAAGTCATAAATTTAAAAATTAAAAAAATGATAAATAAACTTAACTATAAAAACACAAGTAACATAAACTCTTCTATTGATTCATATCCTAATTGTTTAGGACAAGAATTTAACAACAACCAATACATTAATAACTCTCGTTACGTTTCTATTCCATATATACCAAAAATATCACTTTGAAGTAAAATTTTAATAAATTATAATACTGATGTTTCTTTTAAAAATTATAATACAACTGGAAATAAATTTTTCAACAACTTAAAAGATAAAATAAATATTCATTCTCAAGCAAATGTTGTTTACCAAATCAACTGAACTGCGATGCCAATTGTATTGGTCAAACTAAACAAAACTTAAAAAAGAATTACTCAATATTGTAACAACCCGCAATAATTTGCGATTGTAATAAATCCCATAGATTTTAAGTTAGCTAAATTAGAAGGAAGGAAAGATATCACTTAGGAGCCAACATGCGTAATTGACATTATTACAAGTGCACTACAATGTAGCAATCTTGAATACTAAATTCACATCCGGCACGTGGAAGGAAAGCAAAGAAACTCGAACTTAAATTGCTGGCAAAAGATTTCAAAGAATCGCACGGCAAACAGCAAACTTGCAATTTCAGTGGTTTTGGGAAACGTTGATTCAGTTTTCTTCCAGGCAAACCAAAAATGCAATTTGGCAAAACGATAAAGTACGACATGAAAGCGGCACAAACCGAGAGGGGTTTTGGAAAACCTTCCTCGGGGGAAGGCGCAAGCCGGAGAGCAGCCTCTTCCCGGGGTCCGCGGCAAATGAATTAAACCGGCGCTAAAACTTCGTAACGGCAGCGCTAAAATAACTAAGTCCAAAATTCAAAATTTATTATTATAAAATATATGTGAACTAGTGCCGGGCCAGCCAATTTCAAAGGATCAAAAAAGGACGCCAGGGGCATCCCAAAACTCAGCATAACAACTGCATTAATTAATTCGGGCGATCATGTAAAATAAAATTCAACCACCACGTTCAGCCAGCGACGGCTCTGGAAGCAGGTCAGAATTTTACGGTATTTTATTAACAAACAAAATGCAGGGTTGCTCTGAGTATTCTATCCTTCCAGGGGGAATTTATGTTATAAATCTAAGCATAAATAATCAAACTTTTTAAGAAGTTTACCGCTTAATTGATCATTCATCAGATAGGGTGAAAAACAATTGAAATTGATCCACATTTTTAGTTTATTTTAATATACGTATTTGTAACTTTCGTAGGTGTTTTATTGAATTAAAAACTCCACAGCTCAACCCTTAAATGACAAATAGTGGTCAGCCGGTTTATTACAACCCCTACATTACTACTAGTGGGCAGCAGATGCGTTACAACCCCTAAGTGCAAATAGTGGTTTGCGGGTTCGAAATAACCCCTATATTACAAATGGAGGCAGCACGTTGCAATATAAAGTGTCAATAAAAACTAAGAATGTAACTCCAAAAAAAACCTAATACCGCACTTTCTGACTACGCTGTAAACAATTTTCCCAATTTAAATTTCGACTCCCCTAAATTATTACAACGAGAAAGCAATTTAAAAAAACCCTTATTCTATGAAATGATAGAAATAAAAAATACTCAAAATGTATTAATTACAAAACTGTTATAGAAAATCTTCCTTCAATATACTAGAACTTTCTCTAAATATAAGTAACTATACCTTCTTTTTGCTTTTATTCATTTAGAAAATAACTTTTAAAATATTAAATAATAGAAACAAATATTTTCAAATTGTCTTTACTTTGAAAAAAACCTTTAACAGTGAAAATTTGGTCTAACAGGAATATCTTGATTGACAGTTGATAAAGTTAATCTAGTTTTCCACTCTGTTAACTACAATCGTACAGATTAATTACTTCCAAGCAAAAAGATGTATTTAAAACAATGCCAATGGTTGGGAGTGCTTATTCTTCCCATAATCAGTCGATTACAATTACATGGTAAAGAATCCGTATACATCGTTTAATATAAAATTTTAACCAATTCTCTCATTCTACAAACATGCGCTGCAAAATTTTAATTTAACCCTAGAACGCATACATCTAAGAAAGTTACATTAACGCATATGTGGTGTCGTATACGACACCACACCTTTTTTGTTTAATGAGGCACTTTAAATTTACTATACGCCTTTTTTTAATATCTGGAAGTTAATTTTGACTGCATAAATGCATATTAAAGCGCAAAACGAAAGTTAAAATTGTTAAAATATTTATTTATGAGTATGAATAAATTAATTGTTAAATCTAAGGAACTGACCAGGTACTAATATCTACGTTAAACCGTGACAAATAACTACACTGTGATTTTTAAAAACTCAATTGCAGCAGACTCTGGATAGCCTGAATCAGTTGGCAGTACTGAAGTGTATTGTTGGTGACACTGTCTGTGTCAAAACTGACGCAAAACCTAACCTGCTAACCTCGAATTTGACATAGACTTACAGTGTCACCAACAATAAATTTCAGTATTGTCAACTGATTCAGGTTATCCAGGGCCTGCTGCCATTGAGTTTTTAAAAAACCACCCGGTAGTCTCTGCTGAGCACATAAATTACGCTGCAGGTTATCAGGTTAGGTTTTGCCTCAGTTTTATCACAGACTGACGCAAAATCTAACCTGCTAACCTCGAATTTGACATAGACTTACGGTGCCACCAACATATCATTCATACGTTTGAATTTTCACGGCCTGCAAAGGATCTTTTTTTTTTGGATCTCTTGATATTTGCATCATAACATCAAAAAGTTATTTAATGTCAGTTGAAATTAGTTCTAATTACAAGGGTCACCAACTCTGTTCTTTTTAGTAATTATAGTTAAAATATTGTTGAATGACCTTTGTAATATGTTATTTTGGTTGTCTGCTCCACTCTATCTGTTCGGCGGCTCAAGTATAATAGCTAACTGGAAATCCTATAAAGACAGTAGTGATAGCTATTTTAACAAATTCCACTTCGCATTACGTTACTATGAAAATTATGTACGTGAACTGATAGATGGCAAGTTGTTACCGATCAACACCTACCGAGAAAACTTGTTACGTGATTGCATAGATGGCGTCATATGCGACACCAAGTAACTAAAAAATTTATTATAAAGGTTGTAACAATTTTTGGAAATTAAACATGAAAGGGATATATTAACAATAATCTTCTGGAGAGGTACTGAAAATATGAATATGATAACATAACAACAAATCACTAAAAACTAGATAGTTAAATAGGTGGTGTCTCATATGACGCCACCTATGCGTTCTAGGGTTAAGAAACCCTCAGTCTGAAGAAGACAACATGTTGGCGAAACGTTACTTTTATTACATGTTGTTTTATTAAACTGTTTATGAAAATAATTTGCTGCTTTGATTTTACTTGCCAAACCAATGAAAACTTTAGAAAAGAATGACTGCAAAATGGAGGACTAGCAAATGTTCAAAATGCTCTCTTTCAGCCGCTATACAAGCATGGCATCGTGGTACTAGCTGAATATGCTAGCTTTTACTAATTTCATTAGCAGCCTCGAAAATTCTTTGCTGCAACTTTTGCCTCGGGTTAATTACCTCACGGTAAAACATTTCAAAAGAAAATTGTCCTTTTAAAAAATACAGTCTTTTAAGCAATTAATGGTTGTTTATGACAGCCGCTGTCTTGATATTGTGTCAAAATTAAAATTTACTATCAAAATTAGGCTACTTAATTTTATAAATTCAAATGTTCACTTTATAAATATGGAAATAAAAATGTGTTCATTAATATCCTGTATCTTTTTAAGGGAGAATTTTGGTACCTAGGTGTATTAGGTTAATTGTTTTGTTTTGACTTAAAGATAGTTTAGTTAAAATTTTTACACCTAATTGTGACTGCCTTCTATACAAGATCTGCATAAATTAGTCTCAAAACCATCGTAACATTAGTCTTTGGAAAGTTTTAAGATCACAATATTAATATGAAAATGTTGGATTAGTGTTCATGCACCCTATAAGCGGTGCCCATATCAAGGTGTTTCCCTGAAAACGCTCGTTATTTGTTAAAATAATCGCATCGCATGTCAGGTACTACGCAAGTAATTTGAAATGTATTGGCAGTTAATATTTTTAATAGAATTAAATATGATTATGTTTGCCTTAATAATACGTTCAGTCGTCGTAAAAATAGTATGTATGTATTTCGAGCTAAAACTGCTCTTGCCGCTTTTGCATGATTGCTGGTTTTGGCAGCCCCTCAACCAGCAATATTCATACGCAAACAGCAAGAATGCACTTTCAGCTCTTAACAGGCAATATACTATTTTGTTTAGGTTCCATATTCGACAAAATATCATTAAAAAAGTTTTTCAAAATCTAAAAGTGTATGTTTATAAGAAAAGAACTTCATCTAACCTACAATTTGAATTTTCAATGAAAACGATTTCGTATCTTCTTTTCAAAACAAGCCTACAGGTAACTTGCAGTGAAACAGACACACATTTTTTGCTCCTCATGGATGCGCTTTACTAATAAAAACAGTAAAGTGTGGGCTCCCAAAGCCACGTCTTATCAGTGCTATGCTTAAGTTAAAATTTAAGTAGCTTTATCTCAAGCTCTCCAGTTTTTTCAAAGCGGTAATTAGCAGTATTGCGTTTACATTGCTTTGGCGAGCTTTAGATGTTTCTATTATAGTAAACTGGCAAAAAATTCTTTGTATTTATATGTGAAACCACAAACATTTTCACTAGATACTATAGTTTGATTAAACAAGTTTAATTTAAGCAAACCTGTCACCTAAGTTATTTGTATTTAATGTTAATGTTCATTAAAGTGATTAAATTTGTAAAGGTCTTCGTTATTAATGTCCAGTTATTTATTTAAAATCTCATTGAGTCGTTAAAGATAATTAAGCGATGAAATCCGACACCTTCGAGAAACGCATGTTGAAAATAGAAGAAGTCCTTGAATCGCTGTACCCAATTAATCAGCAATTCTGGGCTATTTTAAAACCGGAAAAATTATAAAAGCAAATATAGAGCCTATTATGTTGATGCTTTAACAATTAACTCTGACATAATATAATGCCCCGGTTATCAGCTTATGTATGTATACCTGATGGGTGTGCAGGCAAAAAACTGATTTAAAATTAAGAAAATCATGATGCAAGGCACTGGACCGGTTACATCTATTCCTCAGAAACAAAGAGTAAAGCCATGTCCACATGCTTTCGGATACCTAACGGACGATCCAAAACAGGTTGAGAAATTACCATTGAATTAATTTAAATTGTTGCTAAATTAGCTGATAATAGAAATACAAGGATCACAACAGGTAGCATTTTAGTAAAATAAAAATTCTCAATTATATAGTAGTTTTATAATTTTAGTCGGATGAACCTTATGTTTACAAACCTTCGTTTTTACACAACTACCGCTGTAATGCCGAGGACTATGAAGAAGCGAATAATACTCTGTCATAATTTTATTTGTAAACTTTTAGGCTCAGTTCTTTAGTTACAAAGGGCGTATTCTTACTACATCATATATTTGGAAAGAAAACGATACGCATGTATTTTGTTCTGTTAATTGAGTTTAAGATCTATATTTTACATAATACAAACAGGAAATTAGTAGCTTCATACATTATTAGAAAAGCAAATATCAATGTCCGCATGTTACCCATTCACTTATATGGCAAAAAATAGACTAAAAAGTCGCACCTAAAGTTGTGAATATCATTGAATCTGCTTCTCCCTTTGTCAGTGGGAATTTGCATTTCGCATCTATGGTTACGCAGATGTTGTATATAAACTCGCGAGACTCTCGACTGGGCATCATTTGATTCCAGTAAGTCAAATACTCAACTTCAATATGTACAAGCTGGTAAGACTTATTGACTTCTCTATCAGTTACATAGCTTCTTTATAAATCTAAGTTGTCTTAGAAACTCGCCGATTTAAAATGTTCAACCTTTTGTTTCAGCTCGTCTTCGCCGCCATCCTGGCCTTCGCCTTCGCCGGCCCCAACCCCGAACCCAAGCCCCAAGTTCTTGTTGCTGGAGCTCCCGTAGCTTCCGTAGTCGCCCCCGGACTTGTCATCCCCGCCGCCGCCCAATACACCGCTGCCGGAGTAGTTGCCCCCGCTGTTGTTGCCGCGCCAGGTGTTGTTATCGTTTAAGCTTAAAAAATATAAAAATTTGGCTTACCGATTTCAACAGGATTTAGTATTACCCAAACTTTGATCCTAGTTTGAATTTTTCAAAATGACCCGCTGCAAAACAAAATAAAATGTTATTTATTTATATGATGGTTTTATTTTATTTGTGATATTATGCATACTTAAATAGGAGACTGGCTGGTCGTTTAAAGAAACAGCCTATTAAGGGGAGTATTCAGTGATAAGATTTTTGATTTAAAGGCCGTTTGAAGTCTACTTCAGAATACATAACCGTGTAGCTTCCTACAAATGGAATGATTAATTATAAATGTCACTGAATAAGTGATGCTGATGTGCTACGCCCAATGAAAAATCATCTGTAAAGAATTTGCGACGTAACTCTTCTCCCTTGAGCGCACCAAATAGATGGAAGTTTTAACGTCTTTAATAAAGAAAGCTAACTGCTGTTCACAATTATATACCAAATATATAATAATACTAAGAAAACACTTAGTAATGCGCATTACACTATTTGTAAATAAAAAAAGATATTGCAGATGGCGGATTTGAACTCACGGAATCCCATTACTAGTATGACCCTTTAACCGATTGCCCGAATCGACGCATTAATGATGTTCCCTTACGGTTGTAATATAAAGCACGATGTGGCCGCTGCACACTTCTATCTTTCTTACGATGTTCATCCTGTATCTGCTTGGTTCCTCAAGGGTATGGACGTGAAGTATGTGCAAATTATTACTTAAGCAATAATAGACAACATTTAATTTTTAGGTGGTTATTAGTTATGTTGTTAGTAATGTTTCAACTGAAACAAGTCCGAACTAAAAGGTCACCCCATTGTTTAGGAAGAACGCATTATTTACAAAGCCATAATGTAAAACAAAGGACTTAATAAGAACATCGTCTTTTAGGTCTAATTGCTGTTATACCTTTTGATGTCGGTTAATAATAACAACAATAATATTTTTTAATAACTTTTATTCAGAAAAATAACACTATTTACAGAAATAAAACAGTAGAGAGCGTGCAGTATATCCTATAGTACGTACACGAAACTAGTAAAGATATTGCTCAGCCTACTTAGAAATTTATAAATCTTCTACTTTGTTTACAAAAGCCATAAAATGTATATCAGACGCAATGGTGTTAATTACGATTATAGTTACCCAATTTGGGGAATAGTTTGATCCAGAAGTGGTTTTATAGAACTAATAACTAATAAGCAAAGAAATGGAAATTGTTCTTTAAGTTAATTCAGACCAAGCGTAACTAAACAACAAATATTAATTAACCCTTTAAAGGAGAAACGAGTTGATAATATTGTCCCCGGGTACCTATATCTTAACATGCGTGTCCTACGAAATTGTATTTATGCCACTCCATTGGGGTAGGGTGGATCCGGTGTCGGTACTTTTTTATTAGTTACTTCTGTTTTCCATTATGGCCAGCTAGTCCAATAACAGTGAAATTTTTCTTGTCTTATTTACATGAGCTCATGGTAAGGAAAGTCTCTTGTAATGACTCCAAATTTGACCTAGACTCTTGATAATCTGAAAACTTTAGCTCTAAAATTCTACTTACAGAGTAAACAAGTTAACTACTATTATCTATATTTTCTATAAAAAGCAATGCTCAATAATAACAACGTTAACTACAAAGCCACGCAGCGAATGGGTGCTTTTACGCCGTATTTATACAACCACCAGTATTAAATCGCGCACAAGAAAAACAATTTACCACGCCTTTCTTTTTACGTCTGTAACTGTACTTTTATTACGTCCTATCTTATGTTTCTTTGAATTTAAATACCTTTTATTTGCTAGCTAACTCAGTCGTGAATGTACGAGACCCGTTCTTATCTTAGTGTGGCTATGGTTTTGTCAATACAGCTTAAAATGAGCCTGCTCCGTCTCTACCTATAATCCTGAAATTATGCACTTAAACCCCTAGAAATGAATGCCAAATTGCTTATATAAACGTCGTATACTCTAGAAGAAAATATACATACATGTCAAAACATACCAAAGATACACAGACATAATATAAATACTATACGCTGTTAATAATGCGGCTTAGCTGAATTAGCTCGCTACGAGCAAACGGCTAATTTTTACTCCCTTTTAAAGTTTGTACAAAATACAAAAACTGAAATATCAAACCTTAACGCTAAACAGAAAGCCCGCAAAAATCGGTTACACTCGTGCCGCCATTTCACCTTAATACAGTCTTGATATGCTCCAATTTTGCACAGTTTAGCCCGGGATCGTGAATTCGATCAAACCAGCGGATCAGTCTACGTTGCTGCCGGTTTTTGATTAAAATGGCTTGTTGCACGTTAAATACTAAACTCAGTACTGCTCCACCTTGAAACCGATGTATCACGGTCCTACTGGGAATCATCTGGGTCTCGGGGATGCTTCCCCTGGCTTGCACTACACTCTTGCGGCGCAAATACTAGCCCCTAGAAACTGCAAGGGCAGCAATGGTCCCTCACAACTTAAAAAACCGCGAACTTGCCTGGCGTCTTTCCGGTGATATTAATAAATGGCGCTTGAATCAGCTGGTTTGCACTACATTTATCTGGAGCGGCGGACCTCACATTAGCCTGTTTTAAATAACTAATGCATGATTAAACTAAATATTACAATACAAAACGTTACAATTTAGCTCTGCTCTAAGTGTTTAAATAGTGAATATCACAGGTGAACCAGGTCCGGTGCACGTCAGAGCGACAGCATGTAGCGGATATGCTAAAATTCAATGCGCACCGAACACAGGAGAGCGCTGTTGGCAGTGCTGAATAATAGCAGATTACGCAAATAGTTTAGCAAAGAGATATTTTACTGAATAAGTATTTCTGTTTTAGTACAGGTTCTAGCGAGTACTTAAACGACCATACGAGTTCAGTAAAATAACTTTTCTAACAAGTTTCGTATACTATTTTATCACATTTCATGTAGAAATGTGAAATATTAAATTTTTATATAACATCGACACTAAATATTAAAACATAACTAAGCTGAGCAGAACTCGTTTCCATGTACTGAAGCACAATAAGCAGCTTCAGTTGATGTTATACAGTTGGCAGCATCAAAGTGCACCGCTTGTGGCACTGTAAGTCTATGTCAGATTCGAGGTCAGCGGGTTAGCTTTTGCACTAGCCCGTGTCAAAGCTGACGCAAAGCCTAACCTGCTAACTTCGAATATGACATAGACTGATAGTGCCACCAACAATACGCTTGAGTATTACTAACGGTAAAAGGAATCTCCGTTTCTATGCTGTAATGGTTGCTATGGTTGAAAATACCACTTTACTCATTTTTAATGTAGGGATTACCATAGGACATTACCATAGAAAAAGTACTTAATAAGACAAGCTATACAATTTTGACATAATCATTTAACTGTCACAAAATTTTTAATACTGAACAGAAAGCGGTGCGGTGTATGGGAAATGGAAAAAATCGCTTTGAACATCTTGTTAAAATGTTTATGTATCCAACAAAAAAATTTGTATTTGTTAAAATGACATCACCAATATAACCTTATACTGTCAGATGTAAAATACCAATGTCACTTTTACTGCCAACAATTGCCAGCGTAAATTAAAAAAAATATTTCACAGCCTTCTAGAAGATAACAGTTTTCCATCATGCTGTATCAGAGCATCCATCTGCAGTAATCACTAACGGCTATCAGTTGCGAAATACCTGAATCTAGTTCTTGCAGGTCGGCTTGTTGATGCTTTTACTAGTTATTCACTCAATGAAGCAGCCTCTACTTTTGTTGGCTAGTTGACCCCTTGTATACTGCAATCTCAATAGAACTTCGGCGCCATCTACCAAGAGTTCTAGCCATTTTTTAAAGTACTTTTACTCTCGGAGTTCCCTCAAAAAAGTAGCAATACCCTTTTTACTAGCGCTGGTCAACCCCTTTGGATCTAAGGACGCTCGGCGTGCAATTCTTTCCGCAAACGAGGTACCTTTACTTCGATAGCTTAAGCCGGCTTCTGATGCTCTCTCTGCAAAACTCGAGCGCGTTCAACACTGCTACGCAGCATACACACATGCATTTTAACGTGCGTTTACTTTTTCCTTATTTGGCTATACTTAATTCTTATAATCTAATGACCAAGAACGAATAACATAGATGCGAATTTTGGAAACTTTAGACTGTTTGAATTTTTGGCGCTTTACGATAGAGCTATTCTGGGGTTCCCAGTTTTTGACATTCGAATTTACTTCCGATGCTGTAACATGCATTTTTGTGGCATCCTTCAGTGACGCTTTGGAAAAGCATTTATCTACAAAAATTCGTACATAATCTGGAGCACATTTTTATCTAGTAGATTAAATAACCGCACCTGTCTGTTAATCCTGAATCTAATAGTATTTTCGGAAGAAACCCCCCTGCAGGCCGTTGACCACCTGAGCTGGCACTGAAAATTTTACCGTTTACATGGGCTGTCATTGGACGAATTTAATTTCAGGCAATTTTTCCTTTAAACGATCGGTCTTCAAGTTATTTCAAGATGTTGTACTCCCCATTATCTTAGAGAGAATATCGTCCAATGACCACCGCGAGGCGTGCCTAGACACAAAAGTTAGACTACTTGATGGACATTGTTTCATCATAGCTTTAATGCCATGCCTATGGTTTTGGAAGACATGATTTTTTTTATATTATTTTTTTAGTAGTACTCAAGGCGCAATTGCCACCATTGTGCTTTCGAATGCGTTCGCATTGAAGTTTACCTTTTACACACTTTAAATTAACTTCAAATCTAAGCAAGTAGAAAACCATCAGTTGTTTATCAATTTTACTTACTTTGTGCATTTTCTTTCAATCGCCAGAAATCATAGACCCTTTTCAGTCATGTTTCGCGATGCTTTATCGATAAATGATATGCGACACGCATTTTATGCCATTAGTTACTTTTAATATTTCTGCTTACGTACATCCTGTATATTTCTATTTATTTATTAAACTTTTTATAATAAATTGTAGAACAGTAATAATTGAATTCCGGTTTCAAATTGAATAAAACGAATCTTGCGTTATTTGTATAATTTTAGTTTCGAATTTCTGAAAATGTATATTCCTATCTAGGTGGCGCTTTGTCTGCGAATAAGTATTTCAACTATAATTACGCATTTTTGCTTGGCCTTATTTACAGTTTGATATTTCTCTATACACGGGTTTATATTTGTATGCCACATTTTTGTTGGGGATTAGGATTGCCGGGACCCTTTCAACGATATGATGTTTTGTTTAGTTTGTTGGTGGATTTGTTCCCACTATCTTGAAACCAGTAGCGTTTGCTATCTACAGTGCTTTATGTTGGAGCTATCTGAAGCACTTCTTATGTCATCCTAATTAAACCAGCACTCTAGCCAATGAAATAAAAGATAATCGAAAGAATGTTATAAATGTAACAGTAACGTTGTGAGTTATTCTGATAATCCTTTTCTTAGTCGAAGGAATGCTACGTAATCTCAGTATTATGCAGGTAGAGATTCGTTTCTGGTACTGTAAATCGGCGACTCGATGAGGTGCAGGACGTGGAATTGCCTCCGTTGCCAAGAAACAGCGACGCAGAGGGGTTAGGGGTAGCTTTTGCTACCGGAAATGGACTAACCCGGGGTATAATTTAGGCTTAGTAGTTAAAAGGCTTTAGAATTCTGGGAGGCTTCTTCTGACGAGTCTCATGGACTGGCCGGGCGCTCGGTTTGCAGGATAAAGTGGAGATCATTTCAGGCTGGAAGAACTCAATAGCAAAGTTTGCCCTGGGTGCAGGTTGCTATGCCCCAGGCCGACTTTGGCCTCAAGCTGGTTGCTCCTCCGGGTGAAGCTGGACTGGTTGGAGCTTCGGCTGGGCTCTAAGCCCCCTTCGGACTGATTCTACGAACGTAACTGGACTCATATTGTGACGTTAGCGCCGGCCGAAATCGTATTTTTAAGTATTGGAATACGTTCGAATTTGACCGCCGCCAAAACTTCGTCACAAATTGTCCGAAAACATCGCCGAGGCACGAAGAAACAATCGAGGTGCGCAGAAGTTACGAGCCGCCGGCGCCGTCGTCTTCCAGCGCATCCCTGCCTAAAATCCTGCACAAATTACGGAGTATGGTAATGTATAAATAAGAGGTATCGTACGTTGTTAGGAGAACTTGACTTGCATCCAGCGACCCGAACCAGCTTCCTACCTGGGGCCCGCTGGGGCCCAAATCCTGGTCCCGTCCGAAGAACCTTTCGACTTTTAGTCCTAGAACCAATCTTTCCCAGAAATCCACGAAAGATCAAAGTGGCCCATTGATTTTCAATGCCTATGATCTCCGTCGAGCCTATTCAGGAGTTATCTTGTCTAAAATTCAGACGTGGATCATTGTTTATATATGCCTGTCTGGAATTTATATACGTTTGCTCTTCGAAACCGGTGTGGTCTAAAACTCGTACGTGGTTCGTTGTACATATACGCCTGATAAGAGTCTTAGACCTCCTCGAAACCGCTTCCCGACAACGTTCACGTAATTCAGTTAGAAAGCATTTTAAAAGCGAGGTCCTCCAGGTCTCTGCATAAATTTGAACAAGAATTGTGAGGTTAAGTGCCCGCACGAAACTCACGTAATTAACGCAGCCGTAAAGATTCAGAGCTTCACTCAACCTGTAGAAACGGTTCCTAGGATACAGACCGGTCTTTAGCCGATTTTAAAGCCCCCAAGGAGAAGTTCACCACTCTTTATTCTGGCAAAAATCTCAAAAGCCTTATTGAGCCAAAACACGAAACTTATTTGTGTTAACCTAAGAGAGCTCCACTCGCCCCTCCGAAAGTTGGTAATTAATTTCATGCAACCCCTGTGAGTGCTTTTGCATCCAAGCAAAAATTCCGGACCCGAAATTATTCACGTAAACTTCCCTTGACTTCAAGGTCACGACACCGGCGAAGTTCGCCGCAAAAACAGTTTTGCTATAAGAACTCAGAGTGTTGCTCACCTGGAGGGGTCCTGTTCCATAAACGTCCTGAGCCGATCCGTAGTGCTTTAATTTAACAATTAAAATCTCCGTGGTTTAATTAGTAACTTTGAAGGTTATTGCCGTTTCTAAACGAATTTGATACACTGTCATTTCACTTGTCAATAGGAGCTATTCGGCACCACGGATTAGGTTGGGGCAAGTCAGGCCTTCGCCCCACGTTTATTTGTAATCACAGCCCCCGAAATAAACAAGGTTGCACCCGAATTTATAATGTTCGGCAAATATAAATAACGATAACCTCGAATTGTTCTGTTTACAGTCTTGGCCGTTGGAGGGCGTTTACGTAAGCCACCACAGCGGTACGTGCGCTATCTTAACGATCCGCAACCCGTCCAGCTCGTGAAGCAGAAGGGGTTGTCCACCTACCAGGAGTACAAGAGAGACCATAGAAGAAATCATATTATTTTTGTACAAAATACGGGAAATATTTTTATTATATTACAATGTAAATAGGTATATAAAATAAATCCCTTTGATGTTATGTGTACTTTTCTATATACTTGAGAGAGTAAATTGAACCCTGGCATCTGCTATCCGAGAGTAAAAAGTTTATTAACATTGGTAATCATTCATAGCTCAAAATTAAATAATTAGAGAAATTCAGGTTATTACAATATTTGACTTAAACTCGGCGAGCCTCGTGTTTCTATACTTTTTGAGTCACCTTTCTACTTGAGTCGTTTGCTGGGAGTATTCAGCTCTATATGCACCGTGGTGACCTGCTCACAAACTTACGCGCTGAAGGTCGAAGGTAGGTTGTGACTTTAAAATGGCGGCGTACAAATTCTAACTTATGAACCAAGAGCGGACTAGCCCATCGGGATACCGGGACGATTGCCAGTGGCCCGCCTGCTCGAACATTACACCGCTGGCCGGTTTCGCCGGCTCCTTCAAACAGTTATTAATTTCTTCATGTGCTCGTTGGGACACCCGCTTGGGGCGACATTTAGTCTATATGATCTGTTAAAACGGTCCTTTCAATAGGGTAAAGACCGCCACATTTAAAAGGACTTTTGTCGTACGCAGCTTACAGCGGACGTTTGCCTAAGTCCCAGCAGCCCACCTTGATGTTATGAACTTCTGACCGCATCACCACTAGCAGAATATATCTTTCTAGCAATCGTAAATATTAACAAAAGTAAGTCGAGATTGTCAGAAATTATGCCTTTTGTTTGTCTCACTCTCTACAGCTTATAAAAATAGGATGGCCTTTCAAGCGTTGTCGTAACTGGAAGGCTGTAAAATTATTTTTCAGCCTGACGGTATTTATAGCCGTTATCTGCGCAGTATGTGCGACGACTTGGCCTAAAGATAATTTGCAAATAATACGGGGGCTAATGATTGCGAAACGGAGGAGATTGGTTTAAAATCGAGTCGGCGATTTATCAATATCGTTATCGGGGGGTAAAAATAGATCAGACAGCGCCTATATTGTTGGATTTTAGAATTAAAGGTAAAAAGAGGTAGAAATTTGCACCCGCGTTTCGATAATAACAAAAATCTTGCCTGTACCAAACTATTGTCACTCCCCCCCCCCCCCCCTGTGATTGACTGTGTTTAAATTTCATTTGTACAGACGCAAACGTCACAACTCCTACAGTTCTGCATAGAAGATAATCTAGTAAGTAAAAACACATTTCCGGATCTATATCTATTGAAATTGTTTATACATAAAGCTGCTCAAATAATTGCACAAATATAGTTTATAGTCAAATCGCCTATGCCTTTTTTAAAACTGCCCTTGTCCCGGAAGTCATGGAATCAGCTTTAGCCATGAAGCTAGAGAAGCGTGTCGTTTCCAGAATTACATAGCATGTATCAAATTACTACATTTTGCAAATAGTTGATTCGATGAACATACTGATAGTCTTCAATTATTACTACACTTCGGATAATTTCTAAGTTATGTTGAAGTTATAGTGTTGTTTATTTTATGTTACTAAGAATTCAGTATAGAGATCAGGCAACGAACGAGGAAGTTCTAAGAAAAGCTGGTAGAAAATGTCTGAACATTATTAAACATCGAACATGGTAAGTGGACGCATATTTGCCTTGCAGGTGTTCATTGTTATTAGTTTCATTTTGCTGTGCTACAAGGGTCAATCGAATGCGAATACTGTAACAAAATAAATTTGCTCCAGTCAGCTCCACGGAGCAAGAGCAGGTTTCTCACTCTAAGTAATGCTCGTTCGTGGGTGTCAAAATCAAGTTATACAAAGGTAACTGGGTCAAATTCAGGATAAATCGTTATACGCCACCGGTTGTATAAGCTCGGAGATGTAATAGATGCTCTTCGACGGTTTCCCTCGGCTTCGGAAAGTCATTGAGCTAATAGACGGTGACTTACCCTGTTCGTAGTTGCAATGGTTACCTTTGCTTTATTTTCATAATTATTGTATTTCCTAATAAACATAGTTTTAAAATGCAGCCATCGTCGGCCACGTCTTGCTTACAAATTGCAGTAGCCATCGCTTCGGGGGTTGAGTGAGAAAAGCTGATCGATATTGAAGAACGGTACCCCAGAAAATACGCCACGTGTGGCCGGCTAAGCGAATCTTTATATGGTGTGGCGAAGCGGCAGAATCTTTAAGCCTGACCAGGTTGACCAAGTTTCAAATTTATGAATTGTACCTTTAGCATTGTTACATCATGCAAACTGCCATCGTGCTCTTCAACACTCATTCCTCAGCTAACCGAAATGTTCACTGTGAAATGCATAATATCCTTGCGTAAGAAGAGAGAAACATTTCTAAAGTGACACAACAAGAGTAGTTCAATGCCGAAAGGGTTAAGCTATTACAATCCTCACGACATATTCAATCAATGTAACACTTTAGCTACTATCAACATTCACACACTTGTTCCATCGCTTCTTGATCTTTTTTATTCCAGCAACAAAGACACATTTGTCCAGATCTGCATTTGTTTACTACATTCATGAAAGAGGTCATTTCACTTGTAAAAAGCGGCACGATTCATGCAGTTTTTACATACTGCTTGACTATGTAAGAGTAAATTTAAAACGTACATACTTAGTACAGTCAAAATAAATTTTGACCTGGGTAAAATTGCAACACAAATGGTTTTTTTTTGCATTATACTGTGAAAAGTGTGTATTTTAACATACTCAAAATCCCCATTAATTCCGGCCCGGGAAATCAGTCAAAATCCAAGATGGCGGCTGCATTTGTGTATTTTCTATATGCTGCTGGATTTATTGCTGTAAAAAAGATAGTGCGCACTCAAAATAGGTACTTATTATGTACTGAAGCATGCCATTTACATCAACTCAAAATCCCCATTAATCCCGGCCCAGGAAATCAGTCAAAGTCGTAGATGGCAGCTGAATTTGCCATGTTTGTAATTAATATACAGGCAGTTCTTATATAAATAAAATGATTACATGTATTGTGTATTACACATTGTGTATTACACATCACATGAACTTTTATTACACATTAGACTTACAAGAACAAGAAAACGTAATTTCAATGTACGAGGGGTGATCCCTATGCTCCGTCCCCGACCAACTTCCGGTTACAAAATTAAAATTTATATCACCTTATTTGTGTACGTAATCTCCTTTAAGCCTAATGCATTTATCCCACCGATGCTCCAGCATTGTAACGGCTTCCTGGAAGAAGGATTGTCCAATCTCTGCAAACCACTGATTTACATCATCTGTTACTTCATTATTGCATGAAAATTTCTTCCGCCGAAGCTATTCCTTGAGTTTGGCGAACACTCTGTAATCGCTACGGGCGAGATCTGGAGAATATGGCTGATGTTCAAGTAGTTCAAAGCCCGCATTGGCTATGGCAGCCATAGCAACACAA
The DNA here is from genome assembly GCA_940337035.1 of Agriotes lineatus. Classification (NCBI taxonomy): domain Eukaryota; kingdom Metazoa; phylum Arthropoda; class Insecta; order Coleoptera; family Elateridae; genus Agriotes; species Agriotes lineatus. The sequence continues at coordinate 28,066,168 of OW679199.1, forward strand.
GAAGTGTGGCTCGGTGCATTATCCTGGTGATTCAGAACACCACGTTTCAATTTGCCACGACGTTTTTCCTTTATAGCTTCGTGCAATTTTGATATTAAATTTGTATAATAGTTGCCTGTTATTGTAGCTCCTTTTTGTAAGAAATCAAATGGAATTACTCCCTGGGCATCCAAAAAAACAGAAGCCATTACTTTTCCGGCTGATGGATAAACCTTAAATTTTCGAGGAGGCCGAGAACCATGATGCTTCCACTCCAATTATAAATCTTTAATGTCTTCACATAAAAAACATTGAATTTTAATATTAAGTCTTGGTAGAAATGTGAAATTTTGAAAATATTTAAAAAAATTTAAAATGAATTTTTAGCTAAAGTTAAAAAAAAGGTCTCTTCTGGCCTTGAGATTGCCCAGTTAGCTAAAAATAACGCACTCGAAAAAAATCTCATTGAAATCTTATTTAATTAACGAAAAAATGCAATTTTTGGATTTTGGCAATTTCAAAAAAACTCTATTTTCTCAATAAGTAAAAATCACTCGGTATATATGATAGAGGCTAAATAGGTTTTTAGAGAAGCACAAATTATGCCGATTTTTTGGCGGACACTGTATAACGATACGTATGAAAGTAATTCAAAAGTATGATGTAAATGGCATGCTTCAGTACATAATAAGTACCTATTTTAAGTGCACATTATCGTTTTTACGGCAATAAATGCAGCAAAATAGAGAAAAAAAGGCAAAAATCGGAAAATTCAACCGCCATCTTGGATTTTGACTGATTTCCCGGGCCGGGATTAATGGGGATTTTGAGTATGTTAAAAAACACACTTTACAGAGTATAATGCAAAAAGAAACATTTGTGTTGCAATTTTTCCCAGGTCAATGGTATTTTTACACTATTTTGACTATATTAACTCTCACAAGTAAATTAATACGCTCATGTAAATAAATAAAATTTAATTTAATTTTAAAATGGCCAATATTGGAAAATTCAAACTAGGACTAAAGCTTTGCTAATACTAAATTCTGTTGAAATCAACAACCCAATTGTTTACTTTTTTAAGGTCAAACGATAACGACACCTGGTGCAGCAACAACAGCGGGAGCCACTACTCCTGCGGCGGTGTATTGAGCGACGGCGGGAATGGCAAGTCCGGGGGCGACTACGGAGGCTACAGGAGCTCCAACAACAAGCACTTGGGGCTTGGGTTCGGGGTTGGGGCCGGCGAAGGCGAAGGCCAGGATGGCGGCGAAGACGAACTGAAAGAGAAAGTTGAAATATTTGAAACCGGCACGTTTCAAGGATAACTTATATTTATAATAGCAGCTATAAATATAGTTTGTTTTTGTTTAAATGAATTTCTAACTGAATTTATGAGCACTGGTTCTCACTAAAAGCTTAAATAAATCAAAATTGTTGAATAAGTGCAATTCTATAAATATTTGCTTACCAGCTTGTACATTTTGACTGACATCAAATAATGCCCTGTCGGGAGTGGCTCGAGTTTATATGCAAAATTTGCGTAGACGTGGATTAAGAAGCAAATTTGCACTGACAAAGGAAGAAGCAGATTCAATGACATTCAGAACTTTAGGTTCTACTTTTTTACCGTATCTGTAAATAGATACAATGCTGACATTGATATTTGGTTTTATGATTATGTACAAATCTACAAAGTTCCCGTTTGTATTATATAATATACACACCCTAACAATATTTGCTAGCTGTTAATAGTTTTAGTTCTGTAAATAACTTGCTTAATATTGTGTTTTTCATTGTACAAGCAGATCAAACCGACGAGAAAACAATACGACAGAAATACATTGCATACGTGCACAGTCCAAGTAACCACATTCTGACAAAAAACTAATATATTCTAATGGTTTACTGCCCACAGCAATTCTGATTGCCGAATGAACTAAAAGAATGAGGTCGAAATGAGCACAGAATTAAATATTTTATTTATTGCAAGAAAATCAGTACTTTACATTAATAAGTGCACTTGATGTGAGCAGCAGTAACTAATTTGAGGGATAAAAGTTAGTATCAAATAAGGCAGGTTTTAGAAGGGTTACGTTCAGAGATTCAGATATGATAAATGTTCGGAAGGGCCAATGTAATTTAATTTGTAACTGACGCATTTGAGCTTATAAATGTCAAAAATAATGTGAATAAAATGTGACAGAATGATTTGTTAAGTGCAGAAAGTATATGAGCGTTATGTATTAAAAGTGTATAAGCCAGCAAACGGTAAATTAGCTAAAAGGTAAACGAAACAGCGTTAGTAAAATAATAATTGCAATAGAGCAACAAAAAATGTAAGGCAACCGATTGAAAGACAATTACTGAGACGCTAAAGGAACGAAAGTGTATCTGTGCATTATAAACCAAAGTGATTTAAAAGCAGATCAAAGTGTAGTGACATTTATTCCACGAAAAAGACAATTTTAGTAGTTAGGCAGAAACATCAAAACTGGAGTCCATAAGGTCAAACATGTTATGAATCCTAATTTATTTTCTAAAAATTGTAAATCTAGTTGCTAAGTTACGAGACAGTCTTTTGTTGAGATTACCAAACAAGCTTGTAAACGTGATGTTGGGGGCAGATTGAACAGATTGCATAAAATTATAAATAAAAAGTGTTCTGTAATACCAGTTGTGTGTAAAGCTATTCACCAGTGTGCAGGATATATTTGGGTATAGTTTGCCATGTGTTAAGAGGTGCAAGTGTAGTAGTTTAGGCAGCAGCAAGATTCGTCAAAGTGCGAGTAGCATCGTCCAGCAAATATAGTGTCTGCTACCTGTAAAGAGGAACTTCAGGAGTCCGTTGGTGTAGCAATTTCAACCAACAAGCCTCTCTCAAGTGCGAAAGTGGATAGTGTATACAGCGTCCGAAAGGTCTCCGATTAAGGTAGGATTTCACAGGAAGCTCTTGCATCAGCCCCATAATTCGCGGGGTTCATCAAGATTAGGCCGTGTACGAGGTGGAGAGGTATATTCTAGAATCCCAGGTTCGTCCAGCTTCGAGTAAATTAGATAGCGTCTCTAAAATGTGCGAGTTGACGAGAAGCTTTGACGTCACACTAGAAACAAAACGAGGTTATCAGTTGCTACGTCACAGAATTAATCGTATTTACCTGATGCTTCCTTGCCATTTTGGTGTTTTAATTCAATTTTACGCTGTTCCTTGCGACCACATATCATTTTGTTGTGGCAGTCAAACTTAGAGGTTATGATTGCCAGATGGAAATTGTGCATTTCCTCTTATACTTGAGATTATTTGTCATACAACGAGTTTATTGTCATACAAAGTTTTCTACTTAATTTCATGAACCGACATCCTGAGTTTATATTTGTTTCATGTTCACCGGAGCTAAGCTCTAATTTATTGCAAACAGATAAAATAAGGAACGAGCAATAAATCATTTATTTGTGGTAACTATTATTACACTCTTTTAATTTGCCCTGAGTTTGACAGGCAGTTCTAATTTGAAACTAATACAGTTTATAGAGTGTAATACCTCTTGCCATAAATTATTTTATATTTAAAACCCTATTATTATACATTATTAAACGGCGAAGGCTATTACAATATCTAAAAGTAGTTAAAGGATTAACTTTTGAAGTTGATGAACATGTGTCAAATTCACCTTGCTAAATTACTACTGGCAAGAAAGCTTTGAATTTAGAGCTACTGAGTAACAGGGTGGTTTCCATAATGTTCACTATAACTTGCAATACGTTTACTCATCGATGCAGATTCACAGATCACATTAGGTAATGATTGGATAAAATTGTTGTGTTAATTTCCATAGTCCGGTTCCATAACTGAGGACATCTTATCTACTTTGCTTAGCAGAACAACGACGAAGATTCCAGTAGCGTACATATCAAAATTCAAACGGGGCTTTATCTATAGAATTAATATGAACTATAGATACATAAATTCATAACTACACTTAAAATACCAAAAAGCGAATACTCAATCGCCGCTAATCCAAACTATCTTTAATGAAACCTTATAGAAGGCCGCATGTCGTGTGTGATAAATATGCAAGTAACCAGTGTTAATACAGCAAAAGCTTCATTGATTTGCATCACATTTTTAAGCAGCAGCACAAATGAAATATAAAGTTTTATTCTGATCCCATGACCATTAGTTTTGTCCAAATATGACAGAGTAGCTCTTTTGCGAGTGATTTCTATTGTTTGTAGAGACTAGGTGTCTTCAGCTTTAAAAATGGACTAGAAGGATGCCTTTTATTATAACAATTGTTTTTCTCTTGATTCAGATCTTGGGTATCTTTCATTATCCCATCTTGATGCGAACTTCTTTCATGTTTTAATAGGTGGAATATATTTCCAAAATTTAAAGAAGCTCCACAGATGTTTCTTCTTTATTTGGACACTACTTCGATTATGTAACGAACAACTTCCCGCATTGGACCGTGTCATTATTGAGATTGAGGAACTCAACGTTTCACCAACTTTCATAAGAGGCTTCACAGGAAGTAAGCAAAAGTGCATGGTAACTTTAAGTGTGAACTCTTCAGAACAACTAAAATCAGAAAAATATGTCATATTTAGTGTGACTCAATAGAACATAGGAAAATACAAATGGTAAAATTTGATATAAATCAACGAGGACCATGGACGGTTTCTAAGGCTCATCGGTGCATTTAGCGGATTCCATTCTTCTGCGCGCATAAAGTGCATATTATTTTACTAGAGTTACTTATCGACGCACATTTTTCAATACTGACTATACTGTAATTCACACTTCAGTGTCGTTTACACTTTATACTGACATTTCTTTCTTATTTATAACAAAACGTAACGACCTGTATATGTTTTCCAAAAGCCCGATATTCTGAATATTTTGATGTATAATAGCTACTGCTTTGGTAGACGAGGCATTGAAGATTGTCAAAACAGTAATTTATTTACCTTAATTCTCACTCTGTTTAGATTCACAGTCATCGTTGATATTTACTAAAATTTACCATTGGCTTTTTCCTATGTTCTGTATGCCATCAGCCACACCTATGGTGGAAACACTAAAAGAAGACTATGGAAAAATGGAGTGAAAGTACATTTTTAGAAAACGGGGTATACATTATGTGTATGGGAGAAGAAGGTAACGACATTCACATCGTGTACCACATCAATGAGCACTGTAATATACTGAAGTACGAAAGATCAATTAGAATAATAGTATTCGTACAATAGAAAGACAAGTAAGGAATGGTGTCAAAATGGGGAATTTGTCTGGTAGCCATTTGCAGAATAGCCTCAGGTAATCCATGCTTGTCGTAAGAGGCAACTATCTGGGGCACCTAACCTAACTTACGTATTTACCTTCTCTATACACACTTATCCTTCTTATGTTTTGGATCTCTCTCGGACGAGGGATTAGATTTGAGTCAGCACCACATTACTTGTAAAACGATTAAATAATAAGGTAACCAAATAAGTTCGTGCGGTTTTTGTATACAGCAGAGTGCATGAATATTTGTTACGTTGCTGATCGGTAGCACTTGTTTGTTATCTGTCATCTACTTTAGTATGAATCCTTCTTTTATCGGATACATACACATTTGGTGGCAATTGTTTTATTCCTAGTTTTAAATAGTTGAAAATTGCAACGAATGAGGCTTTAATTCGAAGTTGTTTACTCTATGAGTACAAACTCGTTACCAAAACTGCAGTGGCGGCGCTAAAAATATATACCGCATTCGGAGATGATGCCGTAAGTGATCTAACAGCAGAAAAGTGGTTCAAGAAGTTTTCTTTGGGAGATCTCAGCTTGACCGATGAAACACGCTCTGGGAGACCGAAGATCATTAACAAAGAGGATATTCAACAGGCTGTGGAGGCAAATGCCAGGACAACGTGCCTAGAGCTTGCAGAAAGGTTCAATGTGAGTGATGAAATCATTCGTTTGCACCTTCATCAGCTAGGAAAGACGTGGAAGTTAAGCAAATGAGTCCCACATGAATTGTCAAATGATAACAAATTAAGTCGTCTTACCATTTATTCGGCAAACATTTCACGCAGCGATAATGAACCTTTTCTTGATCGGTTGTTAACCTACGACGAAAAGTGGATATTGTACTCAAATTCTAAGCGTTCGTATCATTGGTTGCCGCCTACTGATTCGGTACCACACACTCCCAAGGCTTCCTTGCATCCAAATAACATTTTATTGTGTGTTTGGTGGACAGCAACCGGAATTGTCCATTATGAGTTTTTGAAAACTGGTCAAACCATCACTGTTAACTTGTATTGCGAACAGCTTCAGCGAGTACAAGCAGCACTTATCCAAAAACAACCTTCTTTGATTAATCGAAAGAAAGTGGTAATCTTACAGGATAACGGCAGGCCGCATACCGCAAGAGTGACCCGGGAAAAAAATTGCGAACTTTACTGGTAAACGTTACCACACCGTTTATAGTCGCCTGACATTTCGCCAAGTGATTACCATCTTTTCTTGTCTTTTGACAACTGTATGAGGCATAGGCAGTTCATAACTTGAGTTGATGTAATAAATGCAGTCCGTCAATTTTTTTATTCAAAATCCATAAAGTTCTACAATACTGGCATATAAAAATTGGTGTCACGTTGGCAAAATGTCATTGAGTGTGATGGTAATTACTTCGATGAATAATAGTGTATTATTGTTTCTTAATAAATATTTATATTTTACCATAAAAAAACGCACGAACTTATTTGGTTACCGATACATGCTCTTGAAACTGTAACCAACCTTCGAAAAACGGACAGAATTTGTCGAAGACTGATAATGAGATCATGTACGTTATATTGACAGGAACTTAGCAACAAAATAGCAGAGATGATGGTACTACTACAGAATTCGAAAATCGACATTGCCCTCTTCTAGGAAACGACGAAGAAAGGGCAGGGTGTGGAAATGATTAACGAGTATTACCACTAGTGGCCAGAAGCTCCCAAATCAGACAGAGCAAAGGATGGCATAACAGTTGGAATTAGAAAGCACTTAAGCAACCCGATCATAAATGTTACACTTTTATCAAAAGATAAAATTATGATAACCATAGCATTTTAAGGAATATAATGCTTCAGATGTATCTTCCAAAAAATATTGGCAGATACATTAGATAAGGTTAACGTTCACGGGCAGCTGATAATAGCTGGTAATTTTAATGCAATGTTAGGGTAAAAAAAAGACGTGAAAATCTGTATTATTAGATAATACTAAACATGCTACTATATGATGTATCTTTGTTAGTTCAATTTAAGTTCTGTTGCAACGTTTAATACACCGGGAGATCAAAAATAGACTTGGTCGCAAGAGCCCATAAAAAATTATGTCTACACTGCCATTTATACAACTAAATACATTTGAACTACAATTAACTGAATTGTTAGTTAATGTGATTAATAGTGTAATAATCAGCTACACAACTATGCAAAAATATGTAACATAAACCAAATCTATACATTAAATTGGCAGGTAACATTAAAATAGCCATGGGATAAGGTAAAGAAGATGTAGAAAGTTAACCTTACACAAAAAAAAAATTTACAGTTCTATGTCAACAAGAAGCATGCTACAGATTAGGCAAATTAGACTGTTTTTAATGCATTGTTTCTGTCCACCCCTCCCATTTATGAACCATATCCGCCAACTTCTTGTGTATTCTGATCAACTCTGCTCTTATTAATATTAGTATGTGGTAGATTTTCAGTGTCGGCCTTCCCTATCTATTCTTCTATTCTTTCAAACCCCTCCTCTACTTCCTTCCCCTTGCTTTCAGTATTTCTTATATGCCAGGTGCACAATTTTCATGCTTTCTTTTATCTTTGAACTCTATATCATTTGCTCATTTTCTTTCGGGTCCCTAACTATATTATAATTTACTTTGACGTTCTCCTTTGTATCTGTTCTTTCCATATCACGATTCTTTTCGTATCGAGTTTTGAAGCCGTATCTTCCTTTCTCTTGCGTAGTTTCTTGCATTAGTTTCTTTTGGTTTTCTCTTGTCCGTTTGTTTGAACAGTTCTTTCTTTTTCAGTTAGTTGATCTACTGGCAATTTTTCTTCTCCTTCTTGGACTGGTAATTAGATCTTAAACCTGTTTCTTTGATATCATTATAATGTATTTTCTTGGTGTGTAAAGTATCTCGCCAGCGTTTGGGTGGTTTTCCGGGTGGTTTGTTCGTATTTGGTCTTCCATTTCTTACTATTTTTGCTAGTAGTTTTCTTGCCCAATTAATTGTGTCTTCGATGTGGCGTGTTGCTCTTATATCGTCGTTTCTTACATGGTCTAGTAAATTTTGCCCGCATATTGTTCCTAGGATTTTCGTTTCACTTGTCCCTAGTGCTTCCTTTAGTATCGATGTGTCCTCTTTAGCTTCAGCGGCATAAATAAGGATGGGTCTGACACAGGTTTTATAAATTCTAGATTTACCCTCGATCGACATGTCTTTATTCCTTGACTAAATACCTCGCCTGCATGCGGAGATGACAGTGGCGATTACTTTATTCACTTGATTAGGAATTTCTTCGTTTAGATTTACAAAATCTGTTATGTTATGGTTGTTCCTAGATAAGGAAATGAGATGACCTGTTCTATGGTCCGGTTATTCACTATAATCTTACATCGGATAGGTTCTCGGGCAATGGATAGACACTTTGTTTTAGTGAGCGATATCTGCATACTATACTTTTCTGCTGTTCTAAATTGTTTTAATTGTCCTTGTATGTTATCTTGCGACTCTTAGAACAGCATCATCTGCATAGAAGACAATGCCGAATCTTTGGTTTCCCATTCGATAGCCAAGGTTAATATCTTTTACTTTGTCTATAATCTTGTCCATTATAATGCTGAACAAAAGTAGGTTTTCTCCTTATCTCATTCCACATAGAACTTCTTCCGTTATTGTTTTATTTCTTTTTATTTTCGGGGAATTAATGTTTAATTTGTGGACAATGCTTATTATTTTTTCGGGTACTCTTTTTGTAGTACTTTAACAACATCATTTAATGACAATTCGTTAAAAACCCCTAACCACACAAATATTTAACAATCGCTAAATACGTATTTCGACAGCTTAGCTGTGATTTGCAATAACGTCGGAAGGAAACTAAACACGAGAAATGTGGCCGAAGATATGCTTTTCACCAAATCACCCGTAAAGCATCTGTAACGCTAGCTCCTGGAGCAAATTTTAATGATACATTAAATGCATATAAATTTGTACATCGCCTTATCAAGCGTTACATCTAGCCAACGCGCACCCCCTATGCGTGTAGTCGCCATGTATGAAAGATTGCGTTGTTTCTCTCTCCAGTGGATGCTAGGACAAGTACCCCGATAACGCGTCAGAAAAGATATAAAAGAAGATTACACTACCAGTTCAAGTGACTTGAGATTACCTGTCCTGTCCAGTCCCGCTTGAGTCCTTGGATCCTCCCTTTATATCTTTTTTCTTTCTTACCTCGGTCCTCCGGTCTGACATGCTGTACTGTCTAATGGAGTAGACCTACAACCCTTACTTGTCCAAGCTTCATGGGAAATGACGTGTTGTACTGTCAGCCCAAGAAGTGGAAACTTTCCGTATCGCACCCGTAAAAGCAAAGCCGCTAGAATCCGATTTTACCTTGATTGTTGTACTTTCTTGGAAAATCGAATCGTTGAAGCTTCAACTCTGGCTTGATTTGCTCTACTGCCTTGCAGGACTAACCGCTTAAAAGTCATTCCCGAAGGCCTAATTAATAAGCGCAGATCCCGGCGCTCCGATGTGAATACATCACATAACCTCAATCTACTAATAATTGAACCTGTAGGGGTCGCAGCACACACACCGCTTGCGAGCGGCTAGAGCCTTGCAGCCGCCTCTCATAAACTCACCTGTGGGGTCCGTTTTACACTTTTAAAACCGCCGGCGAGCTGTTAAATCAAGCTTCCCGGCTCAAGGCCAATAAATTCAATGTGCAAGATTTGGCACCGCGATCGCTTCAAGACCAACTCAGAACCCCCGTAATGCACCAGCAACCCTCACACAAGTATTTATGCACCAACAAGTCCCCCAGGTAACCCTTAAAGTTTTAAATTCAACGAATAATTGCAGCACAATTAATCAAAACAACGGCTGAGCAAAAGCTCAAACGCGGAGAAACATCCGACATACGGGCTAAAATATCTACTTAACCCGACCTCCGAAGAGTCGCCGATCGTGACTGCCGACTAACCAAAGCGGCCTGCAGAGCTCGGCGGTGCATTGGGTTGCAGTTTTACCCAAGCAAGCAGAAACACAGTCCCAGTAGAATATGTTAATTTTAAATAATGTACAATTCAGATTTATTTGAAATTTATGATTATTTTTAAACTATAGCTAACCATAATACATTTTTGGTAATTATCTGGTGTTTTTCATAATCGCATACATATTTGAGTGAACGTATTTCTCCGATTTGAGCTTAACCCGAGGTATAAATCTTTGACGCCCTTAGTAAGAGGGTGAAATGTCCCACATCTTTTAATTTTATTCTGTGGAATGCTTTCTAAAGATCAATAAAGCAAATATGGGCAACTATTATATTCTATTGCTTTTGCAATTCGCTTTATAATGAATATTGTACCAGTTGTCAATATATTTCTTCTGAAGCCCTATTATTCGTTTAAAGGTGTGGTCGTGCATATTTGTTCGCTAAGATGCCCGTGAATAGTTTCACTATAAAGTTCAATAGTGTTATTCCATGGTAAGTGGAAGTATCCATTTTTTTCCTTTTTTGAATACTATTGGTATTTCTATAAGTTCTACTATATTTTGAAATACTTTATGACTTTCGGTTATTAGTACTTGGCCAGCGTATTTTAATAGTCTATTACGAATTTCATCCTCTCCAGGTGCTTTTCTGTTTTTTAACTTCTTAATGGCGTTGGTAATCTCTACTTCAGTATTTAATTGTTTCTCATATTCTTGCCGATGTATTACCTGGATGGCTTCCTCATAATTTTCTTCATATCATCATAACTTCTTGAAATACTTCACCCATCCATCTTATATTATTGCATTTGTTTGCGCGTGTTCAGTAATTGTTTTTCTCCTCAGTATCGCGCAGATCCTTTTCTGAGCACCATATAAATCATGTTCCATGTGAACTATCTACAGTATTCTTACTTAATTTTACTTATTCTGTTATTTATTGCGTTTCCTTGTGCTTTATATTTATTGTATTTTCCATGGTTTCAGTATTTAAGTAGGGTAGACATATTCGTATCAACTTGGCCCCTTTCTTCTCGTTTTTCAAATTTTGAAACTCTTGAAAACCAGAGATTGTGGACTGCTTTTGGCAAACTTTCACTTTATTCCATCCCAGACTCGGTTGAGAGAGGTTGCCCTGGGTTTCTTGCTTCGTCAGCTTGGGTATAGCTAGCTCCATTTTGGGAGGATTTGGAGGCATCGAAAGCCCCTGAACATTATGGTAGTTGTTTGTGTGATATTACCTTTCGTTCGCCACGCCTAGGCGGATTTGTTGGGCCTCCTCTTTGATAGTACTGCATTCAAGTCTGCTTACCACTCGTCAGGTTAGTTTTATTGGGCTTCTCTCATTTAGCTCCGTTATGTACCTAGGATTTTTATTTTTAGCCTTTTTCTACTGGGATAATTTTTCTACTTGGGATTACATTTCTACTTGAAATCGTTGTACATGGGATCATGGTGTGCACCATGTATATTTGAGTATGACCTATAGAATTGCTATGGTTGCTCTTTGTGTTTTATTATTTATGTTTTATCTTCGTAGGTATGTTTTGAATGAATTGGTATACTTACCCGGTTGTTTCTGGAGCCGCTTTTTGATTGCTTTAACAGGTTGTACGGCTGCTCTAATATTCACTTTTACTTGTACGTAACATCTTAGTGATATTTTAACCTCGGTTTGATTTTGCATCACTTATCTGACATATTGTGCTGTGGCTATGCTACCGCCCGCGGGATTATTGCAGTGATTAATTTGGTCGCCCGCTCCTAAATTATCTTTTAAGATCGGGGTTTTGGATGATCGCAAGTGGATTGCTTGAAACATTACAGAACGAATTATGAATTTCTTATAGGTCATAGCACCCCTTGTGAGGCCTCATAAACTGCAATATTCCGCTTCGTCTAAATTCTTATTGCCGTAAAATCGACTCAGTGAGCCAACTATCATGGTTGATCGTTGGCATCTCCTTACACTTGCGCTGTTTGCACCCAGGTCCCGTCTTCGACCGCACTCTCCTTCACAGAGTCCATTTTAATATTTAAGGCTATATTTCTGTTTGCAAATTTATTTAGACATGACATTTATGTGTAGATCCCCGCTTCACGGAGACCGCGATTGTAATGAAATTCAGTGCTTTTGAGTTTATTTATTTGATTTATGATTTTTTCAATAGGTCGAAATTGCTGTGATATATATATGATATTTGTTAAACTTGCTGTAATATAATTTACGATATTTTTTGGACTGCTTGTAAATTGTTGGTATGGGTTTATGTGTTTTTATAATGTGATCTGGTATGCAGTATAGAACCGAGTAGTTAATAAATCTCGTTACTAGTTTGTTCTGGTATTATTTTGGTATATCTTAACCTTGGGTTAAGATGATTTGTCTGCATCGAGGACCTGGCGCCCTTCCCTTAATTTGTCTTTCAGCTTCGCTGGAACCCCGACCTTCACGACGAGTTAGCCAACCTAGGCCGATATTTACCAGCTGGCAAAACACCCAGTACAACTTTCTCCAACAGGTAAGGGCCGCCTTTCGCCATCCTTCTTACAAGTTTCTAGTTGCATTTGTATTTACGTTACAGGTTCCTAGGGCTTCGCTAGCTGCGTATTTCCTGTTTGCTGATATTTTTTGGCAGTAGGCCTCTAAGCTATTCTCCTGCTTGATTAGATTATTTTTTGTTCTAGTCTATTCTGGTACGAGTACTTGTGTCCATAACTGACTCTATGTTTAGTTTCGTGATGTATCGGCAAAGCTTTCTATTGTATATTTTACTGTTAATAGCTAATACGTAGCTTTCCTAACACCAGATGATGATCAGACCCCATATTGGCAGATGCCAGGCTTATTACGTTCAGTACATATGTGGGATATAGTACTGATTGATTCGTGCTGATTTAATCAATTGTTGATCTTCTATCTTTTGTGTCATGCTAGGTGTAGTTGTGTTGTGTTTGCAGAACGTGTTGTTTATTGGAAGTTCATTTATTCTGCAGAATTCTATGAGCATTTGGGCTTGATCGTTCAGAGCTTATTTTTTTAGCCATTAGCAGTTTTTCAAATCGAATTATTACTCTCCTTCAATAAATTTCTTCCTGCTGGCTCTTTTGTATTGCATTACTACTATTTTAAACGTTGGTCTGTTGTGATATTGTTTGGTATTGTGAGATATATAATTCTAAATCTAGGTTCAATTGGACACATGATTATAGGGATTACAATTATTATGTTGATTCAAGAAGGCACACACTCCGCATACGTATTTCTAAACGGAAAAGGGTTGATAAGGTAATTAGCATACCCATCGGAAATGCAAAATATTTTTTTCTGGAACAATCAGCCACTACATGTTAGAACTCTTCTATTGATTTACATAATTATTCTGTGACTAGCCACAACACATTTAAAAATCACAACCAAATGCTCTATATACATTTCTAATCAGAACGTCCAGATTAGAAATTTTCTTTTTATTAAGAATGTAAAACGTTTAGAATCGGTCTTGTACAGAACTTAACTTAGAATGAACTGTAATGCGTGGTTAAAATAAACAAAAACACAGCAAAATGTGTTTGCTAAAGAGCAAAATGTAATAAACACTAACACTTTGATGCGATTTTGTTTTCTTTAACAATAAATTAAAGTAAATTTTAAATTAGTGGACTTTTTAAGACCAGCAGTTATAATTATATAACCACAAACTAGATTTGTAATGCAGACGATTATGATGCAATCGAGAAAACTTCTTGCCATTACTTTAGTACAACATTTTTAGATCCAATATGTGTTGCGATTGTTGAAAACTATAATTATGTTACTGTTTACAATAAAATAGCGTATTTTTAGAAAAAAATAAATTAATAATAGGAAGAGCCAGTTCTTAATTCTAAAAAACTCAGAAAATGAACTACTTAACATATCATTAAAGCAGTGGCTCATGGTAAAGATTTACGTCCGCATTTCGACTGGTACTACTACCACAAAAAGTAGCAGAAAAAGTAGAACCTAACATTTTCAATGTCATTGAGTCTACTCCTCCCTTTGTCAGTGGTAATCTGCATCTTGGTTCATGGCTGGGTAAACTTTGTATATAAACTCGTGGCACTCTCGATTAGGCATCATTTGATTTTAGTAAGTCAAATATTCCCAACTTCAAAATGTTCAAGCTGGTAAGAAATGTGTACAATTGTACTTTTCAGCTTTGAAACGTAAAACTCTTGCATTTTCAGTTCGTCTTCGCCGCCATCCTGGCCTTCGCCTTCGCCGGCCCCAACCCTGAACCCAAACCCCAAGTTCTAGTCGCTGGAGCCCCCGTAGCCTCCGTAGTCGCCCCCGGACTAGCCATTCCTGCCGCCGCCCAATACACCGCCGCCGGAGTAGTCGCTCCTGTTATTGCAGCTCCAGGCCTTGTTATTGTTTGAAATCAATAAAATGATTATTGTCGACTTCAAATGCTTTTAGTATTACCTAATACTTGAGTTTGACAAAATTTTCGACTTCAGGTATTTACCTAGGCAAAATAAACATATATTTATTTACATGATTGTTTTATTTCACTTGTGATTACTTGTCTATTTTAGTAGGTATTATAATATATGAAAGTAGTAACTGTTGTGGGAGACGTTCCAATAAAAAAATATAAAAAGGGACTACAACGGAGAATACCACTAGCAATAGCTACAATGAACTAGGACACTTAAAACTATTCTCTTGAGAGAAAAAAATCCATTAAAACATGATTCAGACTCTGAAGAAATAATTCTCAAATTCCCACATCTGTCAAAACTATTCATAGAAAAACATTGATTAGTAGCTAATTTAAAGATACATAGAGGCTTATTTATAACTTATACTTACAGTTTGTCTAAGTATGTGTCAAGTATGAAAATAGTTATTTTCATTAAGGTAGAAGAAACAAGTGTTTTTACACTGAATAAAAGAAGAATGATTTACATCCAAGCAGTTTACATCTTCGACATTCTTCATTGCATAATGATAAGTGTGGCCATCCGTATGATTTTGTTTATAATTCTTCCCTCTTTCCTTCCAAATTCTTTTCTAAATCTGATGGTCTCGAACGTTTTGAAGCACTTTAGTTTCTAATATTATATAAGCAACATATAATTTCTGAATTCTGTCATCTTAAAAATCCTTTTCAAATCAGTGTAAGTGGCAACCTGTTTGTATATAAACCAGACATTTTCTATGGTTGTGTCCAGTAACTGAAAAAATTAAAACACTATAATCTTCTCCAAATTTATGTGAGCAAGCCGAAATTAGACGTAATATTTAAAGATTGATAACCTTGACGGTAACTGTTGAAACTGTTTTAACAAATTGTTTCCACAGTCTGGGGTGTTCAGTCCACTACGTTTTGGCAACGTAGCTTCATGGTAAATAGACCTCCCAAAACAGTGTGGATAAAGCACACAAGGCAAAAGCCGTTAAAACATTGCATAATGGACAACTGTATAATTTAGATTGTATAACCACTGTCTAGTAACAACTATCAAAGCCGGAAATCGTACGATATCTAAAATCTCTGTATAAATCGAATCCGGTTCTACCGTCTAAGGATCAAGCATATTGAACCTCCACAATCTGCTTCTAGCAAGTGTAAAGTAGCATCGAGAAAATGTTGGAAAAGATGCTGATTGATAATAATGCAATTTTCAGAATTTAGCACCATGTCACATTTCGAAGAAAATTTAGATCATTTCCGGAAAACAGAAGATTAGTTGTTTGAAAACTCATGACATACTAATCTAACAAAGAATCTGCATGCAATTAAACCGAACCATAAGGAAAAAGTTGATAGAAGCAGCACATTGATGAGTTTCTCCTCTCTGGTTCTCTTATTTTAGGCCGGGTGCTTGTTACTACCTATACAAAGTGCAGGTCTGTGAGCTCTCTTCGTCTGCAGCCCAGATAAGCGCTAGCGTAACGTGTTCAATTTAAGAAATGAATATATTTCTATAGATTGAACTGCACCAAAGGTGTTGGTATGGTTGCTGGACAGCGTAAGAAGAAATCGATGTTGGGGTGTTAATCTCGACCTGCCGATTTATGATTTTGTTATCCAAAAATGTGCTAGTTGCATCTAGTAGTTACAATACTGGGATTTAGGTATTCTCAATATCGGGATCCTGGACGAATAATATGTGTAAGACAAGTCTATATCAATAGAAACATGAACAGATCTCAGAATGCATGGTGACATCCCAAAGTTCAGACCGTTCTCACTCCCGACGCGGTGCGACAGCGTGCACGCGAAACAAAACACTCCTATTCCAAAGTTTTTAAGAGCTTATTTTAGAATCTTAGTTCACTTTGTTTATTAGTTACACATAGAAAACGCCACCTTGTTGTATTTATAGAATTTATTGCTTGTTAAATCTTTCATCTACTTTATTTATTTATCTACTTAGGGCCGATTCCATAATCAAATTTAAAGCTTCATTTAACTAAGGTGACATTAGAATGCGCACAGCGTCATGTGCTACATATGCAATCATGCACATTCTAACATTACTTTAGTTAAAATTAGATTTAAAATTGATTATGAAATCGGCTCTTAATGGAATTATTTTTGTTGTCAACGCTTATTTAAAAAATAAATTTTTATTTGTTAGTGCTTTTGGTATTTCATCCATCAATCTACATCGTGGCCTTCCCCCTTTTCTAGGTTATGTTGGCACCCATTGCCATACTTGCAGATGCAATCTTTCCTTTTCCATTCGTCTTAGATGTCAGTACCAGATCAGTTTCTTTTTGTTTCTTTTACATTCATGAGTGCCATCTTAACTTCCATTTCTTCATTTCTCACACGATCTAATCTCCATAGCATAGTTGCCAGTACTTCATCTCAGTTGCTGTTCTTCGGTTTGCTAATTTTTTAATTACTACCCACAATTCAGAATCGTAAGTGACACCGTTTTCAATCAGCGTCGTAAAATCATCTTATTTGTTTTTTTAAACCCCTTTAGTCCACAAAATAAAATTTAGTTCTTGAGTTATTCTTCTTACTTGGCCGATTTTAGCTAGAACGTCTTGTTAGTCTCTACCATCTGATGTTATTGTGTCCCTAGGTATTTAAATTGATCGACTGAGCTGATCCTTCCTTTTTCTATAGCGATGTCTTGGCCTTGACCTCCGACTACCGTATATTGAGTTTTGGCTAGATTAACTTCCAGTCCTCATTTGGTATATTCTTAGATTAGTTTGCTAAGCATGTAGCTGATGTCGTCTGCACCTTCAGCAAAGAGCAAAGAATAAATATTTCTGTTTCCAATTTGAACTCCCATTCTGCTTCATTTCCGTATCCACATTTTAAGTGTCACATTTAGATATATTTTAAATAATGTCGGAGATATTGAGCACCCTTGTCTTAGCACTTTATTTACAATAAATTCGTCAGATATGGTATTTTATACCTTTATAAAGCTGGCACTCCCTTCGTAGAATTTCTTTATGGCATTTATCACTGTTTTCTTCATCTTGCCTGTTGCCAAAACTTTCCGTAATTTCTTTCATTGTTTATTGAAATGTTAAACAGTTCTTAACATGATCGCGTCCTCGAATGTTAAGATACATTTAACATGCATCCACTCGAAGGGACAATTTCCTCCGTGGCGAAGGCGGCAATCTTTTTAATTTCATCCGGGATAACAAGGAACTCGTTTTGCGTTTCCATTTTAAGATTTTTATTTTGTTTACGACAGGCACTATAGCAACATCACACATATTCATGATAGTCCGATCGATTTAGCAGTTTTTAGTAATTATTATTGATTAAAAATTATTGGCTAAATGAACAATAAACTAATGAACGCATTTCGAGAGGTAACCGTCTTAACATTTTTCACATAAATTACCACTCTTGCTATGCTACGCTCGCTCGAGTGGTAAAAATATGCCCGAATGTTAAGACTGGGTTACCCCTCTAAATACGTTAATTACTATAACGGCACATTATCGTATGCCTTATTAGGGTCCACAACACCATATAAATTTCTCATCCATAGGCTATTTTCTCTTCCATTAATTGCTGTATACAAAGCAACTTATCTGTACATGATTTACCGGGGCGAAAACCATATTGAATTTTTAGTTCTTCACCTTGTCCATCAAGTCTTTGTTTTAAGATTCGACCATACAGCTTTCCGACTGAAACTATTACACATTATTACTCTGTTCCATTCGGTCGAAACTTCATCCCATCTACTACATTTACTGAATATTATAGACAATATTTATATCACTACTGATGGAATATATTTTATTAGCTCAATGGGAAGGCCTCCAGGACCAGGAGATTTATTACTTTTTGTTGTTTTGGCAGCTCGTATCACCTCTTCAGTCGTAATGTGCTGTCTTCCATTTCGTAGTACACGTTCTTATATGCACTTCGCTTTTCCACAAGGAGCTTTTCATAATAACTCTTCCATTGGATTAACTCAATTTCCTCGAATTGTTGAATCTCGTGTGTATTTTCTTTTAGTTTTTTAATTCTTCACCAAGATTCTCTAGCTCGGGAGCTACTCAGCAGTTTGATAATCTCGTTGCACTTGGTTTCCCAGAATGAGTTTTTTCACATATATCTTCCTGTCGCTGAAATCATTTGTAGATAGCCACTTCTGATACAATTCTTTTTTCTCGTTTACTAAGTCTTCTAAGTCTTCATACCACTAGTAGTATTTCGTAGATGTTTGTTTCTAGTGTGTATATTCTCCTAGTGCTTTTTTAGCTGCATTATATACACATTCTTGTAGTTTGTTATACATTTCTTCCGCACTTTCTGTTATATCCTGTGACAATTTCTGAGCTAATTTTAGTCTATATAGGAATGCAATCCTGAAGTTTGCCTATATTGTATTTTGTCCATGAGATTTTGCTTATATTTGCTTATTCCATATTTATTATAATTTTTCCTTTATGGTTGTATTTTATGTATATATCGGCTTTTACCAAAACGTGATCTGATCCACAAGTAGCGCCTCTTTTTACACGAACGTCTGTTTTTAAATTTGACTTATGTCGAGCGATAATATAACCTATTAATCCTATTATTGATTTTAAATTGTTTGTGCTTGGATACAACCTATATTTATGTATACTTTTATGTTCAGAAACCCATTTTTAATTGTAAGTGAAAATTGACTACATATCTCTGTTAGTATCTTCCCATTTTCATTCACCATCTCCTCACCAAATTGACCTATTTTATTTTGTGGTTGTCTACGGACTCTTCCGTTAAAGTCTTTAATCATAACAATTTCTTTACGGTTACTTATTTTACTTAGCAGCGATGTCAATTCTTCCGTAAAAATTTCATGATTACTATATTTTGCCCAAAACAACCCCCAAAACCTTGGTGGACCAAGAATTCTTCTATAGGGGTTTATTACCTCACCCAAGTATTTTGGATATTTAGGCGCACAGAACTCACATGCACCTTCCCACTTTTGCTACAGTAGATATCCATATTGCCTAAAAGCCATGCATGGGTAGGACTTGTTGGCAGAGCTGCTCTGATGGTGATTCTCAGGAGATGTTGCTCAGTACTTTCAAGATATGCATGTTCGGCCTTTACATATCTTCTAAGATTCTATACCAACTTTGACCTCGAAAAATAGTAGATATAATAGTACGAAATGAAACACCCTTCCACTCTCGAATATGCCAAGCGCAATGGGGTTGAAACATATTAAGAGTTCAGTCAAGGGAGCCTAGTTGATAGTAAAGTTGAAAGAAAAGTAACCTGCCTAAAAGTCAGAGGAATAACAGTCAGATCCAGATCGGGCACCTCGGGAATGCCATGTCCCGATCTCACTGAATGTGGGGTTATGAAGAATAATATTTCATTTAGTAGTAGCGATATTTAAAGTGATATTAGAAAGTAGCAACACCTTCATGAAAACTATTTAAAATAAATCTCTATTTCTAATCTATGCATTTTAACTACATTAAAGGCGTTATTGTAATCTCTACTACCAAACTTCATAATTCAGGGTAGGTAGTCATAATTCAATCAGGCAGAAGTAAAATTGTATTGGAATAATGTCATGTTGCCAAACACACGTCAATGACCAGATAATTCAATTAGCATTCGTCTATGAATTGCTTGTTTATAAAAAAAATCCTATTGTTACATGTTACATACTTCTACAACAAGAACGTTTATAGAAAAAAGCACCACAGAAACCATCATACATTATTTAGTGTAGAGTGCTTTCCTAATTATTCCTGTATTGAATGAAATAAATATTTTGGGCTGCATAATTATTTGCTACTTGAACAGACCTTGAAAAAAATCTGCAGACACACAATCACAAAAAGCGGATAAATTAGAATAGAAACATTTCTGATGCAACCGAACAGTTTCTTACAGCTTCCCCAATTTCCAGTCAATTAAATTTTAATCCAAATCTGCGCTTCGAGGATTCACTATATAAGCAAGAACCACTCACACTTAAGCATCATTTGATTTTCGCTGATCAAATAATTTAAACTTCCCAACATGTACAAGTTGGTAAGAATATTTATTTATTTACCTTTAACATTCTTATGTTTTGAACTAATAATTTATTGTATCTTAATTTCACTTACAAAATTAAATGCTTAGTGCCTAGAATAATTATTATTAAACATAGAGTAAATTCAATTTAAAATACATCATAATGTGTTTATCGTTAAGTTGACATTAAATATGCTTTTATTTCAGTTCGTTTTTGCCGCCATCCTGGCCTTTGCCTTCGCCGTCCCCAACCCCGAACCCAACCCTCAAGTTGTGGTAGCTGGAGCCCCCGGCATTGCATCTGTAATCACCCCTGGAGCCATAGTATCCATCCCCGCCGCTGCCGTGGTTTCTCCTGTTGTTGGTCCCGGTGTTGTTATTGTTTAGACGTATACTGTAAAAAATTAAAAATGGTCTTTCTGGCTTAATTAGATTCAGTAAAATGTTCACAAGTTTGGATTTACATTCTCGTTAAAAATTCCGATCCCAGGTATTTATTTACCTACCAAACAGCAAAATAAAAATATTTATTTATTACTTTTTTTTTAATTTAATTGCGTCTATGCCACTGGTGAAAACGGAATATTAACCTTTGCTGTAAAAATCTTCGGATTCGCTTGGAGTCGTTTTGGTTGCTACTGTATAGAAAAGGCAGGGTTAAATGTGAAATACAAACGGTTTTGATATGTGAGAAAGTATACTAATTTAAAAGTGAAAAGGAGTTGCATTGTTATAACGAAACATATAGGAGAGCAACAGAAAAATTGTAGAGTCGCTATAACTGCCAATATGTGATCAGCCATACGACATCATTAAAATATATAACACTGTACCAAATAGTAAATGACGACCATATTATTTACAAAAATCTGGTGTGATACACTCACACAACTTCCTTTTACAGTGATCTTATAATTAGTCAAAAATTTCATTTTTAATTTTTAACTATTTGTTAAAAATTTTCAAAAATTACAAATTCTACAAAAACGGTACAAAATCGAGTGTTAGTTGAAGAGACAATTTTTCTCTAGAATTTTAAGGTGAATTCAAAAATGTAATAATATACCGGGTGTTTTATTTAAAATAGGAGTTAATAAAAAAAATAGAAAAAAAAACAAAAGAAACCCACTTTAGAAGTATTCAACTGGAAAATCACCTATCTCACATCAATACACATTAAAAATGTAAGAAAAATGTAAAGTTTAAAAAAAATCGTTAGAGCCGTTTTTGAAAAAATCGAAAAAAACTGAAAAATCACAAGAGTAAACACCTACTTCCGGTTATGCGATTTTCTTCAAAAGCTTGCTGTCTCATCTACATAGTACACAAAACTTATATATGAAGTTTCAATGCCATACTTTTTTTCGTTTTTGAGATATTCTGTTCACAGACACACAGACAGACAGACCAATGAAAAAAATATGTTTTTTGGGATCAGGGGACTCTAAAACGTGAATATTTGTTGAAAACTCAATTTCGAATTTTTGGGGTGAATCCAATACTTCCTTTATAGTAGTAAAAGGAAGTAAAAAGGAAAATGCATAATGCAAAAAATATTGCTTTATCTGGCAAGAGAAGCTACAGTTTGTTCCAAAATCTTTTCCATTAATTTTGTATAGGGATCGATCAAACGTGGACCTCAACGGTATCTGCTTTTCATCATTTATCACAACTACACATTTACAATTTATTATTGAATACAAGCAAACTGTGCGCTACGCGCACGTGAAATAGGATACGGGAAAGATCAAGCTCCGAGATAAGAAAAACAAAACCTAAACAAATATAAACATCTGTGAAGCCGGAACGTGAGATTTTATTTTGTGTTACAGACACACAGACACACATTAAGGAAAATTATATTATAGATATAAAATTGGAATCATTTTCTTATAAAAGGAACTGTGATGGTTGCTTCATATTTTTGTTAGTTGTACTGAAGGTACACGCTTTATAAAGAAAATTGCCTTATTGTTTGTCAATGCGTTTCTTCTTAGCCAATGTATTTGTTCGCCGAAATTGATTTTCAAGACTGCTAAAAATCACTGAAATTCTGTCACTGTTGCTTTTACAACTGGAAATCGCTTAGCATACAATTATACGATCCTTTGACTTCTAGGTGGAGCATAATATGCTTCCAAGGAAGCTACCCGCTGCCCATCAGTCTCTGGCTGGCGCTGGATACCTAAGTTGTGTCCAATTTTTGCTTTGGCTTTCTAGTACTTCTAGTTTCTCAGGTGGCTTGTTACGGAAAATGCTCGTTTACGATCCACAACAAGGCTGGGCAACTAGCTCTCGGTAAGGGGGATTTTAAGCTTAAGAGCAGGCGCTTCCTTTGAATAGTTAAATAGCAGTCAAAGTAGAGACAAACTCTTGTTAATTTGAAAGACACCAGCTGATACTCATCAGCCGGCGATCTAATGAAAAGTTCTACCAGAAAAACCTTATCCTCACAATTTAGAGATGTGCAAGCCAAATGCACAGATTCAAGTAGCATGGCTTCTTTATTTTGCGCTGAAAATGCTACCTCACCTCAAAGATACCGCGTACTGCATCTGACAAGACTATAATAAACAACACTAAACAAAAAAAACTTAGTTTTTATCGGACGTAGTTGCAAATGCTAAGACTCGCAATAAAATGTTAAAAAAATTAAGGGGCACATGTGACGCCACATACGAGATACAAACTACAGAAGTCAATTTTAAAGCCCTGATGACAAGTCAACCACCGGTTGCATATATTGCTTAAAATCTAGCCCCCCCCCCATCTTATAAGAATTCACTCAAAAATTTGGTCCTTTGAGCATTAAGCGGCCTGTTTTTAGTAATGCAGGTTACTTACCATTATTTATTTATATATATCGCACTCAGCCAACAGCCGTTAGGCCAATTATAGGCGTCGCTGTGCATTTATGGGGACTTCCAACCCCACTAACGACGGCCATGATGTTGTTATGACCGCCGGGACCAACTATTTCCGTGACAGCCGTATCACGAAGCGCCGAGAGATGCAGCCGTGGAACTCCCATACAAGTTCTGACCAGAGAGAGATTCAAAATAGACGATTATACTCATACAATATCAAAACACTAATATAGATCTACATAATTCAATGTAGTAATCCAAAATAGATGTTCAAAGGCATGATTCAAAGTGAACTGAATTCTGTCATAGCAATGAAATGAACTGGCGGCAACCAGACCAACGTTTCGACAAAAAATCAAGCCAAGTACCGGGCTCGGCGTACTTCGAAACGAGCAGAGCAAAAAATTTCGTTTGGCTTGCAGATAAAGCGGTGAGATGCTTGCAAAGTTCAGTACAAAATAAAAAATCTCTCATACCCCAACGAAACGTCATCAAAGCTTCAAGATAAGGTTAATCTGAAAAGTGGCGGGTGTTGTGGAAAATTTCGTATGTGCCACACGGGCCGTCAATATTCATTAAACAAATATTTAGCTTTAGGTACTGTAGCGGATCCAGTTGCCATGTTCATGTTCATATCGACCGTATTCAACCACCAGTGCAGCTACCACCTGAGTTAGGTCGTCCCTTTATATTGCCAAGAAATTTGAAAACAAACTTCGCCTTTTATGCAATATGATATCACTTTGTATTTTGTCCTTGTTGACCATTAGCTCACACAATTAAGCATAAATAATCAGGCCCAAAGGTACAGCTTACTATTGCTTAACTTTCCTCCTGAAGGGATTCCAACAGTGAGAGATTTAAGTGGATCTTAACTATTCGTTCACCGGTTACAATCCGTGTTTGCATATTCCACCGAGGAAATGGATATCGGGGAGCTCGTGCGAAGGCTGATCTAGTTTTCTTCATTGCCCAATTCGAGTAACCGGATCTCTTGCGCTGTCTTTGCCCCGCCGCGTTTTGACAGTGACATGTCAATTCTAACATACAGTACATATGATTCCCAACAAACTCAATCAAGTTCTCACAACAGTCCACCAAAATTCCCTGCATATAACTCCACAGTTTTCATAATAGTTTCTTTTCAATTGACAATTGATACAATTGACATTTCGCAATAACTTCAAGGTAGTTCCGTTGGTGCGCACATTTCGCAAATAACGCGAAAAAATGCTATAAATTATATTCCTTTCCAAACAGCCAACACTTGCACTTGCACCACCCACGGTCCAATACATATGGAAACACTGTTATTAACTACCGGGTGATTATAAATGCTCTTCCATCAAACTGCCTTTGAACTAAAGTACGTTTTTTTCCTATAAAAATTTTCAAGGTCAAAGAATTTAGGGTTTATGTTGGCATAACTTGGATTCCTTTAAAAAATATATGTTGGCAAAATTTGTTTTAGTAACTTTCTAGAACTAAAAATTGGTGGGAAATTTAAAGTCTGGCATTAAAGTTCTATGTACATCAAAAGCTCTTGCTAATCTTTCGTAAACGTCTTCTTCTGGTGTGTTAAGATGCAGATCCAACAGTTCCTCTGCTCACTTTACTACATTTAATTTTAAAAGATTCCGTTTTTTAAGCGTATTCAGTTTCATAAAAGAAAAACTGACAATTTAATTTTAAATGTCAAAGTGACAAAAGTCGTTTACAGAAAAACCTGACGAAAATAAATTTTCTAATAATTTAAAAAAAGCAGTTTTGCCAATTTTATCTTGACCTTGAAAATTTTTATAGAAAAAAAACGTACTATAATTGTTGTATGAATAATGTGTTGGTGGCACTGTGAGTCTATGTCAAATTCGAGGTTAGCAGGTTAGGTTTTGCATCAGTTTTGACACAACGTGACGTAAAACCTAACCTGCTAACTTCGAATTTGACATAGACTTACAGTGCCACCAATATATTATTCATACAACAAATATTTCAAAGGCAAATTGATGGAAGATCATTTACACCCACGTAGACCCACGCCACGTAGAACCGAACCCGGCAGGATCCGTTCATCATAGGCAGCCCCTTTTAGCAAAATTCGCTGTACACCCTCAAGACGTAGAAGCGAACCCGGCAAAGCATGTTCATCAAACACATCTCCAGTAGAAGCTAGGACAAGTACCCCAATAACGAGACAGAAAAAGTAGAAAAGAAAGTTACACTGCCAGTTCAAGCCTATCCTATCCGCCTTCTTTCCTACTTGGGTCCTCAGGTCTGACATGCTGTACTGTCTAACGGAGTAGACTTGATGGGAAATGACGTGTTGTACTGTCAGCCCAAGAAGTTCAAACTTTCCGTACCCCACCCGTAAAAGCAAAGCTAGAATTCGATTTGACCTTGATTGTTGTACTTTTTTGGGAAATGAAATTCCTGAGGCTAAAACCCTGGCTTGATTTGCTGTACAGTTTTGCACGGCTAACCGCATAAAATAATTTCCGACCGCCTAATTAACACGTTGGCTCCCATATGAATCACCGGTGATACATGAGATTTAGTAGCCTATTGACCGCTGTACATCGATACAGGTTTCTGTTCAGGACCAAACGTGTTCTCTAGTTATAAGGACAGTCCAAAGTCAACAGATGTCGCCATGGGTCTCAAATACGTGACGTGCATTATTTCCGACCGTTTGACTATTTGATCACCGGTGATTCACACGGTACGTATGTGATCCCTAGCATTACATTGCACGTGTTGGTAGATCGTTTCCTAAGTTGTTTCGTAGTTTAGTGTCTTTAGTTTTTGTAAAATATGGACCCGAAAGAAGAAGAGAAATTACTTCGATGGTTCAACGAACTGGAAGCTGAAGCTAACGATTTTTGAGGTTATCAACATAAAAAGCAAGTTAGTAATGTATTTGATTTATTCTTAGAGTTAAATCTTGAAGCTACTGAAAAAGTGCAGGAGGATGAGGGCTACGAGTTTGGGGAGAGTAGTGAGAATGGACACACAAGTCAAAACTGTCCGGAAAACCTAAACTCAGAAGGTGAAGACGAGGAGCCATATACCCCTTCTGAATCGGAATACGAGCCTAGTTCCGGATCAGAATCCGAATCAGTATGCGAAAATGACGGCCACGATGCCGACTTAGCAGATTCAGATGAAGACGTCAATCAACCGACCATAATTTCATGGAATGAAGTAGATGGATCGTCTCTGAAGCAGTTTGATGTTACTGCTGCTGGCAAAATAAATGTTCCTCGTAATTTGAGACCTGTGGATATTTTCAGACTCATTGTGGATTCGGATATTTTAGATTTGATTGTTTTTGAAACAAACAAAAATGCTAGAAGGTACAAATCAAATTGGAGTGTTGTTTCTGCCCAAGAAATGGAAAAGTTTTTTGCTATTGCCCTGTATATGGGACTAGCCAAATTTCCAAAAATATCAGATTACTGGTCACGTAAATTTCTATATCGACATTGTTTTGTTCGCCATATTATGTCAAGAAATAGATTTCAGGCGATATTGCGATTTATCCATTTTGCTGATAATGAAGTAGCAAATAAAGAAGATCGCCTATATAAACTTAAACCTCTTACAGAAGCCTTAACTAAGAGATTCAAACAGCTAAAGGTCCCTGCAGAGGTAGTATCTATTGATGAGTCTATGGTACCGTTCAGGGGCCGGTTGCTATTTCGGCAGTATATTCCAGGAAAGGCATCGAAGTATGGAGTGAAAATTTTTAAGCTATGTGACGAAAGTGGATACACCTACGAAACAGAAATTTATAAAGGAAAGAGTAATACGACAACTGCAGGACGAAGTAGTAATACAATCGTTTTTACTTTAATGAAGGATTACCTTGACAGTGGACGTACTCTAGTAGCAGACAACTATTATAACAACCTTGAGTTAGCAGATCTACTACTGGAAAGAAAAACCCACAGTGTTGGTACATTACGGAAATATGTAAAAGGAGTACCAAGGGAAATTTTGGATGAAAAGAAAATGAAAAAGGGAGATATCAAAGGAAAAGAAAGTAATGGCAAGGTCATCGGCAACTGGAAAGACAAGAGATCCGTTAGGTTTATTAGTACGAGGCATACATTAAACACCATCGACACAAACAAAAAAAATCGCAAAGGTGAAACAGTTTATAAGCCAGAAGCTATTGTGTTTTATAATAAATTTAAGATGGGTATTGACTTATCCGATCAATTGGCTTCTTATTTTACTGTTCTTCGTCGATCTATAAGATGGTACCATAAGGTTGCATTTGAGTATCTATTTGGTACGTCTGTTATAAATGCTCTCGTCTTATACCAGCTATCAAACAAAAAGAAAATTCAAGTAGCAGATTTTAGAGAAGCACTTGTATTGGGTTTGCTTGGGGATACTATAGATAAAGGAAAAGAGAGTAAGAAAACTAAACACGTACTGACAGAGATTGTTGAAAAAACAAAAGACAATCGAAAAAAGAGAAAGCGATGTATTGGATGTTATGACAAAGAGTATGACATTTACAAAAACTCGAAAACAGCAGCGAAGAAGGCTAGGCTGGTTTCCACTGTTTGCAATGAGTGCCCACATACTCCTGCGTTCTGTTTGGAATGTTTTCAAAAAAGACACTAAGGTGACATTTTTCTGTTACAATATCGTGTTTGTTTTTCATTTTGACTGTTTTTTCACGTTTATTAAGAAATAAATAATATTCCCTGTAAAATTTTACTACTCTTTTATTTTAGCATGCATAACTTGACTAAGGTGAATCACCGGTGATGCCCACTTGGATTATATGTTACTCGGGTCATTTATATACCACTGCCGTATTCAATTTGTCTGCCTTTATATACCAGCAATATTAACGATCCACGAACTATAATGCTGCGCGATATCACCGGTGATACATGGGGTCCACAAGTGAACCAAGAGGTTTGTTCACTGGTGATACATATGGAACCACAAGGCAGAAACTTCGGTATAGCCTTGGTAGCCAACGTGTTAATAGGTACAAATCCCATGTTTCGATCTACTAATAATTGAACCTGTAGCAATCGCAGCACCTACACCCCTTCGAGCGGCTAGAGCCCTGTAACCGCCCCTCATAAACTCATCTGAAGGGTCCATTTTGGCCATTAAAAGGCGAATTCCTGGACTTCAAAGTTCGACTCCGCAGCTCGCAAATTTCGCTGCCAGTGGATTGTCAAACGACGTTTGCCGGCTCAAGGCGAATAAATTCCATCTTCAAGATTTGGCACCGCGATCGCTTCAAGACCAATTCAGAACCCCCGTAACGCAACAGCAACCCTCGCACAAGTATTTAGGTACCAACAACACCCCCGACTAACTCTTGAAGTTGTTAAATTCAACGGATAATTGCAGCACAATTAATAAAAACAATGGCTGAGCAGAAAGTCAAGCGCAGAGAAACAGCTGACCTACGGTCTGAAATACCTACTTAGCCCGACCTCCGATCATGCCTGCCAACTAACCAAAGGTGCCTGCAGTACTCGTAGGTGCAATAGGTTGCAGTTTTACCCGAGAAACCAGAAACTCTGTTCCAGAAGGATATATTAATTTTAAATAATGTACAATTCAGATTTACCTTGAATTAATGATTATTTTGTAACTAGCTAACAACATTATATTTTGGTAATTATCTGGTGTTTTTCCTAATCGCATATATGTTTGAGTAAACGTATTTCTCCGATTTGAGCTTAACCCAAGGTATAAATCTTTGACGCCCTTAGTAAGGGGGTTAAACGTCACAAAATTACATATTTCAGGATAGTTATGACGATTACTTAATCTGAGAAAAGCTACATTTTATAAGGTAAAGCCAAATAAAAATCTTAAACACGTCGTTAAACAAAATTTATTGGAGAAATGTCAAAAACAGGTAATTAATTTTTCGACCTAGTCCTTCTTACGAGCTATACACGTCCCCTACCTTTTCGGAAGAGGATGAATACCCGAAGAAAAAAAATGCTTTAGTCGGGTGCACAGCCACTCCTCACCGTCTAAATCAATTAATAATTGCTCTGAAATTTCTTTCCACCTAATGCCTTTCGAAGTGGACCAAGACGTGATAATCGCTAAAAACGAGGTGTGAAGAATAAGGCCGATGCGGCAGATACTCAAACTATTAATCTCAGGTGATTGCTGATCTGCAAAAGAATGCAAGAACACAGCAATTCTCGGCTTTTGGCCTTGATGACAGGCCTGAGGCAGTTCCTTAGGAGTTCTGAGTATGTGACACCAGTCACAATGTCCCCATAAGGTATGTATTCCTCCAAAACCAACCCTCTTGCATGCCAAAAAAGGGTCACATAACTTTTTCTGCCCAGAGCAGTATGCGCAATATTTTGGGTTTTGGTGAAGAGGTGTTACGCCAGTATTTCCTTACTCTCGAGGTCTCGGATTCATAATAGTGTACCCAGGACTCGTTTCCAGTCACAACACTTGTCAGAACAGCATCGTCTACTGCTTCATATCATCGCAAAATCGAAAAATATCATTGTTTTAATTCTAGAGTCAATTGCTTTGGAACCAACCTAGTAGGACACTATATGGAACTGCAAGGTGTCATCCATTAAGTGATGTACAGAAACATGGCTCATATTCAAAGCTTCAGGGATTTTATCAAGGTTAATCCGACGATTTTCTTTCATCGAAGCTTCAACTACCGCAACCGATTTGGACATTCGGTCACAACAGGGTTTGCTTGACCAGGTCGGGAAGAATCGGCTACGGAATTCACTACATTTTTGCAATTATTACACAATTCATGCATCTGTTGAAGTAACCTACAAGAATTTCCATATAGGAACTTCATTCTACGATGGATATCAGTGGGTTTCACTTCTTCACTGTGCAAGAAACGAATAACACAACGTTGCTCCTCCCTGGTGGCGCTCTAATGGAGTTGCTATCTTTAAACTTTCATATTTTCAATTGTTTCTATGATATGTCATTAATAACGCCTTCCTCATATCAAAAATACTATTTCTGCCAACTTGTAAGGTAAAGTGCTACACGAAGTAATCCTGCTTAATTTCTCAATGTTAGTGAGGAACTTAAGTGTCATCCCTTGCCATTACTTTGGAAGGCAATCGCGACAGCTTCTGTTCAATCTCTGGTAAGAACTTTTAAAACTTAATGTACTTCATTCTGAGGTGACAATAAAAATATTTATTGTTCATTAAAATGTTAAACAGTGTTTAACATGATCGCGTCCTCGAATGTTAAGATACGTTTAACATGCATCCACTCATTTAACATGCATGCACTCGCGTCCTCGAATGTTAAGATACATTTAACATGCATCCACTCATTTAACATGCAAGCACTAGAGCAACATCACACATATTCATGATAGTCCGATTTCGATTTAGCAGTTTTTAGTAATTATTATTGATTCAAAATTATTGCCTCAATGAACAATAAAGTAATGAACGCATTTTGAGGGGTAACTGTTTTAACATTTCTCACATAAATTACCACTCTCGCTTCGCTGCGCTCGCTCGAGTGGTAAAAATATGCTCGAATGTTAAGACTGGGTTACCCCTCTAAATACGTTAATTACTATAATTTATTAAGTTACAGTAGCGAAAATTTACGTATTACTTAATCTATGGATTTGAAGTATGTATATCAAAAAAGTTATTGCATGCTTATATAGACAGGCACCATAGTTAAGATTAATATAAATTGCTTAGTGGCACTCTGATTAATTAATTATCCATATTTTCTGGTGTAAATAAACATTTTAGGCCGAATAATAATTTTTATCTTTATTGCCCTTGAAATAATCCAGGCTTACATGCCACAAAAAGCGGATAAATTATAATAGAGACAATTATGATGCAACCTAACAGTTTCTTACAGCTTCCCTCTTTGCTTACAAGTAAATTTAAATCCAAATCTAGGCTTCGCAGATTCTGTATATAAGCAAGAACAGCTCTTGCTTAAGCATCATTTGATTTTAGTAGATCAAATAACTTAAACTTCTCAAAATGTACAAGCTGGTAAGTAAACTTGTTTATATTTAATTTTTATACTAGTTTATATTTCACGATGATAATAATTTGTTTTAGACTTTGAAAGGTCAATCGGCTGGCATCCAACATAATTATTTAATAGAGTAGAATCAAAATTATATTTAAATATTCTTTTCTTCCAGTTCGTTCTCGCCACCATCCTGGCCGTCGCCTTCGCCGGCCCCAACCCCGAACCCAATCCCCAAATCTTGGTATCTGGAGTACCCGCTGTAGCCTCTGTAGTCTCCCCCGCAGTATCAGTAGTATCAGTCCCCGCCGCCGCTGTTGTTTCCCCTGTTGTTGGTCCCGGTGTTGTTATCGTTTAAACGAAAACGGAAAAGTGAAAATTGGCCATTCTGGCTTAATTAGTTTTTGTAAGATGTTCACAAGTTTGGATTTTTATTCTGGTTAAAAATTCCGCTTCCATTTGTTTACCTAGGCAAATATAGAAAATAAAAATATTTATGTAATAAAAATGTTGTTTTATTTTATTTGCGTCTATGTAACTGCGTTTTGCTAAACAGAAAATTATACTGATTTTCCGTTAACCAATTGTTTGCGTTTGTATTACATTATATAAACATAAAAGTTAACATTTTATTTGAGAATCAAAATTACATCTGGCTCCAAAAATATAATCGCCTACAGTATCGACTAGTAATTAATTGCATATGGGGAGCAAGCAACGTCTTTAAAATTAACAATGAAGCAAATAAGCCTCGTGGCTGTGTAATTCTAGAAGCAGCAAACCCAACAGCTCTTCACTTCTCTAAATGTGTAACTGTGCGCAGATCCGAACTGCTAAACCCAATCTTATGAGACAGACTAATTGCGAAAGAAACTAAGAAGAGAATATACGAAAGCATCGTTTAAAGTATAGTAACATTTATGGAGCCGAAATATGGGATATGACAAGAAATAGTAGGAACAAATTCATGACGATCGAAATGGAAGAAGAAGTTGTAAACGATCAAGAGTAGAGTGAAATAGAAACGAAAAGGTCAGAGCAGGTACGAATATGACCACACAAAGAGAACGAAGGACACGAGAGGACCAAAGAGAACTTTAGAGCAGCGGGTTTACTATTCCCTCATTACATTCCCGCCGAGCTCTCGTTCCCAATTTTCACGGAATTTCAGCTACCTCGTAAAAGCATTTTATTGACATAGTAGAGGTTCTATTACCTTCCTATTACGCAGGGGCTTTTATATTTCTTCCCGCGTCACTTAGTGAAAGCCTTCTCCAAATCAGTAGAACATAGCTAGATATCTCTGTCCCTGGCAATGGTCTATTCTGGTGTTAGTTTTTTAAAGAGTGAATCTTGAATCTTGAACTCTTCTACCTGGTACGAATACATTCTGTTTATCTTCTAATTTATTATCTATATGTATATGGGCTCAGCTTTAGTTCTAGTATTCTTTTGTATATCTTACCAGGGACGCTTAATATAGTTGTTGCAGCCTCCATTATCTTCTTTCTATTTAAACATTGATTTCATAACTGCCACCTTCCAATTCTTGGGAATTGATTTGGTAGTCCAGGATTGAATCACGATCTTCTGACGTTCTTTCGTTTCGTTGCTTTTCATACATTTCAGCATCGCGGCTATTATTTGGTCGTGCTCGCAGTCTTCTCTATTTTCATCTACTTTCAGATCGGTCTCTTTGCGGTTGTTTCGGTATCAATAATATTTTCATTACAATCTTCTTTCACCTCCATCTTATTGCACAGCGTGTCTTCTATGGCATCTCCTCTTAGTATCTCTTCGAAATGTGTTCTTCATCTTTCCGTCATGTATTTTTACTGCCTTAATAGTCCACCCGCTTTATCCCCCCTTAACCGGCATACATTTTAGTGGGCTTTGTTATTCTATTTATAATGTTTACATTTTTTTTGTAAAGCAGTTTATGGTTGTCCTTAGTCATGTTTTCAATCCTTCTGCCGCTGCTGCAGCAAGCAAGCTCTTCGATAATTTTTCTTTAGGCTTGGTGCATAATCTGTTTCTTCGTAGCAAATATTTCTTTTACTGTTTTCTACTTTCTCTTCCGATTCAGTGATGCTAACTGGAATGCGCTACATTGTTCTTCTAAAGTTTCAAATTTTGCCTTTCCATTCTTTCCTGTGCCGCTTTCCCACTGAACATTACTTGATGTTTTTGTTGCAGCAGCTGTACAATTTAGATGTTTTGTCAAACCTTTGTTTTTATTCCCTCTTGTAGTGTATACGCACCACCGCTACATACCATTTTCGTTTTCAGAAGCTAGTGGTCGCTCTTGTTTTTATAACTCATTTTCACTTTAACATCAATCACACTTCTCTTCTATTATTACTTTTGTACTATTCTCCTATGCCCATTTCGGTAATGCTAAAATGTCCCTATATAATTTTTAAACCCTATTTTGGTTCACAAAGTTATATCTACTAGTGGACCCGTTGCAAAATATTTTGCAAGTTAGAAAACTTCTATGTAATCTATGGCAGGATCCATTAGGTAAAATTTAAATTTTTAAGTTTATAAAACTACTCATACGTGATATTACTACGTATACTTGACCATCGCTAAATACTGGTTATGGCAAATACGATATATTCCCACTTTATCCATAGTTTGTTTTTGTGATTTATTAATTGTTATCGCAAATGATAGGCGTACAGGACAATTTCTTTTCCGAAGGCAAAAAGGTACTGCAATATTATGTGTTAATCTATAAACAGTAATAATACTCTTCTGCCTGGTTTGTGGCTTGTCCATTTAATACCAAATCTAAGCAGTTATAAATAAATTGCGTATCATTAATCTTATTTCATCTATTAAACCAGTAGATACATTTAAACTTTTCAAATGAATATTTATTGATACTA
Source organism: Agriotes lineatus (assembly GCA_940337035.1). Classification (NCBI taxonomy): domain Eukaryota; kingdom Metazoa; phylum Arthropoda; class Insecta; order Coleoptera; family Elateridae; genus Agriotes; species Agriotes lineatus. Next base: position 28,100,709 of record OW679199.1, read on the forward strand.
TTTTTAGTGTTAAGCAATGTGGATATATTCCACTGCAATTTCACGAATCTATTAATTCCATAGACGATTATAAAATGTTGTCATTATGTGATAGAATTATATTTACACTCAAATATTGCTTTTCATATTCAGGCAAGAGAGATATAATTTGGTTGCTCTTCACGCAAAAGCGGACAAAACTCCAAATTAACTCGCCCCAAGAATATGAGCCATGTGCACGATTTTTTTTAGACGATTTTTTGCAACTAAGTCCGCCAATCGGCGCAGAATTAAATGTCCAAATATTCGTTTGTACACCAAAACTCCGCCAAACGGCATGGGGCACACAAAGAATCAAAATCAGACTAACTCCCCATCGGATTATAGAATCCGAAAAACCCTGCAAGCTGCTAGCTTCGCTGTAAAAATGAGACGAAGGCCGAAGTGCCATGAGTTTGCAAAATCCGAGCACAACAAAAAAATTATCGCCAACCTATCAAATTTCGATGGGTGCGAACTGAATATCGGCACTAAAAGTTTTTTTCACACAGTTTCAACCGCTAAGAGATCATTTACACCGTAGCACCCTTTGGGGGTGAATTCCAAAAATCCCTGGAAATGATTTGGTCTATTTGTAAGACGATATAATATGCAAAATTTCAACTTCCTATCTGTAGTAGTTTGTTCGTTAAGGTAATCTTTAAAAAACAGATCTATCTCATTTAACTCTTTTGCAATTCTGCAAAACCCTGAAAATGGTTTTACATGATTTGTAAAACGAACTAACGTGCCGAATTTCGACTTCCTACCTGTATCTATGTCGCGACGATCTTTAGAAAAACACATCTGCCCCATTTAATCCCTTTGAGAGGATACATTTCGAAAAACTCTGACTTGACTCGATGTGTAAAACAAACTGGCTTGACTCGATGTGTAAAACGAACTACTGTGCCAAATCAACTTTCTCCTTGCAGCTGTTACCGTATTATGGCGACCTTTAGAGAAACACATCTATCCCATTTAATTCTTTTGGGAGTTAATTTCGAAAAGCCTGAAATTGATTTGACCTAATTTGTAAAACGATTTAATATGCCAAATTTCAATTTCCTGCCTGTAATAATTACTTTGTGGCTATTTCTAGAAGAACACTTCTGGTCTATTTAACCGGTTTGAGGGGATGTATTTCGAAAAACTAAAAATTATTTCCGATTAGTAAAGCGATCTAAAATGCCGAATTTCAACTTACTGCCTGTAGTAGTTTTCCCGTGGCAATATTTTGACAAACAGATTAATTTGTTTCATTTAACCCCTTTCAGGGATGAATTTTCCAAAACCCTAAAACTGATTTGACTCGATTTGAAACACGTTCTAATATGCTCAATTTAACTTCCTGTACTTGTAGTAGTTTCCTTGGAGCGATATTTAGAAAAACATATTTGTCCTATTTAACCCCTCTCGGGGATGAATTTTGCAAAACCTTGACATTTACTTGATCTGATTTGTAAAACGAACTAATATGTCGAATTTCAGCTTCCCACCTGTAGTAGTCTCCTCGTTGTAGATCTTTACAGAAACAGGTCAACCACATTTAGCTCTTTGGAGGAATGAATTTAAAAAGCCCTGAAAATAGTTTGACCCTACTTGTAAAAAGAACTAATATGGCGAAATACAACTTCTTACCTTCCCCTAGATTCTATTATGGAACGATCTGTAAAGTAGAAGTCAATCCCGTGAATACCGAGGGTAAAAGCACTTTGTAGACAATATAGGATGTTTTCCCTTCTGGTTTAAGCACCACTAAGTTGTTTGGAGAACTGACCCCTAAACAGTCTAGATAAAGTTAATCGAGAAAAAAACAGTCTTCCCTCAAGTCGACCCCAGCCTGATTCAGCGACTGTCCCTGCACCCTATTGATCGTCATGACAAAGCAGGTTTTTACAGAAAATTGCAGTCTCTTATATTGAAAAGAATAGTCTGAAAGAATAAGGGCTATTCGAGGAATGAAGACTGTCTCCCCTTCTCCAAAACCTATGAAAATTTTGGTCTCAGTGACGTTACGATGCGGAGCACTGTGTCATCTGCCTCCACCACAGTGTTAATCGATTGATAGATCTTTTCATCCGAATGAAAGGCCTTGGAATATACTCTTAGGTGAACCCTTATGTAAATTCAAGACAATATGGCCTTATTGTACGGATACTGCATTTTTAAAAATCACTATTATACCACGTATTTGTCTTGAGAGCAACTGCCATTTAAATATCATCGTCGAGCTGATAAAACCACAGTAAATAAAAAACCGCTAATGGAACCTGTTGAAAAATATTTTGCAATTTACAAAACTTCTTTGTAGACGATGTTTAACGCATCCATCAGGTAAAGTTTGAATTTTTAAGTTTTCAAAACTACTCTCCCGTGACATTGCTACATAGGTACGTACACTTGACCATAGCTAAATACTGGTTGTGACGAATAGTATATATTCCTGCTTTATCCAGAGTTTGTCTTTGTAGTTTATTAATTGTCATCGCACATGCTAGGCGCACAGCGAAAATGGGAATGGTACCAGAAAGAAAAGCTAGGAGAAAGCCGAATAAAATTTTGAAATAATAGATTACAAAAGCGATGACTGAATGCGACTTAAACGAAAGAAACTGTGAGGATGGAAGACTATGAAAAACAGGTGTCAGATAACGTCGAAATACGTTTTAAAAATATACGTATGCTTGTAGCAACAGGGAAAGCAATGAACCAGTGTGTAAATAAGCACATTCACATAATCATAATTAGCAGAAAAAACACCTTACAGCGTATGAGCAATACCAATTTTCGTTAACTGTCATTTACATGTATTTTGACGTTTGTCTCACGAATCAGCAGACCGTTGATTTCAAATAAACATTTAGTAGTTACAGTAGCCCATTGCAAAAAATGAGCAGAACGCCGCAGGCTGACTTCGAGAATACACTTGGTTTACTGCTACTGCATGGCCGGCTGCATCCACTTGAAAATTTCAATATGTTGGTTATACTCTTAAAATTATCTATTTATTTTCAATTTAGGACTTTTGTGCACATCTACACCGTAACGGCTTTCATTTAAAAAAAGAATTATCGAAATCGGCCCGGTGGAAGTCTCAAAATAGATGTCGAAAGAAAACGCTTCACGTTTTAAATATATAGATTTAAATATATAGATAGCAAATTCTAAATTCCGACTTTTTTGTCTGATTGCTAAATATCTTACAACCTCAATTATTCGACAGTTATTCAATCACTAATGCTTAACTTTCACACATTGGCTTTTTCCAATTTGCCTAAACTTCTGTCACAGGTGTTAAACTAGCGATAACTCTGCTCGTGAAGAACCGTACAGCAACGACCAATTGACACCAGCAACAACAAATCGAAGAGAATACTCAAATATTCTAATCACACCAAATTGCTCACAAAGAAACACTGCATCTATCGTATTCGAATAATATAAGAAATGTAGAGAAAAATATGTTACAGAATTTTTACCACAATCTGCACCATACTTACCCCTCGATATATCATTTAGGCTTATGTGTTAGTAAAAATTTTATTTTTTATTAGGGGTGATCTTAAATACCCCACCGGAAAACCACTAACGACTCTATGTTGAAAAGGGGTCTCAGTCATTAGTAAAATTTGCTAAACAGCGTTTTGTGCAAGAGTGTTTACTTTAATTATTTTTCTATTCGCATCTCTTCTTTCACAATGGTAACTAAATAAGTTGCCAACCTCGTTAAAATCCCCAAACATCTATAAATAATAATCAGAAGAAAACCTAAGACTTATTTGATTGTCAAACAGACAGGTTAAAATATACGTGTCGTCTACACTGGTTGTTTAATGAGAAGGTACACAATTCCTTTTATTTAAGTATGAAAACGTCACAAATGTGTTCATTAATTATTGTTCATTTCCTATATTATTCTCATCTTAATCTTAACAGCCTTTTCTTCTTCTTCTTCTAGAGCATATCCCAACGGATGTTAGCGATCATTAAGGCTACTTGCACCTTGGAAACTGCAGCTCGAAAGAGTGATCTTGTAGATTTGTTGAACCAATTTCGGAGATTCTTTAGCCATGAGGTGCGCCTACGGCCAGGACTTCTTTTGCCTTTTATACGACCTTGTAAAATTAATTGTAGTAATTGGTACCTTTCGCCTCTCATTATATGCCCTAGGTACTATAGTCTCCGTCGTTTTATAGTAGTCATAAGTTCCAAGGATCAATTAATTTTTTCTAAAATTTCTACATTGGTTACTCTATCCACCCATGAAACTCGCAGCATGGGACTGTAGGCCCCCATTTCAAATGCACCGATTTTGCTGCATAGGTCCTGTGTTAACGTCCAGGCTTCTACCCAATACAGCAGCATCAACAACACATAGCATTTAAGAAATCTTCTCCTTAGATATAATTTTAAACTACGGTTACATAGTAGAGATTTTAAGTTATTAAACGCACTTGGCTTGTCCAATTTGGCTTCTCATTTCCTTTTGTTGTCTTCCTTCGTCATTTATTATCATACCCAAATATTTATAGTCAGATATTCGTTGGATGCTTTTATTGTTTATTTTATTCATTGCATTGTTGGTTGTTTTTTGTTATTACCAAATACGTTTTTCTTAGAATCATGTCTAATCTATATGCTGCGCTGCTTTCATATATACAGTTGAACAGATTTTGAAGATCTTGCTCCGTTTCCGCTATAAGCACAGAGTCGTCGGCATATCTTATATTATTTATAGCCATTCCATTAATCTTAATACCCTCTGTTCTTGCGTTCAATGCTGTTTTGAATATGATGTCGGAGTATACGTTGAATAACATTGGTGACAGGATACAACCCTGTCTAACACCACGTGTTGAAGCATCATATTTAATATTTACTTGAGAATAATCCTAGAAATTGTTCGTGGCATTAGGAGCTGCAGCCAGGTTAATTTAAGTTTTGCTCATCTCCCGCTATCCAGCAATCTATCATACTTAAGATCCTAATCTTGGATTTGCATGTCATTTGTAAATACCATCTGCAATTTAAAACGGATGTCATTAGTTTATTGTTAGAGCTTTCGGCGAAATGCAGCTCTCTCTCTTGCGATGGTCGACCATTCCTTCCCCCTACTCCTAAAGGGGTGGTTTAACGAGTGTCCGAGTTTTCTTGGGCTCGAAGAGACAGACACGACCAGAGTCACGTTAAGACACCGAGAGGTATACATCTCCTCTATAATCAGTACCGGCAAGTTTAAATTTGTAATTATACAGTCCGCTTTTAGTGTTACATTGGTGTATATATTGTAAATAAAGTGTTATTACAATTATATTCGTTGTGTTCAATCATTCACGACCGCGACGACTTGCGTGATTCTCCGCCGGTATTTCGTTGTGCCCGTAAGGTTCGGGTCGCAACACCACGCTTTATATTTATTTCTTCAGTGATGCCTTCTTTTGTTCGAACGCAAGCCGTCTGTTTCCAGTATAGGTTTGTCATAAGGCGTACGTCTTGATAGTCTAAGTTCAGTTGTTCTAGTATTTCGAATAATTTATTGTGTTGAATTCTGTCGAATGCTTTAGTATAGTCTATGAATCCAAACATATGTGTTTACATCTAAGCAACGTTCGATTAATATATTTAAAGCAAATAGTACTTCACGTGTCCCGTATCCATTTCTAAATCCCAGTTGTGTGTCTGACATAGCGAATTCGCATTTGTTATATGTACAGGGTTATTCTAAATGATGGGCCCATTTTTAAAAATTCGTATTTATTAAAGTAAAAATCCAAAATGAACAATCTTTATACCAACAAAAAGAGGAAGTTTCAAAGTTTTTTTTTAATACATTATAAATGTTCAATGTGTCCACCGTTCGTTGCACGGCAAACATCTACGCGGTAGCTAAACTTATCCCACACACGATGTTAAGTCATTTTGCTGTCGCAGATGCTTAATTGCATTTCACGCCTTTATTTAGGTCATTTTGGTATTTTAAATAGTCACCTAGGCTTTAGGGCAGCGTGCCCGTATGCTAAGCCCTTTTAGTTCTTTATTTGGCTCCATCGCCTAATTTCAGAATCACGATTTCGCACATATTTAGCCCCAGAAGCAGTATTTTTCGTCGGTTGGAGCTCCCCTCTGATGGCGTCTTTTTCGAATTCCGAATCTTCTAGAAAGCACGCTGTCGTGGCGTGATACCATCGTGGCCCGCATTGGCTTGTTTCATTTTATCGCCTTGCGATTGGCTGCCAAGGTTTAGTCACGTGAGGACGCGGCCAGGGTGACCTTTGCTAACGCTTCCCTCGTGGCATTCAGCCGAGAGCCGTCAAACAAGTAAGAGGTCGGATAGTGTGTGTGAGTTCGTGCGACACTTCCGCCCTTGGCGGGGGCGTCAGCCCTTTTTTTCCGTCAAGTGCTGCTTCAGCAATCTTGTGATAGACTGTTTCGCCTTAAGTGGAGTTGTCCGCAGCCCGTTGCAGAGAGCGCTTGTGTGGTGGTTGTGAGTCGGAGTTTTTCGAGTTGTCTTCGGCGTAGCGTGGGTGTTTTTGGAGCCCAGTTCCTGCTTCCGTAAGTGAGGGGTCGTGCCCCCTTCATCTCGACCTACGAGGATTTGGTTCAGCAGAACGAAAGTGGCCTCTTTCTTTTCGTCGTCCCGTTGTACGCGTCTTGACGTGTCTCCCGTCGCCATTGAGGCGGTTGTGCATTCACCCCCTTTCGCCGTTGTAGCATCGAAGGTACCTGCCACCTACGATTGCAGCTTGTCGCAACTCAACTGTACCAGGCTCCCTCGCCGCCTACGCACTAAGGTATGTGTCTTTAACCTGATTACAGCTGTGAACGCGAGTGCTAAGATAAATCGTCGCTGCCCTTGCATAAGGCAACGTGCATATTTGTACTCATTACTCATTACTGCGCCAGTGCATTCATTCAGACTTGTAGACTGTTCATGCCGCGAATGCTAATGTAAATCGTCGCTGCCCGCCGCCTAAGGCCACGTACATGTTTGTACTCATTGCTACCTATTCCTGCTCATTGCTGTTCACTAATGTTCGACATCTGTCGTTAAGTTTAGAGCGCGCGTGCCAGCTGGTGCCCTTAATTATTGGTTAAGTTTAGATACAGGGCGACGCATTCTGCTACCCCTTTGTAACCCGAAGTTCAATATATGATTGGTTAGTTAAGGGAACTATTGTTTGTTTCGGCTTGTGCATGTTCTGTTACAGATAGACGCCCCTTTATTGTACTGATTATTGTACGACGGAACGAGGAAGCTCTGAGTGGACGGGTGGGTAAGACAGCTGCGTAGTCGCGGTCGGATTGACACATAATTACAATCCTTGCATAAGGCAATCCCGAAATTGTTATCTGACCTTGCAACTCTTGAGTAATCCTATCGGCGGAGTATTGTGCATGCTTCGCTCCCGTCTAACCGTCCAGGCCCGGTCAGCCGGGTTAAGACAGGCTTGGTGGCGCCCTCACCATTTCGACATACCCTATATATATATTATGCCACAACACGCTTGCCCAGAACGTATCGTGTGACTCACGCCCGACTCCCTGAGCGTTCCAGCCGTGGCCTATTAGCCTATTTCGAACCGATTTCAGGGCAAGTGTGCCAGTTTTTCAGGACTGATTCCGTGGTGCGATGCTCACCTTGGGTGGGTGTCGTAAAGTTCTTTTAATACCGTAACAACGAGAAAGCGTATCTGCTGTTACTGATTGCACGGTAGCATTGACACGGTTCTGCAGATCGTTCAGAGTTGTTGGTAGAGGCGGGACGTAAACAGCATCCTTAACATAACCCCATAAGAAGTAGTCACATGGGGTGAGATCAGGAGATCTCGGTGGCCAGAAGTGTAGAGCCAGGTCTTCATTTCCCCTGCGACCTATCCAGCGCTGAGGAAGGGATTCATGCAACATGCCTCGTACATCGTTCATTTTGGATTTGTACTTTAATAAATACTCATTTGAAACAAATCTTTAGCTCCTGCTCTTTGTTTCGCCATTTATTCCTTTCCTGGCCAGCCTGTACATTCCCACTTGAATTATTTCCGCTGTATTTCGAATAATATCGAGTTTTGTTCCGCGCGAGCTTTCTGATTTCGGTTTTCCCAAAAATAATTCGTTATCAGTTGCACCAGCCGCGCGACCTCATTTTAACTTTCGCTTTGGTTGGAGCAACTAATTCCAAGAAAGCATTTTGTGTGCTTTATTGCACCTCAATATTAATTTTGTTTGTGGGCTGATAATTAAAATCAGGTATGTTTACGCTAATTGCTTGTTATACATTTTGGTAATTTCTCGTTTTTTATTAGCTTCTTTTTTGACGTTATTCGTTGACGTAATTTTTCAACGTCACCTTCAAACGCCACTCTTTGATGCCGTTTTCCGGACGACTCCTTATTTGGGTTCTTAAATAACACCCTAATCAACATTTGGGACCAGCAACTCTTTCGGGAATGTCACCTTGACCTGGACTCGGAGCGTTCATTATCTTATCAACTTTGGCCACGAGGTTAGTCCCATTACAACTTCTTGATGATAACTTCGCCCGCCCACGAATTGTCGGCGGAATTGATGTTAATGACACTACATCACCGTTAACTTATTTACCAGTTACAAATTTCATTTACCATTTATAAATTAAAAACTTAATGTATTAATTGTTTCAATTTACAATTTACAAATCTAAAGCTACGTTTTATAAATTTAAAACATTATGTACTAATTGTTCTATGATTTGTATTTCACAAATTTAAAGTTCTGCTTAATGAATACATATTAAAAATCTTGTAAAAAGTGCCTTCACGCCATTTTAATATCACTACCGATATAACGGTTATTACATATGACTGCTTATCCCTTCATTGAATTGCTATCAAATTCAATCTAAGAGCCTAAAAAAGGGGTTCACATATTCTCGCTGTGCGTGTTGCATTTTCAGCACATAATTTATTGTATTCAGATTATTTAATATTGTGATAAACGATTTACCGACGTATTATTGATGTTGCCACCAAACATGACCTACTGATTAATAAACTTAATTGTTTGTTATTTTCTTATTTATTTCTTGAAATCTGTGATTTCTGGCGCCCAGTGTTTTTTTCTACTATTATTAAAGGAGCTTGCAGCTGATCAGCTGATGATAGAAATCTGCGACCTAAGGCCATCGACTTTGACGCTAGCTAGGCCATTGCGGTAAGTACATTTCTGAGCTACCGTGGTGTATAAACGATAAGGGGGTTGATCTGCGATTGTACTACCTTTGATTATTATTAGTAATCAATCGCAGGTTGGCTTTTTTATTGTTTCACATTAAGCTAATATTTCGATATTCTTCGCATTTTCGTGGATGAGTTGCCTTTTATGAAATTGATTTAAAGTCTATCTCTATTAGTTTCAGCTTCTTACAGGCTCGGGTGCCGAAATATCTATTAAATTCTCCCTTATCGTACGTACATATACTGCCACATTAAACACGTTGGTTTGCTTTTATTTAATATCTTGTAGTACTAATATCTGTAAGTACAAGAAATATTGTAATACATTACACATTTCAGGACAGTTCTGACGATTACTTACTTGGTCAGGGCAAAGCTACATTTTGTAAGGTAAAATAGAATAAAAAAATTCAAAATCGTCAAACAAAATTTATTGGAGCAATGTCAAAAACGGGTAACTAATTTTTCGACCTACTCCTCCTTACAAGCTATGTATGTACTCCACCCTTTCGGACGAGCATGATTAGTTGAAGAAAAAAATTATTTTAGTCGGGTGCACAGCCACTCCCCACTATCTAAATCCTTTAATAATTGGCCGATGTAGTAGATACTCAAACTATAAATCTTAGATGATTGCTATCGCTGCACATGCATTATGGGGCCTCACGTTGTCATTCTGTAAATGAATGCCAGAATACAGCCATCCTCGCCTTTTGTTCTTGATGGCAGACCTGAGCCAGTTCTTTAGAAGTTCTGTATACCTCCAAAACCAACCCACTTGCATGCCAAAAAACGGTCACATAACTTTTTTTGCCGAGGGCAGTGTGCGCAATATTTTGGGTTTTGGTGAAGAGGTGTTACGCCAGTATTTCCTTGCTCCCTTGGTCTCGGGTTCATAATAGTTCACCGAGGACTCATTCCCAGTCACAATACTTATCAGAACGGCATCGCCTACTGCTTCATATCGTCGCAAAATCGACACACATCCTTGTTTTAACTATAGAGTCAATTGCTTTCGAACCAACCGAGTAGGTTACTGTATGGAACTGCAGGATGTCATTCATTATGTGATGTACAGAACTATGGCTCATAATCAAAGCTTAACGGATTTTATCAAGGATAATTCGACGATTTTCTTTCATCAAAGCTTGCACTACCGCAACAGATTCGGGCATTCGGTCACAAAAGGGTTTGCTTGACCAGGTCGGGAAGAAACGGCTACGAAATACATCATGTTTTTAAAATTATTACACCATTTATACATCTGTTGAAGTAACCAACAAGAATTTCCATATAGGAACTTCATTCTACGATGGATATCAGTGGGTTTCACTTCTTCATTGTGCAAGAAACGAATAACACAACGTTGCTCCTCCATGGTGCAGCTCTCTAATGGAGTTGCTATCTGTAAACTTTCATATTTTCAATTGTTTTTATGATATGTCATTAGTAATGCCTTCCTCATCTCAAAGATAATATTTCTGCCAACTTGTAAGGTAAAGTGCCATTGGGTACGTTTTACATGGCAGTTTTAATGTTTTAATTTGGCTCTACTTCGTAATTGAATTTGCAGGTTTATAAATGAAGTGTTTGATATTGTTTTCACTTTTTCAACGTTCCGTTATCTGAATTATTTAGCACATATCTATAATCATTATGAGTATGTGATTTAAACTTTAATAGAATTGGCATTTCAACCTTCTATTTGTTACCAAACCACTGAGAAATAGCATTTTTCAACTGACAATTTTGAAAATCTTGGCGTATGGCGGCCCTACGTGATTCAGCTACATGAAGTAATCCTGCTTAATTCCTCAATGTTAGTGATCAACTTAAACGTTATCCCTTGCCATTATTTTGGAAGCGCAATGTATGGCGGGAAAAATAGTTTAAATTTTCTAGGCATTTGCGACAGCTTGTGTTCAATCTCTGGTAGGAACTCTTAAAGCTTAATGTGAAATAACTACGCATTTACTATTTTATAAAATTTAGTACTTCATTCTGAGGTGACATTAACAATATTAATTTATTAAGTTACAGTAGCGAAAATTGACGCACCACTTAACGTATGGATTTAAAGTATGAATATTAAAGAAGTTATTGCATGCTTATGTAGACAGGCACCATACCTAAAATTAATATAAATTGTTTAATAACAGTCTGATTTATCAATTATGCAGATTTTTTGGTGTAAATAAACATTTTAGGCCGAATAATAATTTGTTATCTTTATTGCCCTTGAAATAATCCAAACTTACATGCCACAAAAAGTGGATAAATTATAATAGAGACAATTATGATGCAACCTAACAGTTTCTTACAGCTTCCCTCTTTGCTTACAAGTAAATTTAAATCCAAATCTACGCTTCGCAGATTCTGTATATAAGCAAGAACAGCTCTCGCTTAAGCATCATTTGATTTTAGTAGATCAAATAACTTAAACTTCTCAAAATGTACAAGCTGGTAAGTAAGGTTGTTTATATTCAACTTTTAGACTATTTTATATTTCATTCTGATAATTTGCTATAGACTTTGAAAGGTCAATCGGCTGGCATTTAGAACAATTATTTAATAGAGTAAAATCAAAATTATATTTAAATATTATTTTCTTCCAGTTCGTTCTCGCCGCCATCCTGGCCGTCGCCTTCGCCGGCCCCAACCCCGAACCCAATCCCCAAGTCTTGGTATCTGGAGTACCCGCTGTAGCCTCTGTAGTCTCCCCCGCAGTATCCGTAGTATCCGTCCCCGCCGCCGCCGTTGTTTCTCCCGTTGTTGCTCCCGGTATTGTTATCGTTTAAACGAAAATTTAGTGAAATGTGAAAAATGGTCATTCTGACTTAATTAGTTTTTGAAAGATGTTCACAAGTTTGGATTTCCAATCTGCTTAAAAATTCCGCTTCCATTTGTTTACCTAGGCAAACATAGAAAATAAAAATATTTATATAATAAAAATGTTGTTTTATTTTATTTGCGTCTATGTAACTGCGTTTTGCTAAACAGAAAATTATACTAATTTTCCGTTAACCAATTGTTTGCGTTTGTATTACATTATATATACATAAAAGTGAAAATTTTATTCGAAAATCAAAATTACATCTTGCTCCAAGAACATAAAGATATACAATATCGATTAGTAACTGATTTTACATGGGGAGCAAGCAACGTCTATCGAATTAGCAATGAAGCAAAATACCTCGTGGTTATATAATTCTAGAATCAGCAAAAGCAACAGCTCTTCACTTTTGTAAATTTGTAACTGTGCGCAGCCCAGAACCGGGTACGGAAAAATTGTATTAAAACTTGTATGAAGGAGGCGACCTGATACTCTACATTGGTACACCTGTCATAGAAATTGTAATAATTGTGCAAGACTATATATAAAGGTTTTGTTACGGTCGAAATGAAACAGTGTAACAAAAAGTAAGGTGCCCGCTAGCTGAGTGAAGGAGGGTAGGTTGTACCATAAGGATGCCTGACAAATTCAGGGTAAATTGTTAGCTGCCACCTGTTTTTCAGCCTGGATGTGTCGTAACACACCTTTCAACAGGTAAAGGGTCGAACATACGAATTTGATAATCTTCATTCTGCTTTACAATCAAACTACAACGCATAAAATTATGAACAGTGTTGGTAAGAACGCATTTACACCACCAAAATCAGCCGCTGGGTGCTCAAATTACACGAAACCTAAGGTCGTGACGTTACCTATCGTTTCAACGAAAAATGTCTAACGATTTCCCAGGATTCAGTTAACGTCGATATATTTTAACGGTTGCAAAATAGGTCTTACCGTACAGAAGGCGCCTTTAATAAACAGCAGTATAAGGCAAAATTATGATCGGCTATAGGCGGTTGCTTCTGAGTGAAGTTATAATTTTCAATATTCGGGCTATGACTATTTATAACATGGCTGCTAAGTAAAATAATATTTGTCGCGGGGAGTGCGGAATAAGAAAAAGCTCAGCGAGAGTGTGGACCGACGAAATGACAGGTGGCAGAGTAGCAGCCGAAAGTAAATCGAAGAATGGAACCATTTCAATGATACGAAATGTATAGGCTGTCAATATTGTGTATTCTAAATTTCGATTGTCACCTACGATTGAAGTTGGAATGCCAAAGAATCGGTAAATATTTACAGTGTACAAGCAAAATGTACTAAAACCTAAAATCTTAGGTGATCTAATAGCAGATAAGGGAAATCCACAATGACTTATGGCATCCATTATTAGAAGACTGCGAATTATAGCAGATTGAGGGCTCATACATGTTAATTAAATTTGTTAATTTTAAGTGCAAATATTATGAAGTGTTCGAGTTTCCAGAAACTTGTATTGACTGCAATGGCTAATCTTTAATTTTTTTCAGGTGTCTTTGTTTCTGTATGTTACCCACAAAGCTCTGGATTCGATTGTTTAAAAATACGCGCATCTAAAAAAAAAATCGCGGCACTAACCCCCTCCCCTCTCAGCCCCACCCACGCTATCGCTTCTAGCGGAAATAGAAACCACGAAAAGCCCATTATATGGAATCGAACAGGATAAAAAAAGACAACTTAAATATAAGGAAGTGAAATTTTGAATAACTGAGTTCTAGAGAATCTCCAACATTTTCTACTGGGTAACTTTTTTGTTTGTATCAAATTATGTTATATACATTTTCACACAATTGTTACATCAGTATACAGAGCGAATTTTTCTTTAAGAAAATGTATGAACTTCTAGTAAACAAATAATACCTACCTGTTGTTAATTGTCAATTGCCCATGCTTTTGTAACCCGTGTATGCGCGATATAATTTTAGGGTTTTTGGAAAGTTCTAGGAATTAACTTGAGCGTACAGTTAATTAATTCTAACCGAGAATTAGCAGTCATACATCTGCAGCAGAGAACTCATGTAATTCGCAATGCTTCAAAGAATGTCAAACCCGGAACCTCGACGAATGTTAACATTTATGTCTGCTTGCTCAATTCTGAGGAACCAGACAATCAGCACAATGCGCAGCATTATATAAAGGGCTTTGTAAAGTTGGGCTTCCCCTTCGTTTATCGGCAGTTGCGTTAGATTTACTGTGATTGTACTTGCATACTCGTATTCTATTCATTTACGTGTAAGTGAAGCAACACGCTAAACATCAAAAGACCATTGCTTATATGACAAATCAATAACCGTTTTAATGCTTTGAATTAGTATTAGTTTGCTTGTAGAATAAATCAGACGCATTCGTGATTTGCTCTTATTTGTTTTGCAGTGTTGTGCAGTGTTGTGCATTCGTGTGTGCTAATACTTGCGTGTGTTTGTTTTGTTGTGTTGACTAAACTGACGTTACATATTACTACGCATGTACGGATTCATCATAACATGATGATACAATACTAAACACATTCTGCAAGTTATTGCAATTTGGTTTTCACGTTAGAGCGCTTGAAGCATACGGTTGTGTACAGCTGTGAGTGCGAGCTATCTTTTATTTAAACTTGACCTCGGTGGTCAAGTTTACGTGATAATAACATTTCGAGTTTATTTTATTTCTACAATAAACTGTAAGTAATTTTTCAAATTACGAATGTCGTATCCGCCCGTTTACGGGCAATATGTGCTCAGTCAGCCCTATGGGGATCCAAATCAAAATTTATCCCAAGTGCAAATGCCAATTAACTCATCTTTTTCGCAACCGCAAAATTACCTGCAAAACGCAAACATATATAGTAGTCAACCACCAATCAGTAATCAGTTACCTTTGCCTAATCCAACTCACTTACAATCCTCGTCCCACCTATCAAATCAAGCTACAACATATCAATGGCAGCATGTCCCTTATAGTAGAAAACGCGCTAGAAATACAAACGAGCAAGAATCTAATGCATCAAATAAACAAGACTACTGGTTAGGAGACAATAGATATAATATTCTTTCCGAAGAAGATAAAATGAACGAAGGAGAAGAAGAAGCTCCTAAAAGCCCAGAATCAAAGCCACCGCCTATATTCGTATCAGGAGTAAAACAAATAAAACCACTTATTGATCTATTAAACAATATTGCTAAAGACAAATTTGTAATCAAAGCACTACACAATAATCAAGTTAAGGTGCAACCTACTGAAAGTATGACATACACAACTATTGTAAAGGCGCTAATAGAAAAAAACACTGAATTTCATACGTATAAGTCAAAAACTGAAAGAAGCTTCAGAGTAGTACTTAAAAATATTCATCCAACAACAGAAACAACTGAAATAACTAAATGCCTGCTTGAAAAAGGTCATCACGTAACAAACATATGGAATGTAAAACGAAACAATAAAATTCCACTACCGATCTTCTTTATAGACCTAAAACCAAGTGAAAACAATAAGGATATCTACAAGATCGACTTACTTCTAAATACCAAAGTACAGTTCGAGGCCCCACATACAAAACGCGAAATACCACAGTGTAAACGCTGCCAAAAATATGGGCATACCAAAAATTTTTGCAGAAACAACCCAAAATGTGTAAAATGTACCGCAGAACATCTAACAACTGAATTCCCTAGAAAGGTAAAGGACTCTGACGTTAAATGTGTTAATTGCAATGATTCACATCCCGCAAATTACAGAGGATGTATAGTCCATAAACAATTACAACAGAAATTCTACCCCACCTTAAGAGAAAGAAAAATTTCAATTCGACCTCGACAACGAGCACAAAACAAAATTCTTCGAGCCCTTGTAAATGCACCTTGGTTCGTTAGTAACCGAACCCTACACCAGGACCTCAACATACCGTTCGTGACGGATGTAATAGAAAAGTCAGCATCAGACTACTTCGCAAAACTTCCCGGACATGAAAACCACCTCATCCTACAACTCATGAACCCCCTACCAACAAGAAGGCTGAGCAAACAGTGGCCTATAGATCTGAACTGATAAGGAATACAATTCAAGTCATCCCAGTAAACCCTAAGGGAATCATCGCTGGATGAAGACCCTTACATGCCTCAACAGACAACATATTTACTTAATACTCTTATAATACCGGAGTAGATTGTAAATTTGCAGTTTTATCAATAAAAAAAAAAAAAAAATCGACCTATTCAACAGGGAATAACGTTTGCACAAGCAACAAGAGTACAACCCAACATACCGGTAATGCTAGATAGTCAACAAACACATATTGCCACAGCTCAACCCTCAAATGACTTAACAGAACTTCGCCAAATGATGAAAACTTTAATGGATCAAATGAGTACACTCGTAAACCTCATGTCTAAGCTTATTAATAAATAATGGCTCCATTACTAAAAATTGCGATATGGAATGCAAATGGCTTGTGCCAGCATGCACAAGAAGTCAAACTATTTATTCAAGATGCCAACATAGACATACTTCTAATTTCAGAAACCCACTTTACCAATAGAAGCATTTTTAAAATTCCAAATTACAACGTATATAATACAAATCACCCTGATAATACAGGACATGGGGGCACAGCAATAATTATTAAGCGCACAATTAAACATCATGAACGAGCGGAATACAAAATTCCCAACATACAAGCCACTAGTGTATGCATAGAGGATGCTACAGGAAAAATTACATTATCGGCAATATACTGTCCTCCTCGGCACAATAATAAACAAGCAGACTTTACTACATTCTTTAAAACGTTGGGAACTAGATTTCTAGTTGGAGGCGACTACAACGCAAAACATACAACCTGGGGTTCAAGAACCACCTCCACTAAAGGCAGAGAGCTTTTACTCTCAATTCAAAAAAATAATTTAAGTTACCTAACAACAAGACAACCCACATACTGGCCCTCCGATCGCAATAGACTGCCAGATTTACTGGACTTTTGCGTTGTAAAAGGTATGGACCCAAAAATATTCTTAATTGAATCATGCCTCGAACTTAACTCTGATCATACACCAATAATAGTTTCTACATTAAACTCGGTACTTGGCAAACCCAAAAAACCGTCACTATACAGCCGACAGACGGATTGGAACCTTTTTCGAAAGAATTTAGATCATTTACTAAACCTAGAAATTCCTCTCAAAACTATTTTAGACTTAGAGAACGCGGTTGAAGATCTCACTAAAGCCATACAACAGGCTGCATGGCAATCTACACCTGACGCTGAAGAGTCTCGTATAATAGAGGAATGTCCCATAATACTAAAAGAAAAACTGGTTGAAAAAAGGAAAGCTCGGAAGAAATGGCAACTTACAAAGGCTCCATCCGACAAGCAAAAATATAACAAGCTTGCAAAAGAACTTAAAAAGTTACTGTTCAAGGCTAGAAATGAATCAATACAAGACTACCTTAAAGGACTAACCCCGACTGAAGCCACGGACTATTCTCTTTGGAAAGCCACGAGAAAACTCAAACATCCACAACTACAAATTCCACCATTAAGGAAACAAGATAATACCTGTGCAAGGACTGATCAACAAAAAGTCACAACTTTTGCGGAACAAATAACCAAGGTTTTTCAACCTAATCCATCTCACTCACCAACAATAGAAGCTGATACTGCTAAATTTTTGAATATCCCTCATCAGATGTCCTTACCTATCAAAAAAACAAATCAGTGGGAAGTAGAAACAATTATAAATGGATTAAATACCAAAAAGGCACCTGGATTTGACCTTATCACAGGCAAAGTACTGAGGGAACTATCTGAAAAAGGATATAAAATACTGACATATATTTACAATGCAGCATTAAGAATTGAACATTTTCCTTGTCAGTGGAAAGTCGCAGAAATTGTGATGATACCAAAAACCTGGGAAAAACCCCAATGAAGTCTCATCTTACAGGCCTATCAGCCTTCTCCCAACTCTCTCAAAGGTTTTAGAAAAAAATATCCTGAATAGAATAACACCACTCATTGATGAACAGCAGCTCATTCCAAATCATCAGTTTGGTTTTCGGAAAAATCATAGCACTCTAGAACAGATTCACCGATTAGTCCACCAAATCAACTGTGTATTCGAAACTAAACAATATTGTTCAGCCGTATGCATAGATATAAGTCAGGCATTCGACAAAGTTTGGATAACCGGATTACTTTACAAACTTAAACGTAGCTTTCCCCACCCAATCTATGCCCTATTAAGATCTTACCTTACAAATAGAACCTTTCGAATTAAATATCATGAAGCTCACTCCAACATCCTCCCAGTCCTATCTGGAGTGCCGCAAGGAAGTCTCCTTGGTCCAATATTATACTCCCTCTACACTGCAGATTTACCTGAAACTCCTCAAACAATCATTGCAACCTATGCAGATGATACAACCATATTGGCATCGCACGAAGATCCCATCACTGCTTCCCAAAACCTACAAACACACCTCACTCACCTCGAAGAATGGCTTCAGCGTTGGAGGATCAAAGCAAACGAAACAAAATCATCGCACATAACATTTTCATTGAAGCGTGGAAACTGTCCAGGTGTAACGTTAAACGGAACTCTCATACCGCACACGGATAACATAAAATATCTCGGTCTCCACTTAGACAGAAGACTAACATGGCGCACACACATCTTCAACAAAAGAAAACTACTAGGGAAGAAATTCAGTCAAATGTATTGGCTCCTGGGTAGAAACTCCGTACTAACGACTGACAACAAATTATTACTATATAAAACTATCTTACAACCAATCTGGAAATATGGAATTCCACTCTGGGGCACTGCAAGTAAATCAAATGTAGAAATCATCCAAAGATTTCAGAATAAAGTCCTACGAGCTATAGTAAATGCACCTTGGTATGTTTCCAACGCAATTATACACACAGACCTGGGCATACGCACCGTAAGGCAAGAAATAACAACTATCAGTGCCAAACATGTAAACAAGATGATAACACATCCTAATCAACTGGCAAACACGCTCTTTGATGATGAAGAAGAGCGAAGAAGACTGAAAAGGCTCAAACCTACAGACCTCCCAACCCGCTTCATCTAAATTGCTATCATTTTTAATTAAATATTAATATCAATACTGTATTATATTACACATATTAAAATTAACTTCTGAGTGTGCTCACAGGAGCATTTCTCTTCAAGTCATAACTTAGTTATTTAAGAAATAGTTTAAGTATTTTACATAAGATGTATTTAATGTCTGCACTCACAGACAGATTGTACAAAAATTTGGAGACAATAAAAAAAATTGCAATTTGACTCCCCATTACATTTAAATTATTTACCACTTAAAGTGAAGTTGAACCCCATTTCGTTGAAATGGCTAATTTCAAATACGATACTTGTCAAAGGGCCTTGTTAGACAAATATAAAATTAAATGTAGTGGTGAATATAGGCTCATATTTTGTATGGCATAATAAAATCAAACGTTCCATGTGATTGTCCCAATCTAAAGACACTCCATGAAAAAGTTTTGCAATTGACAAAAGACCCAGTACCAAAAGATGATATGGAGGCTATAGGGTCACTAATTAAGAAAGTGGCTAATTATTACAGAGACGCATGAATCGGTGGGTAAAAACGTTTCTAAGCTGAATTTTCTTCATAAAGGGGGTGAAGAAATTTACTCGATATGTCAGCCGTTCTCTAATTGTGGCCCACATTCAATTCTAAAATTTTTAAAAGTTGTGTAGTACAATCTTTTCAACCTCTTCTCAGCCTTCTTTAAGTGCAATAAAGGTCAAATCAACGTAGAGGTACATGACCCGTCTTCAATTGAAATTATAAAAAACATAGAACCTGAAACCTCTAAAACCTACAGATGCTACTTCTTCGATTTCTCAACCGATCTCAATCTCAGTAGGCACTTATACAACAAAAATATCTCCTCGCGTGAGTGACCCAGAACCAGTGTCCAATTTAACCTTATACTCAAGATGAAAAATTAGGCAAAAGCGAAGGACAGTATGTAATTGTGAAAAACCTTCCATAGTATTATAGGAGCAATCACATAGTACATTTATTATAGAAAAGTTGGAAATGTCGGACTTTACCAAAAAATGCTACACCCTATTAAAACAATCAGAAAAATCAGCAGAGGTAACATGCAAGATTGGCACCATAAACAGTAAGTAGGCTGGTCGATTAGCAGAAGAAAATTTCTGGCCTGCTGGTGTATTAGTAAATTGACCAGTAGAAAGAAACTACCGTTTCGATAAAAATCTGAGTGAAAGAAATGAAACGCATCTGGACAAGGTGAAGAAAAGGAAAACTAAAGAAGTCGGTACTCAAGAGAAGATTGGCTTCACAAATTCTTCTCTAAGTGTGTTTTTAGCCTCTGAGGATCTTCCACTAGATGTGGGGTCGCTGAGACAAATGTACATCAAGTACTTTGAAGCGTAAGGCATGGGATCTTCTACTGCATCCTTGCAACTTACAAGTCTCCTCCCAACTTCTAATACGCCTACAACAACCCAGGGACAGCCATGGCAAATACTACCCATCAAAATAAAAATGTTAACGCTACCGACGTGTCAAGAAGAGCAAGTATCCTCTATCATACTATATTTCATGCAAATATTCAGTGTATTAACAATAAACATAATTATCTTGAATCCATCTCAACTGAGCACAATTTTGGCTTGGTGATGATTAGTGAACATTGGCATAAAGAGGAAGAGAAACATTTATATGCACCAGTCTTCACAAGAAGAACCATATGGAAACGAAATATAATGCTTTTCCATTTAAAGGAAATTTGCAGAACAATCAGCAAGACAAACAACCAGAAATAGAGAAACCCCTGTTAATACTCAAATCTCACCTTCACATTATCAACATCATGTACCAAACTTATTGTGTGACTGGCGACTCTTTTGTTATAGGATTCTACTTCTAATCTGTCATGTATTATTGTATATCCGTGTTGACTAAACTAAAAAATTCCAACACCTCATACTAGAAAAACACACAATTGAACTAAATACACTAAATAATAGTAACACTTTTAAAATACAACTGTGGTTAATCTGTCTTTTATAGAACTAAACGTCACTACCAAATTAGTTCTTAGCTAAGGACTACGCAGTGGCGCCAAAACGAATTCATAAACTTAATTTAGTTACAGAAGACAGACAGGAATCCAAGATTAGAAACAAAATCATACTAGAACGACCTTATACAATCAGAAAAAATATATCCAAACAAGAAAAATAGTCACTACACACACTAAAAACCGATAAAACAATTAAAATTCTACCTGCAAACAAAGGCAACGCCCAAGTAGTACTTGACACAAACACATACAACGAAAAACTTTCAACACTTATTAGTGAGAGACAATACACTAAACAAAATAAAGATCCAACACATACAGTAGGAACAAAAATATACAAAACACTTTACAAACACAGAGAACAATTTACAGATTTTGTAAGAAGTACACTAACACCACACTACAGTAAACCACCACATTTTTATGAATTACCAAAGATACACAAACCAAATGTACTACTTATGCCAATAGTTAGTTCTATAGGTTCACCTTGTCACAGTTTAGTTAAATATTTACTTAAAATACTGACTCCTATATCAGGAAACACAGACGCATACTTAAAGAACACGCCACATTTCCTTGAAAAACTTAAAGAGGCAAACATAAACACACAACACTCAATGGTCAGCTCTGATGTAGTTAGTCTCTTCACTAATGTTTTAGTAGACAAAACACTCAACATTATTAAACATATGCTACAAAACGATAACACATTATATACACGAACAACATTAAGAATTTATACTATTATGGTCTTTTAACACCATGCATTAAAACGACATACTTCCGAATAAACAATGAATTTTACTAACAAGATTTCGGGATCGCAATGTGTTCTCCTTTATCTCCCATTGTTAGTAACATTTTTATGGAAGACTTCGAACAACAACATGTCTAGACATACACTAACAAACCAGTAGTTTGGTGGAGATATGTCGATGATGTTTTTGCAATTTGGCATCATGATATGGTTGAGGTGGACAAATTTCTTGAACATATGAACAGTAAAGAAGCCTCTATCAAATTTACATTATAAACAAAGCAAAACAATCCCTTACCTTTTCTTGATACACTAATCACACGCACAATAAATACTTTTGAAACATCAGTATAGCGTAAGAAAACCAACACTAATAGGTACTTACATTTTAACTCCAACCATCACAACAACATAAAGGCAGGTGTTATAAAAATGTTCTACGACAGAGCCAAAGTTGTTTGCTCTAATGATGAAATTTTTAAAAAGAGAAAGAATTTATTATTTATGTTTTACAAGATAATGGCTATCCAGAGACTATTGTTCGGAACATTTTCAATACTCGAAACAATGCCACACACATACAAAGAAATGACACTCAAAAATATAATACTCTTACTATACCCTCTATTCCAGGCATATCTGACAAAATTAGACGAATTGGAAATAGATTCAATGTTAGGACAGTATTCAAAACGATGAATACCTTGCGGCGAGTTCTTATAAAAACTAAACCGTTCAACGCAGAACAACATTCAAACAATCGTATATATAGTATTTTCTGTGAATGTGGGATATTATATCGGTGAAAGATCCACATCAATTCAACAAGTCTAAGCTGGCAGAACATGCTTGGGATAACAACCACAAAATACAATGGCATAACACAAAGATCTTGTCTAATGAATGAATGACAACTAAACGAAAAATTAAGGAAACGGAATATATTTTACTTAACGAAGAGACATGCTTGTCGACTTTCTCAATATTTTTAGATAATAGTGGGCTATCGATTCTTAAAGATCAGATCAAGTAGGTATAGATAATCAACAAACATCAGTGTCAAGCAATTCATTGGAAGACCTTCAATCCCGGTGAAAAAAAGTTTCTTGTTCTTTTTTAATTGTTAGTCGTTGATAAAGAGGCCAGATTATCCCTCGATACGTTCGTTATTTAATATTTTAAATTTTCAGAGTGGCGAAATACCCAAATAAGAATATGAATTATATCACTCCAAAGAAGTTTCGGAGATTGTTTTATTGAAATTGTAAATTGTCAGTTTGACAATTGTAAATCCTGCAGCAATTTTCGACGAAATTTCAAGTTATAAGATACCACTGTTCAAAAAAATAACGTGTACAACACGTATGAAAGCAACATTTTGTTACTCGTATAACTGATGCACTCTGTCTCGTGCTTCAACTTTCAAACACATAAAAAAGTATCGCTTTCACCACTAGTTGCACAAATAGCTTTTAAATATAAAAACCTTATACGATGTTTTAGAACAAACTTTAATTTACGCTGATGTAAAATCAATAACAATTAAACTACTTGTATATTCATAGAACATACTTACCGGCGACAAATTCAAAAGAACTACTAAACCCAACAAAAATATGAAAATTCTCATATTGTACCTCTTTCTAACAAGGTAATAGCATATTACCGATCGCATTCCCCACAAAGTATACACATCCATAACAGCAGCAGATGACCTTTTCAGATAAATTGCATTCAATTGCGATTTTACAGGAAGCCAAATATTTTTCTATTTTTAACTAGCATCTGATAACCCATCACACATTGGAATGTAACCAAACAAATAAAAATTGGTTTGCTATAATAAATAAGGTATTTTTTGTAGCCTGTTTGCTTAAACTGACAAGGAATACATAAATTATCTCAAAGTTATTGTTTTTACGTTGACTAAATAAACTAGTCCAAAATTGATTTACAACAGAATTTCAAAAAGTTAGATAAAGTGCCACCAATCTCACAAAAACAAGGTAAAGGGAAGGTTGGCGTTAAGTCTGTTGCACAAGTATCCCCCGTAGAAAAATGATAAACATTCGTAGACGAGAGCAATTTAAAGTTCTAGTTTAAAAAATCATCTAATTTTTGGACAGTGTTTAAGTTACTAAACCATTACTTATGAAATAAACTCATTGGCACTAAATTAATAGCAAAAAAACAACCTAAAATATTTGAGTTTCAATGCATGTGACAATATCTGTAAATGCAGTGTTGTCATACGTGTAAACAGAATCTTAGTAATTTTTATTTTCGTTTCTCTGGTTTAAGATTACAACACAATTAAAAGGAAGATATTAGCAGTAAATTACGAGACTGGTGTACATTAAGTACCTTTTTAAATGAAATTCAACACGAGCTTTACGGCGAACAAAAAAGCGGTGAAATATGTTAAGAACTAGAAGAAAGTCAATAAATGAATATGTTCAAGTGACCGCTATCACACCAGAAGAGTTTTTAAAAATCTATATGGAGCAACTACAAATGACCTCGGAAAATGATTTAATATTCCACCTATCAATGACGACGACCAAGAAGCCACTCAGTCTGACACGCTCCAATTCACCGAAGATAAAGTAGCAACGACAAATTAAAAATGTTACAATAGGAAATCCTCTGGGAAAGACCACATAACTAAAGAGTTACTTAAGTATTTAGGGCATGAACTAATCCAAGAAATAACAACCTCCTTCTAAAAGATTCTTGCCTCGGGAACCATATCGAAACAGTGGCACACACGCATCACCATTCATATCTTTAAGAAGGGAACAAAATCAAACCCAAACAATTACCGAGAAATTAGCCTGTTAATAAGTATGGCCAAACTATTAACAAAAATAATGGCAGAGTATATCACACACAAAATTAGAGTAAATAAAGAACAACAAGGTTTTCTTCACAACCGATCTGCCATTGACGCAGTGTTTATACTACGACAGATTCTGGAGAAGGCTATAGAATTTGACGGTCCCGCATTTTTATGCTTTATCGATCTGAAATAAGGATTCGACAGAATGGGTTAGCTGATATCCTAAGCACTTGACAAGAAAAAGATATCAACTAGAAGGTGCTAGACGTTACAAAAGCCTTAAACACTAAAAACCAGAAAAGATACCTGTGCCAACCGTTACAGGACAAACAAACCCTGGACAAAAAACCCCGGACATAATACCCCCGGACAGAAAACCCCCGGACTAAAAACCCCCTTGATAAAAAACCCCCGGACTAAAAACCCCCCGGATAAAAAACCCCAGGAGTAAAAACCCCCATCATAAAGAAAACACTCGCACATTATGTGGGGTCCGTGGGCGATTATTATTATTATTATTGAAAATAAGTTATTAATTATAATATCATTCATTACAGATACAAGAATGCATAAAATATGAGACATTAAAGTGGGGCATTTATTTAATATGATACACATACAGAAAGTTCACAATCTAATGTTTTCTAAAGCACGTTCGCCTTGTGAATGCATAATCCGTTGCTGTCGAAATGCACAACTTTGCCAAATTTAACAACTTTTCAACACTAATATTTCAAAAACTATTCGTCCAAGACCAAATGAAAATTATAATTTTTGGTTCAATTTTTGACATACAATTGCTTGCTGTAAATATTCTCCGCACGTTTTAATATACCCTGTATAATCTTGGCTCTTGGAATACTTGTTTCAGGCGGGTTTGCTAAATTTTGTCGCTAATTTCCAATTATTAATTATCATTCCGTACTCTTGCAAGAAACCATTTGCAATTTTTAGAAAATAGTAATCACCTGCCTTCTTATTGGACAAATATGATTACCACTGATAACAAAAGCTATAATACAAAGATACCTGCTAATGTATTTTGTATTAAATAAATGCCCTACGTTTTACATGTGTCATTTTGATCTGCATTCTTCCATCAGTGGTAATTATAATTATAATTAATAACTGATCGTTATTAATAAAAATAATAATCTCCCACGGACCCCACATGATTTGAGGGTGTTTTATTTATGATGGGGGTTTTTAGTCCGGGGCCGGGGGTTTTTTATCCGGGGGGTTTTTAGTCCGGGGTTTTTTTATCCGGGGGTCTTATATCCGGGGTTTTTTATCCAGGGTTTTTTTGTCCTAGATTCGTGCCAACGGGTGTAAGACAAGGAGAGCCTGGTTCCTGCGTTATTTAACATCTTAATAGATAAGATAATTTAATTTGCTAATACAGTTCATGGTCAATATCGAATAGGGAATCAACAAATAAATATAGTGTGTTATGCCAATGATGCTTTTATAATGGCCGAAAAGGAAGATGACGTGCAACAACTACTGTTCGATTTTAAAACAACAGCACAACAGTTCAATATGGAAATATCTAATGAGAAAACGCAAGCAATGACTACATCTCAGGACCAGGATACAGAGCTAGCGCCAACCTCTTCTATTCGTTGTGTGCTTGGTGGCACTCTTTTTTTTAAATTCTGTTTTTAATCAATTCTGCACTAGATTATTTAGTCAACGTAAATAACAATAATCTTAAGAGAAGGGCTCTATTTCTTGTCAGTTTAAGCAAACAGTCTAGAAAATATACCCATTGATTATATTAAACCAATCTTTGTTGGCTTGGTTACATTGCAATACGCTAAAAATAGAAAAAATATTTGGCATCCTGTAAAATCGCAAATGAGTACAATTTATCTGAAGGTCATCTGCAAATGCCATTTGCTGCTGTAATGGATGTCCGGACTAGCGGGGAATGCGATTAGTGATTTTGATATTGCCTTGTTAAAATATTAAACATTTTAAGGACTAAACGTAACGTTTCCCAAATTGTTTTTAAAATTACATGTTTGCTATTCATTCAAATATGTACGATCCTTTTGTTAGTATCTGATAACATAGATGATGTGCTACTATTTGCGTATCGCATATTGTTCTTGTACCTGCTAATTTTAACACTTTAATGCACTATAATTAAGTAATAAATCATCCAAAGAGGTTTTCTACAATAAGCTAAAACGGGCGAACTTTTGTAGCCCGCTCGCCAAAATTATCAACCATAAAATCACTCTCGTTGACAAATGTTTATGATTTTTCTACGTTGGGTACTTGGGAAACAGAGCTAACGCCAGCCTCCCCTATTTGGGGGTTTTGTGTATTTGGTGGCACTCTATGTAACTTTTTGAAATTTTGATTTTAAACAAATTTTGAACTAGACAACAATTATATTGAGATAGGCATTTTATTGAATTATTCGAAATGGTTTTTATTAATTACAGATCTTTATTGAACATTAAACAAAGTTTTTAAAATACAATTTTTACTATTCATTCAAAAATGTACGATGCTTTTGTTAGTATCTGATAACATAGATGATGTGCTACTATTTGCGTATCGCATATTGTTCTTCTGCCTGCTAATGTTAACACTTTATGCACTATATGTAATGAAACCACCAAAAAGGTTTTCTAAAATAAGCTAAACTGGTGAACCTTTCTAATCCGCTTACCAAAACTAGCAACACTAAAATGACGCTTCACGTTGATGTTTCTGTACTACATTAATACATATAATGTAATCTATAGGTGGTCTGTCTAACTCCTTATGTTTTTACTTAGAACACAAAATATGTATTTAATTATACTTAATGTTTATAACATAATATTTTAGATTTCTTCAGTTTAACATGTTTGAGCAAAAAAAAAATTCATCAAGAGCGCCTTTGAAATTTTGAAGCCATCTGTATTATAACACCAGAATATATATATATTTATGACGAAAGTATTACAGACGCGCATATTATTGACAATACAGAAGTCTATAATCCTGTGGCCGGTTTGCGGAAAGTTCGTTCCCCACATTTCGTATCCCACATTTCGTTCCCGGCATATTTCGTCTCCCCACATCTCGTACCTGGAAACTTCGTTCCCGAGCGAGCTCAATTTGTCTCCCAGATTACAGGGTGTTGAAAAGCGAGTGCAGCGATCGGAATGCAGTTAGAAAAATGAAAGATATTTTAATTAATTTATTTAGTATAATAAACTTATAAGAACTATATACAGTATGCCCTCGGCTTGAGTTTACAAGAGGAAATTAAATTTTATTTTTAGTTTTACATAAAAATGTCAAAGGAGTTATAATTCCCGCTTGGTTTGTAGAAAATTTAAAAAAAAAATCAGTTTTTTAAAAATAAGTTGGCTTTAACAGTTAAGCAAAAACCACTTTCTTTTCAGGTAAACTATCGTTTTTGTTCATGATACGGCAAACTCTTACTAAGAAAAGTTGTCCAGAATGAGAAATTACGGCCCTATACAAAATATCAGAAAGATACTTAGATTGAACCGTAATTTTTAATAAATACAATTTATTTTGTTCTTATAACTTTATTATAATAAATAAATAAATAAAAATATCTTTCATTTTTCAACTTTATTCCGATCGCTGCACTCGTTTTTCAACACCCTGTAATCTAGGGGACAAATTGAGTTCAGTCGGGAGCGAAGTTTCCGGGTACGAGATGCGGGGAGACGAAATATCCCGGGAACGAAATGTGAGGTACGAAATGTGGGAAACGAAATGTGGGGAACGAACTTTCCGCATCCCCCTGTGACCATTACTGTTTATAATTTCTTCTCTGTATTTTCCTACTGGATAATCATTGGCTTCGCTGGAGCCAACTCTTCCATTTCAGTCGCCCTTAACGATAACATTTTCGTGAACAGTGTCCATTTTATCCAGCAACTTATCCCAAAAGACATCCTTCTTTTCTTTTACTTTATTTTCAGTAACCAGCAATCAATGTAAGTGTTTGGATTTTTGGTTTCCCAAAATCCAGTCTCACCAATCTTTCTGCAATAAAATACCACTTGTTAATTTCTTATATAAATTTTTTATAAAATATGACCGCTACTCATGATTGAGTGTTCTATTTGTTGCACTCCACTATATGTATATCATACAGTGTGCGTTATTCATTGTTATGCTCACCTTTCCTTTTTTCTTAGTTTCTGTAGAGCCTAGAAGTTTTAAGTTAACTTTTTAGAATTCTTCTAT
This sequence comes from Agriotes lineatus, assembly GCA_940337035.1. Classification (NCBI taxonomy): domain Eukaryota; kingdom Metazoa; phylum Arthropoda; class Insecta; order Coleoptera; family Elateridae; genus Agriotes; species Agriotes lineatus. Next base: position 28,129,731 of record OW679199.1, read on the forward strand.
AATTTTTTGGTCCTTGCCTCTTAATCCTTTTACATTCTATTCTCCAATTTTCCACCTATAGTCTTTCTTCATAAAAGCTCCGTTTTGACCTCCGCTCCTATCAATTTTGGTTTTTCTAGCTTCATATTTTTCTGTCTGCGATAAATCCTTTTTTATTTGCTTTCTCATTCCTAATCGTTGGCCATGTTCGTTGCCCATTCGTAGTCTACAATACATTTTCACTTCCGCCCTTTAGGGTTGTTTTTTTTCTCCGGCTTTCTCATTCCATAACCGCGTTAAAGAGTCCACTATTAATTTTTTGTATTCTGTTGTAGTCCTTTTCCCTTGTTGCTTGTATACTTTGGAAATATCGCTTAGCGTTTACTGAATTCTTATTTCTTCTTCTGTAAAATCATTGTCTATATACAGTGTTTTTCCTGCTACCTTCATTTTGTTCTGCATCACCTTTCGTTTGTCTAATTTTATATGCGGAGTTAACCAGAATTTTTATCCCTATTTTTTTATAAATGCTTCTACTTTCTTTTTAATAGTTTTATGTATGAACGATGAACCGGTAATTACTATACTATTTCTCATTTACGATTTCTCCAACTTGTCGACCTTGCTTACTAATATATCTACTTTCTTTCTTAATACTCCATTTTCTTTCTGACGTTCTTTTATTTCATTCCTGTATTCCTCTTGTTCCTCTTATCTGCTTTCTTCGACATTTTTGAGCAGTTCCACCATCATGCTTTTTAGTTGCATTATTCCACATACACTATCTCATTTCTTTGTTGAAGTCCTATGCGTTGTTGCGATACGCCTAACGTTGGGGGTTTCAGTTCGATCCGAATTTCGAGATACACTGATTTAGAGTTCTACTTGAGAAATTAAAGACTTCAGTAGGTTAAAATATGTTTATTTACAAATTATTCGGAAGCGATCTATCCGCTACCGAGGTCAGTTAAGATCTGCCTTCACCAAAATTACCGCTTTTACAGGTAACTTGTAAAAGCTATTTAGATTATGGAAACCTGCAAATTGTTGCGGTCCCACGCAAAGAGGCACGTAAAAGCAATAATATTTACGATTCATGTCCGGCCCTTTTTCTGGAAGAACCTGTGACACTGTTCGGCACGTTTTTCCCAGGATAAGTATGATGCTAACTTCGTCCTTATACATAATTACATTTGAGTTGGACACTAAGCTAAGATTAAATAATATTAATTACTAAAGTCCATTCTCAATATAGTTTAGAGTTTATCATGTTCCAGTTAGGATTTCTAACAGCGTTTTCTTACTTCTTCTAGTTGCCCCATCCTATTCATCATCCGCTTTATTTTCTCTCCTTCTTCCTACCTGATCTGACGTCGACTCTCGGTATTCATATGCAATTTTTCTAAACATTTTGCATTGTAGCCTTCGAGTTTGTTTTCCTCGCGGGTTCAGATTTAAATTTGAACGGCCCGCTTTAGGCTAAGTGGGCGCAGGCTTTGCACAGCTGACGGCGTATCGGTCAGTGCCCGCGGTATGCGGTCTGTTATTTTACACGAAATGCACTCTAATAAAGTCTAAATGCGGACATTGCTGTTAAACTTATCATTAACTACTCTTCTCTACTTCACTGTGTCACCGACACTAATAACCACTAATCTTAACACTTTAGAATTTGGTTTTTATGCTTTGTTAATTATTGCTGGTACTTTTTACCTATTCTCCATTTAATTTCGAACGGCTAGGTTTTTAACCTCAAATCGTAAGTATTCATTTTGTTCTTTTTTACATAGCATTACAATGAGCTGTAATGGCAAAAAACTTGTGCATTCAGAATCAAGAAATATAATTGCATATGTCATCAAGTTTTTTCATGAACAAAAGGATTCTAGAACGTGGATAATACTGGTAGAATAAGCTACAAAATTAGGAACTGCAGCAACTAGGAAAACAAACTCTCTGTTAAAGAAAGTTTGTAAGGAGTATCCTACGTCAAATGAAGATATTTCTTCAAGTGCACGTGCTGCTTTTCTTTGCTCTGTTGAATTTAATGCCTTTTTAGTAATTTGCATTAATCTTTAGAATAATTAATAATTAGGCAATCTAATATAATATTTAGTTTGAATCATACCTGTACTGTTGTAATTTATTATTAGAAAAATGCTTATTACATTTTCGGTTGGTTTTTTACTATTATATTAGTGCCAATGAATTTATTTGACACCGTCAAAAAAAATTCGATGATTTTTAAAATAAAAGTTTAAATTGATCTCGTCTACGAACGTTTATAATTTTTCTACGGGGCCTACTTGCGTAACAGAGGTAATGCCAACCTCCCCTACTCGGTATTTTTGTTGTCTTGGTGCCAATCTATGTAACTTTTTGAAATGTTGTCTTAATCGATTCCAGACTAGTTTATTTAGTCAACGTAAAAAACAATAACCTTGATATTTATTTAATCCTTGCCAGTTTCAGAAAACAGACTTAAAAAAATACCCTATTTATTATAGCAAACCAATGTTTATATGTTTGGTTACATTCCAGTGCGCGATGGATTATCAGATGCTAGTTAAAAATAAAAAAATATTTGGCTTTCTGTAAAATCGCAATTTAATGAAATTTATCTGAAAAGGTCATCTGCTGCTATTATGCATGTCCGGAATTGTGGGGAATGCAATCAGTAATAGTGTGATTACCTTGTTAGAACGACGTACAATATGAGAATTTTCATTTTTTTGATAGGTTTAGTAATTATTTTGAATTTGTCGCTGGTAAGTATGCTCTATGAATATACAAGTAGTTTAATTGTTATTGAGTTGAAATCAGCATAAATGAAAGTTCGTTCTAAACCATCGTATCAGGCTTTTATATTTAATAGATATTTGTGCAACTAGTTTGAAAGCTATACTTTTATATGAGTTTGAAAGTTGACACACGACGGCAAGGACGCAGTGCATTAGTCAAACAAGTAACAAAATGTTGCTTTCATGCGCGTTGTATGCGTTTTTTCAACAGTGGTATTTTCTAACTCAAAATTTGGTCCAAAATGACTTCAGTAGTTGTAATTGTCAAATTGGCAATTTACATTTTCACTACAATAGTAAAATACCTATTACTTTCTTTGCGATTTTTCGTTAAAATAAGACGGCTTTTATGATCACTATGCAGAAAATAATATCTGCTAAAGTTAAGCATTTAAATTTTTACATTATTTAAAATGCCGCTCTTACTGAAATATTACATAAATGAAAAATTTGTATATTGCAGTTCTGAATTTCAACTCTTACAGGTAAAGCTGCAAACAAAGGATGTAGATTCATTAAAGGTAAATGAGTAAGTAAGGTTACATTCTGTTTGAGCCACATTCCGCTTCTAGTTTAATCAACACGGATATACAATAGTACATGACAGAATAGAAGTGGAATCCTATAATAAAGAAGTCGTCAGTCACACTAACGCTTTCTGCTATTGGTTTAACAGGACGACCCGGGTGATCAACTTTACAATAAGTTTTATAAAGGATGTTGACAATGTGAAAGTGAGATTTGAGTAGTTCCTCTATTTTTTGTTGTTGTCTTACTGATTCTTCTGCCAATTTCCTTTAAAGGAGAAGCGTTATATTTTGTTTCAGTATGCTTTTTCTTCTCAATATTTTTACAGTTGGCTGTACAACTATACAAATTTATGAGCAATGAGTATCGATATTTTCCATTGGCGTTCCAGTTCGACATCTGTGCAGCTCTCGAGAAAGATACATTTGGAGTAGGAGCTATGCGTAAATGTGGTAACATTTACACCCATTGCAAATACAGAAAGGTAGGTAGACTATTCATGTGTCTGCAAGTAAATTAAGAAATAAGTGTAACGGACAATGAATTGGAAATTTAAGATTTGTTTAAACTTTAAAATAATATTCAGGTGAGTGTACTAATAAGAGTACATTACGTTCGAGGAATGTAAGTGCAACATTTACGGCCAAGGCTGCAGTTTGGAGAATCGCGAAGTCGAAGTTTTCTAAACATGCGAGACCATAAATGCACTTTTGGGAAGAGGAGTATACAGATTGTCTGCAGGTACTAAATACGCACGGCAACTAGATACAGAGACGGTTTGTTCAGCGTACGTTTGATTTATGTACGCTGGTCTGTTTGTCTGGCAGTCTGACCGTCTCTGTCTCTAGTTACTGTGTGTACCTAGTACCTGCAGACCATCTATATACTACTTTTTCAACCATTTGCACAAAATGATCTTTTTTTTTGTACACCAAAATTTTAATAATTGAAATTTAAAGGTTTAGTGGTTGGAAAATACCAATATTTCAAACAAAGCGATTTTAAAATACGACTTCATATTAATTCCTGAAAATTTGTGCTGGTTATAAAAATTGATTACATGTCCTGCGATGCTTAAGTTACTTACGTGACCTGTTTTCTTCTTAATATCATAGCAATAAAGGAAAAACTTAAATCGTGGTAAGACTATTTTTCAGCGACTTTCACTAAGTTATGCAACCCATTATTCAATTATACTAGTCAACTCGATATTCTTTTAAATTTTATTTTATGAATCAAGGATTCTAACGTAGGTTCAGCTTGACAGTGTCCACCTATCATTTACTTTTCGTGCCTCATAGATTATGAGATAGGGAAGCGATTATGATTCTTAAAATACTCATAAAATATAAATTTATTTAGTTTTCTTTAGTTTATAATTAACATTAAACAAATCTATGATATTAAGCGAACTGTAGCATAAAATAACTTAACTTCATGGCACATACCTTTTCAATGCCTTCTTGGATTGCATTCTTTAAAAATAAGGTTGTTGAATCTAGGTTTCATTGGGAATACTATTTTGGGTTGCATAACTTTGTCCGCGGCATTACAAAGCATAGCATACCTGCTTTTCGATGGAAGAATGGCGTTTTGGATAAATGTCACCAAATTCCGAAGTATTTTGCTTAATGGAGAAACGAATACATAAGGGAGTTACAACAGCTTTATTATTTATTGACAGCAGCACTCCTGCTATGAATCGCCACCGTGGTCGAGCGGTTAAGGTGCTCAGATTGCGGTGCCATGGTACGGAGTTCAATCCTAACATCTGGCAACTGGTGGACGGCCCACTTTAAAATTTGGGTACCAAAACCACAGCTGTGGAAGTATTGAAAGTAAGGCAGCCGTTGAAGGTGTGCTGTTAACTACATCACCCAGTACGCCGTTAACGGTATGCCAGATTGAATGGATTTCTGAAAGAGATATTGCGCAAGGGCGCGGGAGGCAGTCTTGGATACGCGAGCTGAGGCAGAGATCCCAGTGTGAGTGCCGGGGAGGGATCCCTATCTTCTTGGGGCAGCAGCATGACTTCGCGCAGGGCGCGGCTGATGCGGGCGTGTGGGTGAAGCAGGCCTCTTCCCGCAGCTGCTGGAGTCCTGCCCTTTGGCGGGCCTCTATTGGAATTCCAGTACCAGCTTTCGGTTGCATCCAGTGAATGGTATCTGCCGGGGATGCAGCGGTGGATTGCCCTCGGAGGTGTGGGCCTCGAACGATTCCAGGCCCTTAGGGTTGTTTTCGGGGTCCGGCGTACGGGAGCAGCGTCTAGAGGTAGCTTCATCGTTGGGGACGGCGTTGAGGGCTGAGCCACGTCGCGATTCCGGGGTCTAGTGGCAGCGGCGCGCCTTCTCGGTTAATGCCGATTCCGGTATACCTGGAGGCGGCGGCCCGAACAGTCTCTCTAACAGCTTTAGCGTTCTGGAAGAAACTGGATTAATACTTACGCGGCTCGGTGACGGTAAACTGGGGCACGGCGAGGCCGTATTGTAATTATAGAGGGCAGCTTACGGGAACTACATCATGGCCAGAGAAGGTAAGCGGCGTTCCGGTGGCGTCCTACTTGGAGCAGTGATCCTCCCTGGGTACGGCGCCGGTAAATTTCCTGGGGCAGCTAAAGCGCTTGCAGAAGGAATCGAGGGGCCCGCGGCAGCTTTGATGCCTGCAGAACTCGAAAAGGAGATTGTTCCCGGGATCTTGAAATCACTTCGGAATCAGGAGTAAAATTTCTCGGAGCACATTGGAAGTGCCAGCCATAGAGCTGGTTGATCCGACATCTATGAGTTCGCTTCGAATATTTATTTCACAATTTGCGAGCGCTTCTAAAGGAAACTCAAGCCGTTGTTCTTTGTTGAATTTTCCGCTTTGCGAGGTGGGGGATTTGTTTAATTAATTTTACTTAATTTGGCCGGGGCTCCGCTAATGAAGCTGATAGCGAGATATCATTAGCCGCATCTTGTGGCTGACGCGAAACTGCATCGTTTGATACCTCACTCGCTATATATCCTTTAGATACGTGGATTTTGATTAATCCGCGGGCTTCCTTTTAATCCACGCTCTTAGTGTCTTTCCCTTTTCGTTGGTAAGACAGGTCAATACGGCAGTTTTAGCTCCTTTATATTTTGCTGCCGCAGATCTCGTCTCCGTACATTTAAGCCTTTCCCTATTATTTGTTAAGCTGGAATATTTTCTTTGTTTACTTACGAGGGTCAAGCTATACTTATTGAGAATAGAAAAATCAGTAGAACTTTTCAACGTTTTTATTTTAAATATGTTCATAATAGTTGCCGTCCACAACAATACTCTTAACGATTCTCTTCATCCATTGTTTGAATGCCTCGAGGTAAGATTGCTTAGGAATTCCGTCAAAATGGGATCTAACAGCTACATCTATCCCTTGTTCTGAATGAAACCTCTTCCTTCGCAAATGTTTCTTGCGTCATTAGAGTAGCCGAAAGTCGCACATCGCAAGATCTGGCGAGTATGGACGATGTTCTATTGTTTTTATTCCACTTTCAGCTAAATTCTGAAGAATTAATGCTGCTGTATGGGAAGACGCATTATCATAATGTAACACCATTCCCATCTTTGACACTTTACTGAAGACATTATGCAAACAATTTTCCACATCCCATGTAGCAGTGATAGCCTTTGTTCCACCAATTTAATAGCGGACACCAAACCTGTACTTTTGAAAAATATAGCGTACATAACTTTCCTCATTGCACGATGCTTTTTCACTATTATTGGAGTTTCCTCGTCTTCATGTATCCAAACTCGACTTTCTTGACAAGTAGGAACATTAAATAAAGGTATATATGTTTCACCACCTGCTACAATTTTGGATATAATTCGATGGCCACCATTATGTAACAGTTCTAAGATTAGTTCACAAATTCTTACACGCTCCGCTTTTTGAATATCTGTAAGCTGATGTGATACAAATCGACTTACAACCTTTTTTAAGAGTGTTCGTATAAGATAGTCCTCACTGATGCGGATTCAATCTTGAGACGTGATTATCATTGCATAGGTAATTCGGTTGTCCTCATCGACCATTACTTTAACAGCGGTAATAGTTTCTTCTGTAACAGCTGTAATAGGAGGTACTGCTCCTTCTCGGTGGGTAACATATTTACATCCACGTTGAAATTCATTGTACCATCTATAAATTGTAGCCAACGAAGGAGCGAGATCACCAAAAGCGTTAAATCGTATAATATCATGATGCGAGACTTATCTGATAATAATTCCATTTTTCGACAATTTAAATAATTTACAATCTGAATACTATTAACCTGATATCGACAAGCGCATACATATGACAGATAAACAAACCCGCTATTTAATAGAAATTATTTTGTTCCTCATGGTTACCTAGATTTCCAAATCTCGATAATTGCAGCTTGGCCCTCGTATTATAGGCGAGAATGTCTTGTTTTGAAAACGCGTTAGATTGCGTTAGGCGGAGATTTTACTATTTTTAAGGAATTCGTTAATCTTAAGTTGTCCTTTGATTTGGGAGGAGGCGACGGGGTCTGGCCACAACGGCCACTGGACACAACGGCCACACGTAATTTTGCATGGCCATATCGGCCACACTGGACACAACGGCCAAAAACGATGTGTGGACACAACGGCCACCTTGGACGTATCGGCCACAAGGTTAGCTGTACATAACGGCCACTCTGGACACTACGGCCACATTTCAGACGTGGACACAACGGCCACTTTGAACACTACGGCCACATTTCAGACGTGTACACAACGGCCACATTGGACACTTCGGCCACTGGACACAACGCCCACACAGAATTTTTGTATGCCCATATCGGCCACTCTGGACACTACGGCCAAATTTCAGACGTGGACATAACGGCCACACTGGACACAACGGCCACTGGACACAACGGCCACACAGAATTTTTGTATGATCATATCGGCCACTCTGGACACTACGGCCACATTTCAGACGTGGACACAACGGCCACTTTGGACACTACGGCCACATTTCAGACGTGTACACAACGGCCACATTGGACACTTCGGCCACTGGACACAACGCCCACACAGAATTTTTGTATGCCCATATCGGCCACTCTGGACACTACGGCCAAATTTCAGACGTGGACATAACGGCCACACTGGACACAACGGCCACTGGACACAACGGCCACACAGAATTTTTGTATGATCATATCGGCCACTCTGGACACTACGGCCACATTTCAGACGTGGACACAATGGCCACACTGGACACAACGGCCACACTGGACACAACGGCCACTGGACACAACGGCCACACAGAATTTTTGTATGATCATATCGGCCACTCTGGACTCTACGGCCACATTTCAGACGTGGACACAATGGCCACACTGGACACAACGGCCACACTGGACACAACGGCCACTGGACACAACGGCCACACAGAATTTTTGTATGATCATATCGGCCACTCTGGACACTACGGCCACATTTCAGACGTGGACACAATGGCCACACTGGACAAAACGGCCACACTGGACACAACGGCCACTGGACACAACGGCCACATAGCGGACATGGACACATCGTCTACATATCAGAGGGGGATAAATGCAATGTTTACCCGCTGATATAGCTATACAAAGTGAGCAAAGTCGTTGGTCCAACCCGCCTGGACTTTAATGTACTTTAGAAAATCTATAAAAACAGAAAACGGATGGGCGTGCTCAGTTGAAACAATTAAACACATTTAATTGTTATTCAAAACGACTTTACACACCACCAAAAGTGCATCATGTTACTTGATATGCATCGCTGCTGACGTCAAATAACGCAACCATCCGACGCCATGTGTTTTAGCGTTGATCGAGGTATTTACCAATGTTGCCTATTGTACCTCGAAAACTAAACACCCTGTATTGTTATGTGTTGGCCCCATTCGGTATTAGTTACGTGTATTTATCAACACGTAACCACTAGTTATCTATATAATTGCGTCATTTAATGCGTCATAGTCTCTAGAGTATAAAATAACATACATCCATTAATTCTGAAATAATTAATAACGCGTGATCTGTGATTACCTAGTATTTTTGTTTATTTTGCGAATTTTAGTTGTAGTTAGTTTTTCCATAATGTAATCTGAACTTCTTTATAATTATCTTCTTCTTCTTCTTTTTCTTCTTTTATATATAAAATTCAAAGTATGTGTGTATGTTTGGTATACAAATCCACACCGCGGCACAGATCACTTTCAAAATTTGCAAACGGGCACTATGGGAGTGTGAGAGGGCATAGACGTGGTCCCGGTCGCTAACTATTAACAAATATTATACTTTTGTGATATTAATCACATAAACTTTTGACAACTGTCATATTTTATTTGACTTTCTTCAAAGGTAGGCATATTTTTATGAATTTAAATTTTTGGAATTATTTACTTTATCTACGACCACTACTAAAAGTAGGCCTTTTAGCGCTAGCTTGTTTCACTAAAAGTGACGTTTTATAGTTTACCGTGTTTTAAGAAATCAGCTGTTTACTTTTAGCACACGGGCTAAAAGTGAAGTGAGGTTACAAAACTACAATTTCGAACTGCAAGTGAAGTTGTAAAGCTATTCTAGTTGCTTCTTGCGTTACAGGTAAAGCGTTTTTGAAATAATTAAAGCGTTATGTAATGAATACAGTCATATGTGGAGTATCAATAATTACATTTCGTAACTCACCTTGACAGCATGGGCGTAGCCAAACAATCGCCCGCGCGGCGTAGCCTACTGTTCATTATGACATAAATTAAAAGTTTCGCAGATGCGAACTTTTCTTAAATCGATATTTATGGATTAATATCGGTAAAATTAAGGTCGTAGATATACTATTGTATGCAACGCGTGCTAAAAGTCGTTTATGCGCGAGACATGTTATGAAACTCAGCCTTCGGCTTCGTTTCATAATTTTCATATCTCGCGCATAAATTGTCGACTTTTAGCACTTGTTGCATAAATAGCTATTAATAGACGGTTCCAAATCGTAAAAGTATAAGTGATACAAAATTAGGTATTGTATGTATTTAGATTTCTTGAATATTTTGACCGATAAAGGGCCTATAGAGGCACCAACATTCGATTTTAACACCCCCATAGAGAGCGCCAGAGTGAAATTCTGGCGCTTAGCAATAAAATAAAATATAGCTAAAACCCAAATGCATAATAAAATTTATACAAAAACGTGTGGCCATTTTTTTGCAATATTTTTTTGAAAATTTCCAAATTTTTGATGAAGTGCCTTTACGAACTTTTAGATTTTCTTCATTCGTTTCATTTTATGGTATACTATTCCTAAACAGTGGCGGCTCGTGAACTTTTGCAGTGCCGGTTCTGCCAATTTAATAATACAATGTCAGGGCTCGTGGGGCACTATCTTATATTTTTGTAAAAAAAAAGATAGCTCTGCAATACGTGCAAGATTTTTTTAATGTAAGACATCACACCGCAACTGCTAATATTTATGTTGACGTCTGGTGCTTTAATTAAAATATCATATCAAGTTCTACAAAATTTTATGTAAGAGGAAGATAGAAAGTGCATTTACCGAAAGTTCCTAGGATAAATAATAGAGGGAATTTCGTTCGATTTGAGATTTATGGAGCATACAAAAAGTCACTATCTCTTACATATTTTGTAAATTTAAGTAATAACTCTTTTGGAAAATTTAGTATTTTATCGAAAACACAATATAGCTTTAGAGATAATATGAGTAGTAATGATGCTATTTTTGATTTAACCAGAACTATTTATGAAAATTTAGATAATAATAAAAAGATCTTGGCTGTCTTTCTTGATCTTGCTAAAATTATTTAATTTGCTGATGATATTGTGATTGTTTTTACATCGGAGAACTGCGATGAGCTACTGCAGAAGGTTGAATACGGCATGGCTTTAATAAAAAGTCAACTGGATTGCGATTTACTATCATTAAATTTATCAAACACTCATTTTATTAAATTTTCCTTAACAAACTCGCAAACACAGCCAATTAGAGAAATCGTTCTTCATCAATAAAACTGTTTAAAGCAAAACAAACTCAATTGAAAATGTACACAAACTATAAAAGCAGTTCTTCAGGTGAAATATTTAGGTATAATTATTGATTCGATACTTAAATGGAAAGCGCATGTAGAAGAATTAGCCAAAAGAATCTGAAAGATAACATACAAATTTAAATTGCTCAAAAATATTTTGCAACTTAACACTATTAAAAGCGTTATTTCGCTCTAGTTCAGTCTGTAATTCAATATGGAGTTATTGCTCGAAAACGAATTGCTCGAAATCAGTTGCTCGAAAGTCAATTGCTCGAATGTGACTTTGTTCGAATTGCAAGTTTCTCGAACAGCAATATCTCGATTATCTGTTGCTCGAAAAAAATAAAATTGTGAAATAGCCTTCACTCGAATCAGTTGATATCACATAAAAAACACAAATTACAAATTATAATATTTACTAATAAAAAATAGGTATAGGTATGTGATTAAGTTAAAAATTATAAAAACCAATTATTATATGTTTTTAATATGATATGTTATGTGCTAGTCCACGGACATAATCATATATATTTCTGTCATGTTCATAATTATTCACTAATCTCAAAAGTCTTTGTACACTATCACGATATATTCTTCGATTTATGGGGTGTTGTTGACCGCTGACATATTGTTCTACCCATAATTCGTTCAAACTCTGCTCCCTCTTTAACGCCGAAATAAATGTCCAGATGTTAAGACCACATAAATTCGAGCAAAACATTTTCGAGAAATTGCGAATCGAGGAACTTGTATTTCGAGAAAAGTTACATTCGAGAAATTTGATTTTCGAGCAATTGATTTCGAGCAATTGATTTCGAGCAATTGATTTCGAGCAATTGCATTCGAGGAATTTTCCGGAGACGGTTATTTATACACACTAGAAATTGTACAAAAGCGTATTATAAATGTCATATTTAATAGACTTTAGTTATCCAACTGATATTATTCTGTATTCCGAAGCTAACATTTTTTCTGTTCGTCAATTGTTTTTACAGTCAACTGCTATATTTGTCTATATAAATAAACAGCACTTTAGCGCCTTGTCTTATGAGCACGATACAAGAGGCAAGAAAAAATGTAATCTTTTAATTCCTAAAACAAGTACAGCATATTACCAAAAGCATGCATATTACCTTTGTGTTAAATTGTTTAACCTTGTTCCGGTTGAGATTAAGTCTTCTTACTCATTAAATTCTTTTAAAATAAAATTAAAAAATTAAAGAAGTGGGATTGAATTATTACTCCTATTTGATAAATTTGGTAAATTGATTTGACAATTTGAGGTATGAACATATATATTTTGTTTAATTTGTTGACATTTTTGGTTGCTATCATTACAGTAATATAGTTAGCTTTTTTTTAATTAACGGCTACGCGCAAGCTTTGCTTCTGTGGTCATAATGTTTATGTATAATTTTTTTATGTGTAATAATACTAATCATGCTAATACTATTTACATATTTTTTACCCAATTTATATTACGAGCTCTGGAATTTTAAGATAATCTTACACCTGTAAATTCCCCTGCTTTTAAGGTAAACAATATGTTAAAATTCTCTGACTATACAATTTTTCATTTTGGAATAAACGAACTGTAGTTTTTTTCATGTATTTATTTATATTTGTTTATTGTAAATGAAACAAAATGTGCATTCATACAATGTGCTGCGGCGGTCTCGCTTGGGTGTCGCAAAACGTCAGGCAAGTCGCGTGCCTGCGGTGGTACTGCCGCTACTCGGGATCCAGGCAACCTTGTAGGTTGTAGGGAAAAAACCCAAGAAAACAAAATCCACGAAAAAAAATCCAGGAAAAAATCCATAAAATAAAAATCCACAGGAAAAGAATCCATGGAAATAAAATTTAACTTTAAAAATTATTGTTGTTCAAAGCACTTTATTTATTTTTGCTGTTACTGCATCTTCTGCTATACTAAAAGACTTGTGAACATTATAATCAATTATTTTTGTTGTTCGTGCCACTTTGTTTAAAAGTGTTTCAAAAATTGGAGAAAAAGTCACGGTAACAAGTTATTTAATGATGTCAATAAAGTGTAATCCTTTTCTTTTCTTCATGGTTTAAAAATAATTTTGAAATATTTTAAGTGATCTTAAGCTTAATTACTTTTTCATTTGTCTTGTTTAGCTCTTAAACCAAATTTATTGCACGAGCTACTGTTTATAAACTTACAATGAAAAGCTAAAGTGTAAACTATATTGATTCCGTGACTGTACATTAAAAAATTATACTAACTGCCCGATAGCTACTAATTTTAAAGAGAATGATTTCTTTCAGGCGGGTCACTTTGTATGCAATTAAGTCTAATCGAATTACTCTTACGGTACTCTGGTTAACCAAAACAATAAAAATAATTTATTACGTCAAAAAGTCCATTTATAATAGAAGAAGCAATCTGATTTACAAAGTGATTTACAGAGTAAAGCGAATAAAAATGAAGTGGTTTGCCTAGCAATAAATTTTAAACTTTTTGACGTTTCAAGGAATTATTTTTGTTGTTTTGGTTAACTAGAGTACGGTAAGAGTCCCCTAATCCCAAAAAAATTTTTTTTCATTGGTCTGTCTGTCTGTGTGTGTGGCTGTGTGTGTGTCTGTCTGTGTGTCTGTCTGTGAACAGAATATCTAAAAAACGAAAAGAGGCATGGCGTTAAAAGTTCATATATACGTTTTGTGTAGTATGTAGATGCAACAGCAAGCTTTTGAAAAAAATCGCATAACGTGAAATAGGTGTTTACTCTTGTGATTTTTCAGTTTTTTTCGATTTTTTCAAAAACGGCTCTAACGATTTTTTCAAACTTTACATTTTTATTACATTTTGAATGTGTATTGATGTGAGATAGCTGATTTTTCAGTTAAATACTTCTAAAATGGGTGTCTTTTGTTTTTTTCTATTTTTTTTATTAACTCCTATTTTAAATAGAACACCTGGTATATTATTACATTTTTGCATTGAGCTTAAAATTTTAGAGAAAATTTGTCTCTTTAACTAACGCTCTATTTTGTACCGTTTTTGCAGAATTTGTAATTTTTGAAAATGTTTGACAAACGCTTAAAAATTAAAAATCAAATTTTTGGATAATTATAAGATCACTGTAAAAGGAAGTTGTGTGCGTGTACCACACCAGATTTTTTTTAAGTATTTAAATTTAGTACTTTACGCAGGTGTAAGGTTATTTCAAAATTGCAGGACTCGTAATATAAATTGGGTAAAAAAATATGTAAATAGTATAAGTATTATTAGTAGTCTTACACATAAAAAAATTATACATAAACATTATGGCCATAGAAGAAAAGCTTGCGCGTGGCCGTTAATTTAAAAAAAACATAACTATATTACTGTAATGATAGCAACCAAAAACATTAACAAATTAAACGAAATGTATATGTTCATACCTCAAATTGTCAAATCAATTTACCAAGTTTATCAAATAGGAGTAATAATCCAATCCCACTTCTTTAATCCATTTTTTAGTTTTATTTTTAAAAGAATTTAATGAGTAAGAAGACTTAATCTCAACCGGAACAAGGTTAAACAATTTAACACAAAGGTAATATGCATGTTTTTGGGAATATTCTGACCTTGTTTTAGGAATTAAAAGATTACATTTCTTCTTACGTCTTTTATCGTGCTCATGAGACAAGAAGCTAAAGTGCTGTTTATTTATATAGACAAATATAGCAATTGATTGTAAAAACAAATGACGAACAGAAAAAATGCTAGCTTCGGAATACAGAATAATATCAGTTGGATAACTAAAGTCTATTAAATATGACTTTTATAATACGCTTTTGTAAAATTTCTAGTGGGTATAAATAACAGTTTGCAATAGTGTTAAGTTGTAAAATATTTTTGAGCAATTTAAATTTGTATGTTATCTTTCTAATTTTTTTGACTAATTCTTCTACATGCGCTTTGAATTTAAGTATCGAATCAATAATTATACCTAAATATTTCACCTGAAGAACTGATTTTATAGTTTGTGTACATTTGCAATTGAGATTGTTGTGCTTTAAACAGTTTTATTGATGAATAACGATTTCTCTATTTGGCTGTGTTTGCGAGTTTGTTAAGGAAAAGTTAATAAATTGATAAATTTAATGATAGTAAATCGCAATCCAGTTGACTTTTTATTAAAGCCATGCCGTATTCAACCTTATGCAGTAGCTCATCGCAGTTCTCCGATGGAAAAACAATCACAATATTATCAGCAAATTAAATAATTTTAGCATTTACATCAAGTTTAGTTAGATCATTGATATATATATATATATATATATATATAAGAAAAAGAATGGGCCCTAATACAGTTCCCTGCGGTACACCCATCTCAACTTGTAATGCATTGCTGATGACACCATTGGCTTCAACAATCTGCTTCTTGTTTGCCAAATATGACTTTATAAAATCATTAGCGGGACCTCTAATTCCGATATTTTCTAATTTGCACAACAGAACCCGATGAGACACAGCATCAAATGCCTTCTCAAAATCAAGAAAGACAGCCAAAGTCTTTTTATTATTATCTAAATTTTTATAAATAGTTCTGGTTAAATCAAAAATAGCATCATTACTACTCATATTATCTCTAAAGCGATATTGTGTTTTCCATAATATACTAAATTTCTCCAAAAGGGTTACTAAAATTTACGAAATATGTACGAATTAGTGACTTTTTGTATGCTCCATAAGTCTCAAATCGAACGAAATTCCCTCTATTATTTGTCCTAGGAACTTTCGGTAAATGCACTTTCTAACTTCCTCTTACTTAAAATTTTGTATAACTTGATATGATATTTTAATTAAACCACCAGACGTCAACATAAATATCACCAGTTGCGGTGTGATGTTTTACATTAAAAAAATCTTGCACGTATTGCAGAGGTATATATTTTTTTAAATGAAACGAATGAAGAAAATCTAAAAGTTCGTAAAGGCACTTCTTCAAAAATTCATGAGTTGGAAAAGGTTCAAATACTATTTGCCATAAGAGTAACCGAAATAAAAAATGCAATAATTACTTTGGCAACAAGAGCTATTGCACCTCCTTGTTGCCTAGCAACCAAAGTACTTATTGCATTTTCTATTTCGGTTACTCTTATGGCAAATAGTAACGGGTGTTCATAAACAGTCGTCATCCCAGTTGCTTTGAAAAACAAAATGTTATGTCTTTGATTAATTCGTGCAACACAATGAAACGTCATTGAGTACTGTCATAGCGCATTTTTTCTCAATTTTAATAGACATACGTTTCTGAAGTCAAAACCTACTGGGATGACGACTGTTTATGAACACCCGTTATTTGAACCTCTTCCAACTCATGGAATTGCCATGTTTCGTACAATTTTAGGCAACCTATATATAAATGATTTTTTCGATTTAGCGATAATTTCATTAGGATTCCGATCGCTAAATTATGATGTTCTAATCTTATATATATTTCTAAAAGTCCTGACTGACTCACTGACTCACTCACTCATCAACGCCCAGCCCAAACCCTTGGACCTAGAAAGCTGAAATTTTGCACAGAGGTTTCCTTTATGATGTATACAAGGAATAAGGAAGGATATTTCGAAATTCAACCCCTAAAGGGGTAAAATGGGGGTTCCAATTTTGTATGGAGAAATAATATTAAATAGACATTTCGACTTGAAACTTCGTAGGAGTACTCCTAAAAACAAATAATCAAACACGTATTTCGTGATTTTCCGAAAATCAACCCCTTAGGGGGTGAAATGGGGTAAGTAAGCCTAAAAATTGATATGGGTGTCGTTATTGAGGTTTTTTGGGACGTTGATTGCGAAAATTACATTTATTTTTAAGTCCAAGACGATGAACATGACATAAGGGAAGAAACGGGACGGGACGGGACTAGACTGGACGGAACGGGACGGACTGGACGGGACGGGACTGAGCGGGACGGGACTGGATGGGAAGGGAAGGGACGGAACGGGACGGGACGGGACGGGGGAAAGCGGGACGGGGCGGGGCGGGACGGGTCGGGGCGGGGCGGGACGGACGGGACGGAAAGGGAAGGAAAAGGATGGGATGGAAGGGGAGGGGATGGGATGGAAGGGAAGGGGCGGGACGGGACGGGAAGGGACGGGACTGGACGGGAGGGAAAGGGGCGGGACGGGACGGGACGGGATGATACGGAAAGGAAAGGGAAGGAATGGGATGGAAGGGGAAGGGACGGGACGGGACGGGAAGGTACGGGACTGGACGGAAAAGGAAGGGACGGGACGAAAAGGAACGAGACGGGACGGGACGGAAAGGGAAGGGGAGGAAGGAATGGGATGGAAGGGGAGAGGCGGGACGGGACGAGACGGGACGGAACGAGACGGGACGGGACGGGACGGGACGGAATGGGACGGTACGGAGACGGGGACGGAGAAAGGGACGGGGACGGGGATAGGATGGGATGGGATGGGATGGGATGACAGAAAATAATTAGTCATTATTTAATACACAAATAACGAACCTCGCGCGAACGAAGTCGCGGGTAAAAGCTAGTTCTATATAATGATGTTTTTCTAACAAAATTTTACCCAAGTACTTAGGAATGCAGAGAAGGTTTTGAGAAGATTTTCTTCGAATTATTTACCCGTCTACGGTTTTGACACAAACTGACACAAAACCTAACCTGCTAACCTCTGATTTGACATAGATTTACAGTGCCACCGATGACATGTTACCAGAAAGTTGGGGTGATACACCTGCCAGAAACATAAAAGCAAAAAATTACTAGGATTTAATTCAAAATTTCACCTTTTAGAACTTACGCTGTGCGTAGTTTGTTTATTAAGATAACATTATTATGTGAGTAAAAGTTAGCTTAGCTTTCTAAATATTACTAATTTGATAAATACCCAGTTTTAAGTTATTTACCCGAGGCAGGGGTAAATATCCAGGTAAATACCCATTTACAAATACCCTACCCACTAGGTATTTACCCGACCCACATCACTACTCCCACCCGTTTTCCGTTTTTATAGATTTTCTAAAGTACAGGAAAGTCCAGGCGGGTGGACCAACGGCTTTGCTCATTTTGTATAGCTATATCAGCGGGTAAACCTTGCATTTATCCGCCTCTGATATGTGGCCGATGTGTCCACGTCCGCTATGTGGGCGACGCGACGCGTCCACTGTGGCTGATATGGGCATACAAAAATTCTGTGTGGCCGTTGTGTCCAGTGGCCGTTGTGTCCAGTGTGGCCGTTGTGTCCACGTCTGAAATGTGGCCGTAGTGTCCAGAGTGGCCGTTGTGTCCAGCTAACCCTGTGGCCGATACGTACAAAGTGGCCGTTGAGTCCACACACCGTTTTTGGCCGTTGTGTCCATTGTGGCCGATATGGCCATGCAAAATTAAGTGTGGCCGTTGTATCCAGTGGCCGTTGTGGTCTAGACCCCCAGCGACGGGCGTTTTATTGGAGCCTCTTGTAAAGCCTAAGCCTGGTCAACGCGACTTTTTACTAGCATCTGCAATTTCTTTCTGAGAACTCGAAGTATGGACATTGCGCCGCGTATAATTTTAATAATCGCTGGCTAGGTTCATATCATAGTTTCATTACTAATTCCTTTCGTACGGCATCTAATCTGTTTAATAGATTCTGTAAATCTTCTGCACTCTCCGCTACAATTGTGGTGTCGCCAGCATATCTCATTATTAATAATAATTAGTCCATTTATTCTTATTTCTTATGCTCTCGATAGCTCCTTCCAAGACGTTCTGAAAGATAGTCTCTGAGTAGAGATTAAATAATAGTGCCGATAGTACGCAACCCTGTCTTACTCCTCTTTCTATTTCTACGCTATTAGTAATTCCGTTCTCGATTCTGACAGGGGCTTTTTGGTTTCAGTGAAGTTGTTTGGTGATCATTATTTCATTTTTATCTAGTCCTCTTTTTTGTAGCTGTTCTATTAGTTCGCAGTGTATTACTCGGTCAAACGTCTTTTCATAGGAGGAGATTTATTATCCTCTTCATTTAATTTTACCATTTCCATGTAATCTTCGTCTGGGCCGACTACTTTCTCTAATTTAGCTGCCTTTATTGCGTGCAACACTTCTGACTTTATAATTGTTGGGCTGCTCTCATTTAAGTGCGCGCCTTCATTTGGCTCTGCCTTATTGTCCGAAAAGAGCTCTCTCACATATCTTTCCCATTACTTAGATATATTGTTTTCATTTGATATTAATGTAAGTGTTGCATTTTAAATGATACAAAGATATAAGTAATCGAAAACGACATATGGTTACAATATTATAAAAATCTTTGGTATATGGAGGAAGACGAAGTAGAAAGTAAACATAGGCTAAAAATAAAAAGAAGTACTGTTGATTTGCTGAAAATGACTGAATTGCAGAATGCACTACAAAGCTCTAAAAATAGGAAAGCGACATGTTGTAACATGTTCCGACTTGCAATTAGTAACAATCAAATTCTTCTCCGTTACACCTGCCAGTACAATTAGTATGTCAGAGAAAGAAGTACGGTGTTTTGTTGCACAACTCATAATCGTTAAGTTTCTGACGAAAGAAATGTTTTACCGTTCGAAATGTTTACAAGACTTCAAACACAGTTTGAGGATAAATATATATCCAAGGCAAGGCTGTTTGGTTGGGCGAAAAAGTTTCGAGAAGGTCGGGATCGCATAGAAAACATACCCCATCTGAGACGACCGAAAACATCCGTGACTCCTGACAATGTTGGGTCGATTGATCAGCTTATTCGGGGTGACCGTGAAATAACTGTGAGAAAATTGTCAGAAGAAGTTGGTATAAGTATGGGTAGTGTTGAAGCAATTGTTGACAACGAGCTTAAGTTCAAAATAGTTAATGCAAGGTGGGTGCCACGCCTCTTAACTTCAGAGCAAAAAGAAGATCGTTTGTTGATGGCTACGCAACTTTTGCAAAGATACGAAAGTAAAGAAGATGCATTTTTAGTCTCTATTCTAACCACAGATGAGACGTGGTTCCATCATTGCACCCCTCAGTCAAAAGGAGCTTCCATGTAGTGGAGGCACACCACTCCCCCAACTCCGAAAAAATAAAAAATGGTGTCATCAGCAGGAAAGATTATGGGTAGTTTTTTTTGGATTAACAGAGCACAGAACCATCAATGCCCAGTATTATTCAACACATCTCATTGAAAACGTAAAACCAACAATCCGTTTCAAACGACGAAAACGACAAGGCTTCGTTTGTTTTCTTCAGGACAACGCGCGCCCCAATACAACCGTTTTAACTATGAAAGCACTGATAAAATTAAAGTGGAAAGTTCGGGCTTCGTCCTATATACATTTACAATTTATCTCCATCAGATTTTCATTTGTTTGTACCAATGAAGGAATTTTTAAGTGGACATAAATTAAGGGATAATGGTAAACTCATTACAACTGTGCACAACTGGATACGCACGCAATCACACAGCTTCTTCAAAAATGGTATACGTAAGCTTCTAGAAAGTTGGAGCAAGTGTATTGCAGTCGAGGGTCCACTGTGAAAAATAGAATATACCATGTATTTGTCAATTGATAATAAAGGTATTCTGAACTCATTCTCACTCATATTTGAACGCTTCCCGTACATTGGCATACGAAATGAGATAATATTGAGATAAATTGTATAAGTTAATAAAACTGTAGTTAAGACGGGAACCTTTGAATCGTAGCGAAGTTGAGATTCAAATTTCAACGAGGGCGCAAAACACGTTTCTGACGTGTTGAACATGCAATTTTTCACGTACTGCAAGGAAATACTTAAAAATATTAATTTAAACATATTAAAAATTGTGCATGAGTGTGAGTGTTGTAATGCAGAAAAGTACTACTTTTCTGAACGATTTTTTGTTTACAAATACAGAACATTTCTCTGCAGTACGAGAAAAATGTTACGCTTAAGCAGGTAGTACTGTTCTCATCTGTTTTTCCATAACCTGCAATTAAATTAAATTAAATTTGGAACCGGTTGAAGAAGGTTTTTTATGAATTATTTATATGAATTACTATGATATGCAAATCCATATTGTATGTAGTGCTACAAAGCATGCATAAATGTATAACATAATGCAAGTGGGCCCAAAAAAACCATTAGACTGACGTTCATAACTTTTATTTACTTCAAAGAATTTTAAATAAAAGTAATAAAAACTGGGTCCCAACAATAATAGCTACATATTTTGTGTCCTCTTGTGTGGCTGAATGTACATGGAAATTTATTATTTTAGAACCACACGTATCGTTTCTGTAATTGGTTGCTGGATTCTACTAAGTTCCCACCACATATCCCGTTTGGACACTACAAGCTAAGCGTAATGCTCAAACGTGAAGCCGTCGCTATTGGCAATTATTCTTGGTATGGTGCAGCCCAAGAAATTTACAAATGGAATTGAATAAATTGTGTGAAAAGGTTTAATGGGTAGTACATGTACTGCCCGTTTTAAGCATTTTTGTTGTGCAAGTTCCTGGCTTTATAATCTTTAATATATCTATCCAGGGTGTTATTTCAAACATCCCAACAAGCTCTACCTGTGTGCGTGTGAGTTTAAGCGTTCATTCTAGAACTGTACACAGCAATTAGCGTCTATAAAAATGAGTTAGCACATATTCTCTATACAAAGAGATCGTGGCGAATTTATTGGTATCTTTGTCTAGCTGTCTAGTTTTTGCAACAGAATAAATAAAGGTTTGTGTTCGCGTGTGTTTTAAATTTAATTCTGTAATGTAAACTTAAGAAGTCGAGTTTGGCTAATTCAGTACTTTAATATTGTAATGTTACATGCAGTCTGCATGGCACATTTATTCATATAAAATATATCCAGATAGTTAATTTAAAAAGTTTATGTACAATCGATATGTTGTGAATAGTTACGGGTAACCAAAGAGAAGTAAATAAACAATATTATAAAAAAGTTCAATTTTGAAATTCGACTCGAGACGGTCATATTAAAACCGATGGTGGTTCAATCCCAACCAATTGATATTTTTAATTGAATTTAAGTAAAAGATCATTACACAGAAAGTATCTGGTAATGATACAAAGTAAATTCAACAAATCAAACCGTCTATCAAGTCGACATAATTGAAGTGTTTTCAATTTCATATTGAAGTTATATTACCAAGTAAATAACTTACAATATACTTAACGTAGAGTCAGTGTTTACGTGAGTGTTGTGCATTCAATTGAGAAGTGCTATCTGGGAGATAGCAACATATCCAAAGAGCTTTTTGGAAGGGGATTGGAGATTTCAACCAGCCAGTTACTGTTAGCTGTCTTGCTTCGTTTGCAGAGAAATTCTATAGGTTGCTGATCAGGTTACGCTAAAGCGACGCTAAGGTCAGTGTTTGTTTAATAACTTTTCGAACAACTTTTGGGAATACTTCAAGAATATTTAAATTGTGTGTTTAATATTAAGGAAATTGTATTTAGAACTAAGAATTATTATTAGTTATCTAAATTCTTTTCGTGTTCTGAGTACTCGGCGAGTTTAGGCCATTATATTTTGAAATTATAACTTTTTGATTTAATTTAAGATTGGGAATTGTAAATTAGGGATTTTGGGTTTTAAATATTTATTAAAAGTTATCTAAAACAAACTGACTATCCTTACGTCATTGATAAGTCAATAAACATATAGGAATGTCGTTAAGATATTTAAAATATTAGTAAAGACCTGGAAGTAACTATAAAATTACTTTATATATTAATCAGATAGTTGAACAAGCAGTAATACTTGTTATTAAGAAGCACCATTCAGCTGAGGGTAAGGAGTATTTCTTTAGCTTTACTGACTAGCCGGAGCAAATAATTAAATAATTAGAAAGATATAACTGAACAATATTTGTATGTCAAATATTGACGTTTGTGAGGTAAGTTGGATATATTAATTTATCATATAAATAATTAATTTAACACCGCATAGAGGTGTGTCATTACAATTGACGCGTCAACGTGGAGCTCGATAGGGCTTATATAACAAGGAAACTTTTAGTTCATGAATTTAAGGTCAGGTTTTAAAAAACCAGCAAGAAACTTTAATAAAATGGAGGCAATTAGATTAGAACAAGGTGACAATGTAACAAATATGGAAGTCAATCCAATAGTAGAGGCTAGTACATCAGGGGTTAGTACAGGGAATAGCACCAGTGAAAATAACATGTTAAAATTAATGCAACAAATGATGACTCAAATGAGCGATATAAAAGGGGAAATGTCAACTAATAACCGGGAAATGTCAACTCAAATGAGCGATATAAAAGGTGAAATGGCAAACAATAATCAAGAAATGAGGAATCAAATGTCAATTAATAACCAGGGAATGATGACTAAAATGTCAACTAATAACCAGAAAAGTTTAAATAAAGTCAGTCAGAAAATTTTAAACAGATTGGATGTCTGTATTTCTAAAATGTCAACGAAGGTGGACACAGTTGATATCAGTTTGGGTGTGTTTAGGTGTGAGAAGGAGAGTATTGTAGCTGAAGTACAGGAACATTTGGAGGTACAATTGAGTGAGGTAGTGGAGCCTGTTGAGAATGAAATGCAAGTGAATGGTTTCAAAGTAGGAAAAAATAAAGGGGAATTAGATTTTGAAGGTAAAATTGACAACTGTCAAAGCGACGTCAGTATTCAAACGCGATGCCGGAAAAAGGTCCGCAGGAAAAAGTTCCGCGGAAAATGTTCCGCCGGAAAAAGTGCCGTGGGGAAATAAATCCGCAGGAAAAAGTTCCGCAAGAAAAAGTTCCGCAAGAAAGCGATGCTTTGGTGTTTTGTCCATGTTACATGATTAATAAGTACCATACCATAGGGTACAAATGCATATGATAAAAATGGAAAAATTTGCTGGGCTCTTATGTATATTATAATTACATTTATAGTATTTTAAATTACTACAGTGACTATATAATCACAGTGTAGCCATACAATTTTTGACTGGTACTTTTTTATCCAATATCAAAATACGATTTTGCGGAAAACCATGATGATGTAATAAAAAAATATAATTTTTTAACGGTGTAAGCGACATTTGATAACAAAAAATTACTAAAGTCAAAATAAAATTTTACAATTCATTTGCTGAAGTGAAAGAAAGTTATTCAAAATGACTAATCTCTCAAATACAATAAAATACCACAAAGAGGTTTAAATGTTGAAGAAATATGAGTCATAAGGTGTTTTCATCAATTTATTACAATTAATGGAAATTGGAAAGTTCAAATCCAAAACGCAAATGATATAACATCATTTGTATAGAAATCTTCTGGGTAATTTAATGTGCTTTATTAACATCTAAATTATATTAAATAGATACATGGACTAAACTCCAATCTAGCCAACTGGTGCTTAGGCGCATGCGCTTGATAATGTGATTCTCAGTTTGTCGGAGGTTCTACAACTGTTCAGACAATGGAGGCAAAACACGAGAGTTTCATGCCAGACCCAATTTTGGCTGCCGTCAAGGTGCTAATTTAGGTTAGCTGCAGTTTAAGATTTGTGTATACTTAGTACAAAAATGCCTGTGTATCACGTTTTATGGCAGTTAGTCCAATCGTCGACAATAATATTGAATTTGAATTTCCCAATGAGTATTTCTTATATTTATAGCTTAAAATCCAGTTTCGCCACTGGCATAACAGTTCCTCTAATTTCATATTCCGGAAATGTCAAAATGTACCAGTGGGCTATACTGGAGTTTTCCCGACATTAACTACCTGCCATACATGTTCAACCTGGAATTGCAAATGTACACCGCAATAATCTATTGAACAGTTACTTACGAATATTTAAGCAATATAAAACTTACAAGAAAATATTTATTTCTCTGTTAAATGTTCTGGATTGTTTGTTGTTATTACTGTTCTGATTATCGTAAATAACTAATTTGTGAAAAACGTCAAAATATGGTTCTTTTCCGTATAAACAAACTATAATTTGGAAAACTCATGGCCGCGGGAATACTAATGGCGGATTTCATCACGTGATACGTCCACTCAAACTTTTGACAAGTTATAAAATGCCAATGTCTTATTTTGACATTAGTAACCTTTTGGGGTGAAATTCGGTGCACGGTCCGGTCTATTTCGCATCCGCTGCGAGCGAAGTAAGTTTATAGTTCGATCAGCGTGTATGTCAAAATGTTGTGGGTGCCGCTTGCCGCTATCAATGTTTAAAGCAATGCGTTGCGCTCTCGGCGGTGGTCCAGGTTAATGGTTTATGTTAGTTGTTAGGTCTTGATAATTTTTTTTTAGAGAAAAAATACGAGAGAGATTTTGTTCAACGCAATGAGTTGCGCTCTCGGCGGTGGTCCAGGTTAATGGTTTATGTTAGTTGTTAGGTCTTGATAATTTTTTTTTAGAGAAAAAACACGAGAGAGATTTTGTTCAACGCAATGAGTTGCGCTCTCGGCGGTGGTCCAGGTTAATGGTTTATGTTAGTTGTTAGGTCTTGATAATTTTTTTTTAGAGAAAAAATACGAGAGAGAGTTTGTTCAACGCAATGCGTTGCGCTCTCGGCGGTGGTCCAGGTTAATGGTTTATGTTAGTTGTTAGGTCTTGATAATTTTTTTTTAGAGAAAAAACACGAGAGAGATTTTGTTCAACGCAATGAGTTGCGCTCTCGGCGGTGGTCCAGGTTAATGGTTTATGTTAGTTGTTAGGTCTTGATAATTTTTTTTTAGAGAAAAAATACGAGAGAGAGTTTGTTCAACGCAATGCGTTGCGCTCTCGGCGGTGGTCCAGGTTAATTGTTTATGTTAGTTGTTAGGTCTTGATAATTTTTTTTTAGAGAAAAAATACGAGAGAGATTTTGTTCAACGCAATGAGTTGCGCTCTCGGCGGTGGTCCAGGTTAATGGTTTATGTTAGTTGTTAGGTCTTGATAATTTTTTTTAGAGAAAAAATACGAGAGAGAGTTTGTTCAACGCAATGCGTTGCGCTCTCGGCGGTGGTCCAGGTTAATGGTTTATGTTAGTTGTTAGGTCTTGATAATTTTTTTTAGAGAAAAAATACGAGAGAGAGTTTGTTCAACGCAATGCGTTGCGCTCTCGGCGGTGGTCCAGGTTAATGGTTTATGTTAGTTGTTAGGTCTTGATAATTTTTTTTAGAGAAAAAATACGAGAGAGAGTTTGTTCAACGCAATGCGTTGCGCTCTCGGCGGTGGTCCAGGTTAATGGTTTATGTTAGTTGTTAGGTCTTGATAATTTTTTTTAGAGAAAAAATACGAGAGAAGTTTGTTCAACGCAATGCGTTGCGCTCTCGGCGGTGGTCCAGGTTAATGGTTTATGTAGTTGTTAGGTCTTAATAATTTTTTTAGAGAAAAAATACGAGAGAGAGTTTGTTCAACGCAATGCGTTGCGCTCTCGGCGGTGGTCCAGGTTAATGGTTTATGTTAGTTGTTAGGTTTTGATAATTTTTTTTAGAGAAAAAATACGAGAGAGAGTTTGTTCAACCCAATGCGTTGCGCTCTCGGCGGTGGTCCAGGTTAATGGTTTATGTTAGTTGTTAAGTCTTGATAATTTTTTTTAGAGAAAAAATACGAGAGAGATTTTGTTCAACGTTACATTTTTATGTTCACTGTTATTTTTGCGCATGCGCACTAGACCGAACCGTGCACCGAATCTTTACCACTTTTTGTAACTGTGATTATATTGCAGGTTAAGTTTTACGTCAGTCTGTGTCAAACAACAAACAAACCCTAACCTTTTAATCTTGAATTTGACAGAGGCTGACAATACACTTCAATACTGCCAAACGTATAACACATATCAAGGCCTGCTCAGAATAATTTTTTTTATCTCATGGTATAATCTGTAGTGTAAGTTGCCTTTTTTATGAATAAAACATTATGTATGAAATCGACATTATGTTATTATTTCTTATTTAACTTTTCCACGGCCATGGGTGTTCACGCGTAACTTTTTCCTGCGGAACTTTTTCCTGCGGATTTATTTCCCGACGGCACTTTTTCCGGCGGAACATTTTCCGGGATTCATATGACACATACTAAGGAAGACAACTCTGGCTTTGCACGCTATCATTTATCTATGAGCACGCTTGTAAAATATAACTGGCTAGCCAGTAAAAAATTTACTGGCTAGCCAGTTAAGAAACATTTTCAAGGTGAATACAGTGACTTGATAAATTGATGTTTACAAGTGAGGAACAAATAAATATTTTATATTAGGTACAGCTGCGGAAATAAAAAGCGGGACAAGTTCAGTAGGATCATTTTTTACTATTTGAACGTTGTAATGTTGCCTTCCTGATTTTTTATGAAAAGCTTTCTATCATGTGTCAATGAACAAAGACGAACAGGTTAATGCAGTACAAGAAGCTTGGGATAGCATCGAAAATGAATGTATTCAGACAATTTAAATTCGGCAAAAATTTTGTGTCCCGCTTTTTGTTTCCGCAGCTGTACATATTGCTATGATATCATACCTCAAGATTAAAAATATTATATTTTATTAAGAGCGAATTTTAAGGTCAATATGACATAATATCTAATTAAAGATTATTTAATAAAATACATTTTTGATTTGACTCCAGTTAAGCAATTGATATTCTTGTAAAGGGGGGTTCTAAATATGGTTGGATATTTGAAATATGAGTTAATAAAAGTGTTGTTTGGTGTTGATAAGATTACATTTTATAAATAATATTTAATAATAAATAAAGCAAACTACAAGATAGTTTGTGTAAAACTGAAAGATCTAAGCTAATACAATATTTAAAAAGTCAATAAATATGAAGTGTCAAATAATATATAAGAATGTAATTAGTATTAAAATATTTACAATCTAGAAGTGTTAGATATAAAGTTTCTGAATAGCAAGTTACTATGGAGATAGGGATTATGAAGAATAACAACGAATTTAATTTGAAATAAAATGGATATAAAATTATCTAATAGTGCAAAAAACTAAATAAAAACCCATTAGAATACTAAAGAATTTTAATAAAATGAGAAAGGATATGTCGATTGTTGTTCTTAGGTATCTAGAAAATTAGGTGTCCTTTTTCAGGACAGTAGGCAAATACCCATAAGGGGTTGGAAACAGTATAAAAGTAAATTTATGCTACAAAATGCAATCTATTTATTAAAAAACGTACAAACAATATACATAAACATAAAACATTTTATTTGTGATAACTTACGAAGCAATCAATATGCAAAGCGACATCACATTTCGCACATTTTTTCATAACTTTTTTATGGCAAAGTACACCGCGTTTGCTTTTCTTGCACAACTAGGTAATGATCTTTATTATCCAAACGGGATTCTGCATTTTGTAAAGAAGGTGGCCTTCCTCTTTTTCTGGAGCATTTGTTACGTTCCAGTAGCGTTAAAGCAATTCGTCTGCGAAACGTAAGATGATCTAACTTGCCTTTTTGTAATCTATGCAATTGCCAGGCATATTGTTCAGCCAAATCTAATCCGTACGAAATTAGACATGAATACCATTTTTTGCCTCTAATTGCCACCTTATATAAACTCAAATTTTCGTCACACCGGACTACGCCGCCCATACCACGATTATAAACAAAAATATTGTGTGGGTGGTTAACTGCAATCTTCTTTTTGTCTTTTCGTGACAATCTTGAAACAGTATGCAATGGATGCACTGGCAAATAATTCGAATTGTCATTCCATTTCACAATAACAATATTATTTTCTGTTGATTTGAAATCATATGTGCCTCGAGGCTGTTTTTTTATAAGAGCTTTAGTCAGGACTGTGCATTTTGACATGCGGTTCTCTCGAATTGTACCTGTTCCTCGGATTTTTCTTTTTTGTAATTCGTCTAGAAGGGGTATGGTGGTAAAAAAATTGTCAAAGAAAATTTGGAAAGAAAAATTTCCAAACGTTAGTAATACATCGGCATACTGTAATATTATTGATGGTCCCAAACCAAAGCTTTTATAATTTTCTTTTATTTTAGTACCTGCACCTTGGTAGGGTTCGAACCACACGGTATATCCGGTACCAGTAGTACCCATCCATACCTTGAATCCATATCGTATCGGCTTCCCCTTGATGAATTGCTTGCATCCACGTCTTCCGAAATACGGAACCATGGATTCATCAACGCTATGATTCTCTTGGAGTGGGGTGTATTCTCGAAAATTGTTGTTCAGTTTATCAAATAACAGTCTTACTTTGGTGAAACGGTCATTTTGGTCCAGATTATCATTATCGCAGCAGTGTAAATTTGATAAAATGAACTCAAATCTGTTCCTTGACAAGGCACTAGCTACAAGCTCATTTCTTGTATCGTGGCAGACATCCCAAAACATGCGCCTTCTAGGCAGTAGCACATAATCGCTCAATAACAAGATGCCAAAAAAACATTTCATTTCGTCTTTTGTAATATTTCCAACTGTATTCTTCTTTGCGGCATATTGGTTAGAGTAAAAAACGAACATTTCAAAGATACTGTCATCAAATAACTGAATGAACAACAAACTGTGTAGGTGACAAATTATTATCCACAGTACTCGTGCTAGGCCATTCATATTCTGGAACTTTTATATCACTGTCGAATCACGAACATTTGTTTTAGTAGCGGGCTGCAATAAACTAAGTGGGATGTCGTCTTCATCATCCCACTCTTCATTTTCATTTATAATTTCTGCATCGGCTCGTAATTGTGTACCGGGAAGATTATTTATTGACACAAACTCTTCGTCTGCAGAGTCTTCGTCAGTAATATCCTGACAAACGTCTAAGGGAGGCATCAAGGCAATATTGATATCAGAATTTTAGGTGAAAATATCATCATCGCCTTCTAAGCTTTCCAGTAATTTAGCGAGAGTTAGACCACTGCAAGAAAATAGTTACTTCAAAAAATATTCAGCTTTGTGCCTGCTGTCCTAATAAAAGGACAGTTATGTTTACATGATAAGTTCTTACATATATTGCAAACCAATCCGATTTGATTATTTTTAATCAAGTGAGTTAGTTTGACAAATCAGACCACACTTGAAGTGAAAACGACCCTAGGGTGATTTTCAGTAATAATGTATCAAGGGCAAATGCTTTTGCCGGAAAAAATGTTTTACGAAAGTATTTTGTTTTGGCAATGTCACAAGACAAACTAACTTGATCAAATTCCCGAGCCGAAGGCGAGGGAATTTGTCAAAGTTAGTTTGTCGAGGGGCATTGCCAAAAAAACAACAAATCTTAAGTAAAACATTTTCCGAGCAAAATCATGAGCCCGAAATACATTTTGTGGACTATTTCCCAAATATCGGTTCATTTTGACATTTATACTGATGCGCAATGACAGTTTAAATGACGTTTCTTAAATACCACCTTGATTAAAGCAACATATTTGGTGGTTGCCGTGGATGCAAGTGGCAAAAGAAACTGACAAAATCCCAAGGGAAAATTTTGATTTTTTGCCACTACAAAAACACACGATTGGTTGAATTTTGAAAAAGCATGGCTTTTCATTGGATAATAAGAGATGTGGGAAATAGTCAATAACTATGGAAACTACCTAATTAAATTTCAGTAGTATCCTATCACAAGTTGGTGGCACTGTAAATCTAAGTCAAATTCGACGTTAGCAGGTTAGGTTTTCCGTCAGTCTGTGTCAAAACTGACGCAAAAGCTAACCTGATAACCTCAAATTTGACATAGACTTACAGTGCCACCAATATAATATTAATATAATGAAGTGTCAAATTAATTTGTCAGAAAATGGCTAATTTATTTAAGAACTTATCTTTCCGAATTCACCGCGGCCAGTGATAAATCCTTATAATTTTGACAAATAATATCCCTCAAGTGCGTTGCCTTTAAGAAATAACCCTCGGCTTCGCCTCGGGTTATTTCTAGACAAGCACTTTCGGGTTGTTATTTGTCAAAAATATTGCGGGTGATTATCACTGCCCTTGGTAAATTATAGCTGATAATAGCATACCTGACAATAATTTTTGGTTATGTTTATTAATTAGATACAAAAATATGCAGTATTGTGCCACTGATTCACAAAGATAAACTGAAAATCTTATGTTATAAGAGCTGATGTCGGTCGTCGGCCGACAGACCGAAAGCAAGTGGCGCGCAGCATGAACGCGCACAAGTGGCGACGCAGCAAGCATTTGTATTGTTAACCGTTTCTTTACGCTGGCAGGGCCAGACGTAGGCTGGCCAACGCGTTCTAGTATTTTACATATAACCGGATAAATACTTACCCTTTCAAATTGAGATCCACGGAATGCGACATTTTTTGTATCACCACTTTTGTAAACACTCAAAAACGCTTTAATAGCTATTTAAGTAAAAAGGAATGTAAGGCCCTATTAACATTTGAGGTAGGCAAGTACAAGCCAAGACGCGGCTTTTTGCCTGCCGAAAATGTTAATAGGCGATACATTCCGAGTTATCTTATTATATTTTTCCCGCTGCTTATCGAAATTTTCCTAGATTTTCGAAAAAATCGTTTGGTTTGTCACCTGTCACCAGGATTAGTTTTCGTGAGTCGTGTTACCTGTGAGTGTCACATGTCACATAAACACTTGCAATTTATAAACAAAACGTCTAAATCTGCATCTTGCTTTGCTAATTTTATTATTCTACGAACTTAATATAGTACTTTATGTAACTAGTCCTCAAAGCAAGGCTTTAGAGGACGAGTCGTAATGTTACCGGACGAGGCGGAGCGAAGCGCAGCCGAGTCCGTAATATGAAGATGAGTCCTCTAAAGCCATTTGAGGACGTGTTGCATACAACGTTTTTTTGTATTAGCTCTCCAAACATTATAATATGAAGTTTCAATTACCATTAACGCGGGCCGCGCGAAAATGTATTTTTCGCTCCCCAAACTGGTTACTTTGGAAACTGTCTAGGATCCTCAAAATGGCCATTTAGAGGCCTTGTACTTAAAGTCGTCATGGCAACTAATGTTTGAGTCTGCTAAAATGTTGCCATGATGACTTTAAGTACAAGGCCTCTAAATGGCCATTTTGAGGATCCTAGACAGTTTACAAAGTAACCAGTTTGGGGAGCGAATACAAAAAATAATATTAAGTTCCGTTGTCAAGAAAAAGCAGCAAACAAATATAATCACCGACTTACACGTTTTGTTACTAAGGCTGTATCACTGACTTACATGATCAGCAGCGGGAAAACGAGTATTATTAAAACACTAGCAACCAGTGAGACAAATGTCTCATTTAATAAAACAAAAAAGACCGTCCCGGACGGACCAGCGTCCCGGACGGACGGAAATCACGTGATTTCTAGAAAACCGTGTCACGTGACTGAAATTCGGTTCCTGACCTGACATGACCATTCCAAACATATAACTTTCATAACTTTTTTCTCTATCTCTTACGGTTTGGCTGCTGAAACAGCGTCCCGAACAGACAAAACAGCGTCCCGAACAGACAAAACAGCGTCCCGGACAGACAAGTCTATTAAAGGATTCAACAGTAAAACACTTCAACCACATATGTCAAGAGTTACTATACCTTACTACATCTACCGGCTATTCACTGAAATACAAATCATCTAGAAAACTGTTATATCATTGCAACTGTCCTTTTTTAAGGACAGTAGGCGTATCAGGTTCAAAATAAAAGTCCAAGGTAAAATTTTGGAACCTTTAACCCTAGTAACCCCAAAACCTGATCAAAAATTACCCCGGATTCGAGTTTTCTTGTGCCATTTTTTTTCAGATGCTATTACGTCGTTGTGCTTCTAGATATGCTATTCCTATGCTGTCTGTCGCCGTATGCCATGAATAGAAATTTAAAAATTGGTACCTGAATTTTTTTATTACTTTCTTTGCGTGAAGGGTCAATTTTGACCCATTTCGGTACTTCGCGTATTGTAGTCAATTAATGTTTTATGCCTGCCCGTACATGTCGCTGCATGCATGAATATCATTGCAAAGTGCCGTCTGGCGAATTTTGCCTGTTCTTGCATGTCGCTGCACGAATTTTATTGGTAAGAAATGTCTGGGAAATTTACAGGAATTATACATGTTTGTCGTATGTCTATATAAAAGCAGGATTCAAAATTTAGTTTCAGTTTGCTGTTACCATTTGGTCATAATGAATTCAAATAAAATTCAGCTATTTTACGAGCAACTAGCAAAGCTTTTAGAAGAAAGTGATTATAGTGACGAAGACGTTCCTGAAGTGTGCAGCGAAGTAGACGATAATGAAGAACTTGAGAGAATCGGTGACAGTGAATTTGGAAGTGTAGTTTCCGGTTCTGCAGAGTCGAATGATGAACTTGTTGCTTGAGCTAATAATGAGAAAATAGATGGGAGAATGTGGACATATGTGTCCGATCCAAAAAGGAAATCTAAAAAAATGAATATAATTCTTGAAAA
The DNA here is from genome assembly GCA_940337035.1 of Agriotes lineatus. Lineage (NCBI taxonomy): Eukaryota > Metazoa > Arthropoda > Insecta > Coleoptera > Elateridae > Agriotes > Agriotes lineatus. The sequence continues at coordinate 28,163,460 of OW679199.1, forward strand.
GGAAGGACTTCCACAATGCAGTATGAATGTACAGTCTGTTCTTGATGTATTTTCGCTTTTTATTCTTTATGTATGTATGATAAATATTAAATATAAGAAACATATTAGATATTTTATATATGTAAGGAAAGCAAAAACATTTTTAAACAATTATAAATGGTAAAATTGTCCAGTGGGTCAAGAATGACCCATTTTGGTACTCTGCGTGCTCTCAATTTTGTGAGGTTACTAGGGTTAACGACAATAAAAACGGTGATTGAAGAGAATAGGACCAATTTGGTGTTTATCAGAGGGCCAATCCGTTGTAAAGAAGGTGCAATTGAAGCAGCTACAAAGGGGGCTGAACCGAGGCCGTTCTCAAGTTTTGGTCCGTTGCAGAGAGGGAGCTGTCGACGAGGTCACAGGTGGAGGCTATAAATAGAGACAATTAGAATTGACAGGGCTGCATATAGAGTGGTTATAGTCAAATACATTAATAGATCGTGCAGTCCTTTTGCAGAAAAAGGAAATCCATGGCCAGAGTAGCAGGAGTGCGTGTTTCCTAGATGCACAATGGAAGCATTGCTGATCTAAAGTACATTTTGAGTTGCGGTGCAAAGTAAGTTAGTATATTAACAATCAGAAAATGCGAAAGGATGGTGATATACAGTGAAATCTCCCTTACCAGACACCTCTAATAAGCGGACACCTCTCTTACACGGACATTTTGTTGGGAACCAACTTGCTTGCATTAACTTTACTAATAAATTTTTTTCTAATAAACGGACACTCTCTTAAACGGACACGGACACCATTTTTCGACAATTTTTCGACTGTGAATCTCTCTTGTACGGACACTTCAAAATGCAGGCCCAGCTAATGGCGTCAAAACAATCCATAAATCCAACATTTAATGATCATGTTGTTAAATTATCGAATTCTTTTGCAATACGGGCGGTATTAAGTCAACTCAAATCAGCATTATGACTGCAGGAAATTCGACACTTTCATTACCCTATGCACGATATTACAAAACAGTCCATGTCGCCCAATTTTAGAGGCCTGTAATTCAAAACTACTATGCCTTTTGCGTGGGTAGCCTATTATGATTAAAATAAAAATAGCAAGAATTGTTCCTGCTTGCTTTTATTGAATGGAAGAGTAAGAAAACTAGGCTCAGGGCCCCCACGACTGCGGAGCCTGCGGGTATCAAGTTACGCACTGTAATCAATTCGAACCAGAGGACGATTTACCCTTATCAGTAATGGCTGAACTGTATAGGAATATACCAGAAATCGAAGACGTCGACCCTGACGAATTTATAAACACTGACAAAAAAATAATCCTGGAAGATGATGTAACCGAAATTTCAGGTGAATCAACTGCCGTTGATATGCAGTTGGCAGAATTAGAAAACGATGGCGACTTAGAAATTTGTGAGAATGTAATCAAGATCTACACGGAAGCATTAACAGCAAATAATTTTAAATGCTTTGCTAAAGAATGTAACGACTTTAAAGTATTCAAACTGTCAAAATATTTAGAAATACATGCGGAAAGTATAATAAGCAGTCAGAAAAAAACCCTTACGTCAAACGAGTATTTTAGATTTTGAACTATTACATAACTTTGTTTCAATTATTTTATTATTCTTATTAATTGTTAGCACGTATACCTTTGCATAATACGACTTTTTTAAACATAAAAATGGATTTTTCCCTTAAGCGGACGCCTCTAATAACCGGACAAAAACTTTGGCACCGTGCGTGTCCGCTTATGGGAGATTTCACTGTATTAAAATTTCAGGAACTGCAGCGTATCTTAATTTTTTTATTATACGGTTGTTCTTTCTCCCTTGCAGTGTTTCTTCTAGAACTGATGCTAAAGAGAGCAGATACACTAAAATAAATCTTGACACCTTAGACGCACATGAGTTGATTGTTGCTAACTTGATTATGTAATTAATAATAATAATAATAGTATGTCTTTATTTTTCTATCTACAAAGATAAACGAATAATACATGAGAAAAGTTAATTAATAATTATCAGTGGGAAAAATTCCAAGGTCAAGTGGAGATCGGTAGCAAGATACCATCTGCTCTTCCACTTAAACCTTGCAATAAAGGATATAAAATACTCTCGTATGTACATGAATGTAATATTACTAGAAACTTACAATATAAGGTGCAATTGTTTCTGATTGCACGCGGTCGGCGCGGCTTCTGTTTACCCGAATAAACAATCATGTCGAACTTTAAAGAATGTACTAAATGTAAAGATAATGTGTCAATTGAAGATTTAGTGATATGCAACGGCGACTGCAAGGACCTTTTTCATTACAACTGCGCCGGTACAAGTGAAACTGCCTATCGAAAATTAAGTGAAAATACAAAGCGAATTTGGCGTTGTGTATTTTGCACTACGACGAATAAAATGCAGACGCGACATGCATCTTCTTCTAAGAACGAGGATGAGGTGTTTTCAAACCACCGTAGCGATAGCAAGGATGTTGAAAACCACACCACCACCCCACAAAACGAAGAAATTTTACGTCTCTTGAAGGGTTTGCATAACAAGATGGATATGTTTGAAAAAGATATGTCCGACATCAAAACTAGTACAGAATTTATAAGTAAGCAGTACGACGATTTAAAAAGTAGATTAGACGCTAATAACAAACTTATCTCAACCATGTCTGCTACTATTAATACTCTTAAAGCAGAAAACGCAAAGAAAGAACAACAAATTGAGGAATTAACATCGAAACTAAATGGGCTTGAGCAATACACCCGCAATAAAAATCTAGAAATTACCGACATATGTGTAACCCCCAGCGAAAATTGCAACGAAATTGTAAAAAACCTTGCTCGTAGATTAAACATCGCAATCAACGATGCAGATGTTGAAGCAGCGCATCGTCTGCCTTCCAACAATAAACAAAAACCACCTCCAATAATCTTGCAGTTTCTTTCCCGAAAAAAAAGGGACGAATTTATCCAAAAAAATTCTCTTACAATTCAAGATACACCAATGGGAAACAGAATTGGCACAAAAGTATTCATCAACCCCAACTTATCTTCTTACTACAAGAACCTTCTGTAGAAAGCTAAAGTATGGAGCAGACAAAATGGGTTTAAATATGTCTGGTTTAACAACAATAAGCTGATGCTACGAAGAAAAGACGAAAACAGCAGGATTATCAGAATCAATAACGACCGTGATCTTGACCTGAGAAAAATTGCAGCTATATCTTAAATCTAATGTAAGTACTCTGACGCAGGATTTTGTTAATTTAAATTCCCCACTATGGATTACTTAAATGATTTAGAATCTGATCACATTCATACTTTTATAGCCGAAAACAGTAAAAAGTGTTGCCAAATTATTGACTCACGCTGTATTGATGACAAATGTGGCCTTACTTTTATAAATACAAACATTAGAAGTTTGTCAAAAATTTTGAAGAGTTACAAGTAATGATTGACTTATACGAAAACAAATTAGATGTAATCATTCTCACAGAAACATGGCGCATTAATAATCTAAATTATTTCAATATAGATGGGTACGATATACCGGGTGTCCATTCTCAAAGTCGAACATATGCAATTAACATTAGTGCATTCACTCGTTCTTCATTGAAATAATTCATTTTTCTGTAGATAATTGTAACAGACGTTGACAGAAAATACCTGATTTACGCTAGAGTCCCTGTATATAGTTATCTTACTATATACAGGGACTCTAATTTACGCCAACTAATTACCATTTGTTTTGACAAATGCTATCGAACTTGAAAAGCAAGGCATGGCATATTTAAAAATTCCCAAGTTTTAAATTAGTATTTTAAAATAAAAATCGCATCTTGAATATTATTATTGATATCATTTGATGCGTAATAATTTTATCTTTCCATTGATACCATTACCTTCCCTGTAAGTTGAATTGGGCGAGCAGGGATCGGCAAAAACGTTCAATACAATGTTAATTCCCTATGTTCGACTTTGAGAACGGACACCCGGTATATTATAATAATAGTTATCTTAATCAGAATGACGGTGTAGCAGCATTAATTAAAAGTAACTTAATACATACTGTGGAAAACATAAAAACTGCAGAATTTACTTTTCTAAAATTAAATATTGTCAAAAATAAACAAACTGTTGGATTGACTGCCGTTTACAGACCCCACACCTATAATGTAAAAGATTTTATAGACAATCTGGAACAGTATATTACAAGCCACTGTAAAAATGGCATCGAAATTTTTACAGGGGATACAAATATTGACATTTTAACTGAAAGTAATTCTCGAGATTACTTAAATCTACTCAGCAGTTGCGGTTTTCTTTCCTGTATTAATAAATACACTAGAATATTGAATGATTCCAAAAGTTGTATTGATCACATTTTTATAAAATCGAACATTGAAGTTGAAAATCTAACACCAGTAGTACTCCACAGCAAAATCACCGATCATTTTCCGGTAGTACTTTCTTTTAATTTTATTTATAATAGTAACTACAGTAATAATAACATTGATAAAAATAGCATTGCCAATAATGAGGAGGTAAGCTACTCTATTATTGATAATGAAAAATTTCGTACTTTAAACTGGGAAAACTTTGAGCAGGAAGATGATCTTGATATCGCTTGGAGAAATTTTCTAAACAACCTAGGAAGAAATCTATCACTATCAACCACACAAAAAAAATAAAGGCTCAAAAGAAACGAAAAGAATAGATTACACAAGGTATCATAGAATCCATTAAGCAGAGAGACCATCTTCATTCTTTATCTATAAAAAATCCAGATAATTTAGAATATATCAAAAGGTATAAAACTTACAGAAACAAAATAAATTCCCTTATTCTAAAAGCAAAAACTTTCTACTATAAAAATAAAATTGAAAATAATAAATCTGAACCTCAAAAAATGTGGTCGATAGCTTACGAATGTGTGAATTTAAAGAAACGGAAAAATCCTACAATAAATCAAATAAAAATTGATGACAATGTGTCCCTAACAAATAGCGTGTCTATATCAAACGAATTTAATAAATATTTTATAAACGTAAGCGAAACGCTACTTAGTAGTTCAAACTCTACCGATGATAATTCTAACTTACAGCTACAAACAAAAATAAACTTGCAAACCTGCTTCTTGCGTCCCACAGACCAAATTGAAGTTGAATCAACAATTAAAAATTTGAAATTAAATAAAGCGCCAGGACTTGACTCCATTAGTGCCAAATCACTAAAAAGTATCAGTGATTTGATCTCGAAACCTTTATCCATTTTAATAAATAAATCTATGCAGAATGGCATTTTTCCGGATGACCTCAAGACAGCGGTTGTGAAGCCTCTTTTCAAAAGCGGTAATCGCGAACTTATGGAAAACTATAGGCCAATATCACTTATATCAAACATATCTAAATTTTTTTAAATTATTATAAAAAATAGAGTAGTTCAATTATTGGATAAACATCAAATAATATCTCAAAATCAATTTGGATTTCGTGAAAATAAATCAACCGAAGATGCAATCACCACATCATTGGACGAGACGAGGCCTTCCGCTTGTGTTTTTTTAGACCTCGCGAAAGCATTCGATACCGTAAATCACAATTTACTTCTAAATAAGCTGGAAAACTACGGATTTAGAGGGGTTTCACAGCAGCTGATAAGCAGTTATCTTAAAAACAGGAAACAATGCGTTGAAATAAACAAACATTTCAGTAATTTCTTAACAATAAAACACGGTGTTCCCCAAGGGACAGGGCTAGGTCCAGTTTTATTTCTAATCTACATAAACGATCTATTTGAACAAAATATACATAGCACAATCATATCATACGCAGATGATACAGTATTGTGTGTCGATGGGGATAGTTGGGATGATGTAGCTTATAAATTGCAGAAGGACTTGCAGCTAATTAAATATTGGTTAGGCAAAAATTTACTATTTTTAAATTATAAAAAAACTAAGTGCGTTCCTTTTGCCTCTTATGGGAATCATCTCCCGGCTGTGTCTCGTATCACAATACACAAATCAGGCTGTAATTTCCAGAACGAACACACAGTTGGTGGTGATCAGGAGGGAAAAGTCTGTAATTGTACTGTCCAAATAGAAATAACAAACTCTATTAAGTATCTGGGAATTATTCTGGACTCACATCTCAAATGGGAGCAACACATTAATTCACTTTGTAAAAAATTACGTAGTCTAATATACCTATTCAATAAATTAAAACCTATATTTAACTTATCATTATTAAAAACCATTTACTTTTCTTTAGTTCAATCAATATTAAACTATGGCATACTCAGCTGAGGTGGAGCATGTAAAACAGTAATCTATAAATTAACCGTTATCCAAAAGCTAATCTTAAAAAACATCTATAATAAGCCAAAATTATATCCTACATCTATATTATATCAAGATACATGTTCTTTTGATATTAGACAATTATATGCGTTTTCCGTTCTAAAATACACTTTTAAAAATAAAAAGTCACTCATTCAAATTCCTAACACCTATTCGACAAGACAAAAATCCAAACTTGTAGCTACAATAAAATATAATAAAAAATCAGTAGGGCAGAGAGGTTTTGCTTTTCACGCACCAAAACTATATAATTTACTGCCTCTTCATATTAAAGTAATAAAATGTTACAAAATTTATAAAAGTAATGTTAAAAGCTGGGTGGGTGCATCCAGAGATGTCATTAATGCAACAATAGAGAACTAAATTTCATAGAATACAAACTATATATACTAAATAAATACTTATACGAAATAATTTATAAAAAATACTAAATCTAAAACAAAACAACAATAATGACTGGTTGACTAGTAAAAATTTATAAAGGTACTTACTAATTGCCTTTACCACATACAAGCTGCTCTAGCAGCTTAAGTGGAAGTGAAAGTAGCAGAACTCTGCGACAAGAGTACCACGTTTATATATTTGTTATTTTTCTTTATTTTAATGTTTAATTTCTCTTAATATTGATTATGTATTTTGGCGGCAATAAAATTATTATTATTATTATTATTAAATGTATCCACGTCATTTTCGAAGAGTGATTATCTGCTGTTGTGCCCACTGCAATAAAATTACTAATTTTGCAGATACGCTATGCTCCCCCACGGGCGGCACCAGCCATCGAATACTCTGGCATTCAGCACAAGGACCAATCGGAAGGAATTTCATCCCTGTCTCGAAGTGATGTACCGTTGGCCCCTCGAGGCGATACCCCAAATTCTGGTGCCGATGCAATAAGTAATGTATGTGTCTTTACAAATTTCAAATCCTAACACTGTTTTGCTACGTATTTTTGTAAACAATTGTTTAATTGATTTTTAATTTCAGATGTCTAACAACAATGACGATTTACACTATCTGGTTATTCTGAGAGAATACCAGAAGGTTATTAAAAAGTTTAGTGCCACATCGGACAGCATCACATTTAGCTTCAAGCCTGTAAACAATGTTAAAAATCCAGTGGTCTGGCTACAGGTAATTTCAGCTGAATATACATTTATATTTTCCTGATTATAATGTTAAATAATTGTTATAGGAGGCGTTCAAGGAGCTCCTTGGTTATATTCTTAAAAATACGCAGCCCTCCGATCGAGTTGGTTTGGTACTGCGCAATCACAACTACCCTGAAAAACCATTGGGTATCTCCTTCAGAAGGGCCGACCAGCTGTCCGTCGCTGTGATTATCGACGTCATTTCAAAGGTCCTCCAGAAGAACGCCCGGTTCTTCTTGCAAGACGACATGACATTGAACGTGGACAAGGTATCGTTACCTATAGGCCGTGGTAGATCACGAGCGGTATTAACAGGCGTTAGTTTTGATGATTTTTGTAATAAGAAAGTAGGTACAATAGTTGTGCCGGCTAAAGACAACATGTGTCTGGCGTCGGCTATTGTAATTGCAATTGCGTTTCGAGACGGCGACGAAAAGTTGCACGATTTAAAGTCAGGGTCGCCTCTTTTGTTTAATAGAGCATTACGACTGTAGGCTTAGTCAGGTCGACTTAAGTAAGGGTGGAAATGACGAACAGCTTGCAAAACTGCAGGCTTACCTAACCAGTTATACCCTAGTTGTATATAATTCTCGAGACGGCAGTACAACATATTTTGAAGGTCCTCGTGATAGGAACAGGGTTGTTCTAAATTTAATTCTGGATGAAAATCACTTCAACGTGATTACAAGTTTAACATCTGCATTTTGCGCAAGTTATTTTTGTGAATTATGCAAATATAAATTTAACGATAAACGTCAGCACTTGAAATGTAAGTACACATGTCCTTGTTGTCAGATTAGCCCCCCTGTAACATCATGTTAGACATAAAATGTTCTGTGTGTCGTCGAGGCTTTAGGGGTGCCGAGTGTTTCGACGCCCATAAAAAATCAAAATTATGTGACAAACTTTACAACTGTCCTGTTTGCCTAGCTAGTGATTGGAAAAATAACCGGAAGCATAAATGTGGCTATACATTTTGTGCGACCTGCCTCAAAGTACAGCCGATTAGACATTCTTGTTACATGTCTAGGAATATTAAGAAAAGGGGTAGCGCAAAATCATTGGAAAAAGTTTTATTTGTCTTTTATGATTTGGAGTGCCGGCAAGAAACACAAGTCCCTGGTAGGCCTAATAATTTCATGCATGAGCCGAACCTCTGTGTTGCCGCGCACGTTTACCTATCCTGTTTAAATGACGAGGATTTACAGCAAGGCTGCCGAAACTGCGGTGTAAGGTTACATGTATTTAGACAGGATCCTGTTAATTCATTTCTTACATACATTTCAAACTTAAGTGAAATTTTTAAAGTAACAGTAATTGCCCACAACCTGAAGGGTTATGATGGATGCTTTGTTCTACGTGACATTATTAAAAACAGATCAAGCTGGAACCCTAAAATAATTACAACGGGTACAAAAATTATGTCAATTCGTTAAATTTCATGCCCCTACCTTTATGCAAGCTCCCAAAAACTTTTAATTTTCCGGAAACTAAAGGATATTTCCCATACTTGTTCAATACAATAGAAAACCAAAATTATATCGGTGTTATGCCGCCTATCCACTACTATGTTCCAGATAATATGAACGCTGCAGATAGACGCGACTTACTAGATTGGCACAACAACAAGGTGCAAAGCGGTTACGTTTTCGATATGCAAAAAGAAATTTTAGATTACTGCATTTTAGATGTCCAAATTTAAGTAAGGCTTGTTTAAGATTTTGGAAGCTATTTACATCTGAAAATGGCGTAGATCCCTTCCAAGAATTTATTACGATAGCTAGTGCCTGCAATTTGCTATTTCGAAGGCGTTTTTTACTAAATGATACCATAGGCATTATCCCTTCCGGTGGATATAGGTTGGCCGATAAACAATCTGCAGCGGCGCTTAAATGGTTGTCATGGCTGGAACATAGTAACGGTATAAATATTTAGCATAGCGGTAAAGCCCGTGAATTTCGCCTCCCTATTGGTCTGTTAGTTGACGGATTTTGTGCTGAAAACAATACTGTGTACGAGTTTTTAGGATGTTTTTGGCACGGGTGCGAACTCTGTTCCCCACTTCAAACCTCTAACGTTGATAGAGATGCGGATGCTATGTTTTTACGGCCCGAAAATACGATAGCACGGGCTGACCGTATACGCAATAGTGGCTACACACTTATTGAGATGTTGGAGTGTCAATTCGCAGATTTTTTGAACCAGAATCGTGACGCTAAAAATTATGTCGATAACCTCCCCATTTTACAACATGCTCCTCTAGATCCACGCGACAGTTTCTTTGGCGGGCGGACGAACGCTATCAAATTATACTATAAATGTCAACCAGGGGAGAAAATTTATTATTATGACGTTTGCTATCTATATCCCAGCGTGAACAAGTATGAGAAATATCCTGTAAAACACCCCAAAATTCATATAGGCCACGAAGCCTGCTCCCTGCTACCCATCGATAGTGTCGAGGGTCTTATAAAATGTGTTGTCCTGCCTCCAACATCGTTATTTCACCCTGTGCTCCCATATAGAGCCAATAATAAGCTCATGTTTATTTTATGTCGAACTTGTGCTGAAACTTTACATCAGGGCTTGTGCATGCATGCAGATGAAGACCGTCGTTTTGAAGGTACGTTTGTTGCCGATGAATTAAGAATGGCCCTGGAGAAAGGCTACAAAATTGTAGAAATATTTGAAATTTGGGAGTACCAGGTCATAAAATATGATAAAACTTTAAAAGCAGGTGGTCTTTTTAACGGGTATGTCGATAACTTTCTAAAAATGAAGCAGGAGTGCTCGGGATGGCCAAGCAATTGTATCACGAACGCTGATAAAGAGGCATACATTCGTAGTTATTTAGAGGTAGAGGGAATTCAATTAAATAAGGATAACATCAATAAAAATCCAGGGTTACGATATCTTGCGAAGTTAATGTTGGTTAGCTTATGGGGTAAGTTTGGGCAGCGTGAAAATTTGATGCAGTGTTCGATAATAACGAACCTGCAGATTTTTTTAAACTGTTGACAAGTCCTGATGTGGAGGTTCACTCATTGGTTCCTATTGATGACGAGGTAATTTTAGTAAACTGGGCTAAAGTTGCAGAGGCTGTAAACCCTTTGCCCACTGTTAATGTTGTAATTGCTGCGTATACAACGACACAGGCTCGCCTTCAGCTTTATAGCTATTTAGATAAGTTAGGGGAGCGAATATTTTATTTTGATACCGACTCGATTTTCTTTATTGCGAGAGAAGGTGATTGGATGCCGAAACAGGGACATTTTTAGGCCAGCTAACAGATGAATCGGCAGAATTCGGGCAGGGTAGCTACATAACTGAGTTTGTAAGTGGCGGACCTAAAAACTACAGTTATAAGGTATAGGGGATCACCTTAAACTTTAGTAATTCAAATATTATAAATTTCGACTCGATGAAAGAAATGATTTGCAATAACGGTATAGATGGTCCGTTATATGTAAATACAGACCGCAAAATAGTTCGGACATCAAATTATGAGGTTGTGTCAAAGCCCGAGCGGAAAACATATCAGTTTGGATATAATAAACGACGGCGGTTACCTGATACCTTTGATACGGTGCCTTGCGGCTTTAAAGCCCCTTAGATAAGTGAGGATGCATATTTTATTAGGTTGTAAAATGTATTCTTCTAATGTTATTTTATTAGTTCATAAATTGCATTTTTCTAATGTTATTTTATTAGTTCGTAATCTGTATTTTCTAAGGTTATTTTATTAGCTCGTAAAATGTATTTTTCTAGGGTTATTTTATTAGTTCGTAAACTGTACTTTTCTAACGGATTTTCGATATTTTATTCTTTCCTTTTCAAAAAAACAACACATGTTCTGTGCATGCTATTCACGATTTTGCACTTCTTATGTTTTTCAATAAGCTCCGATATTTTGATTCAATTTGCGCTAACTTTAAATGCATGTTAGATTTAAGTGCATGTTAGTTTTATTTGCATGCTAGGTTTAAGCGTCTGTTTTTTGTAAAAAATAAAACAATGGATAGATGTAAAAATACTTTTATTAAATATTTCGTGTGCAATAATAAAATATGTTTAATTACAAACATTTGTGTTTTTATTTTCTAAATAACATTAAGTAAGTTTATTAAGGTAAAGTATTGGATATATAGTGCTTTTACATAATTGTCATTAGAAACTAAATTATCAGAGAAATTACCTATGAAATCTAACATAGACACATCATTCATTTTAAAATATAAATACATTAAGCAATATATTCCGCAAACATTAGAGCTAAAATCTTGCAATATTTTTGGATTATGAGACCAACTGATTGAATTTTGTTGTAAAAATTTTAAATGATAACCGCTTGGAGGCCGGCCGTCTGAATCAAAGTACTCCCCATGTTCATATTCGTCTATATACACAGCATTCCACTGTTCCCCAGGTCGGTTTGCTGGATCTGTGTTGACGATGATTGCCACAGGTCTTGCAATTCTTGTAGGGAGTTGATCAGAAGCAAAAACATAGCGTTTCACATTCAACAGACTCGGGATTGTTTGCAATATTTTCTGAACCTCCATTGTATTCATTGCGCCACCAATCGGATAAAATTAGTATGTTTTCCAATGCACACACAGGCGAACGGATGTTGTTATTAAGACAACGTACGGCAGCAGTACTTTTTCGCAAAACTTTTAAAGACGGGCACTTGAGATCCTCCAGATTTACGACGATTTTATTCAGAAAACTTAGAACCTCCTTCTTTTCTTGACCTTTAACGTACACTTTTTCAAATTTTTTGAGAACTTGTGCTAGCTCAGTTTCAAATTCTGTTAAGTCATTTTGCTGTCGCAGATGCTTAATTGCATTTCACGCCTTTATTTAGGTCATTTTGGTATTTTAAATAGCCACCTAGGCTTTAGGGCAGCGTGCCCGTATGCTAAGCCCTTTTAGTTCTTTATTTGGCTCCATCGCCTAATTCCAGAATCATGATTTCGCACATATTTGACCCCAAACGCAGTATTTTTCGTCGGTTGGAGCTCCCCTCTGATGGCGCTGTGGCAGCCGAGCGTATCGCCCGCAAGAATTCCGAATCTTCTAGAAGGCACGCCGCTGAGGCGTGATACCATTGGTGCCGGCATTAATTTGTTTCATTTTATCGCCCCGTGATTGGCTGCCGAGGTTTAGTCACGTGGGGACGCGACCAAGGTGACCTTTGCCAGCGCTTCCCTTGGGGCATTCAGCCGAGAGCCGTCGATCGAGTAAGAGGTCGGTTAGTGTGTGAGTTCGTACGGCGCTCCCGCCCTTGGCGGGGGCGTCAGCCTTTTTCCCGGCGAGTGCTGCTTCAGCATTTATGTGACAAACGTTTTCGCCTTAAGTGGCAGTTGACCGCAGCCCGTTGCAAAGAACGCTTGTGTGGTGGTTGTGTGTGGGAGTTTCGAATTGTCTTCGGCGTAGCGTGGGTGTTTTTGAGCCCAGTTCCTGCTTCCGTAAGTAAGGGGTCGTGCCCCCTTCATCTCGACCTACGAGGATCTGTCCCGCAGAACGAAAGTGGCCCATTTTTCGTCGACCCGTTGTACGCGTCCTGACGCGCTTCACGTCGCCATTAAGGCGGATGTGCACTCATCCCTATAGCCGTCGAACATCGAAGGTACCTGCCACCTACGACTGCAGCCTGTCGCAACTCGACTGTACCAGGCTCTCTAACCGCCTACATTATTAAGGTATGTGTCTTTGAACTGATTACCGCTGTGAACGCGAGCGAGCCGTCACATCTCTGGTGCCTACAGGCACTGTCGTCATATTTGTCCATGTCGCGAGTGCTAATTTGATCTTTGCTGTTCGCTGCATAAGGCGTCGCGCCAGCATATTTGTGCATTCATTTAGAATTGCAGACTGTCCATGTCGCGAGTGCTAATTTGATCTTTGCTGTCCGCTGCATAAGGCGTCGCGCCAGCATATTTGTACTCATTACTGCTCATTACTGTTCATTACTGTTCATTACTGTTCAACATCTGTCGCTAAGTTTAGAGCGCGCGCGCCAGCTGGTGCCCCTAGTTGTAATCTAGTTTAGATATAGGGCGACGCACTCTGCTGCCCCATTGTAACCCGTTAGTCAATACAAGATTTGTTAGCTAAGGGAACTATTGTTTTGTTTCGACTTGTGCATGTTCTGTTACAGATAAACGCCCCCTTCATTGTACTGATTATTGTGCGACGGAACGAGGGAGCTTTGAGCGTACAGGTGGGTAAGACAGCTGCGTAGTCGCGGTCGGATTGACACCTAATTACAATCCTGGCATAAGGCAATCCCGAAATTGTTATTTGACCTTGCAATTCTTGAGTAATCTTATCGGCGGAGTATTTTGCGTGCTTCGCTCCCGTCTAACCGTCCAGGCCCGGTTAGCCGGGTTAAGACAGGCTTGGTGGCGCCCTCATGATTTCGACATACCCTATATATATATTATGCCGCAACACGCTTGCCCAGAACGTATCGTGTGACTCACGCCCGACTCCCTGAGCGTTCCAGCCGTGGCCTATTAGCCTATTTCGAACCGATTTCAGGGCAAGTGTGCCAGTTTTTCAGGACTGATTCCGTGGTGCGATGCTCACCTTGGGTGGGTGTCGTAAAGTTCTTTTTATACCGTAACAGGCTAATTTTGGCTATCCCAACGTGTGGGCCTGTTTTTTTTCTGATATTCGTCTTCTCGTCAAGCCCCTTCGTTGTGCGTCTTAATTTTGGCGTCCAACATCGGGGGCCTTGTATGTTCGTTTTTCTTATTAAGCCACCCGTTGTCTGCCTAATTTTGGCAGCCCATCGTGTGAGGCCTTGTGGGGCCTTGTGGCTCCTTTGTTCTCGTCAACGCGCCTAATTTCGGTGCTCCAACGTCTGGAGCCTATTGGTGCACGACAACGCCCGACCTCATTTTGGGGTTTTCTTTTTTTTGCGTTGTGTGTCTTAATTTTGGCGCCCAATGTTTTTTTTTCGTCATTTCGAAGTGGTATGAAGTGGTAAACCGTTTTTTTTCTTAGTAGAATACTTTACCGAGCTTCTTTTCTTGTTTTCTATTTGTCTTTTCCTGTTTTCTTCTGTTTTCTATATGTCTTTTCTTGTCTTTTCCTGTTCTTAGTTTATTTTCATTAGTTTTCTTGACCGTGTATATGTTTTTTCTTAGTTGTCATTTGTCTTTACGTTTCTTTTCTTGTTTTCTATATGTTTTTTCTTGTCTTTTCTTATTTTCTATTTGTAGTTTTGTGTTATCTTGTTGTTTATCGCCTTTTTGAGTTTTCTTTTTGTGTTTTTCCATGTCTTTTCATATTTTAAGTATCTTTTCCGTCATTTTTACCGTCGTTTCTTGTTTTTCTTAGCCAGTTCATACTACCGAGATCTCTTGTTGCATTTAGTGCAGATTTTATCCCGTATTAGTCGGATTTAGTACCAGATGTTGTTGAGTGAAGGTACCGACCTTGTTTTTGTAAAGTCTTTTCGAAGGCTTAGTGGGAGTTTCGATTCCCTGTCGCTTACTTTGTTTATCCTTGGGCTAAGTTGACACTTTTGTTGTACCGAACTGACGTTTATCGATTTTGACGTTCACGTTAGCGAGGTTTATCGATTTTGACGTTGATGATTACCGATTTTGACAATTTTTTTTCCTCTATCGTTTGGTGTTGTGCCGCGTTGATTTTTGGTGAGCAGGTTGGAATTCATTTTCAGCTTCATCACTGCGTTTTGGTTTGTTGATCAGTTGTGGATTGTTGTTGGTGTGCTTGGGGAGATTCGCTCGTGCGGTTATTACGTCCCTCAGGCCATCTTCTTAGTTGGTTTGGTGTAGTTATTTTCGTTGGCCTTTATCTCATTCTCATTATTATCACGTACCGCCTAACTTTGTTTACCGACTTCTTCGTGGACACCCCTAACAGTCATAGTAGTGTTTTGTACACTTTCCGTTAGCATTTAACGAGCTGTTGCCGCTGGTCGGAATGATTCGTATTTGTTGACGTTTTGTTGTCATTTATCGTACCCTTTTTGTCTGATGACGGCATGTTGTCAAGTATCGTGTTCTTTGTGAACAGTTTCGTTGAAGCTTCTGAGCTTTGTGTGGCGGTAATGGCCTGCTGTCCGCATGAGGTTTCTTAAGTGTAAAGTGTTTGAGTATTTAAAGGTTTTTGACTTTTTTTTTTGTGATGCCCTGTTGTTTTCGTGGCCTAGCGCTCTTTTACCGTACCGTTGGCCGTCGCCATTTTCAACCACCTGTGTGGGATTACATAAAGAGAGCGTGTTTCTGGTCATTTTGTTTCGTGCGGACCCTGTCGTCGTAAGGTAGTCCCTTTGGGCCGCATGGAGTTCTGAAAAGGATTTATTGGGCATGCGTCATCGAACGCCTACACCCTTGGAGACTTGGTTCTTCCGGATTTTTTTTTTGTGTTCGGTGTTGGAGTCACTTTCGAGCTCGCGTTTTGCGGTTTAATAGTCGACTTGGCTCCGGCATCGGCATTGATTGAGGATTTCGGTGGACTGAGTTTTTCCTATTACTGATTATGACTATTTTTGACAGTTTCTGTCACAACCATTTCCCTTTTTTTTTGGTGGTTCATCCTCTTCTCTTGGGTACTCATACCAGTTGTGGGATCCACACAATGCGCCGATCTCGTGACGCGCAGCGTGCCCTCTTCAGGTAACCCTTGGGTGGGACTTTGGACTTTCATTTCTATACCCCCCCCTTCCCTGTGTTCTTTTGAAACGGTTGGTCGGAAGTGTCCACAGGTGTAAGACTTGTTTGTACTCGATTTCGTATTTTCTACTGGCGTATCCAGTCTTTCTTCTTCCTCTTCTCTCTTCCCACCTTTGCACCCTATCTGGTGGCCAGTGTGCGTAATCCCTTTGGGGGTGCACTCTATCGTATCGAATGTTTTTTTTGTTTCGTTCGTTTTTCGTTGTTGCGTTTTCGTTTGAGTTCTCGTTACGTTGTCGCAAAATGCCTCGTTGTTTTATAAGAGACTTCGGGGAACTCTCTTTCAAGTAAGGGGAGTGTTAAGTCATTTTGCTGTCGCAGATGCTTAATTGCATTTCACGCCTTTATTTAGGTCATTTTGGTATTTTAAATAGCCACCTAGGCTTTAGGGCAGCGTGCCCGTATGCTAAGCCCTTTTAGTTCTTTATTTGGCTCCATCGCCTAATTCCAGAATCATGATTTCGCACATATTTGACCCCAAACGCAGTATTTTTCGTCGGTTGGAGCTCCCCTTTGATGGCGCTGTGGCAGCCGAGCGTATCGCCCGCAAGAATTCCGAATCTTCTAGAAGGCACGCCGCTGAGGCGTGATACCATTGGTGCCGGCATTAATTTGTTTCATTTTATCGCCCCGTGATTGGCTGCCGAGGTTTAGTCACGTGGGGACACGACCAAGGTGACCTTTGCCAGCGCTTCCCTTGGGGCATTCAGCCGAGAGCCGTCGATCGAGTAAGAGGTCGGTTAGTGTGTGAGTTCGTACGGCGCTCCCGCCCTTGGCGGGGGCGTCAGCCTTTTTCCCGGCGAGTGCTGCTTTAGCATTTATTTGACAAACGTTTTCGCCTTAAGTGGCAGTTGACCGCAGCCCGTTGCAGAGAACGCTTGTGTGGTAGTTGTGTGTGGGAGTTTCGAATTGTCTTCGGCGTAGCGTGGGTGTTTTTGAGCGCAGTTCCTGCTTCCGTAAGTAAGGGGTCGTGCCCCCTTCATCTCGACCTACGAGGATCTGTCCCGCAGAACAAAAGTGGCCCATTTTTCGTCGTCCCGTTGTACGCGTCCTGACGCGCTTCACGTCGCCATTAAGGCGGATGTGCACTCATCCCTATAGCCGTCGAACATCGAAGGTACCTGCCACCTACGACTGCAGCCTGCCGCAACTCGACTGTACCAGGCTCCCTAACCGCCTACATGATTAAGGTATGTGTCTTTGAACTGATTACCGCTGTGAACGCGAGCGAGCCGTCACATCTCTGGTGCCTACAGGCACTGTCGTCATATTTGTCCATGTCGCGAGTGCTAATTTGATCTTTGCTGTTCGCTGCATAAGGCGTCGCGCCAGCATATTTGTGCATTCATTTAGAATTGCAGACTGTCCATGTCGCGAGTGCTAATTTGATCTTTGCTGTCCGCTGCATAAGGCGTCGCGCCAGCATATTTGTACTCATTACTGCTCATTACTGTTCATTACTGTTCATTACTGTTCAACATCTGTCGCTAAGTTTAGAGCGCGCGCGCCAGCTGGTGCCCCTAGTTGTAATCTAGTTTAGATATAGGGCGACGCACTCTGCTGCCCCATTGTAACCCGTTAGTCAATACAAGATTTGTTAGCTAAGGGAACTATTGTTTTGTTTCGACTTGTGCATGTTCTGTTACAGATAAACGCCCCCTTCATTGTACTGATTATTGTGCGACGGAACGAGGGAGCTTTGAGCGTACAGGTGGGTAAGACAGCTGCGTAGTCGCGGTCGGATTGACACCTAATTACAATCCTGGCATAAGGCAATCCCGAAATTGTTATTTGACCTTGCAATTCTTGAGTAATCTTATCGGCGGAGTATTTTGCGTGCTTCGCTCCCGTCTAACCGTCCAGGCCCGGTTAGCCGGGTTAAGACAGGCTTGGTGGCGCCCTCATGATTTCGACATACCCTATATATATATTATGCCGCAACACGCTTGCCCAGAACGTATCGTGTGACTCACGCCCGACTCCCTGAGCGTTCCAGCCGTGGCCTATTAGCCTATTTCGAACCGATTTCAGGGCAAGTGTGCCAGTTTTTCAGGACTGATTCCGTGGTGCGATGCTCACCTTGGGTGGGTGTCGTAAAGTTCTTTTTATACCGTAACAATTCATCAAAATGTATAGAACCATAATTCCATGCTAGACCGTGTGTCTATGAGCCAGATAATTTATGCCTTTTTTAACGAAATAGGGCAGAGTGTCATAATTTGCAGGGTGTTTTAAAACGAAAATTGCTAGCTGGTTACCATCTGCTGAAATAACAGCCACTTCTTTCGGAATAAACTGCTTCTTCTCGCCGCGGAACCCTTGCAGATCTACGAAGGCACTGTCCATACTGACGAAATGTTTGAGCATGACTAAATTTTAAAAATTGTTGGTTTTTAACTACTAAAATCTACCACCACATTTCTGTGTTTGTCAATTTCTACGACGTTATCGAACTCGGCATAAACTAGAAAATTAATAGTTTCTTCTAACGAGTCTTGAAAACCCGCCTCTAAACGTAAGGAGCCATTTTTAAGAAGGTTCCAATGCGTTGTGGCATTTGCAGCCAGATCGGGTGTTAAATCAAAAGCAAATAGACAGTAGCCATGAGGGTAATCTTCATGTTTTATAGGATTGCTTTCATTGAGAAAATGTATGCCGCTGCCGGAAAATAGTGTGTGATATGCTTGAACGTACATGCCATTCTTAGAGAAATCAGGCTGTAGAGGTTTTGAAGGAATTTGTTGACCATCGATGTATAGGGAAAAATAATTGATTTTGTAGTTATTAAAATTGAAAGGGTTTGCTGTATAATGACCGTTAAGTGCTTTATTCGACACAAAACCTACAATGCATCGTTTTGGTAATTGCCCCAGAAAAACATTTTCTAAAGATTTTCTTTGCACACCTGCCGGAATAGTTAACACTTTAACATCAGCTCTTGTAATGGGGTATTTAGCAGGCGCAGTCGCCAAAGCTGTGGTATGAGCCAACAAAATAGACGGGTTTATTTTCACATCACTAATTTTCACTTTGAATGTAGATCCATCGGCGGCCATTAAATTGAAAGAATCTCGGGATCTGATAAATTTGACTTTGACTTTCATTTCAACTCCATTTATAAGAAATTTTTCTTGATTGAATAAATCGGAATGCACATGCCCCATCATTTCGACTTGCTTGCTTGCAACAGTAAAAAATTTCCGCTTTACAAATCCTTCATTATGCGTAGTGAGGTCATCCATTTTATTGGCTGTGTCGTTGTACCATAGTGTGCATGTTAAATGGGTTGATTTAGCACTATTGCCGTAATTCAGCAGAGTTTCAATGTATGAGCTGTATGCGTATGTATTGTTTGGGGGGCTCACAAGCTTCTGATTCAAATACACCTCAACTTGATTAAACATAGAGTGCATCCAATTATTAACAGGGCCTACAGCATCTTTGTCAGTTAATGATGTATCATTTTGTTTAACAATTTTAGCAGTAATGTATAACATGGTCTGACTTAAATCGATATAATCGTTACCGTTTCCAGGCACAATAAATTCAATCGGGGCATCGTCGTTAAGCGAAGAAAGAGGTTTGTAAAAAATCCATTGTCCATTTTCAATGCTGGTCTGGGTCGCCGGTAAAGCGAAAAAATCTAGCTCAGATTTAACACACTCACAAGACTGTGCATGCAAAAACGCCATTGTAAAAACTACTTGCTGGTAAAGATATCGGCGTATGTGGGTTTGACCAGCTTCTGCCTAGCGTTTTTTCTTGTAGACTGATTGTAATTCAGAGTCCGTTGCCTTTTATACCCCAATCCTTCCATTAGAGTATCTATTTTTCTATCGGTTTTACGTTTGAGATTCTTTCCAGCCTCCTGTACACGGTTATGAAACGCTTCCTTTAGCGATCGATTTTCACTAACATCTCCTAAAATGTTAGCACCTGTCCTTAAAGCTTCTTTTCCAACAACTTTAGCACCGGTTTTAAAAAGAGGTAGGATACTACGAAATATTCCTCCAAGAAAACTCCCGACCCATGTCCTTTCTGGTAGGGTGAACCTCTGTAAATCGCTCCAACCCCTTGGCCGGCTTGGTTGGTGTAGTATTGTTGATAAAGACAATCCATAGCAGCTACTGTAACCTCTTAAAGTGTAGTTTTAAACTCAACGTTGCAAACTCGAATGGCATCACACCCGACGTTTCGGTCCTTATATTTATCTCGATATTCTCAAAGTCCCTCTTCATGACATTTATATAATGAGTCGGCGAAAATATGGCGTCTTTGTGACAACCGTAATTATAATTATCAGAGGTCACGTTAACAATACGAAGAAGCGGTGCCAAGACATCTCCTACAAGCTGTGGTTCCACAATATCGCAGTAAATAAACATTTGTGATGGTAAACCGACCCAGATATTTGCGGGGTGGCTGGGTACAGGTGCTTCAGCAATATTTATATCAGGTTTATAACCAAGTTGTAATGCCAGACGTTGTGAAAATCCTACCATTTTCAATGACGACGTTTTAATTTCAAGAGACACTCGTTTTGCTACTCTATTATATTGAAAATTCAGCAACTTTTCTAATAACTTGTGATTGTTAATTTCGGCTGTAATATGTTCAATGTTTTCATAATTGCCTAGCTGAATACAGATTACGTGCCATCCATCGCTACCATAGTAAATTTGCTCTCTATCACTTTTAAAATATGCATTAGCGTTTTGCAATACTTTTTTCAACTCAGTATACGTTTCTTCTCCGGCTTGCACTTTAGGTATTTCTGTGCGATAATAGACTAGATTTTCTGTATCTGTCACTGCCAAAAAGGAGCATGGAGATTGCAGTTCAGCAATACCTGTAACCCATTGCCCCGGTAACCTTATTCGTTTAGGGAGCTGCGTTATGAATTGTGCTGTGGTGTTATTTGGAAAATAGCCCATAGAGCTATTGCTAAGTAAAGTTAGATAGAATTCGTCGTCTGTATTCATTTTTGCTGAAGATTAGCTGCAGAAATCTAGGAGTTGAACTTGTCGTTATAATTTCTCCACTTTACAAAGTACTCTTTGCGCTGACCGTGTCCTCTTTCTTTTAACACTTGTTCGACTTTAAACAAGACGTTATCATCCAAAGTCACTGGCTGTAATTTCTCTTCATAAAAGACATCGTGTCGTCGCTTGAATCAGCTATTTCGTACACAGGTGGTTTTCTAAGAATCACTTTTTTAATTATAAACACTTCGCTGCTCCAATTAGTTTCATATCCTTTCTCGAATGCTTCCTTCGTTCTACTAATTCTTACATGTTGGTTCACTTTATATTTGGGTTTCCTGTCGACTCCCATCCCATTTCTGTACAGATTGTGCCACACTTCAAGTATATTGCCATCATTTACAGCGGAGAGTGCCATCTTGATGCTTGAATGATAGCGGTTGTTATACGAAGTCAGTAAATTTTGTAATACGTCTATGTATTTGTATGAATTAGAGTATGTGAAATAGCGCCACATTCGGGTTTTTAATGTTCTATTGAAACGCTCAATGACTGAGGCTTTAACATCGGGGTTTTGCGTCACATAAAACGTGATATCGTGTTGTTTGAAAAAATTCTGTACGGATCTAGCAATAAATTCTTTGCCTTTATCGGTTTGTAAATTTATGGGCGTGTTACCCACTTCAGCAAATATTTCACGAAATGCGTTTATTACTGAAGCAGCCGTTTTAAATTTCAGGGGTCTCGCCCAGGCCATTTTACTAAACACATCAATTACGGTTAGAATAAAATTATATTTGTCGTTGTGGGACGCTAAACTACGCATGTCACAGAGATCAGCTTGCCATAATTCGAAAATGTTGCTAACAATGTACTTGTTTCTAGAGAATTTTTTTCTTGCAGTTTTGTGAATAGTATATGCGTCCTGTTTCTTAAGCCAATCCTTTACTTCACCACTGGGGTGCCTATTTTTCACGTAAGAAATTAACGAGTTTGCGCCTGCGAAGCCTGAAGGGTTAGCGGTGTCAAAGTAGATGGTGTCCAAATTCATTCTGCTACGTTAAAGTTTAAGACGCTCCCAGTCCGAAATACTCTTTATTTTTGATATCGATCTTTGCGTTGTTTTCAGTGTTTTTCGCGTTGAAGCCTCTTGCTTGGACGCTGTTGCAGACGCTATTAACTTTAATTTAGGATCGGGATCGACGTCACTCTCCATCTCTGATTTACTCACGTCTGACACATTTTGACGTTTAGGATCCCCCATCAGCACTTGAGGTACATTGTTCTCTTTATTGTAATCGATGAACTTGTGTCGACCTGGTGGGTTTGCAGTTTTCTTAGGTCTTAGAACGTCATGCACTAAATCAATAATGTTGGAGGATGGTAAAATTTTACCTTTTATGCTGACTGCCCTTGCCGTCCCACTCCACTTCATCTGACATTCTTAGAAGTCGTAAAAAGGCTTTACCGTTTTTCTTAAAAGTATTAGGGAGCGTCGATAAAATATATGCATCTGAAATACCACTGTTGTTCGATTCTATAGGTATCTTGATTGATTGCCTCGTTTGATCCGCAAAATGAAGGTACCTTTGTAAAACCTGATTGTACTGGACCCATTTATCGTGATCGGTTAATTTACACGACAAAACCTTTTGCATTTCGTCATCAAGCTGCGATAATATATTCTGCTCTGATTTCTCTGTATCCTTAAAACGATGTATGAATTCAGGCGGTACAATCATCATTTTCCTGGCATTTTCCATCTTACTTGAAAATAGAACTCAATACACCAGTAATTAATGGAGCTAATATCAGTGGTAGGAAAGCGCCCCCCTTCTGTATTAGTATTTGGCGCTTCTTTTTATAGACTCTCCAGGCTTGACTAAGCTCCTCAGAACAGTTTTATGCTTCGAGATCGTTGATTTTTGATTAGGCGATAAAGGTATTTTTCCTTTTAAGGTATTATGCACACACTCGCAGATACAGTAGATTTTTTTATCGCCTACGGCTTTTAATAATGCCGTTCGCTCCTTGGGCCCGAGTTTATGTAGAGCACGCAACAACTCCGAATTTCTAAGTACTGATCGAGACATCACTAATGAATGAGAGTAAATTGGTTAGAGTACGAGCTTTTATACCGCTTTTTCGGAATATAAATATAGCACGCCCCATCTTGTTGAAAAATCGATGTTCTATACCTCGCTATATCAGCTGTACTTTGCTTTAAGTCGAATAACAAATACCCGTGTGACCTAGCTGTTTCGTCCTCGTATGCCTCTTGAAGAAAACGCGGATTTTCTGGACATATCTGTCTGGTTAAGTGCTTTATTTGAGCTTTATCTCGCGGATTTTTGAAAAGAATAATGTAATGAGCATTTAGGGAAATATCCCGCTGTCCTTTTCCTTGATGAAAAATGTTTTGCGTAATAAAAAACACGCTGAGGTTATGGTGATGGCTTCCCTTTGTAAATATGTCAACGACCGAGCTATTTGTATCTCTCATTAAATCGTCGATTATTAAAAGTTTGGGTTCGGACCCCGCAAAGGATGCCATGTCTGGCAGACCTTGGTGACATTCGACTAAAGATTTTAATTCTTCGTACAATTTTTGCCATTCGCCATAACACCAGATAACTTCAGCGAAATTTACACTGCAGAGTTTGCTCATATTTTTCAGGAAATTTGTTACAAAAAACGATTTGCCCGATCCCGAGGGGCCTGCCACAATAGCCGAAAAAGGATGTAAAAACTGATGCTCCATTTTTATGCCGTGAGCGATTATTACAGTAGGGCCTTCGCTAATAAACAAACTTAAAAATCAAAACGCTCATAATAAATACATAAAAAACCTGGTAAGTGAGGCAATCGAATCCTCGACCTCTTTCGAGAACAGATCTTAAATCTGACGCCTTAACCACTCGGCCAACCTACCGCATGTATAAACTAACACTCGCCTTATAATTAAAAAGAAATGCAGTTTAAAACATTTTTATTTACAAATTCATACAATATTTCATATAAATTAAGTCATGTACGATTTCATGCGCTCATCTGCATCAATCATCTTCTGCAGTTCTATAATAACATACATTTTAAATGTGAACACAAGTTCTCACAATAAGATGTCGTTAGCGTAACCCCAGAGCAAAGTGTTAAAAATGATTGAATCATCAAGACACAAATTTTTTGCATGTACAGCTTTTTCAACAATTACTTCAGCAAAAATTTCGAAATTACATTTTGCACGTTTCAAATCGTTGATTTTAACCATCATTAAGTTATACATAGGCAGTAAATTTGACAGCGTGTCATACGTCACGTAAAGTGTAAATTTGCTCGCGGGGTCCTTTGGAATAATCCGGCCAGTATCTTTGGTCACATGTTCCACAGTATGTTCACTTAAATCACAGTTAAAAGTTCCTTGTTTCGCCATCACAAACATGTCCGGTAGAGCCTCCAGAAAAATCATGAACGACTCCGCCGTGAATGAAACGCCTGCCCCAATGTCGGTCTTCAGGATTCTTACCACAGGAGAAAAGTTTTTATAAGGATCCAGCCCCAAATGAACAGCTTTGCTAGAACTATTGTTTAAAGGCACATAGAGATCACATAATAAGCGCTTCTTTTCACGGCGAGTTTGGCGGATCTCGGGGGTCATCACAGGAGCTACGTCGTAGGAAGGCATCGACTCCTGCACGAAAACCCTCAGGTCCTCCTCGGTGGCGTTTAGCTGTGGTGAAGCACCCCATGCCCTCTCGACCATGGCTGGCGGTTGTGGAAGTGCACCGTGTTGTTTTTTATTTAAAAGATGCATTTTCTTACTTGTTTTTTCTGTTGCCGGTCTCCTGCTGTAGGGGCCTGGTTGGGCCTGGTTTTTCTTGGCACTTATTAACACTTTGAGGATCCATATTAGTTGCACTGGTAAAACTGGTACTGTTGACACGACAGCTGGGAGTGAAGCCATTTGATGCGATATAGAGCCCGCGACCACTTTTATACAGGTACTAAAACATTACGTCGGTGGCACCCCACTCTCGGGGCAAATCATGTTGGTGCCTGCGTTTTCAATGCAGCCTCTAACGGACAAAGAACTGTTAGTCACAAACGCATGTCTCAACCTGTTTTAAAAAGGGAACTTAGACAAAAATCTGAAAAATTTCAAATTCAAATATTAGCGCGAAAATTGAAAATGACCGCCGCGTAATTTAAATATGAAATATGGATAATAGCCGCGGTTTTATAAATAATTTAATAATATTATATGAGACCTTTTCATACTTAGTATTTCAGGAATATATTAAAATCAAATTTGTAACTCGTTTTATATTTACGATCTGCCTTTACCTCTTATCGCCGACCGAGCAAAAATTTCCATCTATATAGTAGGTTGGGACAATGAGAATCTCGTTAATCCATTCATGCGCGTCACTCAATTATAAAGATAAAAGAATTAATTCTGGCAAACACAATTGCAAAAGCAGTTTTTTAAAATTACTACACCTCATTTAACACCACAGGCTATGCAATTCCAATCTTATAAATTATATTTCTCAAAAAATAGTTTGTTTACAACAAGGGAGCTCGACGTCGAACCCGCACGCAAGTGTTGAAGTTTTAATAGCATTCAGTTACGTTGTAGGGTAGCTCAGGTGGCTACGCCTTAGACTCGTAATACTGTGGTCGCTGGTTCAGATCCCACTTGGGGCCGACGCAAAAAGCTTTTTTAAATTAAATAAATGCGAGAAAGCCAAGATGGCCGACACCCCGGGAAGTTTAAATTCAAAAAATGGAAAAAAATCTAAAAAATTTCAAATTCAAATATTCGCGCGAAAATAAAATGGCCGCCGCGTAATTCCGGAAGCAAATTAAAAATGGCCACTGCGTAATTTAATCAGTAGCACATATGTAAATTACATATCAAACTTCATATGTGATTAATCAGTAGCACATATGAAAATTAATTAGAGCAAACCGCGAAATTAATTGGGTCAAACCGCGGAATTAATTAGATCAAATCGCGGATTTAATCGGCGGATTTAATTAGGTCAATTAATTTAATCGGATGATTGACAGGTGCTCTAGTTTCGCTGCCCTACTACTACCTCAACTTTACTTTAAAAATGACCAGGGAATGATGGTATTTGAAAATGCAGAAATTTTAGAAATGTGGGCAGCACACTTTAAAAAAATCCTTATATGCCAAAATAATAATCAGATTGGAGAGGAATGGTTTCAAGAAGACGAAAGAAAGTTGAGAGAACCAACAATGCAAGAAATAGAAGAGATAATGTCAAAAATGAAAAATAATAAAAGTCCCGGTGCTGATGGATTTCAAATCGAACTGTTCAAAGTAGCAAATGCAAGTCTGCTAGAAAAAGTGCATTCACTTATCTTAGAAATATGGCAAAAGAAGTGCATGCCTACTGAGTGGTCATTAGCAATAATTCATCCAGTGTACAAAAAAGGAAGTAAGCATAGGCAAGAAAACTATAGGCCAATATCTCTGCTGAATGTGATCTATAAAGTGTTGGCAAATTTAATCAAAACAAGATTACAAGAGGAAAGTGAACTAAAAATAGGCCAATATCAGGCCGGTTTTAAGAGTGGTAAATCAGTTGTTGACCATATATTTGCAATAAAACAAATACAGGAGAAATGTGACAGAAAAAAGATACAAGTGCATTGTTTATTCTTAGACCTTAAGCAGGCCTACGACAGATTAAATAGAACAGCAATATATGAGGCGATGAGATATCTAAGGTTACCTGAAGAATTAATAAAGCTAGTGAGAATGACGTTGGAAAATACTGTTAATAAAATACGTTTCGGTGGAGCTCTATCTAAAGAATTTTATAGTAATATGGGTCTAAAGCAGGGCGATCCGACATCAACTTTCCTATTCAATATTTCACTTGAGATGGTTCTAAGAAAAAGCAAAATAAGATTAGAAAATAACATATTCCAGCACTCATATCAATGTCTAGCTTATGCGGACGATTTAGTTCTCTTATCAAGGACAAGAGAAGAACTAAAAATAATGATGGGAAAATTAGAGAAGCAATTACTGGATGTAGGTTTGGAAATTAATCAAGGCAAGTCTAAATATCTAGTTTTAGGAAAACAGAAACAGGAAGCTGCACTATTGTGGAAGAGTCAAAATGGTGGGAAAACATATAATTTTGAGTGGGTTAATAGTGTGGTTTACCTAGGTGTTGAAATCAATAGTGATGGGAATAACTATAATGAAATAGATAGGAGAATCGCAGCAGGATCAAGGTGTCTCGGTAAATATAGAAATTTATTTCGTGAAAAACAATTAACACAAGCAGCAAAGGTGAAAATCTATAAATCTATCATAAGACCAACAGTTACATATGCTAGTGAAGTTTGGGTACCAACGCAACAGTGTGTAAATAAACTGGAAATATGGGAACGGAAAATACTCCGAACGATATTTAAAGGTGTTAAAGAAGAAGGTAGATGGAGAAGAAGGACGAACGCAGAATTGGCAGAACTATTTAATGACGCAGGAATAAAAAACGTAATCGATCAGAACAGACTACGGTGGCTCGGTCATATAATAAGGTTACCAAACGACCAATTAACGAAGAAAATGTATAACTTGCAGTGGGGAGGACGAAATAGAAGAGGCAGACCTAAGAAAACTTGGTGGGAACTTGTGGAAGAAGATCTACGTAACTATGGAATTGAAAATTGGCAAACACTTGCATATAACAAAAAAGAATGGAGGAAGAGGATTCAAGCCATGGGCCTTCAGTCCTGAAGTGCTGTTTTATATATATATATTTAATTAGGTCAATTAATTTAATCGGATGATTGACAGGTGCTCTAGTTTCGCTGCCCTACTACTACTCACACTCGTTCGACGTCCACAATTCAACAGCCTTTGTTTTTGTTATGTTATGTTTAACATTTCTTAATTGCCAGATGCTTGTACAGCAGACAATGTAGGCATACATAGTTTAATTTTAATTCTTGTACTGGCCATTTTTATCAGTAAAAACAATAAATATAACAAAGGCATGGATTTCACAACCAAAACCGTAATTGATATCCCTGCTGTGTATTATGTATGTATTTAATAATTTACAGTTCTCATCAAAATAATAGGCGCCGATGACGATGATTGGTCGACGGTGGCATTCGAGATTTTCTATTTTCATCTGCTCAGTATTATTGAATGGTTCAAGGTGTAAAGTAAACTACTGCAGCTCGAAATGTAGGGGCGAAAAGACGACGAAATTTGGCTGTACTTCCTAAAGAAAAATGTCCCGAGAAAAACAGGATGCAGGACAATTTGCAAAGTGTGTAAACTTGAATTACAAGGGTTAGTGGCTCGTTTAAAAAAACATCGAGAAAAGTGTTAAGGTGTCATAGACAATAGTACCATGGCCTTATACCACACCGAAAAAGACACTGACAGTGATGATAATAAAAATTATCCAGGTAAGGATGCTGTTTTATTCTTTTATTTAATGAGCTGCCGAATTGATAATAAATTGTGATTGTTTTAATCGATGTTTATTTCTACAGAGTCCGCAGTGGTTTCTGAAGTTGCAGAAGAAAACTCTAGCAAAAGAAACACGTTAGGAACCGCGACATTGTTCACTTGTATCAAACGTCCGTCCAGGTCGAGTGCATCAACATCAACTAGTTCAAGTTCAAATACCAACAAAAGGAAACGCATTGAAAATGCAAGTGGAAGTGGAAGCATTGCTACTTTTGTTGTCAGAACACCCCAGAAGCTGAAGCGTAATTTAGATAAACACATTGCGAAGGCAATATACCAAACAGAAAATTGAGGTTGTAAAAGCAATTTGAAATACTCCGACCTGGTCATGTACCATCTACCCCATACGCGATTAGCAACCAACTTTTACAAAACATATATGAAGAAGAAAAACATAAATGTTTCAAAAACTTAGCGAACGCTTGCATATGTATGTCAATAGACGGTTGGTCAAACAATCACAACGAACCGGTCGTATGTGCAATGGTTACCACAGAACAGGGCGAAGTTTATTTGTACGAGACTATAGATACGTCAGGGCATCCACATACGCAGAGTAGAGTGCTTTATATAGTACCTTACTGCAGAGTATTTATCAGAAATAGTTGCAAACTTGATCACGTCATGTGCCAACAAGTAAAACTGCACAGTAACAAGCTCTGTAACAGACAATGCAGCTAACATGAATAAAATGCGAGAAGAAATAAATAATACAGATGGCATCAATATTATCAAGTATGAGTGTTCAGCTCATTTGATGAATCTTCTGGCACATGATTTGCATATTATCCAAATAATTAAGTATTTTAGAAATAATCATTTCGCCAACGCAAAATATAAAAAATCTGGTGTGATACACTCACACAACTTCCTTTTACAGTGATCTTACAATTAGTCAAAAATTTCATTTTTAATTTTTAACCATTTGTTAAAAATTTTCAAAAATTACAAATTCTACAAAAACGGTACAAAATCGAGTGTTAGTTGAAGAGACAAATTTTCTCTAGAATTTTAAGGTGAATTCAAAAATGTAATAATATACCGGGTGTTTTATTTAAAATAGGAGTTAATAAAAAAATAGAAAAAAAAAAAAACAAAAGAAACCCACTTTAGAAGTATTAAACTGGAAAATCACCTATCTCACATCAATACACATTAAAAATGTAAGAAAAATGTAAAGTTTAAAAAAAATCGTTAGAGCCGTTTTTGAAAAAATCGAAAAAAACTGAAAAATCACAAGAGTAAACACCTACTTCCGGTTATGCGATTTTCTTCAAAAGCTTGCTGTCTCATCTACATAGTACACAAAACTTATATATGAAGTTCAACGCCATACCTCTTTTCGTTTTTGAGATATTCTGTTCACAGACAGACACACACACAGACAGACCAATGAAAAAAAATATGTTTTTTGGGATCAGGGGACTCTAAAACGTGAAGATCCGTTGAAAACTCAATTTCGAATTTTTGGGGTGAATCCAATACTTCCTTTATAGTAAAAGGAAGTAACAAGAGGGATGCAGCATTAGTTTTGCCCAGCGATGTCCGACGGAATACTTTACTGCAGCTTGTTAGAAGTTTACCTTAATGAATGGCCAAAACTGATAAAAAATTGTGAGGAAAATAAACATAAAATTGATTCAATCACATATAATCTATCCCATCTTAAAAAAAAACTATAGGTTACCATGCTTTACTTTTCTTAAATTGGCAGTACTAAGGAAAACAGTAGTTATATTTCATTTCTTTGTGGTGGCAAACTTTTTCTAGCTAAATTTGAAATGCCATGTTGCTAAAGCTACTAAAACAAAAAGTCAATAAAAAAAATGTCAATAAATGTCATTATGACACTTTCCTAATTTCTGAAAAATGAAGTGATAAAGTAAGTAATAATTGTGAAAAATTTAATAAACAGTATGCCCAAAGTTGTGTCTTTGAAGACGAAACGCAGTGTGTTGAAATTCTATACACGTTTCAGACGAGATAGACCCGATATAAGTAATGATGAACTTAGTAATAGATTGATGGACATTTTCAACACACGCGTCAGCCTGATTTCAAGCTACCGAAGGCAGAACCGCACTAAGTGAATTTGTTCGCGATACTACGCCTTGTTCGCACTGTTTGTTTTACACACATTTCTTTGCTATTGTTGATAGCGTATATAAAAAATCTATATTACCATTGTGTATTCTTTTATGTATATTCATGCGTGTTCATTTCCAAAGTGTATGTATTTTTATGTAAACTGTTTGGTTTTTATGTCTGGCAGGATTTGCATGTATGATTACAGAATTATAGGTGATAACGGGCAGGCCGGAACAATCTAATTACCCTTAGCTGTAGTGAGGTAAGAGCAGGTCTTGTGCTTCTACGACTGGGTTAACTAGCAAACAAAGGAGTAGAGTAGAGTATAGGGCACGGGAAAACGCCGAATTACAAGGCCTCGCGGAATTTTTAACTCAGGATTTTGGTTTCGAGAAATTTAAATGCAATAATGTGCATGTAACCACCTTTTGTGGTTTTGAAAATTCGATATTTACCCAAATTATTTAATATTTACATACGCTTAGTTGTAATATTAATCTAAAGTAAGGTGTTACTTTGGAAATTATTGTCAATAGTAGTAGTGCTGCTGTCAATAGATAGTAAAGCAGTTGTAATTCCCTTCCTCTCTATTCGCTTTTCCATTAAGCAAAAATACTTCGGAATTTGTTGGTATATATACAACCCATTTTTTTAAAGCCATTCTTTGGTTGAAAAGCAGATATATAGCGGCGGCAATATTTGACTTCAAGTCAGTTTTAATTTATTTATCCACAACTCATATATTATAGAGGCATAACTAAACTAATATTAGTTGTATTATGTAGGCCATAAACCTCTAGAGTTTTAGAGCCATCAAACAATAGAGTTTTATTTTATTTAAAACACTATCAAGCTATGTCAAATTCGAGATTTGCAGGTTAAGTTTTCTGTCAGTCTGTGCCGATAACCAACCAAACATAACCTACTAACCTGGAATTTGACATAGACTGACAATACACTTCAGCACTGCCAAATGTATAACACGAATCTCTCGGTACTTTCTCAAATTGGCACTATGACTTTTCACGGCTGTTAATACACAATTTATGTTTATTTTAGATATTTATTGAGTTGTTGGATAATAATTATTTACTATACACGTGGGATAAGAGCATCGTTAATATACGTGTGTGTAAGTTACAAACGAGTGCGTAGCACGAGTTATGTAAACACACAAATATATTAATGATGCATTATCACACATGTATTGTACAAAATTTTATCTACAACTACCTAAAATTGAGAAAAGTACATTAAGAGAAATGTCATTTATGTCATTTTCAAAAATATTTTAGTAGGAAAATGTCATTATGTCAGTCATTTGATACTATTTCTGTTAGGTAATAAAGCCATTACACCACTCAGTTAGGTAATGAAGCCATTACATAACTGAGTGGTGTAATGAGTTTCATTACCTAACGGAAATTGTGTCGAATGAGTGACGTAATGAGTTATTTATCCTACTGGAGTAGATAATTTTTTTTATAGCACGCATGTGTTATTACAAGTAATTCACTTGAAGGATGATCTTTCTCTGTCTAGCGGCCGTAAGGGCTCAACTTTTCTCTTTTGGATTATTTGTATTATAACACCCTTATACCATAAATAACTATTTTCAACTACCTGCATCTTAAGCACTACATTAATTCTATAAAAGCAAGTGCAACTTATCACCATTGAAATGTTTGTTGCTGTTGCTACGGTTTGAAGAAGCAAACAGGTCACGTAAGTAACTTACGCATCCTAGGACACATTAGCAACTTTCATGACCATCACACATTTTCAAGAATTAATATGAAATCATAATTTGAAAGAAATATTGGATTTTCTGCCTACTAAAATTTTAAATTTCAATTATTAAAATATACGTAGCTAATTTTGTAAAGGTGGTTAAAAAAATCGTATGCGCACCTCGTCCCATAAGTGCATTTATGTCTTTGCCTCGGTTCTCTAAACTGCATTCTTGGCCATAAATGGTGCACTTACGGTCCTAGGAACGTAATGTACTATCAGTACACTCACCTGAATTATTTTTTAAACCAATATTCAATTTTCAACCCGTTGTCGATTACATATAATTCTTAATTTACTTAGTCTAATCTTGCAGATAAATGATTAATCCACCTACCTTTCTGTATACGCAGTGGGTGTAGAAATTACCACATTTACGCATATCTCCTGCTCCAAATGCATCATTTTCGATAGCTGCACAGAAGTCGAACTGAAACGCCAGTGGAAAATATCGATACTCATTGCTCATAAATTTGTATAGTTGTACAGCCAACTGTAAAAATACCGACAGAAACAATCAGCAAGGCAGCAAACAAAAATAGAGAAACAACCTGTTACGTTTCAAATCCTACCTTTAGGTTGTCAACATCCTTTACAAAACTCATTGTAAAGTTGATCACACGGGTCGTCCTGTTAAACCAATAGCAGAAAAGGTTAGTGTGACTGACGACTTCTTTATTGTAGGATTCTACTTCTAATCGGTCATGTACTATTTTATATCCGTGTTGGTTAAACTAGAAACGGAATGTGCTTCAGACAGAATTTAAACTTACTTACTCACCTACCTTTAATGAAGCTACATCCTTTGTTTGCAGCTTTACCTGTAAGATGAAATTCAAAACTTCAATATGCAATTTTTTTCAATCATGTAATATTTCAATAAAAGCTTATATAACAATTTAAGGTACGTAAAAATTCTTTAGCTCGATTCTTTCAAGCAGATATTGTTTTTTGCATAGTGATAATGAAAGTCGCAGATTGGAAACCGTTCGTATGAGAAACGCACAATTGAAGAAAGCGTAACATATTCTTACACGCGTTCCTTGAAATAGAGAAATGATTATCACACAAAACGTTTAATGACGAAGATTACTTGGGGATAAACCGAATCACTTTTTCAAAATCACTTGGAGGGACAATTAATCAACGGAGGTCAGTAAAACGGTAGCCCGGACTTGAGTCGTGACTGCGGCGGGTTTTCCTAGTGCTCTCGGTAGCGTATTGGCATTGTTTACCATTGCACAGTGCATCAGTGGTCTGAAACGCAGTAAACAATAGACCGCATATGTTGTCAAATGAAATGGCAAATGTTTACTTCGATTGAGAGCCATATATTGCTATGGAGATAAATCAGAATAGAAAACTAATAATTATTAATAAGTAATAAATACATTGTACATTAAACAACAGCTTGGTAAATGTAAAACCTGTTTATTTTCAAATAACTAAGTGGGGATAATAGTACTTATGTACATTTATTCTGCAGCTTTTGATTATTAAAAGTGGACATTAATTAAAGTGGAAGGTGTTCAAACTAGATCGAAAACACAAATCATAGAAAGGACGGAAAGCTTCGAGAAGGAAAGAGTAGAAGTAGGGGCACCACTAATTGGATTATGTCAAAGGTCAACGCGAATTAAATTGATTGACCTAATTAAATCCGCGAATTAAATCCGCGGATTGACCTAATTAATTCCGCGGTTTGACCCAATTAATTTCGCGGTTTGCTCTAATTAATCTTCATATGTACTACTGATTAATCACATATGATGTTTGATATTTAATTTTCACAAATTTTGATTTTGATATCAAATTAATTGACCTAATTAGGCGTCGCGACGCCGCGAATTAAACCGCGAATTAAATTAATCCACATATGATTTGATTGACCTAATTTCGCGAATTAAATCCGCGAATTGCCCTAATTAATTTTGATATGTGCTTCCGATTAAATTACGCGCGGCTATTTTTAATTTGCTTCTGGAATTACACGTCGGCCATCTTGGTTTTCTGGCGCGAATATTTGAATTTAAATTTTTCTTCTAAGTTCAATTTTTGAATTTTAAACTTCCCGGGATGTCTGCCATCTTGGTTTTCTGCGTGCGCACTTCACACGGATGTCGTTTTTAATTTTCGCGGAAATATTTGAATTTCAAACTGCTAGATCTATCTCACTCTTCTGCCCCCTTGGCTGTCTCTCTCGTGCATTCACAGAAGGACTATTTATATTTAAAAAAAGCTATTTGCGTCGGGCCCAAGTGGGATTCGAACCCTAGTTTTCTGGTCAACAGCCTCAGGACCCTACCGTTGAGCTATCGAGGTCTGTTGAATATATAGGATTTGAACGAAACGCCATTTCGCTGCTCTGTCGTAACACCGGCCGAATTTAAAACAAGCTATTTTTCAAATAATTAAATTATGAGAATAGGGAATGTTTAGCATATTGTGTTTACAGGCAGATACAATTTTTAAAAAAATTATATTTGTACCAGCTTTTGCTAGAAATAATTATTTTTATAATTTGCAATATAGTCATTGTTCCAGCCTGCTGGAAATTTCCATTCACCTGCGCATAATTTGAAAAGCTAGAATATGTTTAATTTTACGGTTCTATGTGTAATTACAAAAGACATTATAGTCCCGATGCGAACTTTCTATTTTGTCATCCTCAAATGGCCTAACCGGTCGTTGCCTGTCGGTCACAATTATATATATCAGCAATAACATGAACAAGAAGATATACGTATTGCTTGAGTAAGAAAGAGATAAACATATAATCTGTTCACGACCTTTTGGGACAGAGTTGGCTATTATTTTTTCTTTTCATGTTGGACTAACTGATTCGGCGATGTAGCGGATGCAACTTTTTTTCTGTCAGTGTCTGTTCGACATTTTCTTGCCACCACATTGCCAAACTTATTATTTTAATATTCGTAAGAAAATAAATGCTTTATCAAGTGTGTAAAAGTAATTTTAATTTCCGTCAAAGGAAAAATCAAAATGCCCAATATAATTTTGTTACAACAAAAAATTTCCATTAAACGATGCTAGTTGCAGTTTAAAAAGGACAGACCAGATCTAAAAGAACACGAGTTGATGTCGAGACTAGAGAGAGATCAGGCAACAATGTACCTATTCAGAAAATATAACCTTAAACTGAAAACAACCTAACCTAACAGAAAAAGTGCCAGTTTGCATTAGGGAGTTTAGTTGCCGCAGAGGTACTGCCAACAAAATTACTAAATGGTCATAGCCTCACCTGACCCAAAAAGATCGTGAACGGCTTATATTAGCAAGTATTGGAGAAGGCTTGACTAATTTTAATTATGACATTTGTCAACTAAACACAAAATAAATTTGAATAAAAGCACGCAAAATTACGAAAATACGTAGAAAATTTATAAAAACAAAAAACAATATTTTTTACAACTTTTATTGAAAAAATAGTAAAATTTTACGAAAATACGTCTGTGTTGACGACCAATGAAAATAAATTTGAATAAAAATACGCAAAAATTACGAAAAGACGTATGTGTTGATCCCCAAAGTAACAAAAATTTGAATAAAAACGCACAATTTCGTTGAAAATCTTTACAAAGCGACTTTATAGTACCGAAAAAATGATGTAAAAAAGTTTTTAAGAGTTATTTCTAAGCATAATTTTGCAAACGTTTAACAAATAAACCGTAATTTTTTAAAGTACATCACACAATTATGAAATCGTAGTTCAATTTATATGAATTTTCGATACTTTGTATGTGAAAAAATAGCTTCAATTACTAATATTTGAATAAAAACATGCAATTTCCAAAGCATTTTGTTTAAAATTTTAGAAAATCGACGCCGCTCTTTGTCCATTTTAGTCGAAAAGGAGCTCAGTCGTTTGTTCTAGTAGAGCCGTCGTGAATAAACTAGCTTAAAATCAAGACTTTCATAATAAATATATAAAAAAATATGACAGGTACGGGAATCGAACCCGTATTCTCTCTAGAGATCAGAGCTTGAATCTGACGCCTTAACCATTCGGCCAACCTGCCTCACTATATAAACGAGCACTCTCTGCATAATTAAGAAAACATATAGTTTAAAAAGCCTTCTACATGCAATTTCATACAATATTTCATATAAATTAAGCCATGTACAAATTTCTAAATCGGTTTTGATATATATTTTATCAAAAGACTTGACCCTCAGCTGCCATTTTATTATTTGTCGTGATGCGTCATCGTTGAATTTACAAGAGCCAACTTGTCTGCTGTGTGACGTACGCAATGTCTCCACCCCTTTTTATTTTAAAATTCGATAAAATCAGAGGTCCAAACTGCTGCCGCATCAGGTAACAGAGTACAATGGTTTAAAACGTGTTAGTGCGGCAGCAGTCGGGCCTCTGGTTTTATAGAATTTTAAAATAAAAAGGGATGGAGACATTGCGTACGTCACACAGCAGACAGGATGGCTCTTGTAAAATTCAGCGATGCCGCATCACGACAAATAATAAAACGGCAGCTGAGGGTCAAGTCTTTCGATAAAATATATATCAAAACCGATTTAGAAATTTGTACATGGCTTAATTTATATGAAATATTGTATGAAATTGCATGTAGAAGGCTTTTTAAACTATATGTTTTCTTAATTATGCAGAGAGTGCTCGTTTATATAGTGAGGCAGGTTGGCCGAATGGTTAAGGCGTCAGATTCAAGCTCTGATCTCTAGAGAGAATACGGGTTCGATTCCCGTACCTGTCATATTTTTTTATATATTTATTATGAAAGTCTTTATTTTAAGCTAGTTTATTCACGACGGCTCTACTAGAACAAACGACTGAGCTCCTTTTCGACTAAAATGGACAAAGAGCGGAAGATGTTGATTGTATCGCCGGAATTTGTGCAACGTCTTAAGTCTGGCGATGATGCGGAGAAAAATATATTATCACAGCTTGATGACGAAATGCAAAAAGTTTTAAAGTCCAAATTAACTGATCACGATAAATGGATCCAGTACAATCAAGTGTTACAACGATTCCTTCATTTCACAAACCAGGCGCGGCAGCCAATCAAAATACCTATTGAAACAACCAGTGACAGCCTATCAAATGCCGTTATTTTATCTACACTTCCCAAACTTTTAAGAAAAAAGCTGAAGTTTTCCTACGCATTTTGAGTACCTCAAGCGATGTGAGCTGGGATCACAAGGGTACCGTTACTATAAAGGGTGAAATTTTACCGGCGTCTAACATAGTCGATTTAATTCACGACACTCTGCGGCCCTCGAAAAACTATTAGTCCACCCGGACGCCTACAGTTTGCTGATTACATCAAAGACCTTAACGTTGCTAATGTGCTGCTAGCTAAACCTAAACAGCAAAAGAAGCCAACCCCGGACTGGTACTACAGGAAAAACCGAAATGGAAACTGATAACTGCGAGTCCGATTTAGAATATAAATTAAAAACACCAGCTACTCATCCAAGTCCACATCAAAAAGGTTCAGTCAGAAGAACGCCGATAAGGAAACGCCTCCAAAAAAGGGCCGTTAGAAAAACGCCTCTAAGGCAGATGTCATCAACACCAAAAACGAAAGGAATTCTAGATTGGGTGCATCTTAAACTTTAAAATGACACAATGAAATTCTGATTTTATTACTTGCAGCCTTTTTAATTTGAAATGTTCGTGCACCTCAAACTACAGTTTTGTAAATTGCTAGCAGGTTTTTAGAAAATAAGACATTCAGCTGTACAATTATTTTATATTATTAAGTATTATACGAAATAAGAACAATATATTTGTTTATTACAAAGTGTTTGTGTTTTTTTTATTTCTACTCTGCTATTGTTTTTTCACGAATCTGCAATAATTACAAAATCTAAAGCTAAAATATTAGTATTTGAAGTTATTTTACAGTTACAAAGTGTAAAATTTCAAAAAATCAATCTAAGATTTCATAATGGCGTGATATAATTTAGAAAATTGTGATTTCTTTTAATTTTGGTGCGATACATTTTATAAAAAAGTGTAAAACATTTGCAAATTTTTCAACGAAATTGCTATTTCTTTAATTTTGAGCGATGCATTTTATAAAAAGTGTAAAACATTGCAAAATTATGCATAGTTTATGTAACATGATGTCGATTTTGTGAAAATTTATGTGGGATGGCTTGGAATTGCGTGATTTTTGTTCAATTTTCAGCGTGTGTTGAATAAAATATCGTTTTTTTTTTGTATAATTTCAAGTGTATATGATGTCAGTTTTTGTATAATTTATGTGACATGATGTCGATTTTTGTGTAAATTTATGTGATATGATGTGTGATTGCGTGATTTTTGTTCAATTTTCATCGTTGTGTTGAATAAAAATATCGTATTTTGTATAATTTCAAGTGACGTGATGACAGTTTTTGTATAATTTATGTGACATGATGTCGATATTTGCGAAAATGTATGTGAGATGCTGTATGATTGCGTGATTTTATTCAAATTTTTGTTACTTTGGGGGCCAACACATACGTCTTTTCGTAATTTTT
This sequence comes from Agriotes lineatus, assembly GCA_940337035.1. Taxonomy (NCBI): domain Eukaryota; kingdom Metazoa; phylum Arthropoda; class Insecta; order Coleoptera; family Elateridae; genus Agriotes; species Agriotes lineatus. The sequence goes on from OW679199.1 coordinate 28,202,603, forward strand.
GCGTGTTTCTATTCAAATTTATTTCATTTGTCGTCAACACAGACGTATTTTCGTAAAATTTTACTATTTTTAATGAAAGTTGTATAAAAATATTGTTTTTTGTCGTTTTTGCAGAATTTAATGTGACAAATTGCCGATTTTTATAAATTTTTCATGGGAGACGCCGTCGATTTTCTAAATTTTAAACGAAATGCTTTGAAATTGCATGTTTTTATTCAAATATTAGTAATTGAAGCTATTTTTTCACATACAAAGTATCGAAAATTCATATAAATTGAACTACGATTTCATAATTGTGTGATGTACTTTAAAAAATTACGGTTTATTTGTTAAACGTTTGCAAAATTATGCTTAGAAATAACTCTTAAATACTTTTTTACATCATTTTTTCGGTACTATAAAGTCGCTTTGTAAAGATTTTCAACGAAATTGTGCGTTTTATTCAAATTTTTGTTACTTTGGGGGATCAACACATCCGTCTTTTCGTAATTTTTGCGTATTTTTATTCAAATTTATTTTCATTGGTCGTCAACACAGACGTATTTTCGTAAAATTTTACTATTTTTTCAATAAAAGTTGTAAAAAATATTGTTTTTTGTCGTTTTTGCAGAATTTAATGTGACAAGATGCCGATTTTTATAATTTTCTACGTATTTTCGTAATTTTGCGTGCTTTTATTCAAATTTATTTTGTGTTTAGTTGACAAATGTCATAATTAAAATTAGTCAAGCCTTCTCCAATACTTGCTAATATAAGCCGTTCACGATCTTTTTGGGTCAGGTGAGGCTATGACCATTAGTAATTTTGTTGGCAGTACCTCTGCGGCAACTAAACTCCCTAATGCAAACTGGCACTTTTTCTGTTAGGTTAGGTTGTTTTCAGTTTAAGGTTATATTTTCTGAATAGGTACATTGTTGCCTGATCTCTCTCTAGTCTCGACATCAACTCGTGTTCTTTTAGATCTGGTCTGTCTTTTTAAACTGCAACTAGCATCGTTTAATGGAAAATTTTTTGTTGTAACAAAATTATATTGGGCATTTTGATTTTTCCTTTGACGGAAATTAAAATTACTTTTACACACTTGATAAAGCATTTTATTTTCATACGAATATTAAAATAATAAGTTTGGCAATGTGGTGGCAAGAAAATGTCGAACAGACACTGACAGAAAAAAAGTTGCATCCGCTACATCACCGAATCAGTTAGTCCAACATGAAAAGAAAAAATAATAGCCAACTCTGTCCCAAAAAGGTCGTGAACGGATTATATGTTTATCTCTTTCTTACTCAAGCAATACGTATATCCTTCTTGTTCATGTTATTGCTGATATATATAATTGTGACCGACAGGCAACGACCGGTTAGGCCATTTGAGGATGACAAAATAGAAAGTTCGCATCGGACTATAATGTCTTTTGTAATTACACATAGAACCGTAAAATTAAACATATTCTAGCTTTTCAAATTATGCGCAGGTGAATGGAAATTTCCAGCAGGCTGGAACAATGACTATATTGCAAATTATAAAAAATAATTATTTCTAGCAAAAGCTGGTACAAATATATTTTTTTTTAAAATTGTATCTGCCTGTAAACACAATATGCTAAACATTCCCTATTCTCATAATTTAATTATTTGAAAAATAGCTTGTTTTAAATTCGGCCGGTGTGACGACAGAGCAGCGAAATGGCGTTTCGTTCAAATCCTATATATTCAACAGACCTCGATAGCTCAACGGTAGGGTCCTGAGGCTGTTGACCAGAAAACTAGGGTTCGAATCCCACTTGGGCCCGACGCAAATAGCTTTTTTTAAATATAAATAGTCCTTCTGTGAATGCCACGAGAGAGACAGCCAAGGGGGGCAGAAGAGTGAGATAGATCTAGCAGTTTGAAATTCAAATATTTCCGCGAAAATTAAAAACGACATCCGTGTGAAGTGCGCACGCAGAAACCAAGATGGCAGACATCCCGGGAAGTTAAAATTCAAAAATTGAACTTAGAAGAAAAAATTTAAATTCAAATATTCGCGCCAGAAAACCAAGATGGCCGACGTGTAATTCCAGAAGCAAATTAAAAATAGCCGCGCGTAATTTAATCGGAAGCACATATCAAAATTAATTAGGCAATCCGCGGATTTAATTCGCGAAATTAGGTCAATCAATCATATGTGGATTAATTTAATTCCGCGGTTTAATTCGCGGCGTCCGCGACGCCTAATTAGGTCAATTAATTTGAATATCAAAATCAAAATTTGTGAAATTAAATATCAAACATCATATGTGATTAATCAGTAGTACATATGAAGATTAATCAGAGCAAACCGCGAAATTAATTGGGTCAAACCGAGGAATTAATTAGGTCAATCCGCGGATTTAATTCGCGGATTTAATTAGGTCAATCAATTTAATTCGCGTTGACCTTTGAACATAATCCAATTAGTGGTACCCCTACTTCTACTGGAAAGTCTATATATAACCTAACATAAATCCAAAAGATTATCAATTGGTAACATGACATGGAAGAAATTAGCAAACGATTAAGTAAGGAGTTAAAGCAAGAATTTAAAACTAAACTTGAAGAAGAAAGTAGCGATTAAAGTACGATAAGCTTAGTAAGGAACTAGATAATTACAAAGTAGAAATATTAACTCAGGTTGATCATAAATTAGAACAACAAAATAAAATTGTAAAAAAATATATGAAGAAGTCAGATAGTAAATAATAATTTCAAAATTATATTGCTTAGAAAAAAATAGGGATATACAGAGTAAAACATGAATTGAACATATTACTAACTTGGAATACGAAGTGTAAAGATTAAAACTTAAAACTACAATGAAAAGAGTGTTAGACAAGGTAGACAAAACAGGCATTACTATGGTAAATCAAAATATTGAGGGGTACCTCAAGTTGTATACAGTTTAAGTCAAAATAGAATAGATAAATTTGATGGAAATAATGGAACTTACCTAAAAGAGTTCGTGGAGAGACTAGAATTAATAATCGAAGATACCAAAAATATATATGGGCAAGTATGTGATTACCAAACAGAATTAAAAATAATAGGGGATAGTTTAGGTTAGGTTAGTTAGGTAGTAGTGCATTAAATTGATTTAATTTAAAAAAGAGCAATGGAATGGTTTCCAAGATTTAAAAACAATTTTCTAGAGTATTATTATTAGAGTGAAAACAAACAACTGGTATTTAAAGGGTTACTTACGTAATTCACTGTATAATGAAAAATCAGGTTTAAGTAAGGAAAACTATGCCACACAAAAATATCAATTTTCCAGATTAGATAAAAGTCACGGTAACAGTAACAGTACCATTATTATAAACGAGTTAACAATTCTTTTTGGAATAGAAAAATTTGCAGCACTTGGTTTAATTTTTGCTAATTTCTACAAAAAAGCTGCGCATTTTAACAAAGTATGGTATAGTATAGTTTTAATCAAGAAATTCAAAACATCAAATTGAAAAAAATCAGTGACTTCCATGTGCCGCCTCCTTTATCTTATTCAACCGTGCAGAGGACTCACACGCACGCCCACTGGTGAATTAAAAGATGGTTTACCAACACAAAAAAATTGTTCTTGGAGCCATTTTTTTGGGAAACGAAGAACTTGCGGACCCATGTTGATGGTGGCTTATTGTCTTAGAATAATCCAACGAGCATGTATTTGAAATTAAATTTGTGTTCTATCTATCATAACCTATGTAATTAATTTAAAAACATTTTACAAATGTATTATTTCTCTCATAATTTGTGTTCTGTTTTTATCCTTATAATAAATAAATTCTAATTGTGCTTGACTTTTCAAATATCATAATTTTTAAATAAATACGACCCTGTACATAGCAAATAACATTTCCAAATTTTACACTCTGCGCATTACAGATAACATATAAGAAACAGCCTTGCATTCTCACATGTTCTTTGCTTGCTTGCAAAATGTTAATTTGTTCGTGTCTTAAATTTTAATTTGTGGGTTGATTATTTTCCCTGTTCTCGTCTTTTTAATGTGTCATAACTATAACTTGTCGTAATATAATGCTTTTTTAACTTCCATATACAAGTAAGTTAACAAGTGGTTGATAATATTGTGTCGCCTCATCTAATTTTTTGACTTTTCTAATTTCAGCATGGCAAACTTCAATTTCATTATATTATAAATCAAATACTGAAGAAGCTAATACATTTAGCGAAACGTATATTATTTAAATATTTCATTAAATCTAATATTACGACAAATGATTTTTATTTATACATATAAAAATCAAGCTTATCTCTTATTGAATTGATATAATTATCTCCATTAACATTTCAAATTTTCAAATTATTATCAATGTACTGAATATCTTTAGGAAGGATATTTCGAAATTCAACCCCTAAAGGGGTAAAATGAGAGTTCCAATTTTGTATGGAAAAATAATATTAAATACACATTTTGACTTGAAACTTCGTAGGAGTATTCCTAAAAACAAATAAGCAAACACGTATTTCGTGATTTTCCGAAAATCAAACCCTTAGGAGGTGAAATAGGGCAATAAGCCTAAAAATCGATATAGGTGTCGTTATTGAGGTTTTTTGGGACGTTGATTGCGAAAATGGCATTTATTTTTAAGTCCAAGACGGTGGACGTGATATAAAATTGAAACCCTATAGTGGTGAAACGGGGTTTCAGAGACAAATTAATTTTGGGCAGAACAACGATTGCCAGGTTAGCTAGTATAGAAATATTTATAATCCATGTACCATATACTACAAGTGGGAAAGAAGACTAATAATATAAATAAGCAATAAACGCATTGGTAATTATAAAGAGATCGTGATTGAGTGAACGTTTTCTTCTTTCTCTTTATTATGTCCAATGTTTTTATTGCTTCTTTATAATTTATAATTAATGGCATCTCGTTATGATTTCTACCCAAAGCAATATATGACTCTCAATCTAAGTAAAACATTGGCTATTTCATTTGATATCATATGCGGTCCATTGCTTACTGCAATTCAGAGAATCGACAAGGTTGGTGTTCTGTGCCGTAGTATAAAATCTGTGTGATACACGCACACAACTTCCTTTTACAGTGATCTTATAATTAGCCAAAAATTTGATTTAAAATGTTTTGAGCATTTGTCAAAAATTTCAAAAATTACAAATTCTGCAAAAACGGTACAAAATAGAGCGTTAGTTGAAGAGCGAAATTTTTTCTAGAATTTTAAGCTGAATTCAAAAATGTAATAATATACCGGGTGTTCTATTTAAAATAAAAGTTAATAAAAAAATAGACAAAAAAAAACAAAAGAAACCCATTTTAGAAGTATTCAACTGGAAATCACCTATCTCACATCAATACACAATCAAATGTAATAAAAATGTAAAGTTTAAAAAAAATCGTTAGAACCGTTTTTGAAAAAATCGAAAAAAACTGAAAAATCACAAGAGTACAACACCTACTTCCGGTTATGCGATTTCCTTAAAAAGCTTGATGTCGCATCTACATAGTACACAAAACTTATATATGAAGTTTCACCGCCATACCTCTTTCCGTTTTTGAGATATTCTGTTCACAGACCGACAGACAGACACACAGCCAGACACACAGACCAATGAAAAAAAAAATGTTTTTTTGGGATCAGGGGACTCTAAAACGTGAAGATCTGTTGAAAACTCAATTTCGAATTTTTGGGGTGAATCCAATACTTCCTTATTGTAAAAGGAAGTAATAATGTCAGTAAAATTTAACCAATTCTTGTTGTTCATTTCTTGCTGCGTTTCGAACACTGGTGCACTGTAAAATGGTAAACATACTCAACATGTTTTTGGCAACTAATTTTTGTAATGATTTACCTTATGTTTTTATTTTTACAATATAAGTATGTAGTTAAATAGGCTACGACTTTTAATTCATCTCCCATTTAATCACAAACGGACCTGTTTGCAACGCTACCACTAAATCAACGCAGATAGGATCCGTTATACTATTAACGACACTAAATTAAATTGGGTAATAGCAAAAGAGCATATAATGAGATGCTCTTTGGTAATAGTCTATAACAACAGTGATGAGATAAAATAGTTTAAAAAATGTATTATTTTCTTTACGATTTTTCGAAAAAAGGCTACTTTTATGATCACTATGCAAAAAAATAACTATTAACGATAATAAAATCTGATATGGTGTTTTAGAACTTAATTTTTGCTGATTTCAACTCAAAACAACTAAACTACTTGTGTATTCATAGAGGAGACTTACCGGCGACAAATTCATAACAATTACTAAACCTTCTATCAAAATATGCAAGTTCTCATCATATTATACGTCTTTTTACCAAGGCAGAAGTTATATCACTAATCCATTACCTGCAAATCCGGACAACCATAATGGCACCAGATGACCTTTGCAGATAATTGTTTGCAACTACCATTTTACTGGAAATCAAATGTAATTTTGATAACATCCCATAACCAACCAAGCGTTGAAATTATAATTCGTACATACTAATTTTGTTTTGCAGTATATAACCAAACAAACAAGAATAGGTTTGATACAATGAATGTGGTATTTTTTTGTAGCTTGTTTGCTTAAATTGGCTAGAAGTAAAGCGCTGAACTCAGGATTAATTTTTTTACGTAGACTAATATAATCCTTACAGAATTGCTTAAGAAAAAGAAACAGAATTTCAAAAGTTACATACAGGTTGCCTAAAATTGTACGGAACATGGCAATTCCGTAAGTTGGAAAAGGTTTAACTACTATTTCCTATAAGAGTAACCGAAATAGAAAATGCAATATTTACTTTGGTAGCTAGGAAACAAGTGGGGTACCATACTTACCGGAAGTCAAAAGCAATTGTAAATTTGTGAAAGAAGGCTTCTGTATATTTGTAGACATCTTCTGTATATTTGTAGACATGGTAGCGTTGTTATTAGATAGAAAATCGTACGACACTCATTAATGACCAATAGAAAAATTAGTTCAGGAGCGGTAACCAAGACAACTACAAAATTTCTTGGAAATTTTTTGTAGGTAGACCAACCTAACTGTGAGGGTTTGTGTCGTTACGATTTTCTTGCCGAATCTGCATTCGAGCATTAATTCATATCCGAAAATTATTTTTCGTGCATTCCAACTCCAACAACGTCCTAATTTGCCCTCGCGTCCGCTCGGGCAAATTAATACTACGTTGTTGAAACGAACTCAAAAAACAATCCGGAAAGAATTAATGCTCTTATGAAATTATATGTGAAAACACTTGTTATTGGCTTTTGATATAAAAATATTGTAATTTCGAAAATAAATAAAAGTTGCACCTTCATTGTGCTGGACCTGGTCCTGAATCATAGGCTTAAATACTCACGCCGCGAGAACAACTTAAAAAAGTAATTTATTGCCCCAACGAAGTAATTGAATTACCAGATTTTTAATTACTCAAATGAAATAGTAATTCAATTACCAATTACTTGGTAATTGTAATTGCACAACATAAATTACTTTTACTTCCTTTTACAGTAAAGGAAGTATTGGATTCACCCCAAAAATTCGAAATTGAGTTTTCAACAGATCTTCACGTTTTAGAGTCCTCTGAACCCAAAAAACATATTTTTTTTCATTGGTCTGTCTGTCTGTGTGTCTGTGTGTGTGTCTGTGAACAGAATATCTCAAAAACAAAAAGAGGTATGGCGTTGAAACTTCATATATAAGTTTTGTGTACTATGTAGATGAGACAGCAAGCTTTTGAAGAAAATCGCATAACCGGAAGTAGGTGTTTACTCTTGTGATTTTTCAGTTTTTTTCGATTTTTTCAAAACGGCTCTAACAATTTTTTTAAACTTTACATTTTTCTTACATTTTTAATGTGTATTGATGTGAGATAGGTGATTTTTCAGTTGAATACTTCTAAAGTAGGTTTCTTTTGTTTTTTTTCTATTTTTTAATTAACTCCTATTTTAAATAAAACACCCGGTATATTATTACATTTCTGAATTCACCTTAAAATTCTAGAGAAAATTTGTCTCTTCAACTAACACTCTATTTTGTACCGTTTTTGTAGAATTTGTAATTTTTGAAAATTTTTAACAAATGGTTAAAAATTAAAAATGAAATTTTTGACTAATTATAAGATCACTGTAAAAGGAAGTTGTGTGAGTGTATCACACCAGATTTTTTCAATTACTTTCACTAAAAATTGTTGCCGTGTATTTGTATTTAGTAGTATTTAGATAGCCATGCGCTAGTACATTTTATACAAGCAAAATTTAAATAAATAAATTATTATTATGAGCCAATATTATATAATGAAGGTATTTGTTATCTGTATCTACTGCAGACATAATTTTTCTTCTTAGACAGTAATTATTAGCAAGCTACAATGCTACAATCCTGCACAGCCTACACTACACAAACACAACACATACACATCTCATTTACAAACATACGCGCTTACACCAATATCTCTTTGCTCGTGCATAAAACTAGCTATTATCCGACTAGTTATAAGAAATCATAATTTCATAAATTATACGTTTATTGCTCCAGAAATGCCCTATTGCCATTTGCTTAATATGTAACTTAGTAAGACCTGATCTTATTTTTTGCATTCTGGATATTTAATACAGAAATCGAGGTAGGTAATTTAATAATTGAATTATCAAAAAGTAATTCAATTACCGCGAGTAATTTAAATTACCACAAGTAATTCAAATAAAGTAAAGTAATTTAAATACTTTAGAGTAATTTAATTACTCAAAAGTAATTGAATGTAGTAATTAATTACTTTCAGAAAATATTTGTCAAGTACCTTTTAACAAAAACGGCAATTAACAATTACAACTACCGTATGTTGAAAAGTAATTGAATTCCAATGCAAATCAACACAAAGGAATTTAATTAGTAATTAAATTACAAAGTGATTAATTGTTGCCCATCTCTGACTACACCTTAAGAAAAAACAAAATTGTTTTAGGTTAAGAAACGTGGAGCAGATTCAGATGTAGGACGAAAGCATGTTCAATTTTTTTTGTTTATTATAAAAGTTTGTTCATTTTGTAATTGTAGTTTGTGATGATTGCTTTTCGTTTTAGTGTATTGCTAAATCCCTTGGTGGATCTCTTACTTGACTTGATAGCTTCACAAACTGTCGGTAAATAAAACAGTGGTATGTCGGTAAAGTTCAATTAGAACATGTGAACACGATTCCTATGAAAGCTGCTAATTTTTAAACTTACACACATAACCGGAAGTATGGTGTTCACTCTTGTGATTTTTCAGTTTTTTCGATTTTTTTCAAAAACGGCACAAACGATTTTTTTCAAACTTCACATTTTTATTAAAAACATATTCCAGTTTATATAAAACATTTAAAACAACTGATGAAGCTACCATACGTAGCAAAACGTCTTGTAATATATACTTTTTTTAAATATTAAATATGTTACGCCTTATTGATCTTTATTTATTTATGCAATAATAAAAAGCATGCTTTAATTTAAATTATTACTTTCAAAATGTTTTCCTTATATAATCTTCTAAACAATAATTTTATTCGTTGCTATGGTTACGTTGAATTACATTTTTACAAACAACTATAGTCTGTTTTTTGCTATATGATTCAGAGCAGGCTTTGCTTTTGCATTTTTGTAACAGTGTAGGTAGTTGGTTACAAAGAAAAAACACTAGTAATGTCAAAAACTTATTACAACTGTCAATGTGTTATGTGTTATCTTATAAGCACTATTATACATGATGAAAGCTACAATTACTGAACCACTGACATTAAATAAGGTATTGCTTTATTTTAAGAAATTTTATTTAAACATGGTTGTTATCTAACTGTACAGAAACGTCATAAAATTTCTAAATGTTCTAATGTGAAAATATATTATTAAAAACTTGCTGATGACTTTTGTTTGCAAATCTATGTTGTAATAGTTATTTACTATACAAGTGGGATAACAGCATCATTAATATACGTGTGTGTAAGTTACAAACGAGTGCGTAGCACGAGTTATGTAAGCACACAAGTATATTAATGATGCATTATCACACACGTATTGTACAAAATTTTATCTACGACTGCCTAAAATTAAGAAAAGTGCATTAAGAAAAATGTCAGATCTGTCATTTTCAAAAATATTTTAGTAGGCAAATGTCGTTATGTCATTCATTTGACACTATTTCAGTTACGTAATGAAGTCATTACACAACTCAGTTGCGTAATGAAACCATTACATAACTGAGTGGTGTAATGAGCTTCATTACGTAACTGAAATAGTGTCAAATGAGTGACGTAATGAGTTACTTATCCCACTGGAGTAGATAAAAGTTATTATTTATGCTAAACATATAAGAGGGATTAACTGTTTTTTAAACATTGCCTAAAAATGCCACCGTTCATACACTTATGATAGTACCATTGTCTGTGTCAAACAGTGTCACACCTCACGGTTTACGGACGTTTCGCCCCCGCCGTTTCGCCCCCGACCGTTTCGCCCCCGCCGTTTCGGCCCCAGCCGTTTCGCCCCCTAGCCGTTTCGCCCCCAGACCGTTTCGCCCCCGAAGTTTTACCTGTAGCTTTAGCCAGCTTCAGCTGTTTCCAGTTGCACCACGAGGAGGTAGCTAGTAGGATTTCTGCAACGGGTTTTTTTATTTATTAATCCTAGAAATAAAAATATGTCGCAATATTAGCTCGTATGAAAAAAGTCGTTGATGATTTTGAAAATCGTCAAGTTATTGATTACTTGCGTGGAATTGCGTACAACTTTGAATATTGAATTTATTCCGGTTGCACATCGAAATATAGATGTTAAAAGATTTCTATTTCTTTATATGTATTTAGTAAAAACTCTAAAATTAAAACACAAACACCAACAAACAAAAACCAATAAAAAAAATTAAAAAAACTAAAATTAACACAAACACCAAAAAAATAATAAAAAACGGTTGCAGAACCTCCTCGTGGTGCAACTGGAAACAGCTAAAACTAGAGGTAAAACTTCGGGAGCGAAACGGTTCGGGGGCGAAACGGTTGGGAGGCGAAACGGCTGGGGGCGAAATGGCTAGGGCGAAACGATCGGGGGCGAACGTCCGTACCCCCACCTCACACCCTGGTAAAAATCCTGATGTGTATCCTGCATGCAAAATAGTACATCTCTTTCCCCCCGCCTTAACTTTAGATGAATTACTTTTTAAGTCTGCGTCGTGGGTCTATGCAGACTGGGTCCATTGCGAAATATCCAGTTTCATCCAAAAACCGGAACATACATTTTTCACTAGAATTACGAAATTGTAAATATTTCTTCTCCGAAATTACATGATTCTTCTCACAAACCAATTTTCTTCCATTCACAATTTTGTATTTATATCCCATATTTTTTAATGTGTAGTATAATTTTGAAGGAGTCCTGATATAATTTAGTTCCTCTCTTGCACATCGCAATAAATTATCCAAAGTAAAAAAAAATCCAAAGTTTCTTAATATTCTCCCTGAAACTATAATCCTCTCAAGTTAAAAATTCTTTTTCCTTTTTCATATTGTCATCCGGTAACGGACGATAATGGGAACATTCTACTGGGCACGGAAGAAAAACTAAAAAGATGGAAGGATTATATTGAAGGGTTATTTCAAGATGACAGACAACAGACATCAGTAATAGAAGAAAGTACAGAGAGTGGTGCAGAGATAACAAATGAAGAGGTAACATATGCACTCAAAACTATGAAAAAAGGCAAAACTCCTAGTCCAGACGAATTACCGGTTGAATTATGGAACCTCCTTAACGATATTAATATAAATATACTTACAGAACTTTTTAATTCAATTTATAAGACAGGAGACATACCTGAAGAATGGCTGGTGTCGACCTTTATTGCAATCCCGAAAATCACTAAAGCTAAAACTTGTAACGATCACCGAACTATAAGCTTGATGAGTCACACGCTAAAAGTACTCCTAAAAATTATACATTACCGGATATACAGTGTGACCAGTAAAGTCCGCATCATATGGGATTTTTTTTTATTAATAGCTTTTTTCGAAATTTGAATTTGGCATCAATTTGTGCTTCTATCGAGATGAAAATTAACCAAAAAAATAGTAGTCACGTCATTCGCATTATCTGTCAAATTTTATTTTTTTTTCAAAAAAAATTCAAAAGTTGGGTTATTTCTCAAAATATCGAAAAAAGTTATTAGAAAAAGTTTTTCTAAATGCAATTTTTAGCCCATATGCAAAATTTCAGCTGTATAAGATAATTTAGATTTTTTGCCCATTTTTTTTAAATAGCACCACTGTTGCAAAGTAAGACTCAACGCAACCTACATAAAACTTCTTAGTTTTGACAATGCTTTATTTCACACACATTTTCTTTAAAGAAAAGTATGTGTCTGGAATAAAGTATTGTCAAAACTAAGAAGTTTTATGTAGGTTGCGTTGAGTCTTACTTTGCAACAGTGGTGCTATTTAAAAAAAATGGGCAAAAAATCTAAACTATCTTATACAGCTGAAATTTTGCATATGGGCTAAAAATTGCATTTAGAAAAACTTTTTCTAATAACTTTTTTCGATATTTTGAGAAATAACCCCACTTTTAAATTTTTTTTTGAAAAAAAAATAAAATTTGACAGATAATGCGAATGACGTGACTACTATTTTTTTGGTTAATTTTCATCTCTATCGAAGCACAAATTGATGCCAAAGTCAAATTTCGAAAAAAGCTATTGATAAAAAAAATCCCATATGATGCGGACTTTACTGGTCACACTGTATATAAAACTGGATATTGACATAAGTGATACACAGTTTGGTTTTCGCAACGGGGTGGGCACCAGAGAGGCATTATTTAGCTTAAACGTACTAACGCAACGATGTTTAGATGTTAATAAAGTATACGCATGCTTCCTAAACTATCAAAAGGCATTCGATAGAGTTCGACATGACCAACTTATGCAAATACTGAAACAAAAACAAATACACACACGAGACATCAAAATCATTGAAAATATTTACTATCATCAAAAAGCAAACATTAGAATTGATGGTACACTTTCAGAAAATATAAAAATTCAGAGAGGAGTACGGCAGAGGTGTATTCTTTCCCCACTACTCTTTAATCTGTATTCAGAAGCCATTATAAGAGAAGCTCTATACGAGGAAACAGCGAGAATAATTGTCAACGGAATTCCAATCAATAATCTAAGGTATGCAGATGACACCGTGCTGCTAACAGAAAACATCGAGGATATGTAAAGACTAGTACAGAAAGTGTGCATAGTACGTAAACAATACGGCTTAGACCTAAATTTAAATAAAACAAAACTCCTAATCTTTACGAAGTCTCCAGAACCCAACATTCAACTGAATGTGGACAATCCAACCATAGAAAGAGTATATGAATACAAATATTTAGGAACAATGATTGTTACGTGTAATTTTACATTTAGATACAGTTAAGGATTGTTTGGATAATTTCTTAGATTAAATACATTCATATAACGGGTGTTCATAAACAGTCGTCATCCCAGTTGCTTTGAAAAACAAAATGTTATGTCTTTGATTAATTCGTGCAACACAATGAAACGTCATTGAGTACTGTCATAGCGCATTTTTTCTCAATTTTAATAGACATACGTTTCTGAAGTCAAAACCTACTGGGATGACGACTGTTTATGAACACCCGTTAGTTAGATTCACCTGCATACGTTAGGTGTAGCTTGGGTTGCATACTCATTTTATCAATTTTTGGGACTTTTGGAAAATCCTTGATTTTTAGTGAATTTTGAGTAACAGTTTTGAAAATTGTTTTGATAGTACGATTTCCAGCGACCATTTTTAAGTTTTCCTTTTTGGAGCTGCATGTGATCTTTGGAAATTTTCACTTAAGTGGATTACGTAGTTTCCATTTTTCTTTGAGGAATCTGCCATCCAGAAATAGGAAATGGGTGTTATATTGCTAAAATGAATCCGATTGTATTGGGATAAATATATATTTCTGCAATTTACTTACTCGAGGCCGCCTTACAACTCTGGTATGTTAATTTATGGTTGCCGTTGAACATTTTTCGATAACGTCTCGTATTTAGGCCTCCTCGTCCTAGTTTGCTGTATCGTTTTCCGATTTTTCGGGATCTAATATGCCTGGGGCATTGATGTTACTTGGCTAAGGCACCTGGAGCAACGATCCAGTTCCAGTCCGAGCCCCTCAGCACATGTGGTAGTTCGCATGCAAGGCTTCTCCCCATGGTGACTGCACTCGACTACGTTTCTCACCCGCAAAGTTAGATAAAGGCCTGACTCTTTGGAGGTTATTCAAGCTGGTGGACATCTTAATAGCTATCCCCCATAGCTGTTGATGTAGCGGCCCTTCTGTGCACAATCCAGGTATCTACAACACCTAGTGTTATCTACCTTTTGGTGTTTATTGAACTGAAAATATCGTTCGTTATGGCACTATGATCTTTACTTTATGTATTGTACTTACCTAGGTATATGCTAGCGAAATTCATGCCGTTTTACATGCGGAATATTGTGTAACTTCGTTGTACATCACGTGCAATTACTTTTGTGGAATAGGATAATGTCATTCTATGCATTTAATATCTTTACGTTTGGTAGTACTGCTTTGGTCGCGTTCAAGTTTCAAGTACTTGTCAATGTTTTAAAATTTAAACTATTGCGAGGGTCTCCGGGAGCATCAATTTGACATTTAACATAATATGAGCACCGTAAATACACCATTGTATGTGTATTAGCACTCCCCTAGGCGAAATGGTACCAATTCGAAGAGGTTCGCGACTAGATAGATTATTTACTTAATTAATCAAGCGATTTAGAACTTGCTATTCTCCCGCATTCCGGTATCGCTGTTTTTAATATATTTAAGTCACTATCGTAGTTGATACACGGGTACTCGAACGAATTGCGATTATCGTAGTTACATTTTCGACTTTATTAATATAAAATCTTGTACATTACATACCACTAAGATTACATTTACAAACTATTCCATTTACATACTATTATCACAGAATTGTGTTGCCCTTTTTCAAGTATGACACAGAATTTTGAATGTGTACAAACTGTAAATAAATAACTAGGTTATTTCGAGTCTTGGTGTTTTCTGTCCTTTATTTTTTTTTGTGAAACAGCTAATGGTTTAGGAATTTACACGGCCACCTGTAGGTTTTCTGGTTTGGACAGTCTCAAACCAGTGGCGCTTCCGGACAACCCACCCCATCCTGCTCAGGACCTAGCTTGGCAAACGTTTGCTACACGACTAGACGATTCCTGTACCACCCTGCTGTGAAGTATTTATGATTTTTTTTACGTGCGAATAAATTCCCGTGTGTAGCAAATGTAATACTGTCTCTGGTCAGAACTTGGATGGGAGTTCCACGGCTGCATCTCTCGGCGCCTCGTGGTACGGCTATCACGGAGAAAAGTTGGTCCCGGCGGTCATACAACATCATGACAGTCGTTAGTGGGGTTGGAAGTCCTCATAACTGCACAGCGACGCCTATAATTGGCCTAACGGCTGTTGGCTGAGTGCGAATTAAATTAAATAAATAAACAGAAAACTAGAATTATTTTTTTCTAATAAAAATTACATTTGTATAAAATAGTTAGTTGAATACCTTCTAAAAAGATATATCCGCTGATATTCTTTTGATTGAGCAAGAAACGTTAAATTCTGGATTTTTATTGGTCACTTTTGGGCAGATGAGTAGTTAGCTCACTGGTGTCTTTCAGTTAATAAGTTTATTCAAGGTAAAAACTGATTCAGCGTATTTTCCAGTTGTACGGAGAATTCTTAGACAAAGTTGCCCACATAGATATTCACGGATTACCAAACATTGCTGAATTCATTTCACTCCTGTCGGGATATATACATATATATATATATATCCCAACCGATGTTCAAAAAATCCCGATGAAGCAAAAGTGCATTTAAATTGTATTGGGATGGGATATATCAGTACTCTATGAACCTCTGGAGGTATTTTAACGTTGGCTGGTTTGCAATCAAACATAACCTTACTATAATATTAAAATATCTGACAGCTCGTCGTGTTTATAGTGTTGTGCATTTTTGCTATTACTTGAGTGAGTAATAATTACGTGTTCGGTGCATGTTCATTTCACATTCAGTTACGTATGTAGTTATACTTGTTGATATTCATTTCAAACGTGGAATGGGCGTATATATCCCAACAGTACTCTCTAGTGGGATATCTAACCCCAAAAGGTGCTGGCAACTTACCCTATATGTACTTGTATTTCTTTAGCATGAGTTCAAGAAAACGTCCGCTTTCCACAAAAGAAATTGAACATTTAGCCACCCATCCTGAGGAAATTGAAAGCGAATCATATGACAGTTACGACAATGTGATAGATAAGGACTATTCTCTGTCATCAGCCGATGAGAGTGATGAAAGTTCTATTACTTCTGATAATAATAACGATGAGAGGACGTGTTAGGTGATACAGTAGTTGAAGATGTAACTGCTGCTGCTGCAGAGTTACCTAAGTTTGCAAACCGTTTCTGGTCCGATGTTAACCTAGATAATTTCGTTCCAAGGTTAGTTTTACCTGCAAAACAAGCACCAGTCATCCTAGCTCCGTTGACTCGTGCCAGCAGTGTATTGGACTGCTTCCTGGTACTATTTCCTAAGAGTTGGTTTTTGTATATTGCTCAATGTACAAACTGGAGATTCTGGAGCAAGAAAAAAGAAAACCTATTATAAAAACCTGTCCCAAAGAAATAATGCTAGTTACCGGGGTAACTCTGGTTATGCATTACAATAGAGTACCATCATTTTCCATGTACTGGTCAAATAACAGGTCACTAGGAAACGAGTGCATACGAAATGTTATTTCGCGTGATAGGTGCCAAACATTGTTATCAAAAATGTATTTCAATGAACCAAGAAAACCAGACAATGCTGGGAAAGCTTATTATATGGAAGAAGTTATCTCATGCATGAAGCAAAGCTTCATGAAAACTAGAACCGACGCAACATATCAAGCAATTGACGAAGAAATGGCAAAATTCAAAGGGCGATCGGCTATGAAACAATATATGCCGTTGAAGCCTATAAAACGTGGAATAAAGTTATGGACAAGATGTGACTCAGAAACAGGATATGTGTGATATCGTGTGATTTTCAGACTTTTCTGTCGTAGCCCCCTGGGCTCTGGCTCTTTCATAGTCCCCTAATTGGTACGTTAATGCTCATGTTTTTCGCTTACGACCTTTTGGAGCTCAATTATCGCACCTGGAGGACTCCCACGCGGTCTAAGCACCCTCGATCCATGTGATAGCCTTTGAACGTACGGCTTCTCCCCAGTGTGACACCACGAGGTTTTTCCCCCGGTGCAAGAACCTGTTGCACTTGAAGTTATTTCCAACTAGAGGACATCTCCGTGGAGCAAACCCCTGCATGGCTGTTCTGTCGACGCCGCTGCACCACTGAACAACCCCAGGTATCTACCTCCTTGTGTTTATTCACCCCATCGCTTAAACTAGAAATATCGTTCGGACTAGTTTTGTGAAAGCTTGTGCACTGCGCTTACCTTGTTTGTTGGTGATCTCCATAACAGATGGTACCGAGAAATTCAGAAAAACTCTGTGTAGCTATTGGCGACGTTCATTTTGTACATTTAATATTTTCTTCGATTGGCAATAGTGCCTTTGCAGTTCAGTTGCGTTCAAGTACCTCAACGTTTCGAAATTTAACAGATTTCTTCTGCGAGGGTTTCCGGGAGCTTGAATTTTTGCATTTAACACACTGCGCTGAATGTACACAATTTTTAGTGTAATAACATCACGAAATGGTACCAGTTGGAATGAATCGCGAGTGGGTAATTGATTTGAGCGTTGAACCGATTTATTAAGATCTCCCGTATTCCGCTATCGCTGTTAATGTTTAGTCACTACCGTCACTACAGTTGAGCTACATGTACTCGAACGGAATTGCAAGCTAAGATCAGAGAGTTCTATTTGGATTTCAAATTTATTGACATAAGATCTTGTACATTTTATACATAAACTAAAATTACATCTAGTTACTATTCCATTTACGAACAAACTATTTATCGCAGACTTATGCCGCCTTTTTTTTAAGCATGGTACATATTTGTATGTGCAAATAAACAATTAGGTAATTCCAAGTTATGTTGTTTTCTGTCGTTTATTAGTTTTATGTAACAGCTGAGTGGGTTTAGGAACTTACACGGCCACCTGTGGGTTTTCTGGTTTGGACCGTCTCGAACCAGTAGCGCTTCCGGACAACCCCCCATTCCTGCTCAGGAACTAGCTTGGCAAATGTTTGCTACACGACTAGACAATTCCTGGACCACCCTGCTGTGAAGTATATATGATTTTCTTTTTTTTTGCGTGCGAATAAATTCCCTTGTGTAGCAAATGTAATAAATTTGGCGCCCCTGACGTGGAGCCTTTGGTTAAGTAGTTTGGCATTTAGTGCAGTATAGAGTATTTGATTAGTATCTATTGGTTCCTTGTCGTATCGGTAATTATCGGATTATAGCCATTTTGTTGCATATTTTGAGGAATTTTGTTAGAATTTAGGAATGTGTGTTTAGATTAGGTACATTTTTGGACATATGAGTAGGTATTAGTATTATTAGTACTGTAGGGCTATTTTTTCCCTTTCTTTTGTGCTTTTATTAGTAAGGTTTAGTATTTTTAGTATAGGTATAGGATTGTTTAGTTACGACAATTACAATGGATGTTGGAAGATTATTGGCGGACGAGCTAACGTATGAATTGCTAATTCGTGGATGTCCAGTGGGTTCGAACGTAACCGAGAAGAGATCAATTTTGCGAGACGCTATGCATAGACAGCAGTTAGAAACGCTAGACATGACAACAAGAATGTATTTCGAGCCTGATGATGAACTGAAGATTTGTGCTACAAAACTTCACGAACTACAAGAGGCATTAGAACATTTTGATGTCAATAACAAAGATAATGAAGTACAACGCATTAGGGCAAGAATGTATCATGTCTTAGGTCGCTTACTTCGAATTAAGGCCGAAAACAACATGCAACAACAGCATCAGCAAACCCTGTCTACCAAAATAGGTCAGTTATCTATAGCTATCGTTCAAGCTTATTCGGGTCGGAAAGGGACGTCTAGGCGCGCACCTTTAGGCGCGCATTATTAGGCGCGAGCTTTTAGGCGCGAAGCTTTTAGACGCGGACGCTATTAGGCGCCTGGACGTTTGGGCGCCGCAACTTTAGGCGCGAGGACAGTTAGGCGCCGCATGAAAGAAATTCACATTATTCTTGATTTTAAAATTTTTTGTTACTTAATTATTGCAGTCATTAATGTTGAAGAAAAAATCAAACCTTCATAAACAATATATTCAGCTTTTTACGAGCCTTCTTCAGTGTGATCAGTGTTCAGTGTAAAGTCGTACAAATTTACATATTGAATTTACATTTTATCGATTATGAGCAATTAGTTATTTACTTTTTGTATATGGATAGTTTAACGTAGTGAAATTATAAGGTGTGTATAATTCCATCACTTTAAACTACACATATACAAAATGTAAATAACTCATTTTTCATAATCGATACAATGTAAATTAAATATGTAAATTTGTAAAACTTTAATACTGAAGAAGTAAAGTGGTAGTTTTATTTTGGTTTAAACAAAGCTTATTTGCCTGGAACCAATCTGAGGCTTGGTTGATAATGTTGGTTTGTAAATGATTGACTAGAGTTTCATCTTCTACGTGGTTTGCAAAGGTCGTACCGTCTGCAAATAAAGTCGTGAAAACTGGGATGGCATTAGGCAAATCGTTAACATAGATTAAAAATAATAACGGTCCCAATACACTTCCTTGTGGGACACCATGTTGAATTGAAGACATCTGGCTATACTGACCTTTGCAAAATACACATTGAGATCTGTCAGATAAGTAGGATGACATTAGTTTTAAAGTTACTCCCCTGCAACCGTAATACTCCAGTTTATCGAGTAAAATGCTTTTTGAGACACAGTCGAACGCCTTGCTTAAATCAAGAAATAGTGCAAAGGAAGATTTTTTGTTTTCCAATGTTTCTGTTCCTTTTCTGAACCCAAACTGTCTGTTCGTAAACATATGGTTGGTTTCAATGAAATTTAGAATTCGAACTGCAATAATTTTTTCTATAATTTTGGCCAAAATGGGGAGAAGTGCAATGGGTCTATAATTTGATCTATCATCAATTTCACCCGATTTGTATAAAGGTATAATTTTGGCTTGTTTCAATTTATTAGGAAATATGCCCGTCTTTAATATGATGTTTGCAATATGAGCTATCGGGGCAGATAAACATAAAACATTTTCTTTGTACATACAAACCGATTGATTATATAGGTCTAATGATTTTGACTTTTTTAGTGCCTTTATAATATCTTCTACCTCGGATTCCTCAACAGCAAATAGGAAGAGTGATTGTTCATTGTTTATTGGTAATTTATTTAGATAAACACTGTGTGAGTACTTTGATGGGGGAATATTTGATAATAAATCGTCGGCTACATGCACAAAGTAGTCGTTGTGATATTCTGGGGAAATCGCACTTACCACTCCATTGCTATTGATATTGTTTACACCTTTTTTTATTATTCTCCATATTGTTCTTTGTTTATTATCAGACTCCAAGATTTCTTTACTGATTTTTTCTTTTTTTAATTTTAAGATTTTTTGTTCGTATTCGTATTTTTTTTGTTTAAATTCAGCCGATAGAAGATCATTATTTTGCAAGTTCAATTTCAAAATGTTTCCAAGACGATTTATTTCTTCCCTGGCCGAAACTATTTCTGGATTGGTAAATATAGAGGCATTTTTACATTTGTTATTTGTATTAATTTTAATGGGAGGAAAAGATAAATCGTGATAATATGAAAAAACTTTATAAAAAGCATTAACTGCGCAGGTTGGGTCAGACTCTCTATACATATAATTCTACCCAATCTTCAGTTAAGAGGTAATTTGAAAATTTGATTCTATTTCTAGAACTTTTATTTGGTACGGTTTTGTAAACAGAGGTCGCCCGTTTTTGAATAGTGTTAAATTTAATTATTTGAGATTTATGATCGGATATGTGAAATTCAGCTACAGTTGCAAGTTGTGTTTCAAAATTTGTGAAGATGTTGTCGATACACGACTTGGAATTTTTTGTACTCTAGTAAAGTCGGTGATATTTTTTTGTAATCCAAAAGAATGGAATATGTTAGTAATTTCGATGCTTTCCTTAGATTTAACTGCAAAATTTATATTAAAATCGCCCCCAAACACTAGTTTACTATTTTTAAAATATTTAGATATTAAGTCAAGAGCATGAGAAAGTTTATTTTTAAAGATATCGATATTACCACATGGTGAACGATATAAATCCACCGCAACACAGTTCAAATCAGCAAGTTTAATGCCAGTGCATTCAAAATGTTTTTCACTGTTAAGTTCATTAATGAAATTTATTGATGTAAAAACGTGATCAGATCTAGTAAAAATGCATACTCCTCCACATTCACTCTCCAATCGGCAGTAACAAAAAGCTAGATTGTAATTATTTGGTGTATATAAATGTTTTTCTCCATCCTTAAGCCAATGTTCACTAATCATCATCACGTCACAATTTTGTTCAGTTAAGATGGATTCAAGATAATTGTGTTTGTTTCTAATACACTGAATATTTGCATGCAAAATAGTAATATTACTGGTGTTTTTATTACAAAAGAGAGGCACTGAATGTTTGTCAATGATAGAAGATACTTGCTCTTCTGGGCACGTCGATCGTATTAAAAATTTCGTTTTGGCCAGTAGTATTTGCCATGGCTTTCCCTGGATTGTTGTAGGCGTATTAGATGTTGGGAGGAGACAAATGATTTGTAGGTTGCAAGGTCCGCCGATGCAGTAGAAGATCCTATGCCATACGCTTCAAAGTACTTCATGTATAATTGATTTAGCGACTCCACGTCTACAGAAAGGCCCTCAGAAGCTAAAAATACCCTTAGAGAAGCATTTGTGAAGCCCTCGTGACAAACTGATTGCGGTTGTTCATGTAGATAGGATATGTACAACCTGACGGCATTCATTATTGCTGGTTCCCGCAGACGAGCCAAAAGGTACCGGCCTTCAGCGGCGGCAGATTGCATTGTCAGTTTCACCCTTGGCGGAGTCATGCATCTACTGTGAGATTTGTTTTCTGGATGCCTGCACTCACAAATTTTATGGGTTGATTTTCTTTAAAGGTGTGTTGTTTGCCAGCTGCTATAGCCTCCCCATCAGAATGAAGCCTTAAAATCTTCTCTTGAGCAGTGAATTCTTTAGTTGTCTTTTTCTTCACTTTGTCCAGCTGCGTTTCATTTCCTTCGCTAGGATTTTCCTCAAGATGGTATTTTCTTTCTACTGACCACTTTACCGATACACCAGCAGGCCAGAACTGCTCTTCTGCTAATCGAGCGGCAGACTTTCTGTTTATGGTGCCAATCTTGTATGTTATCTCCGCTGCATTTTCTGATTGTTTTAATAGGGGGTAGCATCTTATAAAGTCCGACACGCCCAACTTTTCTTTAATATAATGTACTACGTGATTGCTGTTATAGTACGATGGAAGGTTTCTCACAATCACATACTGCCATTCACTTTTGCCTACTTTTCTATCTTGAGTAGGTAATGTTAAATTTGACACTAGTTTTGGGCCACTCAAACTAGGAGATAGTTCTGTTGTTTGGGTGCCAACTGACATACAAGACTTTGATGTTTGAATTGGAGTCGGTTGTGAAGTCGAAGAAGCAACACCTGGAGATTTTAGGGTTTTCAGTCTTATTTGAAACTCCGCCATGGACTCTGATATTTTTGTTAACTTATGTTGTATCCCTTCTATGTTTTTCCTAATTTCACTTGAAGATGGATCGTGTACCTGTATTTTGATTTGGTCTTCATTGCTGTTGAAGAAGACTGAGGAGAGATTGAAAAAAACCTGCTGCATGCCGTTTAAACTTTTTCTAATTGATTGTGGGCTACAATCAGTGAAGGACTGACACATCGAGTAAATTTCCTCAACTCTTTTATGAAGCAAATCTAGCTTTGAATCTTGGTTATATACCAATTCGTGTGTTTCCGTAATAACCGGAATTGCATCAGCCACTTTCTTATTAGTGACCCTATAGCCTCGATGTTATCTTTTGGTACTTGGTCCCTTGTTAATTGTGAAACTTTTTCATGCAGATATTTCAGATTGGGAGAATCACATAGAACGCAAAAATATCTCAGTTGGTGATTTTTTTGTTGTGAAATCGTTTTTAATGTGGTTTTGTCAAATCCACTACATGCCATGCAAAATATGCGCCTACATTCGCCGCTACACTTTAGTTTATATTTGTCCTTAACATCCAGGAAGACGTTTTGGCAAGCATCGCATTTGAAATTAGCCATTTCAACGAAATTGAGGTCAAGTTCACTACGAGTAGTAAATAATTTAAATGTAATAGGAAGTCAAATTGCAATTACTTGCAAAATGTGTTTCCTATTGTGTCACTGGGTTATGTTATGATGAATTGCGTACATACGAAGTAATATGTAGTTTAGTCAAGACAGCAAAACAATACACACACGAGTATTAGCATGAAAGAATGCAAAACACTGCAAAACAAGCGGAGCAAAACAAAAATGTGTTCTCGACCTATGTACAGCAATTGCTTCAGTCAGCAGTAGAAATTTTCACTGGAGACGGACTGATATGGTACCGAGCTGTGAAGCGTACTATCATCGATTGGGACGACTTGATCAGCAAGTTGAAAGCAAACTTTCTACCTCACGACTACGAAATGCGCCTTTGGGACGAAATTCGAAGCCGCACACAACACCCATCAGAAAAAGTGGTTGTTTATATAGCAACTATGGAGAATTTATTCAGCAGGCTGCCTCGACTTCCATCTGAAATTACAAGATTAGCAATAATTAGGAAGAACTTACAACCATATTATACTATGCAATTAGCATTACACCCAATTTACACTATTGCTGGTCTTACTCAAACTTGTATGGCTCTAGAAGATGGCAAGATAGCTTCTACCAATTTTAAAGCCCCTCCCATGCATAACTAGTATTTACTTGAACCAGATCTAGCATATCGCAAACGCATTGGCAAGCCACCGATTTGTGTAGTCGAAGAAAAGTCCCTGATTGACTTAGGCGAAATGGTATTTCTAACAAATGCCTCGCAGGATCATTTAGCAAGAACAGCGAGCAACAATGAGGCTACAGAAGTCCCAAATACTGTGGCAAATATAGCGACGATTACTTGTTGGACATCGAGCCATGCAGTGTACTGCTCCCAAACGGATGTACTGTTATGGATGCGAGCAAGTAGGAGTAACCCGCCGCACTTGTAAGAGATGTTCGGGAAACGAGCAAGGAGCACGGTAGACGACCGGACCTTGTGCTCTGAAATGAGGGACGATACGGTCGCGCCTTTCAAGCAATCATTATTACCTGATGTCGAAGCATTCAACCCAGCGGTGAATTATATCTTTGACCAATGCCATGGAGACAATAGGCCATATTTAACTGTGACCATTTTTGGTATCAAAATCAAAGGATTACTTGATACTGGATCATCTTGTACAATATTAGGTAACCCAGGTTGGAAACTTCTACAGCATATGGGGATTACTGTGTTACCAGCTGAAAATAGAGTGTGCACAGTAGCGAATAAGCAAACTTGCGCCACTGTAGGAATCGTCCACCTCCCAGTACAACTCGAAGATAAAGTCCGAACCATAACCCTATTAGTTGTACCAGATTTGCCACATACTCTTATTCTAGGTATCGACTTTTGGACTACAATGGGCATAATTCCGAACCTACAACAAGAGCAATGGTCATTTCACATAGAAGAAGAGCTCTTACCTTCTGTCAACGCCGTTGTAGCTCGTGCGTTTCTTACTCAGCTTCAGCAAACTCAACTAGATCAACTCATAAGACCATATTTTCAGAAAGCCAATAACCAAATTGGTAATACTACTTTGGTGGAACATCAGATCAAGATCATCACTTCAGAACCCATAAAGCAAAGATCTTATCGTGTCTCGCCTTTTATTCAGCAGAAGATCGATGAAGAGGTGCAATACATGCTGGACAACGATGTTATCGAGCCATCAACATCAGCGTGGTCATCTCCAGTACTGTTAGTACCTAAAAAAGACGGTAAATACAGATTCTGCGTAAACTACAGAAAGGTTAATAGCGTTACCATTAAAGATGCCTATCCCATTCCGTTTGTGTCTACTATTTTGGACCGTCTTAGGAACGCAAAATATCTGAGCTCTATGGACGTGAAGTCCGCGTATTGGCAAATGCCTGTGGCCAAAGAATCTAGGCAATATACCGCCTTTGCAGTACCAGGACGTGGATTATTCCACTTCAAAAAAATGCTGTTCGGTTTGACGAACAGCTCGGCCACCTGGCAAAGATTGATTGACCGTGTCATTTGACCTGATCTCGAGCCTCATGTGTTCGTTTACTTAGACGATATCATCGTGACAACAGAAGATTTTGACACCCATTTGCGAGTCCTGAAAGAAATTTTTGAACGCCTTCAGAAAGCTGGCCTAACCTTATCTGCAGAGAAGTGCAGCTTTTGCCGCCCTGAATTAAAATACTTAGGATTCGTAGTCGATCAGTATGGACTTCATGTGGACCCGGACAAAATTAAGGCCATAATTAACATCCCTTCTCCTAAGAGTGTCACGGAGGTACGAAGAATCATCGGAACTGCTTCATGGTACCGTAGGTTAATCCCTAACTTTTCTACTGTCATCGGTCCCATGGCCGATTTACTGCAAAAGGTGTTGGACTGAGAAATGCGAAGAGTCTTTTCAAAATATCAAAGACTGCTTAGTGACCGCACCTATTTTAAGTTGCCCAGACTTTTCCAAGCCATTCTTCGTTCAGACTGATGCTTCCGGGGTTGGTATTGGTGCCGTACTTTCGCAGCAAGACAGCGACGGAGAACCTGTCATCTGTTATACAGCAGATCGCTCAGCCAGCAGGAACGAAAATACTCCACCACAGAACGCGAGTGCTTGGCTGTAATTTGGGCAGTTGAGAAGCTTCGCGCATACCTCGAAGGATATTCCTTCACCGTGATTACAGACCACCATTCTTTAGTATGGCTGAACAATTTGAAGGAGCCAACAGGACGCCTGACTCGGTGGATCCTTCGCCTGCAACAATTCAATTTCAATGTCGTGCACAGAAAGGGAAAAGATCACGTGGTTCCCGATTTATTATCAAGGTCTGTCCCCGAAGTAAATCATGTCGTGATAACGATTGAAGAGCCAGCACCCATCCGAGATCCCTGGTATCTAAATCTAAAAACAGAAATTATATCAAATCCTTTACAATTTCCACAGTGGCGAATTGAGAATGATATAATCTATAAATACATCAAATGTACCTACCCGAAGCTGAGAGACGATAATGAAACATGGAAGGAAGTGGTGCCGAAAGAAAAACGCCAGGAACTCATCCATGAACATCATGACACATTAACAGTATGTCATGCAGGCATTTTCAAAACCTACGAACGCCTGAAGAATCGCTTCTACTGGCCGAAAATGAGATCCGATGTAGCCAACTACATTCGAAGGTGTAAGATCTGCGCTGTCATGAAACCTGAACAGAATCGTCCAGCTGGTCTTATGGGACAGCGTCCGAATGTCACAAAACCTTGGCAGATGATTGCAGTGGATATTTGTGGTCCCTTACCTAGATCATCCAGAGGCTACAGTTACATTTTAGTTATTTCTGACCAACTTACCAAGTTTATGCTACTGTTTCCACTCCGTCAAGCTACAGCTGCCGCTATAGCCCGATTAGTTGAGGAAAATGTTTTTCTATTCTTTGGATGTACTTAGTATGCGATAATGGTGTGCAGTTCCGTTCACGAGAATTTATGCAGTTATGTGACAGCTACCATGTGAAAATTATTTTCACTCCTGCGTATCATCCTCTAGCTAACTTCGTAGAAAGAGTTAATCGTGTCATCAAAACTATGTTGGCTTCATATGTTGCAGATAATCACAAGAAATGGGAACAACTTTTGCCCAAAGTGGGCTGCGCTATCAGGAGTTCGGTTCATGAAGTAACTAAAGTGACTCCGTTCTTTGCCAACTTTGCGCGTGAACATGTTCCTAGAGGTGATTATTTTAAATCAGGTGTAAAGGCTGAAACAGATAAATGTGAGACATCTGATAAACTTAAAGAGTTAGACAAATTACATCAAGATATACATAAGAGACTTTTGAATGTTCATGCCAGATCTAAACAACGATATGACCTACGACACAGAGAAGTGACATACAGGTTGTCCGAAATCCGTTTTGAACATAGGAAATTAATGAGTGCGACAAGGAAAACATAAACAAAATGAGTAGCAGGACAAAGACAGAACATAATCATGGCTAGCTAAATTTTTAAACTAAAATTAAGTCAATGAAACAAACAAACACTTCTGTCAAATATTTTAGCTGTTGTTAAGAGTATAAAGTGAGGTTTAAATATACTATTGTTTACTATTCACATAATTATTGTAATTATTTAAACCTCACTTTATACTCTTTATTACAGATAAAATATTTGACAGAAGTGTTTTTGTTTCATTGACTTAATTTTAGTTTAAAAATTTAGCTAGCCATGATTAAGTTCTATCTTTGTCCTGCTACTCATTTTGTTTATATCTTCCTTGTCGCACTCATTAATTTCCTATGTTCAAAACGGTTTTCGGACAATCTGTATAATGTGGGCGACAGAGTTTACCGACACAATTTTGTGTTGTCCGACGCCACCAAACACTTCACCGCAAAGCTCGCTCCAAAATTTATTGGGCCTTTGATTGTACGAAGGAAATTATCACCTGTTACGTACGAGCTTCAAGATGAAGATGGGACACTTCGCGGTACATGGCATGTCAAAGACAGAAAGCAACACCCGCCAGATGAAGAATATTAGATTCTGTTGGATTGTCGTAACGAAGACAAACTTAGCATTAGGACTTTGCATTCGAGTTTGGCATTAGGATTTTGAATGTTAGGTTAAGCTTTTTGGGACCAAGGGTTTTTTGTTGAGCCCTTGGATGGTTGGTTGGGCTTGAAGGGAGGACTCTCTGTTGGGGAACTTTATCATCTCGTTCTTTCTCCCCCTTTTTGTTGTAAAGTCTTGGATGGTTGGTTGGGCTTGAAGGGAGGATTCTCTGTTGGGGAACTTTATCATCTCGTTCTTTCCCCCCCTTTTTGTTGTAAAGTCTTGGATGGTTGGTTGGGCTTGGAGGGAGGACTCTCTGTTGGGGAACCTTATTATCTCGTTCTTTCCCCCCCCCCCCCCTTGTTGGGCAGTGACGTTCCATCATACAGGAGTGAGACATTTTTGCAGTCTCATTTCCGGTGTTCCTCCATCTGGTCACTGTGGATGGTGTTTCAGTGTGTAATCGATCCTGGGCTGCACACTTTCTTCCACTAGTTGGTTGTAGGGTTTTTATTTTTGTCTTCATGGAGTGTAGTTGCCTATGATTGCGGTGTATTCTACGGGGTCCCGTGCCTGGTACCTATATTCTGTGACGACTTCAAACTTTTTCGGCTTTTTCCCACTTAGAAATTTTCAGTTAGCTTTTCTTTATACTACCCTACGTTGACTGACTGACGTGACATCGGACTAATCCTTTCTCGCTTTTGATCTCATTCCCCTTTCCTGCTGTTATTTTTTTTTCTTCTTGTTAGACAGTTTTTCCCAATGGACGTTGTCTCGAATTGGGCTTGGATCAGTTCATCCAACGGCGCGCCTTTTCCACCCAGCAGCGACGGATGTTCTGATGTCCTTTTCGGAGCGGCATTCATTGTGAGGGCTGTTTATCCCTTCCCAGTGCCGTCTTTTATATGATTGAGGCCCCGGGCTCAAGGTAATGAAGGGGCCCTTCTAGAAAGAAAATAACTCAATACAGTACAATATAGGTATATGTATTTTTAATATACCTGCTTTTATTTGTATACAACTATGTATATAAGGAAACAAAATTAAAATTCTAATAAAATTAATATAAACAAACACAATAGAACATAAGAAACCTAAAAATTAACAAATGGGTCATAGCTATTGCTGCACACTAATAAAAGATTTTTTTCTCGATTTGGTATGGGCAAAGTCCTGTATTATATCTTCAAAATTTAAATTCAACAATATGTCGCTTTCTATGCACATTGCACATTAATGATAAAGCGTTTAGCCTCTCTTGTAGCATAGTACTGCGAAGTTAGTTTTTTATTCTGTTTAACTTAGAAAATGAACATTCTCCACTGCAATTAGTGATCATCAATGACAGAAAAATTCTAAGTGATATCGCAACGTTAGGAAATGTTTCTTCTAATTTATCAGTTCTCAAATTGTTATGCAGTAGCGAATTATCAATTTCTTCAGTTTTATATACATCGTTACTTCCTAAATACAGCGCTAAATGAATACCTACATTCCGTTTCTAATTCTTCTCCATTTATATCAAGGTGATAATATTCAGCAAACTTTTTACAGCTATCGTGCAACTCGTTTAGACTAAAGGTTCTTAAACTTGATAAAAAGCCAAACCGATTGTTCACTTCAATATATGCAGCAGATCTCTGCTGTAGTTGAGTTAATGAGTCGATAATTGGGATAAACACTTCCACTTTAAATTTATCAAATGAATACACAACTTAAATTTTTTTTAATGAATTAGTTAATTACATAATTAATAGTTGACCAATGCGCCAGTCGGGGGCCCCAAAAAATTGGGGGCCCCGGGCCCGGGCCCGTCGGGCCCGTGCCTAAAGACTGCACTGTCCCTTCCTTCTATTCTTTGGTTTTCTTTTGTTCTTTTTATTTGTGTGGGTTCGAGCTTAGATTGCTGTAATTTATTTTGGATACCCCTTTGAGGTTTTGAATGTATAGCTGATGTTGTCGTGTTGCCTTCAGCTGTAGGTTTTGTGTTGGGTTTTGTTGCGGTATCCTTTCGCGTATGCGGATTTTTTGTTTCACAAGCGAATCTCGTTCCTAGCTTACGTTATTTTTTTGGGGTGTGTTTGGTGATTGAGGACGGTTTCTTTTGCGCTTCTGTAGTGTCGACTTTTGTTGGATTCAAGGAGCCCGACTCTTTCGCGGTTCTTTTTTGAACTCAATCTTTTGCATCCCTTTGTAATTTTTCCCTTTTTCCTTTCGCCTTCTATTTTGCGATTCTTTTCGGCTGCTCATCCTTTTCTAAATTATTTGTACTGCCTTAGTTGTACGTGGTGACCACATCTCTTTTGTGTTTCGGGTTTGTTGAAGATCATCGTGATAGCTGTAAAGTTCTAAGCTTCACTATGGTGCAGGCATAAGTTCTACGTCTGTAAATTTGATAAATTCACCTATATTTGGTTGGGGAAGAAAATCTGTTACGTGTAATTTTACATTTAGATGCAGTCAAGAATTGTTATGTATGATTTTCGCTTAAATACATTCAGATGTAGCTCCGAGATTTAGATTGACCTGCAGTACCTAGGTGTAGATTTGGTTGCATACTCACTTTTGCATTTTTGGATGATTCTGAAAAACCTTGAAAATTCTGGGGGATTATAATACAATTTTCAAAATAGATTGTTAGTACGATTTCCGGCAGCCATTTTTATGAGACCGATTTCGTGAGATATTTTCTTTTTGGGGCTGCATGTGATTTGGATACTTCACTTTTGTGAATCAAGTAATTTCAAAAATTATCGGTAGATTTTGTGATCAGCCCTAGGAAATATGGTGTTATATTGCTGAAATGAAGCCAGTTATACTGGGATGATTATGTATTTCTGCAATTCACTCACAGGCCATCCAACAGCTCTGGTATGTTATTTTGTGCTTCCGTTGGACGTCGAATTCAGATATCGTGTGATTTTCAGGCTTTTCTGTCGTAGCCCCCTGGGCTCTGGCTCTTTCATAGTCCCCTAATTGGTATGTTAGTGCTCCTGTTTTTCGATTACGACCTTTTAAAGCTCAATTATCGCACCTGGATGACCCCCACGCGGTCTGGGCACCCTCGATCCATGTGATAGCCTTTGAACGAACGGCTTCTCCCCAGTGTGACAACCACGAGGTTTTTCCCCCGGTGCAAGAACCTGTTGCACTTAAAGTTATTTCCAACTATAGGACATCTCCGTGGAGCAAACCCCTGCATGGCTATTCTGTCGACGCTCGACGCCGCTACGCCACTGAACAACCCCAGGTATCTATCTCCTAGCGTTTATTCACCCCATCGCTTAAACTAGAAATATCGTTCGGACTAGTTTTGTGAAAGCTTGTGCACTGCGCTTACCTTGTTTGTTGGTGATCTCCATAACAGATGGTACCGAGAAATTCAGAAAAACTCTGTGTAGCCATTGGCGACGTTTACCTCGTGCAAATGTGTATGCGGAATAGGTTAATTTCATTTTGTACATTTAATATTTTCTTCGATTGGCAATAGTGCCTTTGCAGTTTAGTGGCGTTCAAGTACCTCAATGTTCCGAAATTTAATAGATCTCTTCTGCGAGGGTTTCCGGGAGCTTGAATTTTTTCATTTAACACACTGCGCTGAATGTACACAATTTTTTGTAATAACATCACGAATGAATCGCGAGTAGGTAATTGATTTGAACGATGAAACGATTTATTAAGGTCTCTCGTATTCCGCTATCGCTGTTAATGTTTAGTCACTACCGTCACTAAAATTGAGCTACATGTACTCGAACGGAATTGCAAGCTAAGATCAGAGAGTTCTATTTGGATTTCAAATTTATTGACATAAAATCTTGTACATTTTATACATAAACTAAAATTACATCTAGGTACTATTCCATTTACGAACAAACTATTTATCGCAGATTTGCGTCGCCTTTTTTTAAGCATGGTACAGATTTGTATGTGCAAATAAACAATTAGGTAATTCCAAGTTATGTTGTTTTCTGTCGTTTATTATTTTTATGTAACAGCTGAGTGGGTTTAGGAACTTACACGGCCACCTGTAGGTTTTCTGGTTTGGACCGTCTCGAACCAGTGGCGCTTTTGGACAACCCTCCCCCCCTCCATTCCTGCTCAGGAACTAGCTAGACAATTCCTGGGCCACCCGGCTGTGAAGTATATATAATTTTCTTTTTTTTTGCGTGCGATTAAATTCCCTTGTGTAGCAAATGTAATAAAGTAGCGCTATTTTTTGGAAGGTTTCTTAAATCCGTTATTCTAATGGATAACCTTGAATATGCTGCTGTGGGAACGTGCGTTAGAACCCGAAAGAATTTGCCAAAGTTCACCGGAAATCTTAAACGTGGAGAATCCCAGATGAAAGGAAACGAAAATGGCACATTGGCGATTAGGTGGCAAGATACCAAAGATTTTATTACTTTGTCCAATTTCCACAAGGCTGAAGAAACTAATGTGGCCCGGAAAATGAAAGATGGTACTAAAGTAGATGTACCATGTCCAGTAGCTGTAGAATTGTACAACATATATATGGGGGGTGTGGACCTTGCCGATCAGATGACGTCTCTTTATGACCTAAATAGGAAATCACAAAGATGGTGGAAAAAAGTGTACTACAAGCTGCTTATGATGGCAGTTTATAATTAGTTTATAGTATACAGGGAAGTAACTCATAAAAAATTGCCCTTCATACAATTTCTGGTGCAATTAAAAATCTTCAAGATTAAGCTCTGTAAGAAGTACATGAAGTAATAAGGATAAACGCACAAAGTTTATGTGTAAAATGTGCAATGTACCTTTATGTGCAGATTGTTTTACGCCTTACCATACTTAACAATAAAATCATTATTAGTACTGATGGGATAATATGTCCCAGTATAGAACACTAATGTGACATATTGTCCCACGCCTTTTTTTCAAAAATAAAAAACAATAAAAATAATTTACGGTCATTTTTATTTTTTTATATCCCCACTTAAAGCTCTAAACAAAAAAGGTCCTTAAAATGAGCAAAAATAAAATCAGGAGTGAAAGGGTTAGCTACACCGTATAGGTGCTATCCGGCAACAATTCACAAAATTTGTGAATTAATAAGAATCGTG
>OW679199.1:28235833-28346515 GCA_940337035.1 Agriotes lineatus
ATGAATACAGACCACAAATTCAAAAGATTTGCTACGTTTGAAACTACTTTGTTGGGTAATTCCTGGTGTCAGAAATAGATAAGTTTATAATTTATACCTGAAACTTGTGATGTAAATCTCCACAATCAGAAAAGACATCTTGTCGCTATTCTATCGGACACTACACGTGGAAGTTTTGTGAATTTTCTGAAAGAGAAAATTCATATTACTGAGATATCATCATATATTTTCGAAATTGCACTCTTAGACAGTGTCTGATGCCATACACAACATAGAAGTTCAATAAATTTTATTACATTCAAATTAAATGGCACTGTAAGTGAATACGAAATATGACTTATAACATGAACACAGTGATGTAAATAAATACATTTTTGCTCACAATGCACAGGCCATGTAAACGCAATGTTAATTCTTTACAGAATTTTTCTCTATGTTGTGTATGCCTCCAGACTGTATATGATACATACCAGAAACGTTTAAAAATGCAAGTAGCAAGTTTCCAAATTTACGATTTGAAAATTGTAGGAAATCTACCAGATGCATGCACCCACCCGGTTTCTAAATTAGCAACATTAATCACACCAGCAAACGAAAAGTTTTGCACATTTTAGGTTATATTACAGATATACTGCAAGTACGGTCTGAACTTTTTTAATCAAATTCCTGTAACGATAAATCATCTGACTATCGATTTGAGAGATATAGTATCACGGTTTTATTCTTGCAAACTCTTAATATCAGCAACTACATTATAACACTGATTAAAACAAGTTAAAAGTCGACTATCCAAACATTTTGTCATCGTCGCCATATTAAATTAGTTATTTTAATTCGCCTACTTGGTCTACTCGAGTCTAAAATACCTACTTTATGAAGCAGCAACAAATATAGAAGCCCGAAACCTCTTTGACCATAACATTAACTTCTTTTTGATGTCTATTAATGAGCATTAGATATGTTGTGACTTTTCTTTGGATCGATAAAAGCTTTTCTCCAAGACATGCATTTTTCATCTATTAAAATTTTATCTTAAGCTGGTACGACACAATACTGGTTTTTTGGGAAAATTTACAAATACATTTTTGAGAAACATTACTAGTAAATTTTTCTTAACCCAAATGCAACGCATTCAACATTTCGTAATTCTACTTGTAAACCTGCGCAGTAGTAGGGATATTTATTATTTATTTGTAGTCAAGTTGGCAGAATTTTTATTTGGAGCAGATAAACACAAATCTAACCTAAAGTATTGTACGAGTGGCGTTAAATAAATAGCGACTTGAGTTTATTAATAGTATACTATGATTAAAGCTGATATTATATGGCAAATGCATATTTTCTATAACTGATATGCCGGCGAAACTTTTTGCATATCTATAATATAATTTTCCTTAATGTGTGTCTGTGTGTCTGTAACACAAAATAAAATCTCACGTTCCGGCTTCACAGATGTTTATATTTGTTTAGGTTTTGTTTTTCTTATCTTAGCGCTCAGCTCGGATCTTGACCTTTCGCGTATCCTATTTCACGTGCGCGTAGAGCGCAATTTGCTTGTGTATACTAATTATGTGAAAACAAATCGTTTAAGCCAAGTTTCATTTTGCATATTTTTCATATTTATACGTTTATGAGCATACTTTCTGGATTTTGCATATTTGGTTATATTTGTAATGTATTTCTAACTTTTTGAGATTTTTTTGTAAAAATTACTAACGATACAAGTTTGATTATGAGCATCTTAACGAAACGAGTTTGATTGCCAAAACGAGGCGGTGAGCCGAGTTTTGCGGCAATCAAACGAGTTTCGTTATGTGCCATAAGCAAAAGTGTATTGTTCAAGTTTTTATCTTCATCATTAAATTCTGGTTCAATGTATTTTATTTATATAAATGAAGCTCTTAACGATACTATAATTAATTTGGTTAAGAGTCTATAACAACACCGATAAAGATAAAATTTATTAATAACATTTTTGTGTGCGACTGAGATATATACTTTCACTTTCTGCCGCTGGAATGTAGTGCGCGTATCGAAATCAGAGCCAGTAGATATTACAGTCCCTTTATATACATAAAAAGACTGTAGTAGATATAGGAGAGTACCGCCACGTCCGCCATGTTTATTCCTCTGACATATGCGTCACTTTGAGGTTTGTAACACAATTCCGTCAACGTGACGTTTGTTGGCAATCTAAAACTTTATTTAAAATTGGCAAGAATGTAAGTCTATGTCAAATTTAAGGTTAGTAGCTTAGGTTTTGCATCAGTTTTGACACAGACTGACGCAAAACATAACCTGCTAACCTCCAGTTTGACATAGACTTACAGTTCTTGCCAATTTCAAGTAAAATTTTAGACATAATTCAATCAGTTATTGCTGATGGGAACAAAAATGGCGACGATGGCGGCATTTTCACGGATCAAAGAATGGCAGTACTTTCATATATCTACTGACTCTGGTCGAAATAAGCAGCGGAAAGGGGAAGTCTCTGTTAAAATCTTTGACTATATAAAAATGAACCCCCAGCAACTCCCACTTTTCCATAGAAACAATATATAAGAAATCAGCAACATAGAATCCATTTCAAGAGTCAAACTTCGAGTGTTGGGTGAATAATAGTCCGGTGGGGTTAGGAGAAGTCTCATTTTTATGTTGGATTACAACGTGAATTTGGCGTTGACAATCCATGCTTATATAGTCAAAGATTAAAATGAATAAGGTTTTTGAATAAAATTTAGAGAAATAAATATACTCATACAAAATAATTAACATTTTTACATTATTTAGAATACTTCTACGTATTTCAAAAAAAAATAGAGCATATTTTGTGCATATATATTAACTTTGTGTGCATATAGTCAACAAAATGTATGCATATATATGCGCATATTTTCTTACATTTGAGTGCATATAATTATCAGCTTAAATTATGATACGATCTACGATCGTAACAGAAATATAAAAACTTAGTTGGGTGTCACTTTTTCCGTCATATTGTGTTAGATATTCTAGGTTATGTTGACATTAAAATTTACGGCAAAGCGTGTTTTAATAAATTATTAAAACACGCCTTCAACGGCAACGTGCGAATAAGACGTATTTTGGGCGCTAATATTAAGAGTGCTACAAACGTCGCTTTGGACACTAGAAACACTGCAAAAAATTTGTTATTTGTTACGATCGTAGAAAAATTCTCCTTTATTTATCATCAGCGATAGCGAAGAGTTATATTTGACAGCAATAGAATTACATTCACTTAATATTAAATTTCTAACTAGTGTGAACTTACCATCTGCTCAGAATATACGCACATTTATTTTTAGGGTTAGATTATTTAGAAAGTGTTTCTAAATAAGTTATGTATAAATCTACTAGTCAATTTCTTTTTTAATTTTCCGTTTGCAATGTGCAAACATTTTTAAAATAGTGTACTTGTAAATTTTCGCATAAATTTAGTATCCTGTCATACCACTTTTATGCTAAAATTTTTAAAAATATTTTTATTTAATATAGAAACTTCCGCTGTTGATATCATACACATAAAATCGTTGGTTTCTTTGTATGTTTGTTCGCCACCTCCTCCGAAGATATTGGACCGATTAAATTTTATGATAGCTTAAAATTTTGCTAATTTTTAGACTTAGATCGTAGGACGGTTTTTATTTAAAAAAAAGTACGAAAAAGTAAAGTTTTAATTAAATCGTGTAATTAGCGAACACTTAATGTTCATATACCATTATAGCAGCGCTTTATTCAACGAAGCAACGTGGGTCAGTGGTAGAATGCTCGCCTCGTCCCGTTTTTAAAATTTATAATAATAAATTTCTCTTAAATTAGCAAACCGAAGCGTAGCTCGGGTGATTTACTAATCTATAATAACTCTGAGTACCTACCTACGTTTATCTCGAGGCTTCTATCTGATGGAAACTCTATCGGCTCGTGTGCATCCCCTTGAATTTTAGGAGGTAAACTATCTAGTTTGAAATTTCGATTATATGCGTTAAGTAAATCCAATCCTATAACATGGCCGGCTCGAATTGAGCAAAGTGTATGCAGCGTCGCATTTTGATAACAAAAAGACTATCGCGTTAGATCGACAGACCAGCTGTTTTGGTGTTCAGTGAAGTTGAGCTAGATGTGGTTAACATTTTCCGTTCCTGCAAAACCATTAAAGAAAGTAACCATCATAAGAAACGGTACATATGGCCGTTTATCAGCGTCTATTTTTGTACTCGAGTTTAAAAATAAAAATTATACACTAAAATAAGGCTATGTACGTGTTTGATGTATGATAAAGAATAGTGAAGTTGGTTAATCAAGATTGTTATATTCTTCTAATGTACCTATCATTCGTCTTCGTTGAATTATAAAGGATTTGCTTGTGGATCGTAGAGTCCGTTAAAATACTGCACGACAAAAACGCTGTAGCTTGTAACAGGGACTGATTTGTCACGATCGAATGGAATTTCCATCCGATAGAAGCTCCGAGATAAGCGTGCTCACTGATTAAGGCTTTGATAGAAATGTCTCCATTGAATGATATCAAATGTATATACAACACGTTGGGCATTGCGCTTACATACAGCGATGTGTGTTCTCATCTCCGGTTTAAATTTAATCATAAATCTGTGATGTTTAAAATAAATATACGTATTGCTACGTTTTCATCATGGCACAAATTGTTTACAGCCCTTTAAAATCGAACTCTTTAATGTAGCAAGCAAAAGCACTGTAAAACATTTTCAAATTAATAAGAATAATTGATGAATTACAACAACTAGCAGAGAGCTTGTTACCGTCAATTTTCGCTTTACTGTATTCTCGATATTGTGTTACCATAAATTTTCGCTTTACTGTATGTTCGATATTTTTCGAATTGCGTCCGGATATTGCGCATTTTTTATACGGCGCCGTTTCACATTGTTGAACGTTCGCGACGCGAAAATTTGGCATCTTGTTCCGGCATTCGATCGAATAAGGTCGTGGAAGTTTTTGGCGCTGTTCGAGGTCGCAATTTTGGAGAAGGTGCTTATTGTTGTCTAGGCACTTTTCACCCTTTAGTTAGGGGATTTGTACGCGTCTCGACATTTCTCCGTATGTGAAGCTGGAGATACTGCCAGGTGCAGAATTTTTTTTTGACGTCAAAACTTCCCGAGCGAAACATTTGAGGAATTTAGTTCTCCACCACGTACTGGGCCCCAACTGCTTTTCGAATACCACGTACTGGGCCCCAACTACGTTTCGAATATCACGTACTGGACCCCAAATACATTTCGATCACCACGTGATGGGTCTCCAATAAAACTTCGGAAATCCCGACTTGCAGCCCGTTGCGATCTGCGATAGCGTATCTCGGCGCGCTTACTTGACGAGCTACCGTCCTTCCTGGTTCGGTCATCAAGTCTACAGAAGCCCATTCCTGCGATGCTCTTCGCGCTAAGGCAGCTTCGAATCAGCCTAAGGTAACCTTACTGCTCTATTAATTTGTGCTTCTGTTGGCCGGCAATCGAGCCTGGCTGTACGCGTGTGTACGGCTCAATCGACGAAGGACTGCCCAAAAGTATTTTGCTTCTAAATTGAGATTAGCGAGATATACTAGCGCGAGATATTGAGATCATGGTCTGGACGCATCACTGTGATTGCGAATTTTAATTTGTAAAGTAAGAGGCTTCCCCTCGCCGTAGTTCCACTTTAACTACGGATTGTGCTATTTAATTGTTACATGTACCACGTTATAGAAATTCATGAGGCGGTTGCCCGCTTGTAATTTACAATTTTATATTAACGTCACTCTCCGGGAGCCTGCAGGAATTTCCATTATTTTTATGATTTGGTGTTTCAATTGGCCACCCCATTCTGTAAACAAGGATCCTTGGGGCATTTATATGCATATACATCGGCCCTAAACTTTTACTTACATGTATTTTATGTGTGTGTCCGGCTTTACGAGTGAATAAAACGAATTTGTCATTTGATTACACTTGATTGTTTGACTTCAGTTTTGTGCCGTTTTATTAATTTCTCAGTGTTCCAATTTAGCTGGAGCGTAATCTAGCAATCGCTGAATTAGGGGGTTAAAACTTAATTATTTGTTATCTAAATTGGTGGCGCCATTTCCCCCATCTAATGAACCCACGGCCGTCTTCGGCTGCAGCTGATCGGCGACCCCTAATTAGCGATTGGTAGTGACTCGCCTGGGCATTGGCTGAGTGAGGCAATTTGGTGCTTTGAATGCTGCTCCGATTCGTTGAGCAATTAACGTAAGTATTATTCTACCACCCCCCTTTTTTGTGTTTATAAGGGATAACAAGCTCAATTTGAAAAGGGCTCTAAAATTAAATTCAATGTTTGTAGTCAAAAACAAATACAACAATTTCAAATGTCATACCAAGCCCAAAGGGTTAAAATCTCACAAACTATTTGAAACATATAGCACTGAGCTATAGTCTGACATTAATCCTAAATAACAACGAGCATTCAAAAGTAGACAAATGTATATGGGTACTATATACAGAGTGCGTGAGTTTTTAAGGTGCGAATA
This sequence comes from Agriotes lineatus, assembly GCA_940337035.1. Lineage (NCBI taxonomy): Eukaryota > Metazoa > Arthropoda > Insecta > Coleoptera > Elateridae > Agriotes > Agriotes lineatus. Next base: position 28,242,378 of record OW679199.1, read on the forward strand.
TAGGTACTATGTGACCGGCATACGATTCCGTTCGAGATGTCTTTTTCCAATCCCTCATCAGCAGAGCACAATGGCAAAGCAACCTGCAGGCTGAGCAGCACATTTTCAAAGCGCCGGTAGAATCAGGAGACCTGGAGGAGCCAAGTACCACGTTTTCCAGGACAGCAGGTAGGCAGGTGAATCGCTCTACAGCGACCCAACGGTTTCGAGGCATATATGGGCCAATGACATATCTCAGCTACGACTACCTGTATGCATATGTAATTTAGCATAATTAAGGAATGTAAACCTAGAATTAATTAACATGTGGTTTTCGCGATTTTCCCGCCTTTTGTAAGCGTCTCACGCGGTTTTTTAGCCGATACTCCAGCCAAAGCGTCTTAATTTAAGGTTTGTTTTAGTAACGGACGGCCAATTAAATATGACCTAAAGTAATGGAAACCAATTGGGTGACTGTTTTAAACAATTGATGTTCGATTTACGGCGGTGGGCACTCAAGGAGATATAAGGGATTTCAACGGTCCAGGAGCTTTACATTTTTTAACTTCTTACTTTTACCATAACTTTCGAGAATTAACTTAAAAACTATTAGCACTTACAAATTAATGTTGTGTAAAGATGTGTTGTAAAATGTAAAATTGTGTACAAGATATGAAACGTCGATATTAAAAAGCTGTTTTCTTAAAGAGTATAACGCCTTTCTAATGAGCCGAGAGCACGTACACTACACAGATTTCCAATAAAAGGTACCTACCACCACGATATCACCTGTTGCATTTTCGTCAATGGCAGCCATTTTCCGAAAGCTGAAGGAGCATCATCTTAGCGTTTACGCACTACGTCCCAGGGAAGCAGTGAAAAAGCCCGGACGGAAGGAATTTGGCTTTATTATTCTGCATTTTTACATGTTGCTTATCCCGCACATTTGTTAAATGCCGTTGCACTCGTATAAAAGATTATTTAAGACTTAAATTCCATCAAAGTTAGCAAAGCAAATATCATTTTTGACTTCTTAACCTATAAGAACCTACGTTTTGAAAAGTAAATTGTTGTCTAGGTTACGTAAACCGAACAACTTGTTAAAATTCCAATGACTCTGAGAAAGAAAGAATCCGTTTCAACTTTTGAGTTACATGCAAGTTTAATAGAAAACATTACATTAGTTCTTAAATAAAATAATATATGTTTGTGGTATTTCAAGCATTTAAGCATCGTACTTTAAAAGATAAGCTAATTAATCACAGACAAGGCAAGTGTAGCCCTGGGTGATAGCAACATTTGGTCTAGTGGATCATTTTTGTTATAAGTACGGTGTAAAGGTTGCTCAGCTAAGCATTTTTTATAAGTAATTAATAATAAATAATTAGCTAGAGGGGATATCACGGCAATGTATATAACTCTATTTGCGCAGACAACAAATAGAGTAAAATATGCAACCCAAATAAGATTACAAAGCTGGCTGGATCAGTATTTTAATAATAATCAGTAAAGAATAAGAAACAGCTCGTTTAAGCTAAGAAGGTACTCGAGAAATTCTTGAACTAATAAGAGAAATTTGAAAATATCCATAGAAACGGCCTTTGCACTATCACGGACAAATAAATTTGTCAGTCTGTTCTTTGCAAATATTTCCGATAGATATTGCTAGAGCGAAGAGTAGCAATGCGTTGTGTTTATAAATTTTCATAGAAGTTGGAAAAACTGTAGCAAGTCCTTAAAATTCCTGCAGAGAAATGGCGAGAAGTTTGAGTAGGCGTTGCGTCTCCAATGTGTATTTCATAATTTTTAATTTTATCAAGATAAGTGTAATTTCGGAGTAGTCTATTTATATACGTATATAAACGAAAGTCAAAACCCTGACTAATCAAAGCAGAGCCGTAACCACTGGCACTTGAAATTTGGGTGGATGGTTCAATTTGATACGTAAGGTAGTGCTAAGAAGGGATTTTTTGAAATTCGACGCCAAAGGAAGAGAAAAGGGTTAACATGTGTTTTCAAGAATTCCTCAATTGTCTCTTAGTCCCGATGAGATATTGACTTGCCGTTTACTAGCAAAGATTTACAATGCAAATGCCTAGAAACGCATTTCAATATTTTGCTCTAATCAACTCCTAAAGGTGCGAATTTGTATTTGTAGTGAATTATAGAACCCGTTGTATCTCCTGTGTTTGTTGAGTTAGAACATTATTTTTTGGCATTTTAAAACGATAAAGAAGCTGACCTGCGGTTAATTAATTAAAATAATCAATGGTAGTAAAAAATCGCAGATTAACCCCCTTAAAGTTCTTACTACACGGAAGCTCTAAAAATCTAACTAAAAAAGCTAACTCAAATTCGGCGATATGGTTGTGGGTTCAAACCACCAGCTGTGTACCCTGCAACGTCTTCAAAAGAAAGAACATGGGCGCCAGAAATCAGATGATTTCAAATAATTTAAATAAATTACAAATGACTAGCGTTTATTTAATAACTACTGAATAATCTGTAGTATGGTAATTCAATAATAAATAATCAAAACAATTTGATCACAAATAATGTCATAGTAGAGCTGTGCAAGTTAAATGAAGGTTGCGACACGCACCTAGAAACCCTTTTTTAGGTTATGCAATTAATGGTAACCACAAATAAATCGCGTGATATGCATACCGCTGTCATTTAAAAAAATACCTTTTTGTTCAGGCTATTGAAAGCAAAAAGCGTGAATGCTCCTTTTACAAAGGTTCAATTACACACATAAATTGTAGCTTTAAATATTAATTGTAATTAAATGTACGCATTAAGCTTCAAGTATTAAAATAGATTGACGGTATGAGATTAAACTTTATAAGTTAATAACAACGGAAAGTACAAATTTAAACTGCCCGAATCTGCTTAAAAGCAGGAAGACCGTCCACGTTTAAAGTAGTATGATATAACACCAAGATTCACTAATCTCAGACGCCCAAGGCTGCTGTTAACCAAAGGCTGGCCAGGAGTTGCTATACCCGGGGGAGAAAGCGCCAGGGATGCTTCCGTAATTGCAGAAAAGCCATTCACAAGCCGCAGGAGCTAGGTGGGACGTTAGCAGGTGTTGAAAATCGGACGGCAACCTTACTTCCAAGATTGAATTCTCGGGTAAAACTGTCGATTAAGAGCTAAAGAAATGCAATTAATAGGAGAATAATAAACAGAAAAACTTTATCGTACCTGATTATAGTCAGCCCTTCAAAATTAATCGTCGTGGCGTAATAAAGCACAAACGGGACCTTTTTAGAAGCAAGGTACTTCGTCGAGGTGCAGGAGAAGAATCCTCGCGCATTCGGCCAACTAACAAAGACAGCTGAACTCTCGCGATAAGCCAGCGAATGTTTTTGGGGCTTTACAGAATCGGCACGAAAAGAGTGCACTGGTAAATTGAAATGTTTCGAAACACAATTGATTATTATGCGAAGAAATAATTGGTATGTGGAGAAAACATTAGAGCGAAGCTGAAAAATGGTTTCAATTTGGACGTCTTACTAAAATATTTAAAAATTGGTGTAAATGTTTTTTTAAAATATTACCCCTATAGAGAAAAAAAGGGAATATGAAAAGGGTTGGAGGCTTACAATTATTGATTTTTCTTTTGGGTCCATTTTAGAATAAAGTGAGGGAGAAGATTTTTCGAAGCTTCACCCACAAGGGGTTGAAAGGGATATTCTGCTATAATATATATGTATAAAAGATAAAGCACCGATTCAACAACGCAGAACCGTAGTAATCCTTAGCAGCAGGATCTTGAAAGTGGCAAGAAGAGTCCTTTAATTATGTAGGGAAGTGCTAGAAAAGGAGTTTTCGAAATTCCACCCCTAAAGAGAAGAAAAGGGGTAAAATGTATTTTCACGAATTCTTCAATATCTCTAAGGGCCAATAATATATCGATTTGGTTTATACTTAGAAAAGTTCCTAAAAACGTAATTCAGGATTGTGCACGGATCAACTCCTAAAAGTGCGAATTTGGATTCAGGGGTGAATTATAGAACCTTTCGTCATAGGTGTAACTTGGGAGGGGCAAGGGGAGCAGCGGCCCTCCCAAAATTTAAAACTATAATTTTATCAATCTATACAATAGGAACGATAATTACATACACATTTACAGGGAGTAAGTGAATCATAAAAAATCTGGTGTGATACACGCACACAACTTCCTTATGAAATTGTAATGGTTAAAGAAACTAAGTAGTATTATACTACAGCGTCTTTTTCCCTTGTGTAGTGTAACTCTCTTTCTAATATTATCATTAATGTTCATATTCTCTTTAAAATATGAGAAATCAATTGTGATTGAAAACGTCAGCTTGACCTTTTAATTTTCTCGCCTTTTCTTTGGCGTCAATATTGTAGATTTGTCGTACTCTATTAATATAGAGAGCACGAAAATGGCGGGAAATTTAAATCTTGTATTGTACCAATAAATAACCGCAATTTTGAGTCCACATATCTAGTTGTTCTGCAGCGGGTAGCAGCCGAGCGGATTTGCCGATTTAAAGTTAGTGCTGTAATGTGAAAGATCAGTAGGCATCGGATACTTACTAATTCTATACGGGTTGCAACAATAGTTAAAGTTGAAGGTGCCAGGAGACGCCCCCCCTCCCCCTCCCCATCAGTACAATTATTGTTATCATTATGCAGGTTAGTAATGTTTTCTTCTTTTTACATTTAACTACCTGCCTCCGTCACTGGGCCAAGGAAGCCTTACACTTGCACTGTTTGCACCCCACCGCCGCATTGTGGTAATGGGTGAGTCCCGTCCACCACTTTGATACATTTTAAAAGCATCGGCATTTGAATTTTAACATAACACAAAAACGCGTGTAACACAAAATAAAATATAAATAAAATTAGATAAAAAGACAAAATATAAAATCAATAATTCTAATAACGGGAGTACATATTATAAAGGGTGTTTTTTTAGAGAGTTTGTTACGGTTTAAAATTCATTTTTAGCTATTCGCCTAATTATTTGCCCTAATCTCGGTTAAAATTAACTTTTTACCATGTCTTTCTTCAGGTATGATTTTCCCTGCATTATCTTTGAGCATTCAGATCGTCTGACAGTTTTATTGCAAGCTAAGTAAGCCATTCGGTCGATATTATGGGTCCAAATGCCCCTGCAGTGTAGGATTCACCTCATGCATTTCAAGTTACATTTTCCCTTTCTCCCAAAATTGGATTTTTGGCTTATCAGTTTTTGGAAACCATCTTGTCATTCCGCCATCCTGTGCTGCAAGAGCTAGGTGCTTCGAAATTTACGTTTTGATGTCGTACCTTAACCAGGATTTTTCGTTAGCATCCTAATTTGGAATTGTGCCGTTTTGTGTCCTGAACTCCATGTAAGTTCGGAATTGGGTTTTGTGAGTTGCATTTTTGGCGAATTCCAGCCCGAATATTGTTTGGGGATTCCACTCTAGCAAGGCACATGTTTTCACTTTGGCGTTGAACAGCCGTAGAAACCTGAAACGGGTAGGTGAATTTATTTGGACTTATTCGGTGTGTCTCCATGGCTATTTGCCTTTCAGCTTTTACTCGACGGTAGCATGCCTGTCGAATTTCCCTCGTTGGAAGCGAGGCTACCGAGCTAAACGTAGCCACCAGCCTGGTGACGAGTTTCGCTGACTGTGCCCCCCCCCCCTCAGCTACCTGGTGATGGCTTGGCCTCCTCGTAGTCCTTAGGCCTCCCCTGTCTTTAACATCTGCAGCGGAAGAGAAGTCCACTGCCAAAGGTCTGTCAGTTTAATATTTCCGTTTCGAACTCTCGGGAATCAGGTGCCCCCTTGGGCCGTTTGCGTGGCAACGCTGCAAGGTGCTCGATAGACTTGCGTTTGTTATAATGTGTGTTTTTAAAGCTATGAACTCACCTGCATGGATATGGTTGATTTTGCCTTCAGCCAATCAGTTTTAGCGGTAGTTCTTTTGTACAGTAAATAGCCGATTAGGTCACTTAGGCGAAAGCGGATTCGGGCTAAATTTTACTGGAGTTGTTTTGTACCGCCGTGTGCGGAATATTGTGTAACGGTATTATATTCGCATTGTAAAGCCAAGTGCACGAAGGTTAATCCTTTCAGGTTTTAAGTGTTATTTATTACACCGTTGAATTAGACTACTTGCCCAGCTTTGCAAGCAATTATTGTTAATGCTCGCACCTCGGCCGTTTTAATGCAGAGTACATTGCATTGTTCGCGAAATCGCTTGGTGGTACCATCGCAAGATCTTGTCGGTCCGCGGCGACGCTAATCTGATTTGATCATTATTTAAATACGAGAGGAACCTTGCATACAGGGTGTTCAGTTAAATTCAACCTACCTACTAAATTTACCTTTCAATTTAATCATTACGCCGGAGCCACGATGTTTTCGAGCTCTTTTTAAGTGCTTATTTAGTAATGCATTTGGCCAAATTTAATATCAATCTTGTAATCTTTTTTTTTAATACTGTTAATTAGCACTATATACATATTGTGTGAAATTTTATTAATTCTGGGCCCGCCCGCTAACTTCGCTTGATGCCCTTGTATATGTAACTGGCTGTACTGTGGTGAGTTTAGCCTCAAGCCACCTTTGATATTTATTGAACTGTGATATGATCTCCCTATTGAGATTTTATGATATGATTCGGTAGCCGTATATTTTGTGTGTGTATTTTAATTGTGCCTGCATTCTTTGTTTGGAGCAATTATACTACCATGACCTATTTGTTTGCGTATATGATTTGTGCCTTGCCGTTACTTTTACTTTTTCAGGTTTGGTTAGTAGCGCCTTCCGTAGTGTATCTTTTGTTTAGCAAAGTGCTGGGTTACTAGCTACTTGGCGCCCATATTTTATTTTTCAGCTAAAGCTTATGAGTCTTTTATTTTACCCACGACCAGCTCCGGCTGAGAAGCCGTTGGCCTTTGCTTGCTTCTTTTTAGTCGCCGTAACGGTAACACGATACAACTTTAAATTGAAATAAAACACAGAAAGATGTTTTTAATATCCATGAAATTGGCTTTATTTGAAAGATACTTTTATGACAATTATGTTTGAATATGATTTCGGGCATGTAACCGCCGCGATTGTAGTATACATGACGTAATCTGAAGGTCCAATTTTCACACACTCTTTTCGCAGTAAATCAGGCTGTATTTCATTTCAGCAATAACGCGTCGAATTTTGGCTTTCAAGTGCTCAATTGTTTCTAGTTTATCGGCATAGACATGCGACTTTACATATCCTCCAAGAAAATAACCTAATGGCGTCAAATCGCACAAACGAGGTGGCCAGTTTACAGATCCACGAAATGGATTTTTAACTGGCCACCTCTTTCGTGCGATTTGAAGCCGTTAGATTATTTTCTTTGAGGATATGTAAAGTTGCATGTCTACGTCGATAAACCGGAAACAATTGAGCACTTGGAAGCCAACATTCGACTCGTTTTTGCCTGATTTACTGCGAAGAGTGTGTGAAAATTGGAACTACATATTACGTCATGTACACGCCAGAGACTGCGGCGATAAATGTAGTTGGATATAAGAGAATAGTAAGAGGAAAAGAATGGTTCAATGAGGAATGCGAAGAAGCGGTTAAACGAAAGAGAGAAGCAAGAGTAAAATGGTTACGAACTACAAACAAAGAAGATATGGAAAATTATAACGAGCTGAAGAAACAAGTAACAAGAATATGTAGAGAAAGAAAGAGAGAATGGATAAATAATGCAATGGAAGAAATTGAAGATAACAGTAGAAACAGCAACTTAAGAAATATGTATAAAAACATAAAGAAACAGAAAACGGGGTGTAAAATAAAGACAAGAGGAATAAAAAATGAAGCAGGCAATACAGAATATGACAAGGAGAAGATAAAGAAACGATGGATGGAATACTTCTCAAAATTACTGAATGATGAAAACAATGATGCACAAATAGAAGAGGGAATAACGATAGAGGAAGAGGAAAAAGTGCTTGAACCATCAGAGGAAGAATTTAAGCAAGCTATTAAAAAAATAAGAATTGGCAAAGCACCAGGAAGCGATAAGATTGAAGGCGAATTGATAAAACTGGGCGGAGAGAAACTACATGAAAGATTATACAGACTAATAAAGGAGATATGGAGAAGCGAGAAAATGCCAGAGGAGTGGAGAAACGGAGTTGTGGTGCCGATACTAAAAAAGGGTGACCCGGAGGAGTGTAGCAACTACAGGGGAATCACGCTGCTAAATGTAGCATATAAAATACTAACCACACTTATTCAACAGCGATTAGTGGAATATACCGAACTACACACGGGGGACTACCAATACGGATTTCGGCCTGGAAGATCTACAACGGACGCTATACATGTCCTGCAGCAGATTATAGAAAAATGCCATGAATATAATATAGACGTGCACATGCTGTTCATTGACTTCAAACAAGCGTTTGATAAAATTAACAGAAACAGTTTATTTAAGGACATGAAAAATCTACAGATACCATCTAAACTGATAAAACTAATACAAATGACATTAGAACGATCCACAACAATGATCAGAACGGCAGAAGGGACAACTGATAGAATTGTAATTAACACTGGAGTACGCCAAGGTGACTCGTTGTCGGCAACACTATTTAATATTGTATTAGAAAACATCATAAGAAAAGTAGGTGGACAAGGAACAATAATGACCAAACAGATACAAATCATTGCTTATGCTGACGATGTGGTGATTATTGCAAGAAATGTAAGAGCACTATGTGAGACATTTACACAACTGGAGCAAGCAGCAGAAGAGAGAGGACTAAAAGTAAATGAAAATAAAACAAAATACATGCTACACCAGAATAATAAAAATAAAAACAGGAAACAAGATCTCAGAATAGGAAAATATGTGTTCGAAGAAGTGCAAAAATTCAAATACCTTGGAAAAAATATAAGTGACACGAATGATAGAGGAGAAGATATAAGAGACAGAATACAAGCTGGAAACAGAGCCTACTATAGTAATAAAAATATTCTGAAAGATAAGAACATCAGTAAGAAAACCAAATTACGAATATACAAAGGACTAATAAGACCAATTGTCATGTATGCAGCCGAAACACTATGTGTAACAAAAAGAGAGGAAGAACATTTAAGAATATGGGAGAGAAGAATACTCAGAACAATATTAGGACCAAAGAAAATCAGTAATACCGAATACCGCTCGAAGATGAACCACGAAATATTAGAAGAAATAAATGGAAAGGACATTGTGAGAGCAATTAAAGCACAGAGATTAAGATGGCTAGGACACATATGGAGATCAAACGATGACAGAATGATAAAAAGAATAACACTATGGCAACCAATACTAGTAAGACGGAAAGGCAGACCAAGGATGAGATGGATGGATGAAGTTGAAGAAGATATAAGAAGAATGGAAATCACAAGATGGAAAGAAAAGACTACAGATAGAAAACAATGGCGAAGCATTGTTGAAATAGCTACAGCACACAGCCAGTTGTAAAATATAGTAGAGGAAGATATGGGGATTAATCCACCCCGAAAATAGGATTATGAGAGCTCCAGAAAGGAGCGGTGACAAATCCCCCAGGGATAATGGCCAGTTATATATATATATGTTATTTTTGTATTTGTAAAATTTTTATATGCTAGTAAACAATAAAACATTTCTTTGTAGATATTTGTTAACATTTTTGACATCGGTGCAAGGTACAAAATATAGCACACTTGCAGACGTGCCTTCTTTCTAATATCAGTATGGAAAAACTTCATTTTCCGTCAGCATTTTTGGTACAAAAGGCGGCGTACAACGCTTTTCTTTAGCCACTGCTGTAAGCACGAAATATTGAAGTAATTGTACTAAAAAAGCCTGTAACCTGGCCCAAGGTACAGTTGAATGCAAAAATCTATAGGACAACATTTTCAATTTAGTTCCTGATTAAAATATTAATGTCATTGTTCGGAAATAATATATTACGTAACAAGTCAGCAAAGTGATGGTTTACAGAACGAGGCGGTTGTTTGAAATGCGAGGCCGCCAGGGTTAGTATTTTAAGCCCTGGGGTCCAAACGGTGTTTCTGGCGTATTATATACTTACACTATTTTTTCTAAAAGTTTTAATTTCAGTAAAAAATTCGAAATCGCAAATAGTTGAAAATGTTAGAATTTTTTGGTAAGAATCATGTTGACGAACTAATAGTTTAGCCTATATTAATATTACTCATAAAAATAAATAAAAACCTTTTTTAACTTTGCAGTTATTTACTTGGGGCACATAAAATACTTTTTTCTTCAAACGGCAGTAAAATATGGCATTATACTGCTGGATTTATGATGCTAAACTGTCACTTTATTGCCAAGCGGCAGATAATATTATCTGCCTCTCACGAGCGGCAGATAAAGTTATTATCTGCCGCTGACGACTTTATCTGCCACTCGTCAGCGGCAGATAAAGTTATTATCTGCCGCTGACAACTTTATCTGCCGCTGACGAGATCAAGTATTTTTTTCGAATTTTGTTCACAAAGTTGTAAATAATTTGTTATAAAAACGTTTGAAGAAAAAATACTATATGTTATTAGGAGCAAAAGTATCTTTATGTGGCTCGGCTGCACTTATCGCAAGCTCGGCAGATAACCCGTCCAGCCTCGCCACATAAAATATAACTTTTGCTCCTAATAACATAATATACTATTTTCTGAAACCATTTCGATACCCGTTTTGGTATAGAAAATAGATATTTACGAAATCAGTAATGAAATTACTTTCTTGACTAGTCAGAAAAATAGTTTGGATGACTGAATCAAATAACTATAAAATTAAATAAACTCTGTATTGTATCAGTGATATTAATATAGGTTCAATCACTAATCCGTCAATATAATTCGTTCCAAAAATGTTAATATTTTGATTTATTTGTGAATTTTTTACTGAAATGTAAATGGTTTGAAAAATATAGTATACATACTACGCCAGGAAAGTATCCTTACTGGACTCGGCAGAATTTAGTCGTATACTAATTGAAACATATTAAAATGCCAGGCAGGTTTTCATAACTAAACTTTTATTCTATGCAATTTTACAATCGACTGTACAACACCTTTTCGTATGATCGTACCCTTACATATTTACATCCGTGCTGGTTTATTTGTTCAGTGCACCTGGCACGAATGGATAAATAAATTGAAAAACAGTAAAGGACATTTAGATACTCGATGAAATTTGTTAGAGAAAGCGGAAACGATTCAAAACCACGCACTAGACAGTATGGAGTTGTAATGCGTGTGATATATTTGTGCTTAACTTTTCTGCGTTGTCTGTTCTAATAGTGGGTCCTTATTATTAATTCAGATAAGAGTACCTTTACAATTAAAATACCGGAAGAAATCCCGTAGCTGGTACCAGAGCCACTACCATTATTTTTATATTATCAAAGATGGTCATGTTTTTATGTTTATAATATTTGACACTTTTAGAATTAATTGACAATTTTAGCAAGAACTTAATTAAGAACAGGTAAAATAACCCTCATACTCAGATAATTGATTAATTTAATAATAAATTACAGCACCCCAGTGTTGGCTCACATAACCAACATATACTTCGAGTTCGAAATAGCAAATACAGTATGAATTCACGAAGGTATTAACGAAGTACTGCATCTGCTACAAGAATACTTTTTCGATGGAACCGGTTCCACCTCTGCATTTTATAAGTTACTGGGTCACCGAGTACGATGCACACCAGTGACGGGTTCACCACAAATTGAATCCGCACAGCTAACATGGCAGTTGCAAGCAAGCTGCATCAGTTGGGGCCAATATTTTTTATGGGTCGAAATACTATGCCTTGAATAGATTAGTGTAGCAGTTTGGTAAAAGGTTCATTCAGGAGGAGGTGAATAACGTGAGGAACATAATTTGAGGTTAGTCGGTAAGAAAATAATGTGTAATTGACCCAATACAAATTTCGCTGATTGTAGGAAAGGCAGTGAAGTTAAAATAGAGGAACCAGCTTAACAAACAATCCTTCCTCTTAATTTAGGCTGAGAGCTCTGTTACTAACTGCGAAGCATGGGCTGTGGCCTGGGCCCTTGGCTAACTTACAGGGGCCACGACCGCCAAAGGTGTTTGTATGGTAGCCGGAAAGTGTACGGTAAAGGCTATTGTCTGGCTATGGGATATAACTAATCCAAATGGTAAAATCAGTGCAAAGGGGGCTAGATGTAACAACTACATGCATAATTCCTGGTTCCATTGATTGCGACACTGGGAAACTGCGATTTTTCTGGCACAAAGTATATAGGCTATCTACTGATTTAAAATATGTTACATCCGAGATTCAAATAAAATTTTTATAATAAAGAATTTTCATGTCCTTTTTTTTATATTACACTGCGATGTTTTTGATACAATATTCTATTACATGGGTTTTTACTGTGGTTTTGGTTTATTCTTGATCATACTGGGCCCAAGTTGCTAACAAAATCGGAATAAATGGATAAAATTCAGAAAAGTCATTCCCATATTTTATATTAACTTATAGTCATCTACAGCGGCACACAATATTTTTTAAACGATTCTGACATCAACAATCAATAATTCGTTAACATCACGTAAAAATCATTAATGAAAAAAAACTTCTTTATTTGAAATCGGAAGTGAAGTACGCCGAAATTGTCATTAAAATACGAGAAATCGGCAGTGAAGTAATCCATTGTTTTACGACTTTTTTGTAGGTGGCGAGGCGACAGATAAACGTCAATCGACCGAACATAACCTACAAAAGTTGGTTAAAATGTTGTAATTTCACGATTCTTCGATTTCAAATAAAACATAGTGTACACCTCGGCACTGAAGTTCCTTTTTATCCCTCATGTGGTTTATTTGCCTTGGCCCTACGGGCCTCGGCAACTAAATCCACATTCGTGATAAAAAGTTATACTTCAGTGCCTTGGTATACAAACTACTATTCCCTTATCCCTTAATACCATTACGGCATTGGGTATTGTAATGTTATCCATTCCCTCCATTTTTTCTGTCTGCGCTATTTCTTTTACTTCTTCTGGTATTGTGCCTTCTGACGTTATTAATTCTTCCACTATTTTTTCTAATGTTTTCCTTGTCTCTTCTTTCTGTTATCTTCGCTTGTAGATATTGCTTAGTTTTTCTTCTGGGGTCTATTTTGAGTACATAGCCATGCCAGGCTTGTTGTTTTTTTTCTATCTTTATTTTAATTGATTTTTGCTCCATTTCCTTGTATACCATTTCATTTCTCCATCTGTCTAATTTACTTATTCTCTTATCCTTTTCAGGAACTTCATTTCTATTGCTGTTTTCTTTTATGTTCTGGTAGTGTTGGTTGAATTTCTGTCATATATAAGATCGTTGGGATTACTGTTGTGTTATAAATTTGTTGCTTTGTCTTCTTGCTTCTTTTCTTTACAGTTAAAATAATATTGACTTTTCTGTTTGTTTCGGTTTATTTACATTGATTTTGTTTTGTTTTCATTTATTTCCATTCCCATCCTTTCAATATCTTCTGTCCAAATATCAATCAGGGTTTGTATTTTTGTAATTTTGTCTGCTATGGGCACTATATCGTCTGCATATATAACAATACCTCCATTCTGATAGGGTTGAGATCTTTATGGCCCATGATTGTATTTGGCATCAGCCTTGTACAGTTCTTCATTATTCTCTGTATGAATGTGACAAATAGAAGGGGGCTTAGCGAGTCTCCTTGTATAATTCTGCTTAAGTTTACTGGTACCATGATGGACAATAAATTTTGGCCGAAATTGAGATTAGTTGGACATACCTAAGTACGAGTAGTAGTAGTAGTAGATGTCAAGTGAATGACAGGCCGGCCTAAATTTATTGTCCGCCATTGTACTAGTTTGTGTTGTGTGGATATTTCCCTGTTTTTAATTGTTTTTACTTCTTTTACTAGTTTTTGCATTTGATGTGTATATTATATAATCGATGAGGATTCTTGTATTTTTTTCTGTTGCCTCAAATGTATACTTGATTTCCTGGTTGTAAAATGTATTTCCTATTTCAAGATTATTCGCTATACTAAACTCAAGCAACATATGTCTCTGTTACCTACTGGTTTTAACTGTTTCTACATATTTGCCTATACTTCCTAGTCCTCCTGCTTATCATTTTTGTTTACTCGAGCATTATAATCTCCTATTAGTATTATATTTTAATTTGTTTCTCTATGTTTATTTAATAGTTATATTTTACTTATTATACCATGAGATAAAAAAATATGATTCTGAGCAGGCTTTGATATGTGTTATACGTTTGGCAGTTCTGAAGTGTATTGTCAGTCTATGTCAAATTCGAGATTAGTAGGTTAGGTTTTGTTTGTTGTTTGACACAGACTGACATAAAATTTAACCTGCAAATCTCGAATTTGACATAGACTGACAATACACTTCAGTACTGCCAAACGTATAACACATATCAAGGCCTGCTCAGAATAATTTTTTTTTATCTCATGGTAGTAGGTTTCCATTGTTTTTCTATATATCCACAGTACTGGTTACTGGTGCATATGTTTGTATTACTGTTATTTTTCCAGTTCTATTTCTATTGTTATTGTTCTCGAGTCTATGGGGTTCCAGTTTATCACCCTTGAGTTGATTTCCTTCATTAATATTATTCTAACTCCTTCTTTGGCTTGCATCTCTACCGCAGTTCCTGAGTAATACAATATGTAGGGTCGAGTGGGCCACGTTGAGACAAGTGCACCTTGAGACAGATACGATAATTTTCAATTTGGTGCTTTTAGAAAGGCGATACATTAAACGCTACTGTATTTTGGTGTGACACGTTGATTAACAGAGTGTGGGAACCAAAAATTGAAAATTAAAAGTTTTGTGGCCTCTTTCCAGTTTTTACAACCCTGAAGTATTTGCATGTGCCGACTTCAAACTAGCTCAAATGTTAGTAGGAGTTACTTTTTCCAAAATGTTTTAATTTGCCCTTATTTGCTAATACTTGCTTGTCAAACCTCATTAGTTCGAAGTGTATTGTGAAGTTAGCACCAAAATGGCAATGGGCGCGTTCAGCCGGGACAGCGCTGAGGCAGCGGTTGGCGATTGCGCAGAACGCCTTGCTGAGCGACAGCGCTGGGGCAGCGGTTGCCATTTTTTCCAGCAAATTTATTTTCGCTTCCTTTCCGCTAGATTACCCAGCGAGAGTGGTGGGAGATAACCGCAAACCGCGGTTTTAAATTTTAAAAATGGAGCTTGAAATGACCGTGCTGTATTTCTGCATTAACGGCGAAATTGTAGAGGCGCATTTTGGGAAACCGAAAAAATTAAGAAATTAAAATGACCATTTTCTCAACATCAGTAGTTTTTATTGAAACAAATAGCAACTGAGATGTGATAGAAAAGTAGTAATTAAAAAAATACAGTCTAATTTTGATAAGAGTTAAATGCTCAAACTCAAACTTCTTCATGAGGTCCATCCTCATTCTCATTATTTTTTTCCACATTTGAATGGAAATTTTGCAACCCTTGTCGTCCTGGTAAAAATGCGTCACTACGCAATCACAACATAACTGACGTTTCTGTTTGTAAACATAGCGCTCGCTAACCAAGGTCGTTCAGCCGTTCGCAGCTGCTGCAACTCAGCAAAAAGCGACTGCTGAGAGAGCGCTGCTCCGGCTGAACGCGCCCAATGTCATTTTAATTACTGATCAAAAGGGCTACCTTGAGACAAAAGTTTTGGGCCACCATAAGACACGTCCCAAGGTGGCAAAATATTTATTACAGTTTTTAAGCTATTTCTATCTGAAATAAGCAACAAATTCAAGTAAAGTAGCATCAAATTAAGTGCATTTTTTTTCTCTTTCGATTTATATCATAAATCTTATCAATTCGAGCGGCAAGCAGGAATCTGCATATAGTTATACGATTTCCCATCCAATTTCCGTATGTTTGCACATTAAGTGAAACACTCGGTATAATGTATTTAATATAGTACAATAAATATACCTTTTTTGTCGTACATTGTTACTATTTTTCATAAATAACAACTGTCTCATGGAGGCCCACTCATGGACCACAATGAGACATGGTGCAGTGTTTAGAAAAAAGATATATAGAACATAGTTAGACAAAAGCTAGAAAGTTCCCAATTTACCATTAGTTTAAAAACGATATGTTGAACATGTGGTAAAAGATTTAAGCGTATATCTCAGTAAACAAAATTTAAAAACATATTTTTATAAATTTTGTCCCAACGTGGCCCACCCGACCCTATACATCTTTTAATTGCTTGAATCCTTGTCCTTGTTTCTTTGTTTCACTTACCTATACCTATTATTTGAATTTTTCTTGCCTTCACGTCATCTATTAGTTCTTCTTTTCCGTTTATATGTGTTGTGTTCCACGTTGCTATTGTTATTAAGTCTGTATTTAATTTATTATTACTTTTAAACTTTTCGTGTGTGTTGTTTAATACTATTTTATTTTCCTTTTCATTTTCCTTATTCTTCGATTGGATCTGCTTTATTTGATCTTTTGAAATATTTTCTTGCTAGTGGTTTTTCTCTGGAGGATTTTGTCGATCTTTTATTACTTTGTCCTTCCTTTCGTTTCCTTTGTTTTCTATTGGCACCAAGAGTGTTTGTACCATTTTTAGTTTTTCTGTATTTGTTGTTGAACTTTTATAGATTTTTGCCAAATTCGTTTCTTTTCCTGGCTAGTTTTCTTCGGAGATTTCAGATCTACCTACTTCTTTTATTTCTTTTCTTATCTTACTTTCCTTCTTATATTTTTTCCTTCTGATATATTCGTATTTGTTTTCTCGTTTAGTAAGCTTTCATGCTCACTGTCACTTACTTCACTGCTCTCATTGGTTCGTACTGTTCTTTGTTCATATCTTGTTTGTGTTGAAGTTATTTTTCGATCTATTATTAGTTTATCATATTTGATGTACGCCTCTTTCCCTGCTTCTTAACTTCTTTCAACTCATGATTTAGTAATTTCCTCTGCTCTAGTACCTACTTCCTTTGGATAATCCTGTTCTATATACAGTGTGTCTACTTAAGTCGGAACCATATGGAAAACTTTTTTATTAATTTTACGAAAAAAAGTTATTCTTTATAAAAAGTTCTGCATGGTTCAAAACTTAAAATTCAATCATCAGATATCAATTTTTTAAGCCGTATACGAGGAATGTCAAAAAATATGAATTCTGCTCAAGAGTAAAGTACCTTTATTTGTGACAATATCGAAAATTGTTATTAAGAAAAGTTGGTTAGAATCGAAAAATACGTTCAAATATCCAATTACACCTATCTACGAGGAAAATCAGGTTTTGTTATTTTTCACATTTTTTGTTTCATATGGAAAACTTTATTTTTGACAATATCGGAAACTTTTTTCAGTTATCTCTTTATTCGTTAAAACTTTGATATCCATTTTTTTCGTAAAATTAATAATAAAAAAGTTTTCCATATGAAACAAATTAAAAAAATGTGAAAAATAACAAAACCTGATTTTCATCGTAGATAAGTGTAATTGGATATTTGAACGTAGTTTTCGATTCTAATTAACTTTTCTTAATGATAATTTTCGATATTGTCACAAATAAAGGTACTTTACTCTTGAGCAGAATTCATATTTTTTTACATTCCTCGTATGCGGCTTAAAAAAATTGATATCTGACGGTTGCATTTTAAGTTTTGGACCATGCAGAACTGTTTATCGCAGAACTGTTTATCAAGAATACCTTTTTGCGTGTTTTAAAAAGTTTATCTACGACAGTGTGTAAAATTGCCTTTTAGTTGGCAGTTTTAAGTTTGTAAAACGATTGTTTAATAACATGTTTTCATTAGTTTACGTCGTTAGTAGTAACGTGTTTAAAAGATTTCATTAGGCACGTTGTAAGTAGCAACGTGCTTTAAAATTTTTAAAACACGCAAAATTACGACCGGTTGCTGGTAATCGTAATTTTTTTACATTTTTTTTATATTTACTGTGTTTTCTAGATTCTATCGTAGATAAAAAAAAGCTTAGCCGCGCATGTACGGCTGAAAACCAAACTTACAAAAAGAAAATTCGGATTTTTAAAAAATCAAATATCTCGAAAACTGTTCAAGATATCGTGAAATGAGTGACATATTTGGAATCAGGAGAGAAAACTACATAAAAGTGATATTAAAGCCTAAAATGTGAAAATTCGAACATTAAAGTCGAATATTTCGAAAACGGGTTGAGATATCGAAAAGCCAGTGGTGGATTCGGATTCAGGGGACAAAAATACATGGGAATCCACCATCAGTTGTATTCTGCCTTAACGGGAACCGTACGACAGACACACAGACACACAGAAAGAGCGATCATAGTAACCACTTACTTTGTAAGTTTGGTTGAATATTGTACGATGCACTTGCGTAAAGCATCTGTAGTTACTCGCGGGGCTTAAAACGCTCGCTCACTCGCGTGTTAACTCTACCCCACTCGTGCCCAAAGAGTAGCTTTACGCACTGTATCATAAATTACTATTAAAACACGTTGCTACTGACATCGTGCCTAATGAAATGTTTTAAACGCGTTACTACTGACGACGTAAACTAATGAAAACATGTTATTAAACAGTCGTTTTACAAACTTAAAACTGCCAACTAAAAGGCAATTTTAGACACTGTCGTAGATAAATAACTATGTCGTGTCTCGAAGTTTCATCCTAGTAGCCAGTATTTTTAACTTCTTTATTCTAAAGGTGGTAAGCCCACCATTATTGGGCCTTTATTATTTCATTTGTTTAGTTTTTTACTTCCTTTTACGATAAAGGAAGAATTGGATTCACCCCAAAAATTCGAAATTGAGTTTTCAACGGATCTTCACGTTTTAGAGTCCCCTGATCCCAAAAAACATATTTTTTTTCATTGGTCTGTCTGTGTGTGTGTCTGTGTGTCTGTCTGTGAACAGAATATCTCAAAAACGAAAAGAGGTATGGCGTTGAAACTTCATATATAAGTTTTGTGTACTATGTAGATGAGACAGCAAGCTTTTGAAGAAAATCGCATAACCGGAAGTAGGTGTTTACTCTTGTGATTTTTCAGTTTTTTTCGATTTTTTCAAAAACGGCTCTAACGATTTTTTTAAACTTTACATTTCTCTTACATTTTTAATGTGTATTGATGTGAGAGGTGATTTTCCAGTTGAATACTTCTAAAGTGGGTTTCTTTTGTTTTTTTTTCAATTTTTTTTATTAACTCCTATTTTAAATAAAACACCCGGTATATTATTACATTTTTGAATTCACCTTAAAATTCTAGAGAAAATTTGTCTCTTCAACACTCGATTTTGTACCGTTTTTGTAGAATTTGTAATTTTTGACTAATTATAAGATCACTGTAAAAGGAAGTTGTGTGAGTGTATCACACCAGATTTTTTTATTAGGTCTATGTCCTCCTTAATTGTGTGGAATAAACTTCATGAGCGTGTTTCTATCGTGGTCAACTGCTGCTTGTCTAAGAAACCTTTATAAAGACGATTTCTGAGGCCATTGTCATTAAGTAAAATACGACTTCCGGGATTGAACCGTGTCATGATTGAGATCGAAGAACTCAACGTTTCGCCCACTTTCGTAGGGGGCTTCATCAGGAGGAAAAGCAAAAGAGCACGGTAACTCAACGTGTTAACCACGCCAGAGGCGAAACTCTGTGCAAGAGAAGGGATAGACGGGCACGTTAACTATATTTCCTTTTTCTAGTTACATGTCACATTTGATATCCCTTTTATTTTCTTTTTCCATTGTTTTCGGTCTTGCGTTATTTTCTTTACGTTTACGTCATTTCTTTGTATTTCTCTTTTCTCTGCTGCTTGGTACACTTGCTCTTCCCATCTCTTTTTTGGTCGCCCAACTTTGATTTTTCGTTGTACTTTCACTTCATATATTTGTCTCGTTACTCTTTCTTCATCCATTCTTGGTAAGTGCCCTAGCCATCCCAGTTGTCTTTCTTCTATTATTGTTGTTAATGATTTCATGTTCAATTGGTTTATAACTGTCGCATTTCTTATTCTGTCCATTCTCATAATACCTTCTATCTTTCTTAAAAATCTCATTTCCATAGCCGTGATTTTACTTTTGTTTCTCTCTGTGATCGTCCATGTTTTGCTGCTATATATTAGCGAAGGTCTTGTTTGTACACTTCTATTTTTATTTGTTTTGTAATTTCTTTTTTTCCCAGGAATGTGCTTCGTAGTGCATTATATAATTTCCCGGCTTTTCCTATTTTTCCATTTATTTCTGTATCTATTTTTCCGTTTTTTTCCATTTCTCACTTGTTCTATTGTTTTTCCTTCTATTTTTATTTTATGTTTCTTTTCTTTTGTCGATATTATCATGGTTTTAGTTTTTTCGGTGTTTATGACCATATTTATTTTCTTAAGTTCTTTGTTGTACCTATATCAATAGGATTTCTTGTAGATCTTCTTGTGATTTTCCTACTATTATCATGTCATCTGCGAATACAAACTGTTGTAGTAATATTCTTTCCATTCTTCTATAGCCTATTTCCATACTTTTACTTTTTTCTTTTGCTTTTTATATGGCGTCATCCAAGACTATGGAGAATAATAGGGAGCTTAATATGCATCCTTGTTTGAGTCCTATTTTTGTTTCAAATTCCTTCGATTCATTGTTTGCTGATCGTACTTTGTTTGTATTGTTTCTATAGAGTGCTTTTATGATGTTAATTGTATCTTTTCCTATTCCTCTATTTCCGAGACTATTCCATACATCTTTCCTTCTCACCCTATCAAAAGCCTTTTTGAAACATATGTGTAGTTTTTTTCCTTTTCCAATTAGCTTCTCTTCCAGTTGTCTTATTATGAATATTAGGTCTTGGGTGCTCCGATTTTTCCTGAAGCCATGTTGGGATTCTTCTAGTGTGTGTTCTAATTTTTCTCGGAGTCTCTTCTATTATTCTTGTCAGCACTTTTCCTGGCATACTAGTTAATGTTATCCCTCTGTAATTTGTGCACTCTTTCTTGTCTCCTTTGTATACTGGCAGGATTATTCCCATATTCCATTCTCTAGGTATTTCTTTCTTGTTTATGATGTCATTTAACAGGTCTAGCAGTTTTGTTTTCCCTGTGTTGTCCATATATTTTATCATTTCGGCTGTAATATTATCTTGTTTTTCCTAGTTTTAGCTTGTCTATTGCTGTTGTAAGTTCTTTCAAGGTTATCTGTTGTGTAGTGCTTGGTTCTTCGTTTCCTTCGGGTTGTACGTCTTCTATTTCTTCTTGTTTGTCTTCTATATTAATGTCTTCTATTTCTGTTAATTCTTCGAAGTGGTTCCTCCACCTTTCCATTATCTCTTTTTCTTCTGTTAGTAGCTAATGATCATTTTAATATAAAATATGAATCTAGCTAAGCCATCAGAGATCACTGCCCCCCCCCCCCCTGGAGCTTCCGCAACTCAGAGGCCTCCAAGAGAAACTTTATGTTTGTTTATTTGAAGTAAATATTTTAAAACCCGGATTTTAGTTGTATCATAGTTAAATAAAATAAACACTTGTGTAATCTTGACTCCAGTATTTTCACTCCAGCTGTCGACAACCCTGACCAGAGCTACCCGTGAGCAGTAAGTAATAACGTAAGGTAATCAAGAATTTGATCTTAAGAAACTTGCATCTGTTAAAAATTACGAAACGTTACAAGATCTTGGCAATTCCGGAAAAGTTACAATTGATAAACCGTAGAAGCCAAGAAAATTAAGGCACGGATGATTGTTACTGTTGCTTAAGATTTTGTATTCCATTGAAAGGGAGGATACTAACAAAATTGAATGTGGTGTATTACGCTAAACACGATCAAGAAAGATACAATGGAGTAGCTACTATAATTTCCGGAACTATAAAAAATACGATCCTAAGATTGAAACCCGCCAATTACACAATACTAAAAATTAGAAATGCAAAATATTGGGAATTTACGCAAAGTTAAGGCAGCTGTCAAATGAATTACGAACTAGAGGAACAAAATGTACACTCGTACAAGGCGATTTCAATACCAAGGCAATCGTGAAAAAAAAACACCATCCGAGATTTCGTCTGTCTGTATAGAAATACACAAAGGCTAATGGAAAAGACTAGTGGAAGCCATTTCTGATAAAACTACAAAAAGTATAAACGTACAGTGATACATAGTAGTTGTAAAAAAGTGTGTAAGAAGTTCAGGAATAGCAACCCTGATTTACTTCTGCTAATGAATCGCTAGAACGCCTTATATTCCAAAGTTCAGTTAACAATTCATTCTAATTTTTTTCATGTGGATTATATACAACTCCAACTAAAAGAAAACGTGTTTTAATTTTTATATTTATCCATAACTGTTCAGTTTTTGAGCTTCTTTTAATTACACTATAGGTAATTACAATAAGTTATAAAATAGATTCCACTGCACCTGCACTCGTCAATCTATTCAATCTTACAAAGTTGTAACCATCTATTTTTAACATGTTGGTTGCATAATAGTTATTTACTATACAAGTGGGATAACAGCATCATTAATATACGTGTGTGTAAGCACACAAGTATATTAATGATGCATTATCACACATGTATTGTACAAAATTTTATCTACGACCGCCTAATATTGAGAAAAGTGCATTAAGAGAAATGTCAGATCTGTCATTTTCAAAAATATTTTAGTAGGCAAATGTCATTATGTCATTCATTTGACACTATTTCAGTTACGTAATGAAGTCATTACACAACTCAGTTGCGTAATGAAACCATTACATAACTGAGTGGTGTAATGAGCTTCATTACGTAACTGAAATAGTGTCAAATGAGTGACGTAATGCGTAACTTATCCACTGGAGTAGATAAACTATATTACATAACTGCTGCGAAAGTGGCATGTGCGAGTATTTAAGAAACGAGGCGAAGCGTAACGAAGCCGAGTGACTTAAAATAATACAAGCGTACGATACACTTGAGCGAGTTATGTACGCTATTTTTCACACGACGATTGTTAGTTTTTAGGTTAAATGCCATGTTTTCAGTAGTTTTAAGGTTAAAATGACATACTGTTGGCAGTTGTTAGGTTAAACTGACATATTTAGCCACTGTGTAACCGTAAATTGCGAATTTTTCATAAGAAACACGTTTGTTATGACAACGACCGGTTGAATGACATTGTAATTTTTCACGGCTGCTTGACTATAGAAACTGCCACTTTCGTATGTGGTAGTGGGCCCCATAGGAGTTAAAATCGCCCAACTGAAATGGAGCTATGCAGGACATGTAGCCAGAAGCAGTACAAGCAGATGGAATCGAAAAATAATAGAATGGAGACAATATGAACACAAAAGGGGAAGAGGACGACCACCCATGCGCTGGTATGACTTTAAGAAAACGGCTGGATTAAACTGGATTCAAATAGCACAAAATCGAGATAGATGGAAAACGTTAGGGAAGGCCTACATCCAAAAATGGATTTAAAAGGCTCAAGAAGAAGAAGAAGAAGAAGAAGTGGGCCCCAATCGCAAACAAAAGATTTTGATATACCACTAAATTTTCAGTTTTGGTAGCCAAAGAGCGAGTAGAAAATGAGCTAATATAAAGTAACCAGTAGACATAAAAGAATACGAGCAAAACAATAGAGAAACAAATCGAATTCAAGCACTATTAAAGTCGAAAAGCCCACGCTCATCAGCAAAGCATATAATGAAAGCGTGGACTGAAAGGAATCATTAAACTGTGCTGAAAGTGAACAAGTGCCAAATTTGTTGACATTTGCAAAAATTCAATTGGACTCTAGTATTAAGCAAATCTAAGACAAATAAAATGTAAGCTACTAAATAATAAGGGGAGTTAAAAATAATATATCCAACAAGTTAACAATAATATGTTGGGGTAGGCTTCCAGACTTGACTTAATAAAACTTCGTAATTAAGTTAAACGGTTTTTAATTAAATAATGGGTTGTAAAGGTAAGGTCAGGCAACATACATTAATACATGAATTGTAAGTAATAAAGGTGGTTGAATGCAAGCGGTGGTAATTAGTGAAGCTCATCTGCAAATGGATGGTGTCGCTGGTAGAAGATGTAACTGAATACGACGATTGCTGGTGCCTAGATCGGCGGTAGTAACTATACGAGGGAGGAAAAACCGTGCAGCTGAAGGTGGTGCAGTTGGAGCCAATTAAGGTCGGTAGGTACCTATTCTGAAGTATGAAATTATCTGCGATTCTTGGTTTTCAGACTGCATAACCTAGTGATCGCGTTAATGTGGTGAACAAATACACAGATACCTAAGATGATCATTCTTTTAACACATGCAAAGTAATAAATTGAAAGGGATAAAACTGACCTGATTAAACAGATTGGTTGTTTTATTCAGTATTAAGTGCAAGTGAGGTTACAGCAAAGTATAAATACAGGCTTCACTAAAAGTATTGCAAGAATATCATTTAAACAAGTTTGCATTGGATCTAATGGCAATTTAATAAAATTATTATTTCATCCAAATGTTAAAACGCAACCCTGGTGTGAGTTATTCATGATCCACCAAGCTATTTTACCGATTAAACTAAAGGACAAAATACCTGGCAATTCAATTGACTTTGTACCTAATATTTATAGAAGCAATTTGTGTATAGCTAAATATATACAATAGTATGAAAAATAATACGTCCATTCATTGCAATCTTATATTATTCCATTGGAAAGCAAACGTGAGTAGAGGACGCTGCAGATGCATCTATTAACTCATTGTAGGTTAATGAACAAAATAATTTTGTCGCCGTTACCATATAGTAAATGGATTACACCATCATGTTAGTGCTCATAATTTGCGCAAAGTAGTTAGGTTTGCTGGTTCGACAACACTATTGAATCAACAAGAAGTAGAAATCTGTAAAATAGTTGTGGTACAAACTACTCCTGGCCATACACCAATAAATTTGGTGTTGAATAGTGGGCCAGAAATAGCGACATGTAGGAGGCGGACCGCGTATACGGTTAAGATTGTTGTAGTTGGGCGTCTTGTCATTATTTCCTCTATGCTTCTACGTTTATTATATTTTAGAACATTTGTAACGACGGTTCTATCGGTTCGTTTTTCATGTTTATCACTTACATGTACTGTGGCATCCCACCGAAGCATTAGAAGGCAACGACGAATGGTATTGGATCACATAAAACAAATTCCCGGCAACATATAGTTGCAGGTGTCATAGAACCGGGTGGCACAGAGAAACTTTGAGATATCTATGTGGAGCAGTGGACAAATTATGGTGAATAAAAATACAACCTCTTCCTCTTCTTACTATAGATTTTGTTACCAACTACTCAATGTGCAGCTCTATGAGCCTTTTTTGCCCGCGGCTTGTGTAGGTAGCTAGCCTAACTCATTAAATTTATGGAAAGAATGCCCTTCTACAGGACACACGTCCACCAAAAGTGTTGATATCGTCGCCGGAGGTCGTGAGATAAAACCAATGTTCAAGAATGAGGTTTAAGTAAAGAAGTAGAAGAGTACGTGTAGCTCAGTAAAATGTTAAAGCAGCTCAAGTCAATTATAATTGTCGCCTATCTGCACCGACGTCATCAAAGTCGAGGAAATTTATTTTTCAAGTACATATACACTTCACTTGTACTTGAATATTGTCTCTAACCTTGATAGGGTTATCTTATCAGCAAATGAATGAAGTCTAATATTGCAGAGAAGATTATATAACAAGGAACACTTAAGATATCAATTGGTACATAAGAAAATTCCAAAATTTCCAGCTAATATTCATAAAGCGTGTGTGGTTGCTGAGCCTCAAAATGACCGCTTGGTTTTACATGAGTTTGGCACTATGCCTCTGTTCCGTCGAAAGTGCCAAAATTTTAGGAGTATTCCATATAACGGCATACAGCCATTACCAGTTAGGAAGCACCCTGATGAAGGAACTAGCAAGAAGAGGCCATAATGTCACAGTGATCAATGCCCATCCTCAAAAGGAGCCGGTAAAAAACTTCCGAGACGTTGAGCTTAAGGGTTTCTTGCAGTCTTTTAAAGGTTTGGTACACGGGAGGCACTAATCGGCAAAGTAATAAAGTATAATTTCAGACAAGCAAAAGTATTTCTACCAGCAAGTCGACGCCAACTTTTTCCTCATAGAAATGGCTATCCAACTTTATCTGCTCTTCGACACGCGATACGTCTTGAAAGACGAAAACGTACAGGCGCTGCTGAATTCCGACGAGACGTTCGATCTGGTCATACTGGAGGAAATGGGAAGCCACGCGCTGAAAGGCTTTTGCTACCGATTACAAAGCTCCCTGCATCAGTTCCAGCTCGACGGGAGCTACGCGGTGGATCAACCCCCAAGTGGGCAACCCTTCCCCCATCGCGTACATTCCAGACGTCATACTGCCCTACGCGGGAAGCATGACCTTCTTCCAAAGGGTTCACAACACCCTCATCTACATGTTCTTCGCGTGCGTCGAAAACCTGCTGATATTCCCCCTTCACAACTGGCTGCTGCAGTCGTACTTCCCAGGGGCCCCCCACGTGCGCGAGCTGCACCACAACGTGTCGCTGGCGTTTGTAAATGCCCACGTGAGCACACATCAGCCCGTGCCCTACGTGCCCAACATGATCGATATTGGAGGGTTTCACATAAAACCGCCGAAGCCGCTTCCCACCGACTTGAAGGACTATCTTGACCAAGCTACAGAGGGAGTGATATACTTCAGTTTGGGAACGAACACAAAGAGTATGTATATGGATGTCGAGAAGCTGGATATAATTTTGAAGACCTTCGGTAGGCTGAAGCAGAAGGTGCTGTGGAAGTGGGAAGACGATGAACTTCCAGGAAAACCGCCTAACGTGAAGACAGCGAAGTGGTTGCCCCAAAATGATATTCTAGGTAAGTACCTGTAATGGCAAATGTTTCGAGTAAGCTGTCATTTTGTACAGATAAAGTTGAGGTTTCAGTGCTAAATTTACTGCTGAAACTCGGTAAAGACAGCCAACTGTGGAGGCCGCGCTTAATATGCGATTAAAGCCTAGAATCAATAACACAAATAGAATTAGTAATTCAATCAGAAGTGAAGTTTTGAGTAGGTATGTACTTAAATCCATTTGATTTGTAGTTTTGGCGACGTCTGAAAAGTTTTGTTTATTCCCTCTGATTAGTGATGTACAAGCTCTTAGGTGACGATTTATGG
The DNA here is from genome assembly GCA_940337035.1 of Agriotes lineatus. Classification (NCBI taxonomy): domain Eukaryota; kingdom Metazoa; phylum Arthropoda; class Insecta; order Coleoptera; family Elateridae; genus Agriotes; species Agriotes lineatus. The sequence continues at coordinate 28,269,559 of OW679199.1, forward strand.
ACAGTTGCCAAGCAATTCAAAACATACCACAAATTTTTTCAATTAGTGAAGAATTTTATAACTTTATCTTATATACAAGCTATTGGCAGCCACTATGAATGTTCTTGTGAATAATTATGAAAACAAAAATAGGTTTCTGCAACAGGTTAAAATTGTCTACAAAGATGTTTTGGTGGCTCCGTGTACCTACAAAATACGGATGTATAGTAGTATATTGTGACAAGTAAGCAAAGCTTAATTTTCTATACGAGTATGAAAAAAGCTACCCGTCTGTGTTGCACATTATACTTTTTCTGCGAATTTATATTTAAAATATGAATTAAGTAATAGTATATTGTGGAAAAAACATGCGTGAACACAAGTGTGCAGTTTGTAGCACGAGGTGTCAGCGAGTTTAACAAGCACATGAGTGTAAAAAAGATTCAGGTGTGTGTTGCACTATTACTTTTTCTACTCTTTTACATAAAAATATTTTTAAAGAATTTTTTACGGTTCAATTATTATTAATGGCGCTATTACATTTTCTCAGTTTAAAGTTCAATTATTCATAAAATATCGACAGATATTGTTTAATTTTTGCCCTGTCTCGAACGTGTGAAGTTACCACCCATAGGACTAGAAAAAAATGGTTAAAGTTTAATTTTCTTTATTGTAATAATTATAATTATTATCAGTTATAATATTACAATTTCTCAGTTTAAAACTCATATTTTCAGAAAATATCGACAGAGATTACTTAAATTTTAAATCACCTAACGCACTGCAGTTTACTTTACGCACTGTGTGGAGCGTGTGAAATTGCAGCTTCACGCATGAAACTCGAAAAAAATTGTTATGGTTTAATCCTTTCCATTGTAATAATTATAATTATTATTAGTTGAAGTATTACAATTTTTCTGCTTTAAATTCAAGTTTTCAGAAAATATAGACGGAGATTATTTAAATTTTGAATCACTTTACGCACTGCCGACGTTCACGTTCGAAGAACACCGTTTAATCATCGGTTTTCTCCATTTTCGTGGAATAGCACCCATCGAAATCCATTTTCAGTTGAGATCGCGGAAATGCGGAAATTGTAGATGTGTCAGTTCAAAGCAGATCGAACGCCGTGTGAGAACGAACCGAAGAAACCGCGGCCAAACGATCGACTGTTGACGGCATCGTCTCCGACGTCGGAATCTCCATAAAATCCTCGCTCATTGCGTTCCTAAGGGCACTACAGTGACAGCTACATCCAGAAATTCCTTCTAGAAGTGCAAAAACGGTCAAAAAATGGGGCAGATGTGCTCTTCTGTCACGACAACGCTCCTGCTCACCGGACGAAAAGTCACAAGAGTAAACACCTACTTCCGGTTATGCGATTTTCTTCAAAAGCTTGCTGTCTCATCTACATAGTACACAAAACTTATATATGAAGTTTCAACACCATACCTCTTTTCGTTTTTGAGATATTCTGTTCACAGACAGACATACACACAGACAGACAGACAGACCAATGAAAAAAAATATGTTTTTTGGGTTCAGGAGACTCTAAAACGTGAAGATCTGTTGAAAACTCAATTTCGAATTTTTGGGGTGAATCCAATACTCCCTTTATTGTAAAAGGAAGTAAAAATTAAGCAACTTTAGACTCCGAACGGACTTCGTACTTGCTCATTTTGGTTTTGGATTCGTCATAGTGTAATATATTTCCTTTAATTATCACTGAACTTTCTTCACTTACTGCATCTTGCGGGTAGACAGTGAAGTATGTTGAATACCTTCTTAATTTTTTGTGATTAAAATATAAATATAAATAAAAAATATAAAAATAAATAAACTTCTTGCAAGTCTGATACTGTTTGCATCTATTATTTTTTTCTGTATAGAGGAACGTTTTTCCTATTCCATTCAATCCTTGTTTTTCAAATATTTTTCTTGTTGCACCAGTTTAGCTTTTAAGCTCGCTAGTAGATAGTTGATTTGTGAAGGCTTCTTGTTTTTGTAGGTTTTCTCCTCTTGTGTCGCTTCTCACGGCTTAAGGGATAATTTTGCATCTTTGGGGTGATTATCTATTCTTGGTTTTCTGCTGGTTAGCTTTGCCAATACTTGGAATACGTAGCACATGAGAATGCAAACTTCCACCTTCCAGATTAATCTGAGACTACATAAGACAGGCCTTTGTAGAACTTCTTTCATTTGATCAGCTGTTTCCCTGATCAGTTGAAGAGTTGAAGAGTAGCAGAGACAATATTCAACCCTCTCCCTGATACACCACAGAGAATCAACCCTTCCTGAGTAAGGCTGTCACACACGTAGACGAATTTGTGTATATCTCGTCTTAGCTGTATCTAACTTCTCGTACAGCCAACATTTCCGCACTAAATACACAAATAACTATTCTTCAAATTCGCCATAACAATGAATTCAAATAGAAAAATATTATTATTAACATGTGTACACTTTCAACATTATGTTACAGCTCACCCCAACATCAAACTCTTCATAACCCACGGAGGTTTGCTAAGCACCATTGAAGCCGTGAATCACGGTGTGCCTATGGTGGGCATCCCTCTCTTCGCAGACCAGAAGATAAACCTGGCCAACGCCATCAACCAAGGACTGGGACAAAGCGTGACATACGGTGGCTTAACTGAACCAGGACTCTTCTCGGCTATCCAGGATGTGCTGTCGAATCCCATGTATGACCAATTGTGGAAGGAACTTTTTTTTACTAATCGACACTGACTGCAGGTACAAGGAAAATGCTAAGAGACTCTCGAATATACTACACGACCAGCCCATTAAACCTCTGGAAAAGGCCGTGTTTTGGGTGGAGTACGTTATGAGACACCAGGGGGCGCCCCATCTAAGGACCGCCGCCATGGAGCTGTCGTGGTACCAATATGTGCTGCTGGATGTGGCTCTGTTTGTGGTAGGAGTAGTGCTTATTGCATTAACCACTTTTTGGTTTCTTGTAAAAAAAAATTTGCTGTGGAAAAAGTAATAAAAGGGTCAGCGATAAGAAGAAAACATCATAATTGTATTTTATGATGCCTAAAATGTTCCTGTGAGATTTTGTATTTATGTCCGAGTGTAGTTTATTAAATATTTTCTTGGCCATGAGCTCCGTTTTCTTTCAGAAGAAATATGTGAGTTGCTTTATGTAGCAATGCAATTTTCACTGTATTGAAACATACTTCTAACCTAAAAGAGTTGCATTCTGAGTAGTCTACAGTATTTTTGGTTTGATTCTATCCTTCAAACAAGAAGAAACACCCCACGTAATTTGGTAGCGTAGCAACAAATGTTTACAAATTCGTTCTTCATTAAATTAAAACCATGGACGTAATAATTGGGTAGAGTAGCAACGGTTATAGCGGCCGTAGCTGTTAAATTTTAACAGCCGTGGCTGTTATGGGTAACATTTCGATCAAGCAGTCAGTACTGATATAATCCAATAACATGTAGGTATTATGAAAAAAACGTATAAACCAATAAGGCACCAGGAATAAATATGTTACACAATATACAACTCTTTAAGAATCTACCAATAAAAATTATAACCCTTATAACAGTATTTAACACTTTCCAACGAATTGAGTAGGTATTTCCCGTCTATCTAGAAATACGCAATAACTCTGACATTTTTAAACCTCGAAAACTACATAATAATCCACTTCCCACTAGCTTACTGCCCACAGTGACCAAAGTAATTGAACCCACCATACACTGATTTTAGACCATTAGATTTAAAACTCTCACTCGAGTAATCACCTAATGTTTGCATTACAGAAATAATTGAAGAGCATCTATGAATGTGATACAGTCCCTTAGACTAGTCTGAACAAATGCCGTAATATAGAAAATGGTAACCATTAGCAGGCCACCATACCTGCTACTTATTATCAGATCATTGCTTTTAGAAAGAATGTTTCAAATTAGAGTTAATTCGCATGATTCCTCCACTCTTCAAATTACACTGGTGTTCCACAAGGGTCTATTCTGGGCCCCATACTGTTTCAAATTTTTATGCCTGACGCCCCAGAAACGCCCAATGTCGATATTGAGATGCGCCCTAAGCTGTTGTGTTACCAAAACTTATTTCTGATAGCTCCGTTTAGGCGAAATAACTTTCACCAGGCGCTTGGCGCACTATTCAGTAAGTTCCGTATTTAATTGAATACATCTCGTACATAAAAAAGAAATTGCCAGAGGCATATGTAAGTTTAATCGTGCTTTACCCAGTCCTGAACAGAATGGAGTCCTAATCGACACGTCTATAATTAGACTGATCGTGTTTTATGGATTACCCATTTAGAGTGCAGCATCTAAAACTAATTTCCATAAACCCGAAATCTTACAGGACAAGGCTTTGTGCATTATTTATAACCAATTCACAGTGGTTTATTGACAACTACATAAAGAAACCGGCATTCCTACTACACAAATTTATAGTACTACATAAATGTACACTGCTCTGCAATATGAATAGATCGAAATAGTCCACATCAAGGTCACCGGAACTCATTCGCCAGAAATATTCTTGTCACTGGCTAATTCGGATAATGTTTTTTGTGCTTCATCAGATGCAACTCTTAGTACACAGTTACAAAAGCGACCCGATGAGAGCAAATCAAAAGGTTTTGATATATCTATTGCTTCCTCTAGTAAAGGTCACTAAGATTCATTATTTTTTCTGATTTGGTCAGTAATATTTATCCATCTGTTGGCATAAAAAACCTCATAAAATTTGTTGTTAAAATTAAAACCTTCTAAATTGCTTCATCGAAAAGCACTTGTCTCATATGAATCAGAAATTATTAGAATACAAAGATATGAGCTATTGACTGTTACACGCATTTTTGTGTGTTATCTTAAATTCAATTGCTGGTACTTTTACTATGTGTCAAATAGTAGATAGAACTTACCCATTACCACAAGGCAGCGGAGCGAGGAGGATAGTGCAAGTGTCCTTAGCGCAGTGGCAGCGGCAGGCGGTTAAATGTAAAAAAAAAAAACTTACTGGCCTGTAAATCTGGCTTCAAGGTGTGTGCCGTCCCTAAACATAGCAAGGAGAGCCTAGTATGCACAGAGGCAGAAGGGCAACCCAATGGAACACAGACGGGCGCTTACATAGCCCAGTGCTCTCAAGACCGTACTCTACCCTTCCCGTGGCGGAGCTTTTCCAGCTTGTTGGGCAGAAAGAGACGGATCGAAGGGCAAACGCGGTGCTGCCATTATGAGGTGTCGGACCAGGAACAGTCCTAGACTAGTATCCAAGGTGAGGGAGAAATTTCGAGCTGTCGTTAGAGGCATCGGCCCGGTAGTCTGTACTAATATCCGAGACGAGTCGGACAGTCGACTGAGGAGCAGGACCAGGAGCGATCCTGGTCCAAAGATCCGAGACGCGTCACGACCGTCGCTTGAGGTGTCGCGACAGGCTTACCGATGACTAGAATCGGAGACAAGTTACCCCGAGCAGACCGCACTGAGCTTTCCGGTAAAACTGTCCGAAAAAGACGAGGCTACCCTGTCCTACAACTGCGGGAGTTTGCGTATTTCGTTGACGTATTGCTGCGCAATCGTGGGTGAGGATGGAGAATGTAGAAATGTTGCAACTGGAGCAATGTATAGCAGTAAACATGTGTGCTCTCGACAATTACTCGTCTGATTAATACGAGTACGCCTCATGAAGGAAAGCTCCATCTGCAGGGCGAAAATGCACAAGGGCGACCCAGGAGAGCACGGACGGGTGCTTACACAGCCCAGCGCTTTAAAGTGCTCTTGACTTCTCGTGGTGGAACTGTTCTGGGCTATTGAGCAGAAAGAGACGGATACAAGGGATGAACGCGGGGCCGCCGTTTGAGGTGTTGGGTCGAAAGCAATCTTACTCTAGTATCCGAGGAGCGTGAGAGATTAAAGCCGTCATTTGAAGTGTCAGTCACAGGTAGCCGTATGCATTAGTATCTCAAACGAGTCGGCCAGTCGGTTCAGAGGTAGGACCAGAAGCGAACCTGGTCCACGCTCTGAAACACGTCATGCCCGTCGTTGGAAGTGTCGGCCTGGTTACACTGTATTAGTATCCGAGGCGAGCTTCTCCATAACAGACCGCACGAATTCATCCCTTAGAACACCCTAAGACTATCCTGTCCTACACTTGTGGGGTCATACATATTACATCCACGTATTGCTGCGTAGCAGTGGGTGAGGATGTCAAAAGGAGGTGTGCATGGTACGGCAGAAATGATAAACCAAGGTACAGAAATGTGTGGTAGAGAGTTTATTTTCGAACGGTCACTCATCAGCGTTTACACGAGTCCTACTGGTAGTTAGAGCAAGCCCCAAAAGTCCTCGGTGCATGACATTTCCATGCCCGGTATCTAGGCGTTCGGCTAACGAAGTGAGGATGGATTTGTAGTGGCAGTGGTTGGCCGTATACTGGTCGGCTATCTAGGCTTTCGCCAGGGTTTCGACGGATGAACACGCATTTTCAAAGTTTCGGTGGACACTCACCAAGAGAGCGGGATAGGCCTTCGAAACACTGCCCAGTTTAAAGGAATACAGCAACAGCTGGACACTTTGTTTCCAGTGGCGTCCTAGACTTGCGAGCGGACAAAGAATACAGGCGCCTATAAAATTAAAGTCTTCTCTTCTAATTATTGCGATGGTTCAGCAAATAATATTAAATGATAGGGACGGCCACCATAATAATATAATTTCATTAATGTAATATTAGTTGGATTATAATTAATACGTGAAGCTAACAATAGAAATCTTAATTTAGAATGGGACTAAAATTACACAGTTTGTTTTCATTGGAAAGGAAAGTGAGTCATTTTACTCTCGGTTCATTTTCATAACAGTAAGTAGTTCAATAAAGGAGCAAAGGCTGTACCAACAGCTGGATGACTAGCAATTAAGAAAATGAATAAGATATAAGAAAAGATATAAAGAAAAATCTTAAGGACAAATTGATTTGGGCAAAATAGTAAACGAATTGAAATAGAGTACATCTTTAGCACATGGGCTTTTGATGTGCAGAGGTGAGCGAAAATGTGTGAAATTGTGGGGTTATTGGAAGATGCTGCGTTCGGAGTTAGGAGTGACGGATGAACTTGCTCTCAAATCATTTATGAGAAAGATCTATATTTTTAATGAGATAATAATATCTGTAATAATGTCAAATTTATTTAAGAAAAGTCAACATTCTAAGAGTAAGTAAGAATATAATAGTAACTAGGCTGAGTACCAGGAAAGAGGTTGAATTAAAAATAATAAACAAGGTGTAACTTCCCATGAGTGAAAATACACAAACATTTGAAAGGTTAAAATAAATTAGACTGTGTTCAATTGTGACAGATTGAATAAAACCGTATTAAAATTATGCTTTAAAAATAATAAGTTTGTTAATTCAGCATTCTAGAATATGGTGTACATGACGGATAGGGATGCTGTAAATTTGTAGGGGTACATAAATTGCCTACAGCAGAGAACTTCTAAATACCAGAGAGCTTCCTAAAAAAGTTAGACTAGTATTCTATGTTGAAGATTGGATTGAAATGCGTCTGAAGCACACTATGATAAATAAATTAAACCACATTTCTAACTAATAATTACCTGAAATAATTTTGAAAGTAAGTACAGCACAAAAAGTGGTGCGGCAGGACAACAATGTTCAGGAAAGCCACTATCTCCCCATAAATAACAATTTAATAAAAAGTAGCTACATGTTTCGAGTCGAATTTTAACTCATCCTCTGCCTTATATGGCATATTAATCCTAAAATGTGTAGAACATGGAACATGGACCAAATAGTTAATCACACCAAATTAATTCGACGCTTGGAATAACTGTCTAAAAAGCTGAAGAAGGCCACCTCAACATATGGTTCCACAATACTTGTTACAAAGAGGGTCTCCCTTCGAACATGAATTTATATACCAATTTACACAACTTCAGCTCAACGCCATTGAAATACGTAGGTAAATGCTATAAAAGTCTGAAAGTCTAAACTGAATCTCAAACTTTATAGATTTTATTTGTTTCTTGCTAGTCAATTAGTCAATTAAACAATCCTGAATGGTCTTTAATTATGTTAAGATTGGATGCATTGTATTACATTTCCAAAACAACTTATTTAAGAAATTATTGTCTAAAGTTAAGCCTTTAAGATCTTAATTTGACAATAACAATTCTAATAGTGTCAAATTTTTAAATATTTCAGATTGTAAATTTCATGACAGAGTTGTTAACTTAATAATAATAATTTCGATAAAAAAGAGATAGAATAGTGACACTTTGGCCTTAAGTCAAAAATATTACTAATTGAGCAGTCTCATCAAAATTTTACATTCTAGTAAAATTGATAATCCTGAATATCTTCGATTTCAATTTTTTTATTATCTCAATAAATTAAAACTAATAGTGTTAATCAGAAGAATTCCTTCAATCGTAATCAAAAAATAAATTTTATTAGAACTGCTGCTATTTTCAAACAAAAGTTTAACAATCTCGATTCTAACAATGTACAAAGACCCATAAATGCAATGCTCTAGTTATTCTTAAAAAACAAAATGACGTTGTCAAGGCCACTGATTTCTTGGACTCACCAGATTTTAATTAGTTAATAAAAGGTCCTATGCCCAAATTTACCAATAAAGTATTGACTCTCACACTGATACAAAATCTTTCAATATTAGCTATTGAAACACTCATTTATATGAACTCCATAATTAAATTCATAAATCCCTTATCCACACACGACCTGTCATTGCTTTTACTAACACTCCATTTTCTAAGCTCACTAATCGGCTTAATAGAATTCTTAAAATAGTTTAAATTTCCAACCCCAATTTGCTATAAAAATTCTTTAAATATAACGGCTTTTTTTCAACATTGTACCTGAAGTCAGCTGAGAAGTAATATTCGCAAAAGCTGTTGAGTTGAAACGTTTGAATAAACGATAAACGTACAATATATTGATATGATCATTAAATGATAAAGCATTCAATAACTACACCACAATAAAGCAGCTTAAAATAATGTCCAGTTTTTATTGCAATTGTAATACAAATTAGTCAAGACTTATCTGAAAGAAGTAATTATTATTATAAAATGTAATACAAAAGTTTAATTCTTACATATTTGGTGATGTAATTGAAGACAAACACAATGTAAAACTGTTAAATATGATTTATGACAATTAGAAAAGTCATTACAAGTAATAAAAGAAAACTGTATTATCATTTGTTTGATAACCATTGGTTTTGGCGGATAGTTTAAAAATAAAGATAACAAATGGGTTGTATAAAAATATAAATTGAATTGACACAAGTCCCAATTAAAATTGCGTTTAATAGTCAATTTTAGATGTTAATGTACTGGTATGTACCCATTTATATTGTCATAACCCTAAAGAGTGTGATAGACAAATATTAGTGCGAAATTAAAAACTTAGTAGTGAGTGCATAGATTATTACTACAGCAGGATGTGCTGCTAACTACAACGAGGATAGCTGTAGCAGAGATCTGGCGAATAGAAGATTATAGCAGATAAAGAACTCGAAGATAGAAGCTTACAAAGTGAGTCTCTTAACCTTCAACTTAAAACAAGACACATATAAACGGAAAGTAGTAATATAAAATATATCTGCTGCTTACAGAGTCATTAAAATTGAGTTCAATTGAATTATAAATCAAATAATAATAATATTTGTAAACAGACAGTAATATTAATCTAAAATTGTTTTAATTGAAATTAAGTATTTATCAAATAATACTAACAAAGGTGTTAAACGTATGATAAAGGCAGATATTAATTGCTTAATAAATACAATTGTCCTATATCTTGTATTATAGTTATTTATTGTTTATGTCTTAATCTGATTTTAATAGTAACCCTGAAATAGAGTCGAATAACTAAGGCTATTACAATTACATGCAAAAGACTGTGGACAAAAGGTAAGATTTAAATCAAAATGTTAAATAAAACCCTGAGATTAAGATTTAAATTAAATAAAATCAAATAAAAGCTATTAGACCACAGCAATATAGTTATAAAATCTACATAACCGATATTGAGTTTGAACGGAAAAAGTTTTTACAAATGTAGAGTAATTATAAATACATGTCCTAACCTGAGTAAAGAGTTTCATGTTTTGCAAATTATTTACTGAGCTTGTATAAAAGTTTACTTAACAGAACACACTTAGTGCACCGAAGAATTTAGCAAAATGAGGTATATAACCATTACCATTTTAGGTTAAGTCAATCTGACATTTAAAAGACTAATGATTTGCATCTACATCTTTGCAGTTTGCAACAAGGTCACCTTGGTTTACTCCGAATGAAAAACTTCATAACGAACTCGCAAAACTGTATTGAAACATTTCATGAATTGAATGCCCAGGTGCGCCTGGTATATACTAAGCCAAAGATCTATCGAATCTATTCGTAGTCGACTAAAGCAGAAGCTACATCGAGACCTATTATCAACAAATGAAGAATCAACTGAAGAACAGTAATGACCCAGATCTCCGTAAGATAAAACAGCGCCCTTGAATCCCTATCGTCGAAACGATAATGTACCTGTTCAGACCTGACACCCCCTTCATCGACAGCATTTTCCTCCTACATCTACGTGCCCCTTGGTGAATCTGCTACAGCTTTTCTGTTGCAATCTGCTGTTTTTCCCTGAGCCTTCAGTTTAGCCTGCATTCTGGGGTTCCTTGTAGTGTAAATGATACGCTTTAAATTTTAATGTGCCCGGAAAATATAAGATTCTCTTGATTACATATATAGTAGAATAGCATAGTACTTACCTATTAACGGCAGAATTTCCAATTTATTAGATCTGTTTATTTGTAAACTGTCACAGATTAAAATTGTCAATTACAGATGTTTCTTACGTATCATTCAAGTTAACATTACTTGCAATTTTGGCTTTTGTAAAGCGATCGTGCATGAACCGTGTAGCTTAGTTTTAGACTTTTACTTCGTCTTAGTGACCGAATAAGACGGTTGAGTTAAGCTCAATTTTATTTTCCTACTTGCAATATTCTGCGTTAATTAATTCGCTTTACCCGATGTATTGAAATCGAAGACGATTTAAAATAATTACCATGCATATTTCCGGATTTATATAGCGCCCTGCTTTGAACCAAGATCTTGGGGTATGTACTTTTGCTAATTATTAAATATATATATATTCGGGTTACATATAACATACAATACACCATAAGTATAATACATTATAAAACAGCTAGACGCCGCATCCCCGCTCCCTTTCGCCATGCCTCTCGATCCCATACTCGATTTTCATCTAAATTTCTCTCTCTCATAGCCTGTCGTACTCCCTCATTCCAAGACTTCCTAGGTCGTTCCTTTTTTCTCCTTCCTGGTGGGGACCATTTAAAAATTTTCTTTGGCCACCTACTATCTGGCATCCTTAATAGATGACCAAACCAGCCTAAGGATCTTCTTTCAATTCTGCCCAGGGTAGTTTCATTTGCTGCCATACGATTTCGAATCTGTTCATTCGGTATTCGGTCAAGCCTAGATACGTGAGCACTTCTGCGTAGATAATCCTTCTCTACTGCGTTTATTCTTTTTTTCATTACTTCACTATATACCAGACTTTCGACCCGTAGCAGAGCATTAATTATTAATAACAACTGAATATTCTTGCATTTGAGGATTTGGGGTCGAATTCCACACGAAACCCAAAATTAACCTTTGGTGATATTGCCGCTGCCACACACCTTTACCGAGAACCTCCCAGTAATGCAAATTGCTAGTCACACAGTAAACTTATACTCCTTTTCGCAGTATTTATTTACATCAAACATTCATAAGCTAATTATATACATCTATACATTTTAATGATTGTTAAGCCAACTCTTATATGCTACCGTGATATTGATTGTGATATTTTGATCTGGTTTGCCGTGTTTGTTAATTTTTGTGTATGTCATACTGAGCACCGTTATCGATATACATTATACTATTTCGTTATTTATGCCTGCGAAGCGAATTTTATTTGTGTCCTTGCCGTTGCTTTTAATTTTCAGGGATTGGTTAGCAGCGTCTTTTGACGTGTATCTTTATTTGATTAGCAAAGTGCTTGGGTTACTTGCTACTTGGTGCCCATATTTTTATTCTTTTGCAGTTTAAGATTAGAGTATTTTGTATAACTCACGACCTGTTCCGGCTGAGAGGTCGGCTGCCTTTGCTTTACTTCTAATTACGGTCAGAGTGGCGGTAACAAGTTACATGAAGTTTTAGTGACATGCTTGGCACTTTATTCTTGAATTACCTCGAATACACAAGAGCTCATTGAGCGGTAATCAATTCCGATGTTCCGGAGATTGGGACCAATTTCCCGTCGAGATTGCTAGGTTGCTATTCACTAACCTATTCCTTCGCCTGGAGCACCATTTCGTGTTTTCATTGTTTACTCGCTTACTCATCGTCGTAAATTTCAAGGGCAATATTTACGCATTTATGCTGTATCACTTCTAAGATACTGCTGATCGTCCGCCGAATAGACGCAAATTGATTGGTTTTGCGCCCAGCCCATCAAATTTACTTCACTTACAGCCAGTCTTATAAAGGCCACTAATCTGACGTTAACTTTAATCAAAGAATATAGATAGGGGAAGAAGGACAGCGTTATGGGCTATAACGTATATGCTGTGATTTGGGTTGCATAACTATTTACTTGGTTAAATATATCATTTTTTGTTCGAAAATGCCGCTGGAGCTCCTAGCGTTAAAGTGCTTACCTTATCAGTGGCATTCAGCATGTAAATGCGTCATTAGCATTCTTGAGCTATAACAGTGTTGCAAGAACTTTCTCTCTACAATTCCAATAGTTTTACAATGGTTGTACCTACCCGAAATAAACTTGTATTCTGCCAAAGAATATTTAAGTAGTTTGATTCTGCTTACATCTAAGTTAAGTTAGTTACAAAGAATATTAAATATAGGTGTATATTCTTTGGTTTGTTTTGTTATTATTTAAAACATTTGTTGTCAATCGGATGAACTGGTACCAAGTAAAATAAAGGTTTTATACGTTTCACATGCAACACTTTTAAACATTTAATAGGTAGCTAGGTACCTATAAAAATTACATAGGAGGTTTCTAATATAATTTCAACAAAAAGTTCACCGATGAGCGCAAGATTATACGGAATACGGATTGTCCCCACTTTATTCTCACAAAATTCTATAATGAATATAGAATTAGCTATGTACAAATAATGAAAAAAAAACATTAATAAACAATATACGGATTTTATTTAAAAATTTTAATACGAGAGGAAATTATTGTTCAAGTAATGTTGGCGATTAATATAGTTTACAGTGATCTATTTTAAAAAGCAAATAAAAACAAAAATAATATTGTATCTTGTGAAGTTGATACGTATAGAGTACAGTACGGCTACTAAAACAGTACGCCTTGAATATCTCATTTACTTGATGCATTAAAAAATATCTATTTAGGCACATTTAAGTTGGCGATCTCTCTATGTATAGTCTCAGCAAAGAATAAGACAATATTATTTGAACATTTATTATCGACATTAAATTATCTTTCAGAAATGTATGCAAAAATTTGATTTGGTGATTAGGGATCTGACCCAAGTCCTGTACAATCTGTTATTAAAAAAAATGAATCGGGGCGGTTTTCACAGAAAACTCACAATTATTTAATAATTTATACTCTAGTTTAAATTACTGCACTTTAAACGTAAATTAGAGTAGAAACGAAAAAGAACTTATGTGGTTAAGGAGCTGCAAACTAATCGAGGGTTGGGGTTCAATACCCAACAATATACCTTTTTTTAACAAATTATCTGTTTTCTTTATTTACCTTGGGGTTAAGTGGTAGAACAGTATGCTAATTCGATTAGCTTTGCCCCTTTGAGCAACTTATTTATTCATAATTCAAGTATATTGCAAAATAACAATTTCATTTATTTTTGCTCAATAAACGACATTTATTATTATTATTATTATACTTAAGTCGCTCAAAAATTATGCCAAATAGCTATTTTTAAATAAATTATTATTACTTGCATTTGACATAATTTTTGGGCGATATAAATAATAATTTGTTAATAAAGAGTTAGGTACCTATTGTTAGGGATTGAACCCCAATTTGCCCAACCTTTTACGGGTTTAATTACTTTTTTTTAAAGGCAGATTATAGGAAATTTGAGTCAGATCCATTAACGCCAGTTTAAATTAAAATATTTTGAAATAAAGATATACATTTCTTACTCTCGTCAATTTCAATGATCTATTAAATAAATGAGATTTTCAAGGTGTAAATATTACAAACAATAAAACAATATAATATACAAAGTTACAAAGAATAGGAAGTACGCAAATATATCTGTAAGCATATAAACGTACATTTTTTAAGCTTTAAACATTACTTAAATGTTGTATTTTTTTGTTGCGTGTACCAGACTGGTTTGTAGTCCTTAAATCTTGCGATAGCCATTTCAACGTTTTATGGAGTTTGCACGTAATTAAATGATTAATTAAAAACAGTTTATGAGAGTAACATGTGTCTTGCTCGTTAAGCCACCCTGGTACTAACATTTTCACTTTATTTACACTATATGCTAATAATGTTTTCTTAAAACTTACACACGACTTACTATTTTTAAAATAATATTCAAAATGTTCAAGTAACATTGTAACTATTTTTATTAAAATACTTGAAGGTTTTTTTAGGTAAATAACACAGTCGCCCGCACCATAGTCTTTTTGCTGTAAAAACAGTTCATTATGATGCACTACAGAGTCACGGCTGCACATATTTTGACACTGATCACAATCAAAAACGTAAAAGCGTTTTATGAATGACATAACCAGCTACATATACCGTCGCACAAGTTTCTTATGTGGCTTCTTGATTTGGTTGTGTTGAAACTTCTATTACCTCACTGAGTAAACTGAGGTCACCATCTTCTGCTAATTCAGTTTGTTCAGCAACTGTATATGGTATGTCCTCAACATATCCCATGACGTCTTTTTCTGGCACTTCAACATTCGCCATGTTGACAACAGCATCTTCATCAACTTCGCAGTTGGAGCTCTCTGTAGGATGCTGCAATTTAACCAGCATGTTGAACTGTAGTGCTTGGCGGAAAGATTTTACTGTGGGGTTTGAAGAATTGCCTCCCCTATACCTCAGGACCGCGAAAAGATTTTCTAGAGGATCTTGGTTTAGTCTGCTGGTCAGGAGGAAATGATACCCTTCTTGTTTTAAGTCTTCCCATAGCTCCATAACTGACTGCATGGTTAAAATAAGTCCCTTAAAACAATAAACACCTTGGTTCACCTTGTTATTAGATGTATATGTTTGCCAAGTCTTAACCCACTGCAAATACTCTTTCAAATATTTTCAGTACGCGGTACGTTGACGGATAGAGCACATGCATATGGGTTACGGTCTTTCAGCATTCGACTGTTTAAGCAATCAAATAAATAGTTAATTTTCTGTACGAATTCTGCAGTATCCAGAGCGCTGGTGCTTTTTAACTCGCCCGTTCCAACAGCAGTTCTTATCGTAGCACTCATGGTGTTGGAAAACACTTGCGTTGCAAATTTAACCCTCATTCGCTGGAAAGTATTGGGGTAGATGTGGGCATCCGTGATTTTTACAGCTGCTCGAACAGTACAAGAAGATTTATCTATTTTGTATGCCTCTTCGATATCTTTCCAAGAAACTTTCTTGCCCTCCACGTAAAAATCCTTTGATAGAAGATTATTCCGTACGCTTTTTATCAAGTGCGGTACGTCATATATTGCAAAAATTTTTGCGTCGCAGACAAAAAAATACGGCTGTTCTGCAGTAACTCCTAGATTTAAAAATGCAGCTCTATTTGTAGCAGCTTGGTCACTAGCAACAGCACGCACTTTAAGTCCTATTCTTTGTAACTCTTCGATGTTTTTAATAATGAGGGAAGATAGCTCTCCATGTTTAATGGTACCTGAAGAAACATAATAGCTGACAGGAATCTTCCATTTGTGAATAAGTCCTCTTGCCATAAACACTAGTGCATAACTAGCGGTTTTGCTTTTCCGTCCAAGATGTCCTAAATCTTCGAAACCTTCAATCATATCTTGGCGTGGATTATATTCTAGACCAGTGGTCGCCAACCTGTCGATCGCGAGCTACCGGTAGCTCGCGGGGGCAATTCTGGTAGCTCTCACAACGATTTTAATTTAAAAAATACAAAATCAGAGAAGCTTCCTAAAATTCCACAAAAAAATCTAATTGTCATAATATTAAACATAAACAGCGGCAACGTTGCGGCGAGCGATCTGCCGCTGACGCCATCAAGCTAGAATCGGCTAGAATCGGCTAGGACCGACCAGCCGGACCAGTGCGTTAGTGTTCGAGAACGATCTGGATTGCTTTGAACGGGATAAATACGCACGGCGCGGCGACATTGCGCTTAGTTTAAAACTGAACGCGTAACCAACGTCCCGCGGTTGGGTTAGTAGTGACAACAAAAATAATATTATGGCAAGCAGTTGTAAGAAGGTAAAGACATACCACTTTCATTCGGAATGGGAAGAACAATACTTTTTTACAGAAGTTAAAGATAAAAATGTGTGTTTGTTATGTAATACTTCGGTCTCCGTTGCTAAAAAAGGAAATATTGAGAGACATCATAAAACTGTACAATCTAATTTTGAAAAATCATTCCCACTACATTCTGCCGCCAGAAAGGAGAAACTGAAACAGTTAAAAAAGCAGTTAATTGGACAACAATCAATATTTTTAAGAACAATCGACAAAAATAAGGCTGCAACTGAAGCATCGTACCGTGTGTCCCAGATAATTGCACAAAAAAAGAAACCTTATGAAGACGGGGAAATGATAAAACAGGCGTTTTTAGAAGCTGCTGACTCGTTATTTGCCAACTTTAGAAACAAAGACGAGATAGTTTCAGCTATAAAATCTATGCAACTTTCTGCTAATACAGTGATGAGACGTGTAGAAGTAATGAGCAATGATATTTTTTTTACAGTTAAGAACTGACTTAGATAACTGTGTTTATTTTTCACTTCAACTGGATGAATCAACAGATGTCGTTGACACTGTCCAGATGGCCGTGTTCGTCAGGATGGTTTTTAGTGATTTTACGATTAAAGAAGATCTTTTGAAGTTTATTCCACTGAAAGGACACACTACTGGACAGGAGTTGTTTCTCATTTAAAAAATATTATTTCTTCCGAGAAAATTCCAATATCGAAAATGGTAGGCTTGACAACCGATGGCGCTCCAGCTATGGTGGGTTTTGATAAGGGTCTGGTGGCGTTATGTCGTAAAGATGAACTTTTCCGCAATTTCTCTCTTACCACTGCATTATCCATCAGGAAGCATTATGTGGAAATTTCCTGAAACTAAACAACGTTATGAAACTGGTGGTAAAAATTGTGAACAAGATTAGAGCTCAAGCGTTACAAAGAAGATTATTCAAAACCTTGCCGATGAAGTTGACTGTCAATACGGGGACCTACTCCTTCACTCTGAAGTCCGATGGTTAAGTAGAGGACGGGTGCTGAAACGTTTTAATGATGTCCTATCTGGCATAGTTCAATTTTTCAAAAAACGCGATGAACCGACTCCGGAACTAGAAAATTCAATCTGGCTTAGAGATTTTGGTTTTCTCGTGGACATTACCGAGAAATTAAACGAACTTAATTTGCAGCTTCAGGGGAGAGACAAAGAACTAGCAGAAATGATTTCTGATATAAAAGCATTTATCAAAAAGCTGGAGTTTTGGGAACAAAACCTAATTAACAGCGATGCCAAGCATTTTCCTATTCTTTCAGAAAAAATATCTCAAAATCCATTAGAACCCTATGACAGCAAATATCATGTAGAAATAGTTTCTACCCTGAAGAATAACTTCAAAAATCGTTTTAAGGATTTCAACGAAATGGCTTTAGTATCGCAGTTTGTTGTTTCACCTTTTATGAAAATTGATATCCAACAGTTTGCAACTTGTGTTATGCAGAACTTTGGCGAAGACATCGCTGCAACAGAAATGGAAGTAATTGATTTTCAAAATGATTTAGCCTTAAAATCGTTAGTCTCAAGTACCAAATGTATCTGGCCTATTGTAAGTAAAGACAAATATTCAGTTCTATGCCGTGTTGCCTTGAAAGTGAAAGCATTATTCAGTTCAACCTATTTGTGTGAATCTTCTTTTTCCAATATGAAGTTTATTAAGAACAAACATCGCAATCGACTTACAGATGAACATTTGATAATTGTATTCGAATGGCTGTATCAAATTATACTGCAAACATTAAAAAAATTATCGATGAGTCTGAGTGTCAGCCTTCTCATTGAACGTGCTTTTTTATTTTTCAATGTTTATGTTCATGATAGTGCGTTACTTTTTTGTTGTTATTATTAACTATTTTTAAATCTTACGTGACATGCCGTTGTGGCTGGATAAAAGTTTGTGTTTATTTTTCAAACAACTTCGTTTGGTAGGTAGGAATGTAGTTATTATTAGTACCTATGTATTATGTATTACAGTTAAATAAATAGTAAAATAAATACATATAATGATAAATTAACTGTGGATTATTTCATTTACGTTGCGTTACGTGGCCTCCGTGTGGGTAGCTCGCTGTTTATTCCAAAATTAACAAGTAGCTCAACACATTGAAGAGGTTGGCGACCACTGTTCTAGACCTTTCTTTAAATGCATTTCGTCAAGTAATACGACACACTGTTTTTCATCATCGGTCATGCTGTTAACTTTAACAGCCAGTTTTTTCATTAGTTCCGTACTGGTGCCTGTATTAAGTTGGTTTAACCGTAACCATGAAACTATTGTAGATTTGGAGGGCATAGTAAATTTAATTTTTCTCTCATAAAAAAAGTAGAGGGCTGGAGATTTGTGGTACATATTTAAGGTCAATTCTTTTTCAGCTTCTGTCCAAGGTTGTTTAGATTTGTGAGAAAGTTGCATATTTACAAAGACGCGAACGGTTTTTGGTTTCAAGCCCAGTGCATCTAAATTAGCCCCCTTTCGTGCACATTGCTTCTTCATACGGTAAATTTGTGAATTTTTTGCCGCCACTTGTCTTCGCAGTTTTGCAATTTTTTGATGTAGCACAGCAGAACTACGGCGCTTTCTTGTTTTTGGTAGGTGTTGGCATTTCTAACATGGCCTGTTGAAATATGGTTTTTAAAAATAAAACATACTAATAACAGAAAAGATTTTCATGCTGTAGGCTCCATTAAAATGCTTACACGCTCATTGTTTGCCTACATATTTCTACACAGTTTATCAGAGAATTCAAAACGTCAATAATTTTTCTGTATTTTATGAAACTGCCAACTTTTGTTCATTTTGTGTTATTGAATAAAAACTCCTAAAGAAGTGAAAATTGATCACCTTGTATACATACTGCTTGGGATTTAGTTTGATTTAATTAATAAAACTTTAAAAGAAATTTTAACTAATTATACCTTATTTAATTAGTACCTACACGAAGATCGAGCAACAAATTTGGGGAAACTATAAGATTTAAGCCCCTATAATCGGACATCGTGTTAACTACTATCGATGGAAAATTTAAAAATTTTATTATACAGTGTGGTGATAAAGTTCTACACAAAATTAATAATTTTGTTATTTAATGTTTTTTTGGAAAACCCTGACACGTCAATTTTATTCTTTAAAAAGTGGACATGGCACCGTCCATAGACTTTCCCATACTGGAAATTGTTCATATTTTCTTTTGCATTTAACAGTATAGTTGTTTTCCTCAAAACGGCTGCTTGAGCGCTATCGTAAAACCCCGCCTCCTAACATGGTTAGGTGAAATTTTCGAAGTCCCTGAAAATCATATTTTGTATGGCATAAAAATTCGATTTTTTTTATTTTCTGATTCTTTGAAGGCAAAATAGTAACGACAATTAGAATAAACAATAAATTTTTCTAAATAGAAGGGTGAGGGAGGCTTTTGTTTCTGCGCTATGACGTCATTATTAATTTTTTCAAATGGAAATCCCATTTTCCCCCCTTATGTTGATAGATCTCGCCAGTTAAATGGTGATATAAAAAATTAGTACCCCACATAACAATTTTTTGAGAAAAATACACATAAAGTTCAAAAAATTCAGATTTTTTTTTAATTAAAATAAAGCACCACATCTGTTTCCTTAGAAACGTTAAATTGTTGACTTGACACATTTGTGAAACAGGTGGTAAATGTTTTAAAATCAAAATTAGGTAGTTTTTGTCATAGCTCTTATTTTCATTAAAAATAAATTCTGAATTGTTTGAACTTCATGTGTATTTTTCTCAAAACAATTGTTACCTACGAGGGGCACTAATTTTTTTACATCATTATTTAACTGGTGAGGAGATCTATCAAAATAAGGGGGAAAATTGAGTCTTTTTAAAAAATAAAATGACGTGTTTCGGGGTTTTCCCAAAAAACATTAAATAAGAAAATAATGAATTTTGTGCGGGACGTTATCACCACACTGTATACAGAACGGGCATTTTTAAAGGAACTAACCTGTATCATAGACGAATCCGGTATGGTATCTGCATCTAATTGCATAGGCGAAGCAATATGATCTTCATCCAAATGAAAAGAGCCCGAACTAGACGTCGCTTTACCATAGACCCTTGGCATGATCTCTTTTTTAAATGCGAGTTCTTTGGGCGACACTGGCGATGTTGCGTGGTCAGGTTGCATGGCAGTTTTGTAATTTAAGGGAACAGCATTATGACTCAGCCTATTTTTTCTTGAATTCATAAACTGCTTTTCGGAAAAATGCATGGCACACACAGTTCTTTCAAGTAATTGTTCTTCAGATAACGTGAAAAGCTGTGGATTGCCACAATTAATCAACCACAAATCGCGTCTTTCTTTTTCTATAGGAAAACGAAAAAAGCTTAAATCGCAGTCGGTTCTGCGATTTCGCTTACATTCAAAATATACGCACGATTTAACCATGATTAAGATTAAGCGTTCGAGTGATCAATTTCGGAAAAGGAAACGTCAAAAGAGTATACGACAACACTGAAGACAAACTTCAGCACAACTGAATGTGAATTTCCAGAAGAAATTCTTATAAGCTGTCCTGTTAATTAGCCTAAGAAATGGGACACGTCTTATCAGGAAAGCACATCAGTAAGGAACGATGCTAATGAAGAATTAATCGAAAGTAGGTAACGACCTATGACTATTAACTTATTTACGATAGAACTGACCGAAGAACATATTTTCATAAAACGTAAAACATTTGCCAAACTTCAATATTTGTGGAAAAAATATCAAATAAAAGTCACTAATAATAACTTTTGAGCATATGATTAAACTTTGAGTAGTTAGTAGCTTATTATTTCTTAGTGCAGTATGTTTAGAAAGTTTTCACTGCAAATTGTCTTTTGTTTTGTTACATAGCAACGAGAGCACACTATTCATTTGTTTTTACAACTAACACAGTCAAGGCACACTAGATTAAAAAGTGTTTTATAAAATATTTAAAAGTTTGTAAAAATAAGTATATGAAACCATACATGAATGAAAAGGGAAAAAAATAAGCTTTCCAATGATGCAAAATTTTGATATCCATTCCATTTAAAAAAATGTAAGTTTGGGCTGTACCTCGAAAATTACGAATCAGAAAAATATTAAAGTAGGCCTATTCTGTAGAGCTTACAATTCCCTACAAGCTCTTTTTTGAAAATTGAAATTATATGAAATAATAAAAAAGTTATGCATGGTTGAAAACATCGACCAGTTTCAGTTTTTCGATTATAACAAGTAGGCTATGCGTTTTTTTTCGGAAAAACAGAAGTGTCAATAAATTGGCCTCATAAATGTGCACCTTTCTCCCCATTTGACCGAAGTTGTATCTCTTACCGTTTCCGAGATGCCAATGGTGGCACCTCGAAAATTACTCCACTCTGTATAAAATCTTGTGTATATTTTGAGCGCAAAATCAAATTGCCAATTTCGCTCTTATACAAATAGCTGTTAAAATCATAACTCTGTAACTTCCTTGCAATCTGGCAACGCTGAGACGCGTTCTTGGGAAAAATGCGACAGGGATCTGTAAATCCGTCCCCGACCGTAGCCGTGAACGAGTTCATTAGTACTGGCGGCGGCTGATTGAGGGCCAGGCAAGAACTGAGGAGCTTTTAAATAATACGCTAATAACCCATAAGGCTGTCCTTCTTCCCCTATCTATATTCTTTGATGTAGCCTAGTAGCAATATCATGTGGTAATAGTTCATGAACTACTGCTAAACGATACGTGGTATAGTTTCATCTTGGTCGTTCACCAGCTATTGTTACAACACTACCGCTCTCATGACACCTCGCTACACATCTGTCTAAACTTTCTATAAACCGTTGACATGTTGACGTGCAAAAACAACATTTGTATTCTCATTATGAAATTCTTCGAATCAGTTTTCTACTGAATAGGTCTAAACCCCTTCATTTTTTTTGTGTTGCATATTAATACATTTTTTATAAAGAAAAAGCAATTTTGTAATACTCTCTGACCAAGCAAAAAACGGCATATTTATAGCTAAAAGGAATATTTTTTTGGCTAATAGAATTTTTAGTTAATAAAATAATTACTTGCACAAAAGAAAAAACGAACTTTATTATAAACTTAAAACGTCAAATGAAGTAATCGAAATTTGAGCTGGTTGTATGGATATTGAACCGAGTGCAAATGTGGGAGATTTTGAACACCCGCTATATAATTTGCAAGCCAAGTTATGGAGATATTTAGAAACAGATTTTAAGACTTATTTATAATTTATGTCAAGAAAAAACAATTGTGTTGTCAAAAATTCCTTTGTTCTCGTTTCCTTCTCCCTTTAACGAAGGTAGTTTGTTTAGAGTGAATCTGCCCAAGAATGTAAACTTTGAATCAGTAGTGGAGGATAACAATGGGATAACAATGCCATGTATGCTATTTGGAACTCTCTCCTTAACTATTTGCGAATTTTATGGATTGCATCAGTTTCTTATGGCTTTATGTCTATTATATTTAATAATTCAGCGGGTATGGCATCTGGTAATGCAAATTTTGTTGTTGTTAACTGTCCAATAGTCTATACAACCTATTTTCTCAAGATTATTTGCTTAATATCTTTAGAAGTTGTCTAAGAACGCAGTGTCTTCATCATTTCCCTCGTTCTTAAAGAAATTTTGAAAATAAAATATCCGTACCTTCAAGATAATTCCATACGGTACAAATGAAAATAAATCAGTAGAAAATGCAAAGGGAATTCAAGAATTGTAACAATCTACTGCCCACCACGAAACGATTTGAAAACAAGAAACCGCTTTAATCTGCTACAAAGCTTGCGAAAAGGACTTACCATTGGAGGAGCATTCAATGTTAAAGATCTGATTTAGAGTTCTATACTGACAACGGCAAAGAAACTGTAACTAAAGTACCACTGCCCTATAGACCAAAACCAAATAACTGACCTGAGTGAACTTTAAGTTCAGCAGTAAATTTCATCAATATTGAAGAAAGCTTAGATATGAGCTCTGACCACGATCCAATAATGCTACCGCTGTACGAAAATCAGACCACGAAATAATGCGATATAATACTAGCCAATAAGCTTATAGAATGGTAACAGCTTCAAGAAGTGGGGAGAAAGATTGTCGGGCTCAACGAGGAGCTAATAAATACAGATCAATTGGACTACGAAATAGCAAAATCTGTAGTAAACGACAATAACATGCTTGGAGAAGCGCCACAGAAATCGAACGGAAAAATTGGCAGCAATTTCCCAAGGATATCAAGAAAATAATTGCTGGAAAGAAGAGTGACACAAAATAGCACTAAAACAAATTGCCTAGAGCCAAATCCAGATTAAACAATCTCACTCATCCAGTTTACGAAAACCGATAGGAATTCAAAATAGATAGGTGAATGACGACAATCAGAAGGCAGATACCTTCACATTTCACCTTGAAGCGATATGCGAATAAAAACATAACGAAGCACTAAATGCGTAACTGGGAAGAGAACAGGAGTAACGAGAAGTAGCAAAAGAAATTGAAATTCAAGAAAACAGTCGAAATTCGATCTTAACGCGTGAGAAGTACATCATTACCTACCTAGAAAGGATGTGGTTAAACTAACCACCCTACTAAATGCAACATTTTGGTTAAAATACGTACCAACGTTTAGTAGGTGGCAAAGGTATCCAATAACGATACAAAAGCCAGGGAAGGCACAAAGCTCATAATTCATGCTCATAGTACATATGATAGTTTGAAAAACTATTCTTCAAGAAATCAAATCACCAATAGATAGAAAAAACCTGATTGTTATATACCAGTTTGGATTTAGATCAACATTGAATTCCAGATCAAGTTCACGCGATAACCACGACGAGAAGTCCTCAAGAGAAAAAAATTCTATTAAGTAATCATCCGAAATGTTGCAAATGCCACCAAGAAATGACTATAAATTGCAGAAAACTTCTGTACAAGTAAAACCAGTATGGACATATTGATTCTTACTATTGTCAGCTTTGAAGCCGCACCATCAAAACCAATATCAACAAACCCAGACTAGAAAGTATCGTAGATAAACCTTGGTATGCCAACATAGTCGTACCCTAGCAACTTGCTAATAACATATGTATTAAAGGAGGTAAGAAGTTCTATTGGAAACATGAGACTAGACTCCATGACCATGTAAATGTCGAAACTATCCAACTTGTCCACAATGAAGAATTAGTGAGACAGCTGAAGACTAACAAACCACCGAGCAAATGTAAAATAACGTGTAGGGTCAGTGTCAAATGCTAGTAAAAGTTGTCAGAATGTATTAGGAATTCAAATTTTTAAGCTTTTTCTTCTTGTCGCTTTCCTGGGAGTCTCCCACGTCACTGTTGCGTAGATACACCACGTGTCTACCCAACATACATTTTTATTTTAGTTGGAAGATTCCGATGTCCCCCTTAAGAGCCGATATGGCGCCCGTTTTTTTCCTTGACTTTTTAGAGATCCTTCATACGGTAGTCATTAAAGATCACTGTTCTAGACTAGTGGCAATGTATTTCTAACAATAAAATAATTGTGACCAGCACAAAATTTAATATGAAGCTTTCTGTGCATATTTACAATCTTCGTAAAAAGTGCTGTACTAGCGTTAAAACAATTTGCGTTATCGTTGACAGGTAATAGAGAATGAAAGAATTGTTCAATTCGGCTACATAAGCGCCTGCCGGGTATTGAACCCGTGTAGTTACTGGAGATCGGCATGCGCAAGCTTTTATTTAGCATCACATCCTATTCTGTCGCAAGATGGGCGCTTGTGCTTCTTGGGGGTTGTCGTCTTTCTCAAGGTGTAAAGAAGTTAGCTGTCTTCGTGGTTGGCATAACATTTAAATTTTCCAGAGTACAACTGAAAAATATCCGCTAAATTTTGGTGGGTTTTCAAAAATTCAGAGAATTTGTTAGCGCCCGAAAGTTAAACCCAAAACCTATGAATTTCATTTAGATGGAACTTTCAACATGTTGATATATGTAGAGCCCTGGTAGGAATTTATTTTATTACGAAATTGCAGTATAACACTGCTTCTCGCTATGGCTTTTGTTTAGACGATCTACTTTTTTGAAGTATTTACTTTTGGGGGTTACCTTCAGAATGTGGTAATTGCTAAGGAGGTTCTCGAAGGCGATCTATCAGCTACAAGCTACCAGGTGGGGAACGGTAAAATCCAGCGTCGCGGACTAATCTTGAGGGGAGAATCAGTTGGCGTAGCTTCATTAAAGGAGCTCGAATGAAATCGTGACCGAACAGGCTCGTTTGTGGGTTATCCACTGAACTGACCTTTGTGGTGATGTAGGACAGGACTTGCGGTTGCAATTAGGCCAGCACACACTGTGTTTCAGTCAGATTTCTTTTAGTAGTAGCAGTATGTCCTATAATTCAGTTTAATCGCAGTGCAATCATTGCACTAAATTTAGAGGTTAAGTGCCGCTATGGTTACGACATTAGACTAGTCTAGCCCATCTGATAAAATTACAGTTGTTTAATCAAGTTTGTTAACGTATTCAACGCACTAAGAGTGAATCTGGTGATGGCAAAAACATTTTATATTGTCTAAGGCTGGCTAACCCAACTTCTACACTGGTACCCAACGAAGCCGGACAACTCGGCGCCGCCATCTCGGCGCGGGGCCAGCTCGGCGCCGGGACAACTCGACGCCGAGCCATCTCGGCGCCAGCCAACTCGGCGCGAGGCCATCTCGGCGCCGAATTCAAATTTGCAAACTACATTGTGCACTACGTAAGAAAATTATTATAAGAAAATAATAAATAAAGTGATCGACAAAAAGCTGTCATCAAATGAAAAAAAAATTATTGATAATTTCTTGGAAAATCAAACACTGACCACCAGTGGTGGTTGCAAAGTGATTACAAATGAGCCAAACAAAAGTTGTCACATGACTTCCCTTATGAGTAAAATTTTACGGTTTTTTTTAAATAATTACGAAGCATGCATTTACTAGTGAAAATAGACACATTTTACGAAAAAAAAGTTTTCTGGCCTTGAGATTGTTCATTCAGCTAAAACTACCACACAATAAAAAATCTCATTGAAATCTTGCTTAAATTCCGAAAAATAGCACTTTTTGGATTTACACAATTTTTAAAAACGCCATTTTCTAAGAAAAGTGCTTTTAATATGACAAATATTTCTTTAATGTTTATTTTCCAAATCAAAGAATTTTATTTTTAACAAATTTTTTTTATTATGAAATAAAACATTTTTTGAAAAATTTTTGTTTTTCCATAGCCGTCTTTGTTAAAAGTAAAATTCTTTGATATGGAACCTAAACATAAAAGATAATGTGAGAGATCAAAGTTGGCAGAGGATTTTGAAATTTGGTATAGGAAGCTAGATGTTGATTCTAAACAACTTCTCTTAATAACTTTTTGTCGTGTTTGTTACATAAAAGACACGCTACTCTACAGTAATAGTTATTTACCTAACAAGTTCGTAATTTTCCCGAATGAACACTTTGTTTGCAGCACGACCGAAGGGAGTGCTGCATGTAGTGCGAATTCGGGAAAATTCTTCCCGAAGGAGGTACAATGTTTTTTGTAACGAATAACTGAAAATATTTTAAAAAATATTATTTAGTGTTTTACTAATTTACTGAGTTCACAGCACAAATCACTAAACTTTTATACCTATCCTACGCACCTGTTAGTTTTTGTCGACGTTTACAGCGCCTCTGGTGTTTGCAGGCGCAATTAAACCAACGAGGGACAATCCTCTATATAATAAAGGAGAACGATCCAGACGTGTGTGTCCCGAGGGCGCCCTTGGAGAGGGACAGAACCCCGAGGGCCCCCTTAGAGATGGGCGGAACCCCGAGGGCCGCCTTGAAGAGGGGCGAAGCCCCTAGGGCCCTCTTGAAGAGGGGCGGATCCTCGAGGGCTCCCTTGGAGAAGAGCGGAGCCCTGAAGGACTCTTTGGAGAGGGGCGGAGCCCCGAGGGCCGCTTGGAGAGGGGTGAAGCTCCAAGGGCCCCTTTGTAGATGGGCAGAGCCCAGAGGACCCCCTTGGAGAGGGGCGGAGCCCCAGAGGCCCCTTTGAAGATGGGCGGAACCCCAAGGGCCCTCTTGGAGATGGGCCAACGTAATAGGCCTAAAAATAATGGTAAATTGAATAGAATAGACCGCGAAATAGCGCGCGCAGCCCCGTTTATTATAAAAATTTACAAAAAACACCATTCCCCTAGTTTTTGTTGAAAAGTGAAAAACACCGCAGTGAGGGAAAAGTAACTTTCGGCGTATCGGGAATGACCGGGAAATATGAATTTTGAAGTCATGAGTACAAAATAGTAGATTATGTTATTAGGAGTAAAAGTGATACTTTATGTGGCGAAGCTGAAGTTTATTTAGCCGAACGTTAATGAGGCAAATAATTCAGCTAAGCCACATAAAGTCACTTTTACTCTGAATAACATATACTATTTTATCCGCAAACGTATTCAGGTAAATTTTATTAATATAAATTTAAAAAAAGGATGCATCGGCCGGGAATCGAACCCAGGCCACCCGCGTAACAGGCGAGCACTGTACCCCTGCGCCAACCTCTGTTGTTTAAATAACGCGCTACTGTAATGATATATGAACACACTGAATTACCTGAGCTAATAGCACACGGCCATAGCAGCTGCCACACCATAACCCACGGCGGCAGATGCTCCGATCCGCTGCTTAAAAGTGTATGGTGTTCTGGTGCTGTTGGGTCTGTGAGTACGTCGATATTTTGTCTTCATTGTTGGATTTAAAATTATCAAACTCCTTTTTAAAACTGTTCTAAAAGCTAATAAATTATGTATGTAGACGGTATATGTGACAATTGTTTTCCCAGCCTGTCTCAAGCCTCCAATTTAAGGCAAAGGACAGCAGTTCTCAACTTTTTCTTTTTTATTTTCAACATTCGTTTTTACGAAAACTATGCTTCTAAGCCAAAAATGGATTGGAACTTTTCGACTCCATATAGCGCCCCCTAGTATCTCCAGAAGTGACACGGTTGACTTTCCTGACACCCTGTATAGGTAAGTTGAGCTAAATCATCATACTTTGGGCCAAGGAACTTGTGGTCTTTCGTTGTACACGTATTTTCCGGACACCTTGTATACAGTGTGTCCCCGGATAGGTGAAACGACTCTTGTAAAAGGTAAAAAATTCTCAATTTGAATTTTCATTTTTTGGGGTTCAGCCCTGCTTGGTTAAAGGCGAATTTCGAACAGCATTTCAGTTTTGAAAAATCAAGTATGTCTTTGAAGTTTTCAAAAAACCTATAATTTTTGATTTCGTGTGTGGAAAATATATGCAGGTGTCTGGTGGGTTTTAAATGAAAAACTTTTATTTTAAATTACTCGTTTAAGGAAATTGCATTATTACACTCACGTTGCGGATATCTGTCAACAGTAATTACAATTTAATGAGGCGTATTGCAATTGATGCTCCAGTAAAGTATATATTTATTTATCAGATATGGTTTTGTGATAGTTGTATATTTGTGTTCGTTTTTACCCCATGTACAATTTAATGTTTATATGAAAGCTGTTAATTGCCACATTTTATTAAATTATATGATATTCGCCACCCTTTGGGTTATTATTTGATCTTTGGCTTCGTTTGAGTCATATTGTAGTTTCTCGTCCGAGAAATGAAGGGGTCAACGTGCCAGATAGAACTACTTAGGGCCCTTTAATTAAATTGTTCACCTGTTAAGCTAAGTCGTACTCGACCCATTCTCCCGAGTTTGTCGGTGGAGTGTTTACGGTATGAGAGCGGTTATAAATTTCATATAAGGGACTGTGTACAACAAATCTGAAGGTTTCGCTTTTCCAGCATGTAACTAAAATGAACCAAACATTCTGATTTGAATGTGGACCACCTGGGATGTTGATTATTTGTTCAAATTTGAAGGGATCCCCATGGACGGGTCTTTTATGTTAGACACATTCTATACTATTAGATTATCCTGTCACCTTTTCAAACAAGCAAAACAAAAAGCTATAGTGGAACATTTATTAACAAAACGGTGATGGCTCCTACAAAATCAATAAATAAATATTTACAAATTCTTGCGGACATGTCGAAATAAATTAACGCTTAGATTTAGTAAATATGAGACTTGACGATTCCGCCATAGCCGAGACCATGTCCGTAGCCAATACCCTGTCCGTAGGAGAGGCCGCTGGAGTAAGCAAGACCGTGTCCAACACCAAGACCTCCAGCATAGCCAAGTCCATGGCCGATGCCGATGCCTCCAGCATAACCAAGACCGGAGCCGTAGCCGAGTCCACCGGCGTATCCAAGACCATGACCGATGCCAATACCTCCAGCATATCCAAGTCCGTGGCTGATGCCAATGGCGGGTGCGGCGGCTACAACGGGAGCAGCGACGGCGTGGGCAATGGGGGCGGCAGCTACGGTCCTGACTACTGGAGCGGAACCGACTGAGAGCTGGAATGAAAATATAAAAAAATATATTATTTTTGCCAAAAGTGAAGGTGTTTCCCTAATTTAAACGCGTGTAACAACCACGCGAGGGTTAAAATACTTCAATATATAGCTGCATTCAATGGTTCTAAGTGTCCGAATCAGACAAAATTAATAAATCTGAAGACAATTTTAGGTTAGAAGAAGTTCAAGATTCATTTTGACATTCGTCCTGAGTCTCTGACTTTTCCTTCATTTGAAACTAGATTAACCCTGGGAAAAACTTGACCTTCAACCCTCCACATATTTACACCTCAATCGACTTACCTTAACGGTGTTTTGGTAAGAGGTGGCGGCAGGGACGGCATGAGCGATAGGGGCAGCGTAGGCGGCGTGAGCAATAGGGGCGGCATAGGCGGCGTGGGCGATGGGGGCGGCGATGGCGGGAGCAGAGTAGGCAACTCCGCCACCCAAGTAGCCAGCGTTGGCGACGGCGGCCAAGAAGAGGGGAAGGACGGCCTGAAACGAAACCATTGCACTATTGTCAACCTGGGGCACCGGGCACTTACGTATTTGAACATGGTGGTAGTTGATTTGCGAGACTGCGAATGCTGTTCGGGGCTGCGATTTTGGCTTATATAGCGGTGGCGCGGTTGAGCCCCCGAGAGGCAGAGCCCAGTTCTGGGTCAGGGGCATGATGTAGCAAGGCCCCCATTTCACTTTCGGTGCGGTCATTGTTGCCGATGTAGAGCATCAGGTTCTGCTGTTCTTGTCACTGCTGCTTCACCGCCCCCGGCGGCATACCCTACGCTTCTTTGATTTACCAGTAGCGGTTCAAGTGCACGAGAGGAATCATTAGACGGGCGACGGTGTGTGCGAGATGGCGGCTTTGCTACCGTTCGAGTCTAGCCTTAATTCGATTTTTAATTGCTCCATTGGAATTGGCACAGTTTTTAATCTTGATTTACGTCCATTGCGATATTTATCAAGTATTTGATAAGATAATTCGCCGGATTATGTAAAATTTTTATTTTAGGTAAAAAATATATATCGTTTCTTTCAGTTTATTTAATGTCGGCATTTGATATCGCACTTAACTTCAAACAAGTAGTAGAATATAATATTAAAAATATCGAAAACAATTGGTTAACCACCCAACGCAGCATTAAAATCTCCAATTAAATTTTTAGATGATACTGTTTTACTCTATGTACTATACAGAATTACGCGTGTACACTAATAATTAGCTGTATCAAGGCTAAATATTTATACAATTTTGACTTACCATTTATACGTTATCCACTTATATGGCAGCTAATACGCTTGTCATATAAAATCTACATTAATTAGATAATGGGAAATCAAAGGTTGTGAGCAATTAGATCTTGATATCCAGATTTATTTCTAATTTAATTAAATTTCAAAGCGTGTTGATTAACTAACGTTCATCTTGTAAAATTATAATTGTAACATATCGTTTTTCTGATAGTTTAGGGTAGGTTCGTTTTACCTGATGCTGTTAGCGATTAAATGAAAAGACACATAAATTCTACAGACAATGTATTAATATTAAAACAACCCTCTTAAACTATGTAGCTTTCAAGCAGACCTAGAGTTTTACGCCTTCCCACAGTGCAAATGGCGTTCTGCAGGCAATGTGATTCGAGAATCCTCCCTCGAATTCCTCAGGACCCTGGTGTGGGCGAACGGAACCTCCTCGGCTGGTAGATGACTACTATTTTTTGAGGTGTGTGCCAGGGTAGCTTCCCGGCAATGGCGAAGACACAATTAATTTATTTTCGAAGCACTTGGGTTTCTTATACCTACGCACAGCACGTCAATTCACAATATTTTTAAATATTCTCCAACTAGGTACCGGCCTTAAGACGGGCCGCTACCTTATTGCCTTCGAGGGCTTCGACCACCTCTTTTATCCGTTGTGCCCTTTCTGCCCCTACCACTACACCTGTGGAAAACTTCACAACATCAAACGGTGGCATGCTTGCCTGCTACATAATTGTTTAATCAAATTTGTTAACGTATTCAACACATTAAGAGTGACTCTGGTGATGGACAAGACATTTTATATTGTTTAAGGCTGGCATATATCTTAAAAAGTTAAATCGCTGATTGGCTAACCTAACTTCTAAACTGGTACCCAAGCAGTTCTAAAACTTATCAATTTTATATTTGATTGCTACCACACTTTTGGTATAATTTTTGATTTTTTGTGTGGAAAATATATGCAGGGACCTGAATGGGATTTAAATGAAGAACATACTTAATCGGTAAAAACTTTTATTTCAAATTACACGTTTAAGGAAATTGCATCATTACACTCATGCTGCGGATTTCTCTCAGCAGTAATTACAATTTAATAAGTTGTATTGCAATTAATGCTCCAGTAAAGTATATATTTATTTATATTTACTTATCAGGTATGGCTTTGTGAAATTTATGTATTTGTGTTCGTTTTTACCTATTGTACAATTAAATGTTTATATGAAAGCTGTTAATTACCAAATGTTATTAACTGGTGTTATATGATATCCACCACTCTTTAGGTTTATTTGATTTTTGGTTTGGTTTGAGTCACTTTGTGGTGTTTCGTCTAAGAAAGATAGGGGTCAACGTGCCAGATAGAACTACTTAGAGCCCTTTAATTAAATTCTTCTGCTATTAAGGTACGTCGTACCCGACCCATTCTCCCGAATTTGTAGGTGAAACGTTTACGGTTTGAGATCGGTTAAAAATTCCATATTAAGGATCGTATGTAGGTTTCGCTTTTCCAGCATGTAACTAAAATGAACCAAACATTCTGATTTGAAGGTGGATCACCTGGAATGTTTCTCATTTGTTCAAACTTAAGGGAATTTCCTTGAACGGGGCTTTTATGTAAGACACAATCTATACTTTTAGATTAGACTATTGCCCTTTTAAAAAAGCAAAACAAAAAACTATAGTGGAACATTTATTAACAAAACGGGGGTCGCTCCTACAAAATCAATAAATAAATATTTACAAATTCATGCGGACTTGTCGAAATAAATTAAAGCTTATATTTAGTAAAGATGAGACTTGACGATTCCGCCATAGCCGAGACCATGTCCGTAGCCGATACCCTGTCCGTAGGAGAGGCCGCTGGAGTATCCAAGACCGTGTCCAACACTAAGACCTCCAGCATAGCCAAGTCCATGGCCGATGCCGATGCCTCCAGCATAACCAAGACCGGAGCCGTAGCCGAGTCCACTGGCGTATCCAAGACCATGACCGATGCCAATACCTCCAGCATATCCAAGTCCGTGGCTGATGCCAATGGCGGGTGCGGCGGCTACAACGGGAGCAGCGACGGCGTGGGCGATGGGGGCGGCAGCTACGGTCCTGACTACTGGAGCGGAACCGACTGACAGCTGGAAAGAGAATATAAAGAATTATATTGGATCCTATTTATGGTACCGAGTTGAAGTTATTTGTCATATGTCAAGATTCTGCTAAAATTGCAACATTGGACCTGGTGTAGCAATTTGGATCTAGGTGGCGATGAGTGTTGCAAAGCAGATCGCGTATGTAAATCTAAGTTGCCAAATTCGCGAATTCTTCCATTCTGTGTCACTCGCCGCCTTGGCGTAATTTACTACACTGGTTTAGTT
This sequence comes from Agriotes lineatus, assembly GCA_940337035.1. Classification (NCBI taxonomy): domain Eukaryota; kingdom Metazoa; phylum Arthropoda; class Insecta; order Coleoptera; family Elateridae; genus Agriotes; species Agriotes lineatus. Next base: position 28,303,226 of record OW679199.1, read on the forward strand.
GCGAATTTATTGGAGTTTCAGGATTGAGGCTGTGAACTTTAACTTTGTAAATAGACCGATGACGTACTTGGCAACTCCGGTTTTTAAATTTGAGGTTAAGGATTCGTTTTTCAATTCGGTAATTTAATGCGGAATTTTAAGTGAGACTAATTGATAAGCTTTGAGCTTTTTTAGAATTAACCATCTAAGTGGTTTTATTTACATAAGCAGATGTTAAACGAAAGTAGAGGACTTCTTAATGTAATATTGACAATTTAACAGGATCATTATTAGGCTATAAAAACTTAATTTTATTTGTCGTTATTTGAATATTTAAATTGGCAACGCTGAAATTTTGATATAATTTAATTTATATTTATAAATAATTTTTGAGGTTTGATAAATACCACAGTTACTTCGAGCACAAATGCAAACAGTTAAAGGCGTTAACGCTGTCTGTTATCAGAATCTTCATGCTTGTGAATTTGACGGATGTTTGCTTGTTTCTTAATTTGTTAAACCTTATTTCGTTATCTTTAATTAATCGAGCCAGTGAACATCAAAATTGGTCAATTTTGAAGCTTCCACAAATTCAAATTTACCATTATTAAAATTAAATTAGCTTTTGAAAATGTTTAGGTTTTTCATCTAATTTTTCGGAGTTTGAATTAGACAAATAGCAAAGTCTTTACAAGAATTTTTGCATTTCTCATTTAATATGTTCTATATACAAACAAGATACGGTTTTTATTTTTTTATGAAAAATAAATGCTACTAGAGCACAATATCCCCATTCAGCAAACTTTAACTTACATTTTCCAATTTTTAAAATTCAAATCAAAGACGTAAATAAATTTTAAATTTTAAAAAGTTTAAAATTAATCTATTTATTCTTCAACAGGCAGGTAAGAATCCGTTTTAATAGTTATTATTTACCAAGGGCGCGCAGTATTGCCTTTGCCCAAGAGTGAAGGTGTTGCCCTAATTTAAACGCGGGTAACAACCACCCTAGGGCTAAAAACACTTCAAGATAGAGCTGCATCCAATGGTTCAAAGTTTCCAATTTAGATAAAATTGATACATCTGAAGAAAACTTTAGGTTAGAAGTTCAAAATTCATCTTGACATTCGCCCTGAATCGCTGGCCTTTCCTTCATTTGAAACTACGTTAACTCGGGGAAAATCTTGACCTTCAACCCTCCACACATTTACACCTCAATCGACTTACCTTAACGGTGTTTTGGTAAGAGGTGGCGGCAGGGACGGCATGAGCGATGGGGGCAGCGTAGGCGGCGTGAGCAATAGGGGCTGCATAGGCGGCGTGTGCGATGGGGGCGGCATAGGCGGCGTGGGCGATGGGGGCGGCGATGGCGGGAGCAGAGTAGGCAACTCCGCCACCCAAGTAGCCAGCGTTGGCGACGGCGGCCAAGAAGAGGGGAAGGACGGCCTGAAACGAAACCATTGCACTATTGTCAACCTGGGGCACCGGGGACTTACGTATTTGAACATGGTGGTAGTTGATTTGCGAGACTGCGAATGCTGTTCGGGGCTGCGATTTTGGCTTATATAGCGGTGGCGCGGTTGAGCCCCCAAGAGGCAGAGCCCAGTTCTGGGTCAGGGGCATGATGTAGCAAGGCCCCCATTTCACTTTCGGTGCGGTCATTGTTGCCGATGTAGAGCATCAGGTTCTGCCGTTCTTGTCACTGCTGCTGCACCGCCCCCGGCGGCGTAACATACGCTTCTTTGATTTACCAGTAGCGGTTCAAGTGCACGAGAGGGAGCACTGGATGGGCGGCGGTGCGAGCGAGACGGCGGATTTGCTACCGTTGGAGTCTAGTCTTAATTCGATTTTTTAATTGCTCCAATGGAACTGGCACAGTTTTTAATCTTGATTTACGTCCACTGCGATATTTACCAAATATTTGATCAGATAGTTTGCCGGATTGTTAGATTAGTATTTTAGGTAAACAATGTGTAATGTTTCTTTCAGTTCCTTTAATGTCTGCATTTAAGATCACACTTAACTTCAAACAAGCAGAATAATATAAAGTGAAAAATATAGAAAAACGTAGTTAATCTCCTGACGCAGCATTAAAGTCTCCAATTAAATTGTTAAATATTACTGTTTTACTTTATGTACTAAACAAAATCAGACGTGTACTTTATACTTGCTCTAAATAGCTGTATCAAGGCTAAATATTTATACAATTTTAACTTACCATTTATACATTATCGACTTATATGGCAGCTAATAAGCCTGTTATATAAAATCTACATTAATTAGCTAATGAAAACCCAAATATTATGCACCATTAGATCTTGATATCTAAATTTAATTCTAATTTAATTAGATTCCAGAGTGTTGATTTTATTTTACTGCATTAAGTTTCCTTTTTAATTTTAAACAGCCATTACACATAAAAAATGATATAAGGTGTAGTTGTTAAAAACTGTAATTGCAGTTATATGTGTATAAAACTTATCAGTATATAAAATTAGGAATTTAGGTCAAATAAGTTCCTCTAATATCATAATTGTATTCTCTTTTACAACTTCCTGTTGTTTGGGAATATTACGTAGTTAACTTTAAGAATAACAAAAACTTTAGGATAAATCTTTTTTTCCATATTCTATGCATATTAGTACAAAAATATGATAAATGCTGTAGTTAAAAGCATCCTTTGACATCAACCGTAAGGAATCTCATGATTTTGGATTTACACAGTATCATTTAAATCGTGTTCCAGAAACATTTAATATATTTTTCTCACAGTTCTCTTAAATATCATTATTTTGTTTGCCTGAAAGTTTTATGAGCTTACTCGAACATTATTAGAGAATTAATATAGATAAACCCAAAATATCTTAAAAATGAACGTATAGACTGAACACATTGCTTGTATTTATGGAATTATTATTCAGTACAAACTGCGGGTTATTAGATAAAAACGTAAGAACTAATTTTAAGGCCATCGGTAGTATAGAATTTCTCAATCTTTAGAAACTTTAAATAATTATTTTTTTACACGTATTACCTAACATACTTAAATTATATTATCTGCATTATTCCCAATTTTTAATCTGAATTTTGGTAATGCAGTTGACTTTATTGCTGATTTTAAAATCCCACTTAAGTAAACCAATATAAATCGAAGTAGCTGAACTATTATTAAATGAAATAATTAAATCTTTTAACAGCGACCAACAACCTTCTCCCTAGATAATGACAAAAACTAACTGTTATGTTAAAGCCCGAAAGTGGTACTTCGAATGTTGTTAACAGTAGATAGGCAATCCTTTTCTTCCAAAACTACTGTTAATTGTTTCATAAATTTTGCCGCTTCGCTTGTAGTTGTGCGTTGTACTATGCGCATTTCAGCACTTCTTGGAGCGCGACTGCCCTCACCACTTACGCTCCGTCTGTCAAACTGACTGCACGCGGGCAGGTCCACTCCTAGAAACGCTAATTCTTTGTTTAAATGTTCAAATGTTTGTGTGTTAATTTATTGCTAATAAATTACCTACTTTGCTTTCAACGAGTGTATAATTTAGTGAAGAATAAATCCATACAGTCCACTACAGTTCACTTCGAGCTTGCAACCAGGAATTTTCCAAACATAACGGAAAACTGGGAGGCTCCCCAACAACTACTGATAGGCAATTTCAGAGTGGGAATATTTTTCACACTTGAAACTAGACGTTCGTTTCGCCTTTTCGACGGGGCATTAAATTTAAAGAAGAAGTATCGTACGTCTTAGTATTTATATAAATTACATATTTGCCCTACTTGTTTACATTTCTAGCTCAGTGTGCATGAAGCTTTTGTCAAATACCCAGTCGTAGTTACGAAATAAGAAGCTGGACTGCACTTGTGGTGTTCTCGGACTGAAACTTATTTCAAGAAACATACATAACAAAAGCTAATTAGTTCACACAGGTACATTCACTTTAAAACAATTATACAAATATAAAGCAAAAAAAAATTGGATTCAATCTTAAAATTTTTGGTCACTCCTAAACACAAATATAAAATAAGAACGGAGCACCTACGTGCAGTGTGCCTTGGCACACTCGCATTTATCTTAAAACAAGACATAATAATTATGTCTATTACGCATGACCAAAATAGTTATCTTTAGAAATGATAAAGTTAAGGTGCATTCGAAATATGATCCGGAACCCGATTGCATGCATTAAAACCAAGCTCCATTCACATTTGTAACCCGTAAGCTCATTCCCTTTACCACGATTTTCATACAGCTGTAGCGACTGCTTACTGTCTTAAGCTGCAAACATTACCAGTATAAAGTTACCTGCTCATCTTAAAGGCCTATGAAGTACTGTGATGCACATTAGGATGGAATTGGGTCACCCAAATCTTGCGCGGCTTGACGCGTGCAATTTTACCACACACAATACGAAAAAATTATCCTGACTTATAGCTGATGCCGCAATGTCGGCTGACGTCACGGCTTCACAATGGATGTCCCGAATATACGTCGCCGCATATAAATTTTTATGGTTTTTGCTAAACACGCAAACACTGCTTGCTGTACACGTACGCACTGTTTGCTACATTCAAACCTATGCAGTAAATTTGAAATACCGCAAGACCGTAGACACTTTCCCGCAATACACTAGGAGCCGTTTATACACATTTAAATTGGGACAGGGCCTGCTGGCTAATGAAGTATCCCCGTGGCCCGGGGACCCGTGACTGCACAGCGGTGAATTCGCGTTTTTTTTGTAGGTAAAAACGTTTATGTCTGATTAGCAGGTTATAAACGTTAGCAGAAACATATACCATTCAGTCAAGGGAGCCAGATTTTCGTTACTCAATCCATTTTTTGTGTGCAAATTTTAAGACTTTTTATTTTAGTTTAGAAGCTATAAGACGTGTTTTATGGGGTTTCTTTGTGACTTTAAGAAACGGATTTACTTTCAATGAAGTTCTTAATTCTGGAACAAATTTGGTCTTATTGGTGCACACATCTGATTACTTCAGTATGCGATTCCATTGTTGGTTGCCAACCATGTAGTGCAGGATTTGGTTATTTTGCTCTTGCCCTCTTCTGTTCGTTGTGTTTGTGATTGTGCTGAAAATCAGAGGCTGTGTAGAACGACTTTACACTGCTGTTCTGTCCGTCTGTTGGATTACAGATTTGACGCAGAAAAAATTTGGAGCATCTGGAGTCGAGAGCTTGTCTCGACAGATTCTTCTACATTTTCCAATAGATGTCATAGCCATTAAGGTCGGGTTTTCAATTGTTTCTTTTTGCGTACCTGGCACAGCTTGTTTAATCTCGCCTGTCATGGAAATTATACACCATAGATTTTAAATTGTCGATTGAAATTTTTGTAAGCAGTAAACAGGCGTCTATTGTTTTTCTGATTTAATTTGATTCCAACCTTGTTGCTGGTAAACGACCATCTGTTGCTTAACAAATCCCATCTACCTTGTGTTTTGTGATTTATATTAATTATATTTATGTGTGTTCAGAGATGCCTTTGTGCAGGGTGATACGTCATTATATTATAAAATGGCCTTGCTCAAGCCTGATGGTGTTGATTGTAGTTTTCCCGTGTGTTATGATTTAATGAAGCAATTTGAGTGTGTACTATTTGTTACCGTACTACTTATATAATTGCTGGCTTTCAAATACTTACGTAAAATATGTATTTTAGTGTATTAAGCACATTATTGTGACAAAGTTTATTGTTTATTTTTGATCCAGCCGTGGTTGTTTTTCTTATTTGTTTATTATCTCATCACATATTATGTTGCATCTCCACTACTCCGTATGCTTCAACGGGATAAGTCACGGTAAGTTGTTTAACCTGGGGCTCTTAGCTATTGGTATGATACTGATTACGACAATTAGTAAAACTTCTTACCCATTCCTTATGTCCATACCCTTCTCCGTTATTCTGTTTAAGCTAGTTGTTTATAGTATTTAACATTACTAGCTTGGTAAGAGGGTTTTTACTGGCGAATAGAAGGATACGCCTGGCAAGCCGCATGCGAGCCAGTTACCTTCTTGAGCCAGTAAAACCTGTTACCTTGCGTGTATTGTTGAATATTTTATTTGTTCCTCACCTGTGAATAACTACAAATTTACCATTTACTCAAAATGTCAAACTGACAAGCAACTAAATTCATCAATATGACACATACTAAGGAAGACAACTCTGGCTTTGCACGCTATCATTTATCTACGAGCACGCTTGTAAAACTGACAGTTAACTTGTTAAGATTTTACAAGTTAGTAACTTGTTAAAATAAACTTTCTTGATTAATACAGTGACTTGATAAATTGACGTTTACAAGTGAGGAACAAATAAAAATATTAATATATGTGGTTGTTGTTATATTTAACCCAAAACCATTGTAATAAGTTTAGTGCTGAAGTTTAATTTTTTGCTTCTAGAATATTTTTAAATAAATTTTACTAATTAGTATTTGATAAACTAATTAATAATTTTAAAAATATGTTTGAAAGGGCAATCGCAGTAAAAGTGTATGTTAATGCAATACATAAAAATTCAATCAATTCATGGGAAGCAGAAGGAGAATTATATAAAATGGTTTTGAAAGAGTATTGTAACTATTTTAATAATATTTTATTGATCGGTACTTCTACCAGGTCTTACCACTTATCTTCTTTCTAGTTGGTGGTAGTTCATCAACTTATTGTGTAACTTTGTTTCTTCCATTTGATATATGTGTTGTTTCCATTTCTGTCTACACATATTTAATGATCCTTTTATTTGGTGGTTGTACCTTTAGTTCTTTCGATATTCCCTGATTTCGACGTTTCTTTTTCCATCTTAACATATTATTTCCAAAACTATCGTTAAAACACTCTGTGCGTTTTTCGTTTCTATTTCTTCTTGAGATGTAGTCTAAAGTATTCAAACTCTGCTGTTTATAATAGTTCTGATATATTACCATTGTGGTTATATGCTTGGTTCAATACTGATTTTTTATCGACTCTTTTTGTAATGGGTGTAGCTTCTACCACTTATGTTTTTGTTTTTTTTTATTCTTGCTTTGTACCGCTATAGTTCCTGCTCCAAATTTATTATGGCTATTAGTTAAGGAGAATTTTTATATACGTGCACGTTTACGTTTTTCGAAACATTAAGGTCGTTACATGAAACTTTAGGACTATTAGGGCACAATAATAACAGCCGCTTACATCGCTTATGGTACATGCTAAGACTAGCCAAATGAAAATCTATAGTCGTCCACCATCAGATATCTTACTTTTGTTTTGGTGTCCATTCATAGAACTGAGTTGGTTTGTTCTGTCTATTAGTAGTAAGTACTAGTAGTGAGAGACTCTACGTGCTCTCTTTCATCAACCCATGAGTATCTAAAAAAAAATTATGGCAATAATACTTAAGAATAATACGATTGTGAAAAGAATCTTCTCTTTTAAGTAAGTTGCAATGTTTCATATATTATTTGGTTAAAAGTTATTGAAGAATCAACAATCGCTGTTTTATTTTAGATAAGTGTTTTTATAGTAGCCAACGGATTGCCAGTTTTTTGTAACACACAACGCAAATGTATATCTGAAGTATATAAATGTCAATTTTGCTTTGTTTAGTGTTCCAAAACATCTACAGTATGTTAGAACATAAATAATGTTTTATTTTCAAATGATTGAACTATCAATGGCTATACTGGAATTATATGTATAGAGTGATTAAAAAAGAACTACATCCAGCTGCCGTTCATATTTAAATGAAAGAATAGTATGTGCCGCTACATTTTGTAATGCTCTCAAACTAGCCAGAGCTGTCAATAATTAAAAGTTCTAGAACAACAAATAATACAGCGGCAAAGAAAATTTTTCATACAAAAAACTTTCAAAGGAAACTAAGTATAGTTCTTTTTTAATCACTCTGTATATATACAAAGGCCAGTGAAGTGTGCGTTACACCGAATCGTCACCAATCGGACATGCTTCGTCCATAATCAGGCTTACTTCTTGCAGCCCATCGGCAATGACACAAACTTTATTACTGCAGGATGTTGTGCTACATTCCAGCGCAATCTAATGAAAATGGAGGAAATCCTACTGCTGCAGTAGATGCTGCATTGTAGAACGACTATTTATTCACTTTATTACAGGAATTCATCCAAATAATTAATAAAGACAGACTGAAGACATTTTCTAAGAATGGTGCTTTAGCGGGAAGACTGGGAAAGAAAGCGAAAAGTAAGTGCACCAACTAGGAAGAAGAAAGGCTTAAAGTGTTAGAAGACGAAAGGCTAAATGTAGTCAAAAACCCTTAAGTATTTAAAAATTTTGTGTAACTATAATTTTCAAGATAACTTACGTGATACTCTTCCAATTCAGTTCTTTTATGCTCTTCACCTTAACAACCAAATTTAAGACATGACAAAATATGTCAGCATTGTGCCTGAAAACGTATGGAAATTAGCAATTAAATACGCTCACATTTCTCTAATCTAAGTTCAATTAAAATTAGTTTAACAATTACTAAAACGGAGCACCATGCCCTAAAGCAGACGAAAACTCAACCCTTGTAGTAGTGTAAATGACAGTGACTTTTATTTCCATAGAGGTAAACTACAATAATTAGTTGGCCGGCAGCATCGTCTAAGAAAGCCGTATTAGTAATGGAAAAACATTTCATTAAGCTGAAAATTACCTATTACTAATGAATTGAGAGACTGTTGCCCATTCAAGTGAAGGTTTCTCTAGCGATCGGACGTCGAAGTCTCCAGGTTTACTGACCGAGTGGTCTACGTAAAAACCTCTTTTCGCGTTATTATTAAATGTTAATCGATTGCATCCGGTTGGGCCAATCTAAAAATCACCTTCAAAGTGATAAAGCTAGTGGGCTAGATTTGGAGCAAAAGCAGTTTTATAGGAACATAAAAAATACCAGTTTTATAAGAATTATCAGCTAATTCACTTGCCTATATCCAGGGTAAGCTACAGGATTTTCCTTAAAATAACTCAAAAACTTGAATGTATTAAAAACTGAACCAAACAGAGTAATGTCGAATAAATTTTGAAAGGTAACGCCCTTGGTTGTTAACGAGGAAACTCAAGGGCAACTCCTTATCGGAGATGCTGCGTATGGTATGATTTATGAATGATGGAGTGCGTGTCGGGCTCATAACTCGTTAGATCGTTGGGCAACTGCTCCACAGCCGGATTGACATGTTTCCTGATGGGCCAGCAGCTAGCCTGGGTGTAATTGATTGCAAATCAGCGTGAGTCGTTTCTTGAGGCGGTGGGTGCTGCTCTGGGTACCCAAAGGTTCATTAGAATGTAATTTAAATTTCGGCGCGTGCTAGAAAGTGCAATTGCATCAAACGCTTTTAACGAGTTTGGTCATATGTTACGGCCGAAACGCGGATAGTCTGATGGTGGAAAATGCAGGCGATGTTTGCACGTTATTAATGATTGCAGTGACCTCGATTGTTGGCTAGCACGTAGTCAAAAAAGATCGTGATTGATTAAACAGAGCATATTCGGCCAAATTGTTGCTATTGTGTTTACAACAACAAGTAGTGGTTGAACAAATCTTATTGAGTGTATGTCCTTTTTTAAAATTAATAATGTTGCTATTTAAGAAATGATCTTTAACGGGTTTGCTGTGACGTTATATGTTAGCAGGGTTCTGTAATTTATCAGACATCTTCAATGTCCTAGCTTGATTAATCGCATTTAACCGCTTCTTAAGTCAATATTAAAATTCTCTCAACTGATTCGCATTTACGAGTTTTTATATTTGAAAATTAGCCGGTTTGTCAAACAAATGGCCAATCATAGCTTTGTTGATTACTACACAATTAATAAATTACACTAAGAATAAGAACAGAATTAATTGAAAATGCTAACTAACAAGAGCCACTAATTGATCTAGTTAATAATTAGGCAATCCAATTTTGTTTCCACTGCTGAGTTATCGGATCTTAAGTATGTCTTGTGCGAGTTTTCGTTTTAACTTAGCGATCTTATGTTAAGCAGTGGATACAGTTGGACAATCTGGCATAGCACTAAATCAGTTTTTGATTAATGTGATATGCCCAACTAAGCCGAGTGTCCAGAAAAACTTAATCCATTCAATTAATTTGTTGTTAATTGTTATGTTTGGAAATATCCAAGAGATTTTCAGAGTAAATATTTTCGAAATGCACTGAGTGAGATTAATTGTTAACCACCATTTTGAAAACCACTCACTTATTTCACTAACTGTCATTGATTATGGACGAAGCATGTCCGATTGGTGACGATTCGGTGTAACGCACACTTCACTGGCCTTTGTATATAAATAAATAAATGTCTTTATTGCTACATAGTAATAAATGTTTATATAGGTATACATGCATATAGTAAAAGAAGTAGCAAAAGGCGCAGTTCAGCTACTCAGTTACCTGAGCGTTGCTCTTCCACTGAACCTGTATATATACAGAGTGATTAAAAAAGAACTATCTTAGTTTCCTTTGAAAGTTTTTTGCATGAAAAATTTTCTTTGCCGCTGTATTATTTGTTCTTCTAGAACTTTTAATTATTGACAGCTCTGGCTAGTTTGAGAGCATTACAAAATGTAGCGGCACATACTATTCTTTCATTTAAATATGAGCGGCAGCTGGATGTAGATCTTTTTTAATCACTCTATACATATAATTCCAGTATAGCCATTCATAGTTCAATCATCCGAAAATAAAACATTATTTATGTTCTAACATACTGTAGATGATTTGGAACACTAAACAAAGCAAAATTGACATTTATGTACTTCAGATATACATTTGCGTTGTGTGTTACAAAAAACTGAAAATCCGTTGGCTACTATAAAAACACTTATCTAAAATAAAACAACGATTGTTGATTTTTCAATAACTTTTAACGAAATAATATATTGTTATGATACATGATATGGACAGAGATTAAAATAAAGGAATGTTGAAAATTGAACGAGTAAATTTGAACAGTTACAGAAATTGAGTCTAAATAGATAAAATAAAAAATTTTACATTAATTGATGAAGATCAACTTTTATTGCATTATTCATTGGGATTCATAAAATACTGGTAGGCTGATTTGAATGCATTGAAATAAATAATTAACGAAATAAAAAAATTCAAACTAAGGTTACATCGACAATTGTGTTTGTTAAGAAAATTATGTATTGTTAGTATTATTTTAAATTAATTAAATAGTGTGCATAAATAATCGTTACTAGTATATAAAAAAAGTTGTTTATAAAACAGTTACCAAATAAGTACTCAATAAAGGCAGTTGTAAGAAAATTTATGGAAAATTAAATATTAAAAATTAATGGGAATAACTGCAATAATTATTTATTTAATATGGTATTATGAATAGTAAGATTAAAAGCAAAGAAAAACAGTTATTGAAATATTGGTAAACAAAAATAATCATCATCGATTGAAAGTGGATTTATTGCATCGAACTACAAGTGATTGGAAGTAATTTCATATTGATTATGTGAAGAATTAGATCGATACTTGGAATATTAAGTTTGAGCTGTCAGCTTACCTGAAAATAATTGGACAAAGTTAATAGTTAAAAATAACAGAAGCAGAGAAACTTACCTGGACAAATAGATCGTGTGATAGCAGGATTGTGGTCTGCAGCAGTAAATAGGACGAGGTTTTGGAGGCAGTTGAGTTGGTTGGATGTGAGCGAGTGAGCAAAATAGTGACCGGAATTGGATTGATGGTACAGGCATACAACAGGAACCAGTGGCTGTGGTGATTGGACTAGAGGAAGCGGTAGCTGCTGAAAAAAAGTGTTCTTTTCAGTAACTTACAGGGCTAAAGGTAGGAGCTGGTTGTGACGTCTGACATTGGCAGCTGCAGGAGGTTGGAGCTTGCATCAGTTCATAGGACCAAGGAAGGATTAGCTGTTGGAGGTTTTGAAGGTGTTACCTGTTCGAGAAGGCTGTTGGTGGTGAGTGTTGTGCGTAGTGAGGACGTAAGTAACAGAAACAGGTTTGTTAAAATAAGTTTAGATTGAAGTTTTGAATACTGTCAAATGTTGAAAGTAATTAACGGAAACTGAAGCAAAATTATCTAGAAAAGTCAACAAATTTTAAACGTCAAATGTAAAAGCATAGTTGTCAGTACACTTTAGTGTGAAGAGTTTGAAAAGTAAATTTTGACATTCAAATATAAAGCTAATTTGAGGTTATAATATTTCATTGCAATATTAGATAGCATGCTAGATTCGATGAACCCAGCCCAATGAGATAAGAGGTCTTGATTATATTAAAAGTCATTAAAAATATAACAGAATTATTTTGAAGGCATAGTTTCCTTAGATAGGGGCTATAGCAATATGAAACATTGCAACTTACTTAAAAGAGAAGATTCTTTTCACAATCGTATTATTCTTAAGTATTATTGCCATAATTTTTATTTGAGATACTCATGGGTTGATGAAAGAGAACACGTAGAGCCTCTCACTACTAACGGGTGTTCATAAACAGTCGTCATCCCAGTTGCTTTGAAAAACAAAATGTTATATCTTTGATTAATTCGTGCAACACAATGAAACGTCATTGAGTACTGTCATAGCGCATTTTTTCTCAATTATAATAGACATACGTTTTTGAAGTCAAAACCTACTGGGATGACGACTGTTTATGAACACCCGTTAGTACTTACTACTAATAGACAGAAAAAACCAACTCAGTTCTATGAATGGATACCAAAACAAAAGTAAGATATCTGATGGTGGACGACTATAGATTTTCATTTGGCTAGTCTTAGCATGTACCATAAGCGATGTAAGCGGCTGTTCTTATTTTGCCCTAATAGTCCTAAATTTTCATCTAACGACCTTAATGCAAGCGTGAGCTCTGTATTTGTCCTCGTCATTTTCTTGAACCCTGTTTCGCAAAACGTAAACGTGCACGTATATAAAAATCGTATTACCGTCCTGTACTAATAACCACAATAAATTTGGAGCAGGAACTATAGCGGTACAAAGCAAGAATAAAAAAAAACAAAAACATAAGTGGTAGAAGCTACACCCATTACAAAAAGAGTCGGTCAAAAATCAGCATTGAACCAAGTATAGAACCACAATGGTAATATATCAGAACTTATATAAACAGCAGAGTTTGAATACTTTAGACTACATCTAAAGAAGAAATAGAAACGAAAAACGCACAGAGTGTTTTAACGATATTTTTGGAAATAATATGTTAAGATGGGGAAAGAAACGTCGAAATCAGGGAATATCGAAAGAACTAAAGGTACAACCACCAAATAAAGGGATCATTAAATATGTGTAGACAGAAATGGAAACAACACATATATCAAATGGAAGAAACAAAGTTACACAATAAGTTGATGAACTACCACCAACTAGAAAGAAGATAAGACGTAAGACCTATTAGAAGTACCGATCAATAAAATATTATTAAAATAGTTACAATACTCTTTTAAAACCATTTTATATAATTCTATTTCTGCTTCCCATGAATTGATTGAATTTTTATGTATTGCATTAACATACACTTTTACTGCGATTGCCCTTTCAAACATATTTTTAAAACTGTTAATTAGTTTATCAAATACTAATTAGTAAAATGTATTTAAAAATATTCTAGAAGCAAAAAATTAAACTTCAGCACTAAACTTATTGCAATAGTTTTGGGTTAAATATAACAACAACCACATATATTATAGTATTTAACATTACAAGCCAGGTAAAACAGGTTTTACTGGCGATAGGATTGGGATGACTGGCGAGCCGTTAGGCGAGCCTGTCATATCCTTGAGCCAGTAAAAATGGTTACCTGGTGTGTTTTGTTGAATGTTTTATTTGTTCCTCACTTGTAAATAACTAGAAATTCACCATTTATTCAAAATGTCAAACTGACAAGCAACTAAATTAATCAATATGACACATACTAAGGAAGACAACTCTGGCTTTGCACGCTATCATTTATCTATGAGCGCGCTTGTAAAATATAACTTGCTAGCCAGTAAAAAATTTACTGGCTAGCCAGTTAAGAAACATTTTCAAGGTGAATACAGTAACTTGATAAATTGATGTTTACAAGTGAGGAACAAATAAAAATATTTATTTGTTCCTCACTTGTAAACATCAATTTATCAAGTCACTGTATTAATCAAGAAAGTTTATTTTAACAAGTTACTAACTTGTAAAATCTTTACAAGTTAACTGTCAGTTTTACAAGCGTGCTCATAGATAAATGATAGCGTGCAAAGCCAGAGTTGTCTTCCTTAGTATGTGTCATATTGATGAATTTAGTTGCCTGTCAGTTTGACATTTTGAATAAATGGTAAATATCTAGTTATTTACAGGTGAGGAACAAATAAAATATTCAACAATACACGCAAGGTAACAGTTTTTACTGGATCAAGAAGGTAACTGGCTCCCATGCGGCTCGCCAGGCATATCCTTCTATTCGCCAGTAAAAACCCTCTTACCAAGCTAGTAATGTTAAATACTAAAAACAACAAGCTTAAACAGAATGACGGAGAAGGGTATGGACATAAGGAATGGGTAAGAAGTTTTACTAATTGTCGTAATCAGTATCATACCAATAGTTAAAAACCCCAGGTTAAACAACTTACCGTGACTTATCCCGTTGAACCATACGGAGTAGTGGAGATGCAACATAATATGTGAGGAGATAATAAACAAATAAGAAAAATAACAACGGCTGGATCAAAACTAAACGATAAACTTTGTCACAATAATGTGCTTAATACACTAAAATACATAATTTACGTAAGTATTTGAAAGACAGCAATTATATAAGTAGCACGGTAACAAAGAAGTACACACTCAAATTGCTTCATTAAATAATAACAACACGGGAAAACTACAATCGACACCATCAGGCTTGAGCAAGGCCATTTTATAATATAATCGACGTATCACCCTGCATGAGAAGGCGTCTCCGAACACACATAAATATAATTAATATAAATCACAAAACACAAGGTAGATGGGATTTGGTAAGCAACAGATGGTCGTTTACCAGCAACAAGATTGGAGTCAAATTAAATCAGAAAAACAATAGACGCCTGTTTACTGCTTACAAAAATTTCAATCGACAATTTAAAATATATGGTGTATAATCTCCATGACAGGCGAGATTAAACAAGCGATTTATTTCTTTCGGGAAGCGTAAGATGCGGTGCCAGGTACGCAAAAAGAAACAATTGAAAACCCGACTTTAATAGCTATGACATCTATTGGAAAATGTGGGATAATCTGTCGAGACAAGCTCTCGAATCCAGATGCTCCAAATTTTTCCTGCGTGAAATATGTAATCCAATAGACGGGCAGAACAGCAGTGTAAAGTCGTTCTACACAGCCTCTGATTTTCAGCACAATCACAAACACAACGAACAGAAGAGGGCAAGAGCAATATAACCAAATCCTGCACTACATGGTCGGCAACCAACAATGGAATCGCATACTGAAGTAATCAGATGTGTGCAGAAGTTCACCAATAAGACCAAATTTGTTCCAGAATTAAGAATTTCATTGAAAGTAAATCCGTTTCTTAAAGTCACAAAGAAACCCCATAAAACACGTCGTATAGCTTTTAAACTAAAATAAAAAAATTTAAAATTTTCACACAAAAAATGGATTGAGTAACGAAAATCTGGCTCCCTTGACTGAATGGTATATGTTATAACCTGCTAATCAGACATAAACGTTTTTACCTACAAAAAAAAACGCGAATTCACCGCTGTGCAGTCACGGGTCCCTGGGCCACGGGGATACTTCATTAGCCAGCAGGCCTGTCCCAATTTAGATGTGTATAAACGGCTCCTAGTGTATTGCGCGAAAGTGTCTACGGTTTTGCGGTATTTCAAATTTACTGCATAGGTTTGAATGTAGCAAACAGTGCGTACGTGTACAGCAAGCAGTGTTTGCGTGCTTAGCAAAAACCATAAAAATTGATATGCGGCGACGTATATTCGGGACATCCATTGTGAAGCCGTGAAGTCAGCCGTCATTGCGGCATCAGCTATAAGTCAGGATAATTTTTTCGTATTGTGTGTGGTAAAATTGCACGCGTCAATCAGCGCAAGATTTGGGTGACCCAATTCCAACCTAATGTACATCACAGTACTCCATAGGCCTTGAAGATGAGCAGGTAACTTTATACTGGTAATGTTTGCAGCTTAAGACAGTAAGCAGTCGCTACAGCTGTATGAAAATCGTGATAGAGGGAATGAGCTTACATTTGTTGCCTGTTTCGCTTCATCGGGCATTTCATTATATAATTTTAAACCTTTGTAATTTAGATGGTTTTGTGAACATGCTTTCGTTGTTGTAGGTAATCTAAAATTATTTACACTTATTGTCTCATAACTATGTAGATCTCTATTGTATACAATAAATTTATTTAAATATTCATGTAATTTGTTATTCACAACTTTAAAGATCAGAATTAACGTATTAAAATAAATTCGCTGTTTAATACTAAGCCATTGCAGAGTTTCCGACATTAAATTGATGGTAGTTCATTTATTACAAAATAGAATAATACGCATTGCTCTGTTTTGTAGTTTTTGTAGACGCTGAAATTCACCTTCGTTGGCTATAAATAACACCCTAACACAATATTCAAAATATGGTGCAATAATTGTTTTGTAAACAAGTTTAATTTGAAACTGATTCGCCCAAAGAAATCTATTTTTTAGCCGTTTTACCTACAACAAAATCCACATGTTCCCTAAAAGATAGCCTATTATCTATTACAATACCAAGATATTTTATTTTAGGGACATATTCAATTACTACATCCTCAACAATTACACTAGTTATCGCATTGGTTAATAATCGTCCGCTACTGATAATCATTGCTTTTGTTTTACATGTATTTAACTTAAGCTTGTTCAATTTTAGTCATTTAGATATACTTTTGAGGTCACTATTTAATTTATTTATTGAATGGTTCATATTTATATCGGAACCAGTTACCAGAGTGTCATCTGCGAATAAGTTATATTGACAGCTTTGCACTACTGAGTTTATATCATTAATATAGAGGATAAACAACAGAGAGCCCAAGGTTGAGCCTTGAGGAACCCCTAAACACACTTCAACTGCTTAAGAATCGTCACCTTTGTATCTAGTAATGTGCTGACGACCACATAGATAATTCTTCAACCACCTTAATTCGAATCCCTTGATTCCGTATTTTTCCATTTTTGCTAAGAGCAGATCGTTGTCGATTGTTTCAAATGCTCTTTTTAGGTCTATGAACGTAGCTACTATTTTTTCCCATGTTCTATATCCTCTTTCAAGTTCACTAAAACTAAATTTAATGAAGTTTCACAAGAGTGACCTTTGCGGAAACCTGTTTGTTCACTAATTAGGATGTTATTTTCCTCTAAATAATTTTCTAGTTGTTCCTGAGCTATATGTTCTATTATTTTTTCGAACGCAGGTAACATATTGATTGGACTGAATTCTGAACTATTTTTTGTTCTGTTTACTTTGGGCATTAGACTAACAATCGCCGTTTTCCAAATTTCAGAAAAAATCCCAGTTGTGAACGATTAATTAATAATCTGCAACAGCATCTCTCCTATCACTCGTAAAACGTCACAAATTAATTTAGGCATCAGTACTAGATTTGTTATTCATTTTTAAAACCACTTTCTGTAATTTTTCAATGGTAATTGGTTTGAATCTCAATATGCTTATGGTATTGTTTCCAATATCGCCTAAATTTATTTCACCATTAGCTGACCCAACACTTTGTTTTTCGTAATATTTGCTTTTGTGTTTAATGTACGGTTATAGTTGTTCTTAATATTTGTGGAGGAACTCCAGTCCGCAGCAGAATGATTGCATTTAGCAATTTTGTAGGAATTATTACGTTGTTTTTGCATGTTCCTTAATTCGTTAGTAAACCAAGTATTATGTTGATTTATATTAATTGTTTTCTAACTAATCAAAGTATTATAACATATCTTTATTTTTCCCACTAGGAAAGTAGATTTTTCATTTAAGTTAAGCGCTTCCGTGTTGCTCCAGTCATACTGTCCCAGTTTGTTTCGATATATTATATCAGAATATGCAGATATGTCAATAACCATATTTTACTGGATAGCGTTTTCACGCGTTTCGCTTCCTGAACAATTTCCAAGGTTTCATGATCAGCAATTTTGCAATCTAAAATGTTTACGGACATATTAGACATAGAGAAAATAGTTGTAAGTTCTCAAAATTTGTCAGAAGCAAAACTTCGTGAAGTATGGAACACAGACGTGGCAGCAAGCAACACATGGAACGACAAATCCGATGTAAAATACATTTAAGAATTTTCAAACACCAACATACCACAAAAGACACCCCAAGAATTTAACGAAAATTATACAAACAACGGCAACAATTTTATGAGTGCCAAGATCATCATTAAAAGAAACTTTATACAGGCATCAATGATGGTAAAAGACAAACCATTGGATTAAGACGAAGCGCAACGGCACATAATTTCTCTTTCGGCTCCGAATTTCGGGGGAATTATGGGCCACTAATATTCATCATAACCGCAACATGGAAATGCCCAAATTTATAATGTGAAACATCACGCTAATTATTCTAATGTCTTACAAAAATCAACCAGAACGATCTAAAAACGTTTTAAATTCATATCAAACAGCAGTATATTAGGTACATGGTGGGAGTCAACGCCTACTGCACTAAGCTTCTAGATTTTCAGCATTGTAAAAGACGCGACTGGAGCCCACCCGCATACCTGGAAATCATAGAAACAGCCCCAGAGGCCATTCCAAGACGACCACGCAACAAGACCCCAAAATCGTAAAACTACAGCACCTTCGCTCACTGCCAATCAACAGCTCACCCAGGTATTCTAGACGATGGTCACCACTCTTCATCCCAAGAGGTTGCTAGATGGTTAACCTTTTTAAAACACTACCTAAAATTTCGTTTTAAAATTATACAGCTATTTCGAAATTTATGTGTTTAAAAACTCGGTTCAGAAATCTGAATTGATTCCATCAACAATCCACAAGAATGTGCTGCCACAACGAGTCAGCATATTTACTCATCACGATGCTCTGGATCACAGTTACACAACCATAAAACTTGCTCAGCACAATCGATGTCCGAAACAAGGGAAGGAAGTGCAACAGTTTGGTAAACACATTTATGTGTGTACTTTCAATTATAAAGTCGTCATATCTTATTAGGTCAACGGTTCTTTGTGCATTTACTTGCGTCGGCATTGTAAAAGTTTTAGTACATTGCTATGAACACAATTTTAAGCCTTCATAATTATTACTGTAATTAATAACATTTCATGGATGTCAAAAATGTTTACCTAATTTTGTAATTTCATCTTTGTACAATATTGCTATGGATGTAACAATAATTTTGTTAAAAACTATATTAAATCCTATTAGCATTGCAATGAACAAATGTAATCAGAGTAGGCTTTGTATTGTCATGACAACAATAAAATCTGTAAGCAAAACAATTGGGGAGAGCAAGCCAAGTTTGGTGGCTGTGTTCTGTTTGGCTTCCCCAATTAAAACTAAACTGATCAATAAATAAATACCCTAGTTTTCATTAAAAGTTGTGCAATTTATTGGGAGTGTGTTGTGGAACCTGTTTAGCTGGTGCTTGATGGTGCTTCCGCTCAGGTAAAAAAGTGCGTCGAAGTTGGTCGATCAGTAGTTGATGGTTTCTGAAGGAGTTTTGGACGAGCAGGTAGCGTAATTAAAGTCTAAGGCGAGTGTGAACCAGGCAGCAGGTTGTCCTAGAGCAGTTTGGAGCCTAGGACTAAGTGGTGCAGCATAGCAGTCGAGAAAACCACCAGCGGCAACGAAGCGAGGTGTGTGGGTCATTACAGCCATATTTGTCAGCACAGGGGCGGGCCTACACCGAAGGGAGAATTACTGCGGGGTTCTTTGATGCCCTATTATCCATTGCAGGAGCAGCTGGCCAGGAAAGTAATTTCTAAAAAACATCATTCTTAAAATTGTGAAGTGCCGTCTATTTGATATCAACTTCCTGCAAGAGCTGCCCTTAAGTGTTTTGTTTGGTGGCGAGTATTTACTTACGCTTTTTTTGTCGCCAAGAAAACGTGTAACGACGTAGAAGTAAACTGTTTCTTGAAGAGAAGCGAATTTGTTTGGCACAATTTGTGAGGTTGGAACTCCATATTTTCTACTTGAGTCCCATTGGCTATAATTTCTGAATAGAAACCATCCCAGTAGTTAAATGCATATTATGCAAAGCTTTTAGTTTTTGAAATTATTATAAAAGGACTTGAATTAGTTCTAATTATTTAATAATACTTGCTAGGATGTAGAGACCCGACCCATTAGCTAAGAGTCATTTTAGTAATTTTTATTACATTTATGTATGTAATTGCACATTAAAACCTATGGAAACATATCATACTCACTGCAATATAAACGAATAATTTTTAGCTCCACGATGTTACCCCATATTTGCTTTCCAAGACATAAATTTGGTGTATGAGGGTGTAAACCGACATAACCATTGAAACCTTAACCCACGATACTGCTTTCGAAGTCGAAACTATTTGGTCTCTGAAACTGTAGGCCGACAATATTTTCCAATCAACGTTTACTATAAAAAGTCACTGATACTGGATCCTCCAGATTGGTACAGAAACAATGTCAAAAGGCAGTTATTGAAGAACTTTGCCGGTAATGGATGTCTGAAATTTTAGTTATCCGACACAAATAAAAAAGCTAATTGGATATCTACATACCTTGATAACTCTACTAGTGGTGCCGAGGTTGGCACTTACTTAAAGTAAAGATAAAAATATACAGTTCTTAATAGGTAGGTAGGTGTAATATTAGTAAATCGTACTCAAAGTAACTGAACATTAAATGTATTTCGTGGGTATAGAAAGTCACATTAGAACTATTTAGTATTAGGATTTGACACACTTACTATTACATGCATTCTATAAATATCCCTCTCCTCACTTTCATCAACTTTCGAATCACATTTCCAATCTTCATTTCCTTCGGGTTTTGCATCATTTTCCTTTTCGGCATCTTCGAAATTTACCTATCTTCCCTTTCTCTATTTTCATCAGTGTCTGCATCAACTTACTTTCCCTATTTTCGCATTTTTTGCATCGCTACCCTTTCCTCATCTTTCTCCCTTATCCTTCACTTTCCACCTTACAGCAAATATGGTTCCGAAATAAATCGTCATCATCTACATCGCGAGCATGTTTTTTATATATATTTGGTAGGTACCACAATGGCTGCTCGTAAAGCCATTTTACTGTCTTTTACATTACCTATTGCAGTATCGACGCATTTAGCGTCATATATGTTCCTATTGGCATAATTATAGAAAATAAAAAAAAAACATGTTTTAGTTATTGAATGAATTACTATGGATAGAATAATAAATGTTCTATTAGGTGAAATATTGGCAAGCAATCATGTAGTTATATATAAATTTTAAAAACTGACGCAGGTAAGTTATTGAACTTCGTGTTCAACAACTAAAAAGGTCCCAGGTCAAAGCCGCATAGCGGCAAAGACTGGAACTGGAGTATTGATCTGTAATAGGACGATTAGTGTACAAAAATGTCAGTTTGATTTCTGACTGGTTAGTTGCTTTAATGGCGGTTTTTGACCCCCCAGGTGGAAGTGAATCCCGTTAAGCGGGTTCGTTTTAGAGTCTCAGTGTGTAGGGAAACACTTTAGTCGGGCCAGAATGACGGCGACGTACAGAAAGGTGTACCCCGTTGACACTGAATGCTTGCGGAACAGTTATCTGTCGTGAGCTCTTTTCTTGTATACCTTCTTGACATGACATTCAGTGTCAACGGGGTACACCTTTCTGTACGTCGCCGTCATTCTGGCCCGACTAAAGTGTTTCCCTACACACTGAGACTCTAAAACGAACCCGCTTAACGGGATTCACTTCCACCTGGGGGGTCAAAAACCGCCATTAAAGCAACTAACCAGTCAGAAATCAAACTGACATTTTTGTACACTAATCGTCCTATTACAGATCAATACTCCAGTTCCAGTCTTTGCCGCTATGCGGCTTTGACCTGGGACCTTTTTAGTTGTTGAACACGAAGTTCAATAACTTACCTGCGTCAGTTTTTAAAATTTATATATAACTACATGATTGCTTGCCAATATTTCACCTAATAGAACATTTATTATTCTATCCATAGTAATTCATTCAATAACTAAAACATGTTTTTTTTTATTTTCTATAATTATGCCAATAGGAACATATATGACGCTAAATGCGTCGATACTGCAATAGGTAATGTAAAAGACAGTAAAATGGCTTTACGAGCAGCCATTGTGGTACCTACCAAATATATATAAAAAACATGCTCGCGATGTAGATGATGACGATTTATTTCGGAACCATATTTGTTGTAAGGTGGAAAGTGAAGGATAAGGGAGAAAGATGAGGAAAGGGTAGCGATGCAAAAAATGCGAAAATAGGGAAAGTAAGTTGATGCAGACACTGATGAAAATAGAGAAAGGGAAGATAGGTAAATTTCGAAGATGCCGAAAAGGAAAATGATGCAAAACCCGAAGGAAATGAAGATTGGAAATGTGATTCGAAAGTTGATGAAAGTGAGGAGAGGGATATTTATAGAATGCATGTAATAGTAAGTGTGTCAAATCCTAATACTAAATAGTTCTAATGTGACTTTCTATACCCACGAAATACATTTAATGTTCAGTTACTTTGAGTACGATTTACTAATATTACACCTACCTACCTATTAAGAACTGTATATTTTTATCTTTACTTTAAGTAAGTGCCAACCTCGGCACCACTAGTAGAGTTATCAAGGTATGTAGATATCCAATTAGCTTTTTTATTTGTGTCGGATAA
Source organism: Agriotes lineatus (assembly GCA_940337035.1). Taxonomy (NCBI): domain Eukaryota; kingdom Metazoa; phylum Arthropoda; class Insecta; order Coleoptera; family Elateridae; genus Agriotes; species Agriotes lineatus. The sequence goes on from OW679199.1 coordinate 28,326,123, forward strand.
CTAAAATTTCAGACATCCATTACCGGCAAAGTTCTTCAATAACTGCCTTTTGACATTGTTTCTGTACCAATCTGGAGGATCCAGTATCAGTGACTTTTTATAGTAAACGTTGATTGGAAAATATTGTCGGCCTACAGTTTCAGAGACCAAATAGTTTCGACTTCGAAAGCAGTATCGTGGGTTAAGGTTTCAATGGTTATGTCGGTTTACACCCTCATACACCAAATTTATGTCTTGGAAAGCAAATATGGGGTAACATCGTGGAGCTAAAAATTATTCGTTTATATTGCAGTGAGTATGATATGTTTCCATAGGTTTTAATGTGCAATTACATACATAAATGTAATAAAAATTACTAAAATGACTCTTAGCTAATGGGTCGGGTCTCTACATCCTAGCAAGTATTATTAAATAATTAGAACTAATTCAAGTCCTTTTATAATAATTTCAAAAACTAAAAGCTTTGCATAATATGCATTTAACTACTGGGATGGTTTCTATTCAGAAATTATAGCCAATGGGACTCAAGTAGAAAATATGGAGTTCCAACCTCACAAATTGTGCCAAACAAATTCGCTTCTCTTCAAGAAACAGTTTACTTCTACGTCGTTACACGTTTCCTTGTCGACAAAAAAAGCGTAAGTAAATACTCGCCACCAAACAAAACACTTAAGGGCAGCTCTTGCAGGAAGTTGATATCAAATAGACGGCACTTCACAATTTTAAGAATGATGTTTTTTAGAAATTACTTTCCTGGCCAGCTGCTCCTGCAATGGATAATAGGGCATCAAAGAACCCCGCAGTAATTCTCCCTTCGGTGTAGGCCCGCCCCTGTGCTGACAAATATGGCTGTAATGACCCACACACCTCGCTTCGTTGCCGCTGGTGGTTTTCTCGACTGCTATGCTGCACCACTTAGTCCTAGGCTCCAAACTGCTCTAGGACAACCTGCTGCCTGGTTCACACTCGCCTTAGACTTTAATTACGCTACCTGCTCGTCCAAAACTCCTTCAGAAACCATCAACTACTGATCGACCAACTTCGACGCACTTTTTTACCTGAGCGGAAGCACCATCAAGCACCAGCTAAACAGGTTCCACAACACACTCCCAATAAATTGCACAACTTTTAATGAAAACTAGGGTATTTATTTATTGATCAGTTTAGTTTTAATTGGGGAAGCCAAACAGAACACAGCCACCAAACTTGGCTTGCTCTCCCCAGTTGTTTTGCTTACAGATTTTATTGTTGTCATGACAATACAAAGCCTACTCTGATTACATTTGTTCATTGCAATGCTAATAGGATTTAATATAGTTTTTAACAAAATTATTGTTACATCCATAGCAATATTGTACAAAGATGAAATTACAAAATTGGTAAACATTTTTGACATCCATGAAATGTTATTAATTACAGTAATAATTATGAAGGCTTAAAATTGTGTTCATAGCAATGTACTAAAACTTTTACAATGCCGACGCAAGTAAATGCACAAAGAACCGTTGACCTAATAAGATATGACGACTTTATAATTGAAAGTACACACATAAATGTGTTTACCAAACTGTTGCACTTCCTTCCCTTGTTTCGGACATCGATTGTGCTGAGCAAGTTTTATGGTTGTGTAACTGTGATCCAGAGCATCGTGATGAGTAAATATGCTGACTCGTTGTGGCAGCACATTCTTGTGGATTGTTGATGGAATCAATTCAGATTTCTGAACCGAGTTTTTAAACACATAAATTTCGAAATAGCTGTATAATTTTAAAACGAAATTTTAGGTAGTGTTTTAAAAAGGTTAACCATCTAGCAACCTCTTGGGATGAAGAGTGGTGACCATCGTCTAGAATACCTGGTTGAGCTGTTGATTGGCAGTGAGCGAAGGTGCTGTAGTTTTACGATTTTGGGGTCTTGTTGCGTGGTCGTCTTGGAATGGCCTCTGGGGCTGTTTCGATGATTTCCAGGTATGCGGGTGGGCTCCAGTCGCGTCTTTTACAATGCTGAAAATCTAGAAGCTTAGTGCAGTAGGCGTTGACTCCCACCATGTACCTAATATACTGCTGTTTGATATGAATTTAAAACGTTTTTAGATCGTTCTGGTTGATTTTTGTAAGACATTAGAATAATTAGCGTGATGTTTCACATTATAAATTTGGGCATTTCCATGTTGCGGTTATGATGAATATTAGTGGCCCATAATTCCCCCGAAATTCGGAGCCGAAAGAGAAATTATGTGCCGTTGCGCTTCTTCTTAATCCAATGGTTTGTCTTTTACCATCATTGATGCCTGTATAAAGTTTCTTTTAATGATGATCTTGGCACTCATAAAATTGTTGCCGTTGTTTGTATAATTTTCGTTAAATTCTTGGGGTGTCTTTTGTGGTATGTTGGTGTTTGAAAATTCTTAAATGTATTTTACATCGGATTTGTCGTTCCATGTGTTGCTTGCTGCCACGTCTGTGTTCCATACTTCACGAAGTTCTGCTTCTGACAAATTTTGAGAACTTACAACTATTTTCTCTATGTCTAATATGTCCGTAAACATTTTAGATTGCAAAATTGCTGATCATGAAACCTTGGAAATTGTTCAGGAAGCGGAAACGCGTGAAAACGCTATCCAGTAAAATATGGTTATTGACATATCTGCATATTCTGATATAATATATCGAAACAAACTGGGACAGTATGACTGGAGCAACACGGAAGCGCTTAACTTAAATGAAAAATCTACTTTCCTAGTGGGAAAAATAAAGATATGTTATAATACTTTGATTAGTTAGAAAACAATTAATATAAATCAACATAATACTTGGTTTACTAACGAATTAAGGAACATGCAAAAACAACGTAATAATTCCTACAAAATTGCTAAATGCAATCATTCTGCTGCGGACTGGAGTTCCTCCACAAATATTAAGAACAACTATAACCGTACATTAAACACAAAAGCAAATATTACGAAAAACAAAGTGTTGGGTCAGCTAATGGTGAAATAAATTTAGGCGATATTGGAAACAATACCATAAGCATATTGAGATTCAAACCAATTACCATTGAAAAATTACAGAAAGTGGTTTTAAAAATTAATAACAAATCTAGTACTGATGCCTAAATTAATTTGTGACGTTTTACGAGTGATAGGAGAGATGCTGTTGCAGATTATTAATTAATCGTTCACAACTGGGATTTTTTCTGAAATTTGGAAACGGCGATTGTTAGTCTAATGCCCAAAGTAAACAGAACAAAAAATAGTTCAGAATTCAGTCCAATCAATATGTTACCTGCGTTCGAAAAAATAATAGAACATATAGCTCAGGAACAACTAGAAAATTATTTAGAGGAAAATAACATCCTAATTAGTGAACAAACAGGTTTCCGCAAAGGTCACTCTTGTGAAACTTCATTAAATTTAGTTTTAGTGAACTTGAAAGAGGATATAGAACATGGGAAAAAATAGTAGCTACGTTCATAGACCTAAAAAGAGCATTTGAAACAATCGACAACGATCTGCTCTTAGCAAAAATGGAAAAATACGGAATCAAGGGATTCGAATTAAGGTGGTTGAAGAATTATCTATGTGGTCGTCAGCACATTACTAGATACAAAGGTGACGATTCTTAAGCAGTTGAAGTGTGTTTAGGGGTTCCTCAAGGCTCAACCTTGGGCTCTCTGTTGTTTATCCTCTATATTAATGATATAAACTCAGTAGTGCAAAGCTGTCAATATAACTTATTCGCAGATGACACTCTGGTAAACTGGTTCCGATATAAATATGAACCATTCAATAAATAAATTAAATAGTGACCTCAAAAGTATATCTAAATGACTAAAATTGAACAAGCTTAAGTTAAATACATGTAAAACAAAAGCAATGATTATCAGTAGCGGACGATTATTAACCAATGCGATAACTAGTGTAATTGTTGAGGATGTAGTAATTGAATATGTCCCTAAAATCAAATATCTTGGTATTGTAATAGATAATAGGCTATCTTTTAGGGAACATGTGGATTTTGTTGTAGGTAAAACGGCTAAAAAATAGATTTCTTTGGGCGAATCAGTTTCAAATTAAACTTGTTTACAAAACAATTATTGCACCATATTTTGAATATTGTGTTAGGGTGTTATTTATAGCCAACGAAGGTGAATTTCAGCGTCTACAAAAACTACAAAACAGAGCAATGCGTATTATTCTATTTTGTAATAAATGAACTACCATCAATTTAATGTCGGAAACTCTGCAATGGCTTAGTATTAAACAGCGAATTTATTTTAATACGTTAATTCTGATCTTTAAAGTTGTGAATAACAAATTACATGAATATTTAAATAAATTTATTGTATACAATAGAGATCTACATAGTTATGAGACAATAAGTGTAAATAATTTTAGATTACCTACAACAACGAAAGCATGTTCACAAAACCATCTAAATTACAAAGGTTTAAAATTATATAATGAAATGCCCGATGAAGCGAAACAGGCAACAAATGTACCTCTGTTTAATAGGTTATGTTATTACTATTTCAAATCTGTTTGTAAATGAATTCTGTGTCATTTTGTTGTAAACATCTTGCTTGATGAATAAATTTACTTACTTACCTACTGGCTCTTGGATTGTAACTTCGTTTTCTTTATGTCCGCCGAGTAGTTGGCGACACCTAAATTGGAGCAAACCGCGAATTAAATCCGCGATTCCGCGAATTAATCCGTGATTCCGCGAATTAATCCGCGATTCCGCGAATTAATTCCGCGGTTTGACCTAATTAATTTCGCGGTTTGCTCTAATTATTCTTCATATGTGCTACTGATTAATCACATATGATGTTTGATATTTAATTTACATATGTGCTACTGATTAAATTACGCGCGGCCATTTTTAATTTGCTTCTGGAATTACACGGCGGCCATCTTGGTTTTCTGGCGCGAATATTTAAATTTAAATTATTCTAAGTCCCAGTTTTTGAATTAAAACTTCCCGGGTGTCGACCATCTTGGTTTTCTGCGCGCGCACTTCCCTCGGCTGCCAGTTTTAATTTAAATTTTCGCGGAAATATTTGAATTTCAAACTGGGTAAATCTGTCTCTCTCTTCTGCTCCTTGGTTGTCTCTCTCTCTTGCATTCACAGAAGGGCTATTTATATTTAAAAAAGCTATTTGCGTCGGGTCCCAAGTGGGATTTGAACCCTAGTTTTCTGGCCATCAGCCTTAGGCCTCTTCCGCAGAGCCACCGAGGCTTCTTGGATATAAAGGGTTTGAACAAAACGTCATTTCACGGCTCTGCCGTTACGCTGCCAGAATTTAAAACAAACTATTTTTTGAGAAATATGATTTATAAGAATGGAATTGTATAGCCTGTGGTGTTAAATGAGGTGTAGCAATTTTAAAAAACTGATTTTGCGATTGGATGTGGCATAATTAATTATTTTATAATTTGTGCTTGCTATATGGATGGATTAACGAGACTCTCATTGTCCCTACCTACTATATAGAAATTTCCGATCGGTCGGCGATAAGAGGTAAAGGCAGATCGTAAATATAAAAACGAGTTACAAATTTGATTTTAATATATTCCTGAAATACTAAGTATGAAAAGGTCTCATATAATATTATTAAATTATTTATAAAACCACGGCTATTATCCATTTTTCATATTTAAAATGCTAGAATATGATTAATTTTATGCTGCTATGCATTACAAAAGATATTATAGCCCCGAACTTTCTATTTGTCATCCTCAATTGGCCTAACAGGTCGCTGCCTGTCGGCGTTCAGCTCTTTGGTCGTTTAAACATCCTTGGAGACGATTTTGCATTGTTCGTCACGGAATACGATAACATGAACAAGAAGATAATACGTATTGCTTGAGTAAGAAAGAGATAAACATAAAAACTTGTCGTCGGTATTCATATTTGCTGTAAAGGGCAACTGTCGGAATCCACAAGTTGAACGTATCGTTATAATTTCCTCTATTTCGTACTTCCAAATTTTATAAAAGTATAAAAGCTGCATCTTGTTTTTCCAACAAATCGGTGCAGGTTTGATGGCACGACGGTCTTTTTAATTTGTAACACGGAGATTGATATGTTTGGTTTGTATTTTATAAGTAAGCGTCTGAAATTGTGTCATTATATCGCTCAAAACTGTATTTTAGTTTTAAAATTCCAGTATAAATGCAAATGGCCGAAAATAAAAATGCAATTGACCATTAAGTAACATAATTTTGAATAAAAACACAATTTCGTTGAAAAAATGTTCTGTTTCACTTAAAATTTTACAAAACTGACATCATGTCACTTGAAATTATACAAAAAACGACATTTTTATCTAATAAGCGATAAAAAATACGCCATCCCACATCATTTCACTTAAAAATTATCACATTTCGTCTTACAACACGCTTTATAATAAAGAAAATGATGTAAAAACAGTTTTAAGAGTTATTTCTAATTATAATTTTGCAAATGTTTTACACTTTTTTCTCTAACTTGTTGCAATTTTAGCAAGATTTGAATAAAAAACAGCAATTTCTGCAGCAATTTTAGTAGATTTGAATAAAAACACAATTTCGCTGAAAAAGTTCTAACCAAAAACGACAAAAACAATATTTTTATTCCATTTTCATTGAAAAATCTTCTATCACAAACATTTCTAGAAGCAAAATTGCCGTAACGTAGACTCGCTGTGCATTTAATTACAGAAATTCTTATACTTTTGATGAAAATATATGCATGTTGACAACAAATTAACATAAATTTGCTTTAACTTGTTGCAGTTTTAGTAAGATTTGAATAAAAACACACAATTTCGCTGAAAAATGTTCTGGTCCACATCATCTCACATAAATTTTTACAAAAACTGACATCATGTCACTTGAAATTATACAAAAAAACGACATTTTTACTCAACATACGACGAAAATTTTTACAAAATCGACATCATGTTACATAAACTATGCATAATTTTGCAAATGTTTTACACTTTTTTATAAAATGCATCGCTCAAAATTAAAAGAAATCGCAATTTCGTTGAAAAAATCTAATACCACAATCATTTCGATAAACAAAATTCAAAAATTCTTATACTTTTGATGGAAATATATGTATGTTGACCACAAATTAACATAATTTTTGAATAAAAACGCTCAATTCGTTGAAAAAAAATGTTCTGACACCATCAAAACACGCAATTTCATTGAAAAAATCTTCTAACACAAGCATCTCGATAAGCAAAATTTTAGTTACGTAGGCTCATTGTTCATTTTTATTACGAAAATTAACTCAAAATTGAACAAAAATCACACAATTACACATCTCACATAAATTTTTACAAAAATCGACATCATGTCACATAAATTATACAAAAAATGACATTTTAATTCAACACACGATGAAAATTTTATAAAAATCACCCAATTACACACAATCTCACATAAATTTTTACAAAAACTGACATCATGTCACTTGAAATTATACAAAATATATGTATGTTGACCACAAATTAACATAAATTTTAATAAAAACACGTAATTTCGTTGACAAAATGTTCTGGTCTCGTCATTTCACTTAAAATTTTACAAAACTGACATCATATCACTTGAAATTATACAAAATATATGTATGTTGATCACAAATTAACATAAACCCGAATAAAACACTTAATTTCGTTGAAAAATTTGCAAATGTTTTACACTTTTTATAAAATGTATCGCACAAAATTAAAAGAATCATAGTTTTTAAATTATATCACGCCATTATGAAATCGTAGATTGATTTTTTTTGAAATTTTACACTTTGTAACTGTAAAATAACTTCAAATACTAATATTTTAGCTTTAGATTTTGTAATTATTGCAGATTCGTGAAAAACAAAAACAGAGTAGAATTAAAAAAACACAAACACTTTGTAATAAACAAATATATTGTTCTTATTTCGTATAATACTTAATAATATAAAAATAAATGTACAGCTGAATGTCTTATTTTCTAAAAATTCGCTAGCAATTTACAAAACTGTAGTTTGAGGCGCACAACATTTCAAATTAAAAAGGCTGCAAGTAATAAAATCAGAATTTCATTGTGTCATTTTAAAGTTTAAGATGCTCCCAATCTAAAATTCCCTTCGTTTTTGATGTTGATGACATCTGCCTTAAAGGCATTTTTCTAACGGCCCTTTTTTGGAGGCGTTTCCTTATCGGCGTTCTTCTGACTGAACCTTTTTGATGTGGACTTGGATGAGTAGCTGGTGTTTTTAATTTATATTCTAAATGGGGCTCGCAGTTATCAGTTTCCATTTCGGCTTTTCCTGTAGTATCAGTCGGGATTGGCACTTTTTGTTGCTTCGGTTTAGGCAGCAGCACATGAGCAACGTTAAGGTCTTTGATGTAATCAGCAAACTGTAGGCGTCCGGGTGGATTAATAGTTTTGCGAGGCTTCAGAGTGTCGTGAACTAAATCGCCTATGTTAGACGTCGGTAAAATTTCACCCTTTATAGTAACGGTACCCTTGTGATCCCAGCTCACATCGTTTGATGCGCTCAAAATGCGTAGGAAAACTTCAGCTTTTTTCTTAAAAGTTTTGGGAAGTGTAGATAAAATAACGGCATTTGATAGGCTGTTACTGGTTGATTCAATAGGTATTTTGATTGGCTGCCGTGCCTGGTTTGTGAAATGAAGGAATCTCTGTAAGACTTGGTTGTACTGCCCCCATTTATCGTGATCAGTTAATTTGGACTTGCATTTCGTCATCAAGCTGTGATAATATGTTTTTCTCCGTATTCTCGCTAGACTTAAGACGTTGGACAAATTCCGTCGATACAATCAACATCTTCCGCTCTTGGTCCATTTTAGTCGAAAAGGAGCTCAGTCGTTTGTTCTGGTAGAGCCGCCGTGAATAAACTAACTTAAAATCAAGACTTTTAGAATAAATATATAAAAAAAAATATGGCAGGTACGGAAATCGAACCCGTATTCTCTCTCGAGATCAGAACTTAAATCGGACGCCTTAACCATTCGGCCAACCTGCCGCCCCTGTATAAATGAGAACTCTCTGCATAATTAAGAAAACATCTAGTTTAAAACCCTTCTATTTGCAATTTCAAACAATATTTCATATAAATTAAGCCATGTACAAATTTCTAAATGGGGTTTGATATATATTTTATCGAAAGACTTGATCTTAAGCTGCCGTTTTATTACTATTTGTCGTGATTCGTCATCGCTGAATTTACAAGAACCAGCCTGTCTGATGTGTGACGCACGCAATGTATCCATACCTTTTTAGTTTAAAATTTTATAAAACCGGAGGCCCGACTGATGCCGCACTAACTCGTTTTAAACCATTGTACTCTGTTACCTGGTGCGGCAGCAAATTCAAATATTCGCGCCAGAAAACCAAGATGACCGCCGTGTAATTCCAGAAGCAAATTAAAAATGGCCGCGCGTAATTTAATCAGTAGCACATATGTAAATTAAATATCAAACTTCATATGTCATTAATCAGTAGCACATATGAAGAATAATTAGAGCAAACCGCGAAATTAATTAGGTCAAACCGCGGAATTAATTCGCGGAATCGCGGATTAATTCGCGGAATCGCGGATTTAATTCGCGGTTTGCTCCAATTTAGGTGTCGCCATACTACTCCGCCGTCTTCGAGAATGGGAATTTTCGAACTCGCATAAACTTGGTGATTATAAACGTTCGCTACTAGTGATTGTTGGTGAGGTTTTTTCCATTTTCAAAAATTTAGTAAGCTGTTGCATATTCTTGGTACGTGATCATACTAGTTATTTCACTGTTGTGGGATTTATTTTTCGTATTTTTTTTTAGACAGGATCCAGCCTAGCTTGATATTTTGGACCAGCAAACTATCTATAATTTTAATTACGTTTTGTGGATTGGACGAAGTTTGCTCTAAGTAGGATGAGCAATACTATAATTCTGAAAAATATGATCCTTGGTGCTAGGAAATTCAATACTAGGTCAAATATGGGCTAATCTTCAAAGAATTACATGTCAGTGATCAGGTGAAAATTACTAAGGAACCTCGGGATTATTTGGACCATTGTTTTGGTAGTGGATATTTGATATTTTCCATTGCCAAGTTCGGTAACCTCTGTTCTTGTCCTTGGATTTCCTGGTAGTTGTGCAGTATTTCCAGTTATGGGGGATGATGCGACCCTGCATCTTTTAGTGCTCGTAAGTGGTAAAGGGTTCCCATAGATCATCTTGCTTGGATTGGAATTATTTGGTAATCTACTACTTTTCTACATTTAAAACGGTTTATAACAATGGGACTTTTTTGCACAGCTACGGCGATTCATTTTAGGTTTGACAATGCTCAAGGGTATTGTTGATGGCACTGTAAGTCATACACATAGTTTTGACACTGACTGACGCAAAACATATCCCACTAACCTCGAATTTGACATAAACATACAGTGCTACCAGCTCCTGCTTATTGTGCTTCAGTACATAAAAACAAATTCTGCACAACTTGGTTATGTTTTGACATTTCGTGTTCCTTTTATGTAAAAATTTAATATTGCACATTTCAAACCAGGCATACTTGTTCAATAAAACATCACTTTTCTAAACTATTTGCGTAATACATCATAATTCTGAAATTGCTCTCTAGGCGAACATCAGTTACGGATTTTTCTTATCGCAAAACGTGACTTTACGAGCAGGTAGAAGTCTTAGGTATTGCTTCTAGCGTTGTTTCTTTGAAGCTATGACCATCCACTGTTGCTAACAGAAATGTATTTTTATGAATATTATTTTAACAGAGTTCTTAAATTAACCGTATATTTTTTTAAGGTACGCTTTCAGAGCTCATAGAGCTGGGCATGCACGATTGCACATGCTATCCATTGCTGAAGAGCATTTTCAAGATTAAAGTTCCCTGTTATATCAGGGACAGTATCAATTGTTTTGACTATCGAGAGCGAGCCTTCTTTAACTTCAGTTTAAGATGCACCTTAATTGTAAAATAAAAGACTACAGACAACGGTGGCAAAAACACCTAAAAAGAATGGAAAATGATACGACTACCCAATAGATATCTCAGATATAGAGCAAAAAGAGGAAGATGTCAAGGAATGCCGAAAAAGAGATGGAAAGATCAAACAAAAAAAATACAAAATGAACTTAATATCGCAACGGATGAATGTCCAAAGCTTGAAGGGGAAGAAGAACACCAAGATGCACTCATCGCGTTGAGCTACTATCCACCTTTAAGTTTGTTACATGTTATAAACGTAGTTTCCCCTATAACAAACATTGTATTGGAACATTCGCAGTTACTATTTTGCTGTGTAATGAACAAATTGCCGCTGTGTCAGATTTACAAACGAATAAATTTTTTTTTCAGAAATCAAGTCAGACGGACGCCTAAAAGCAAACTTAGGGTTTTAGAATCCTGCTGTGAAGTGCATGTGCAGGGTGGGTCACGAACCTTGTAGTCCCACACTTCTTGAGAGTGCAACCCAACGTACACATATCATGGCCATACACTCATTATTTATCTAAACCGCACTTGGTTTGGAGTTGTGGTTATTGAAACTTACGTACACATTTCATAAAACTGAAGAAATGTGTCTTCAGATGGTGCTCTGTGCAGTAGAAATGTATTCTTTGAATTAAAATCGAAAATCGTGAGGAGCTCCGTGTTTCGCCCTGTGTGTAGGTTTCTAAATATTTAGTAGCTTCATACACATAACATGATACTATTTTATGTTTAATATAATTGTGAGTTTATTGCTATTGCTTGAAAATTTTGCAAATGCTTTTAAAAACAAGGCAATCCACGATTATACTAAGTGGAACACAATTTGTAATTCAATGCATTTTCCATAAAACCAAATTCCAAATGTTACACCGAACCATAACATTATTGTAACACAAATCGATAAATGTTTGCTTTACGAACGTAGATCTGTGGGCGCAGAACATAAACACCATCGCAGCGCATTTTAACGTCAGGCCCACTAGGATTTCCATATCTAAAAAGCGGGCGTTGATTTAAATAGTCTGCAGCTACACAAACGCAAGAACCGAGAGAGCAAACAGCCAGTGAAATGTAACAATAAATGCTCTTGTTGTTATGCTGTAGGTACTTCAGCAAAAATTTGTAATTGCTTCAGAACTTGTTTTGAGAGCGTTGCCTAGAAGTAGTGCTTGTTTTCTGAGCGAACACGAAGTAAGTAAAAGTTACCCTAAATAGTTGGCTGCAGCTATACATTCGTACTGCACCAGTCATTCTTTTGTTATTTGGAATGCATGATTGGGTTTTGCTATAGTTTCCACCAAAACACCTAAGCATGAGTCATTTTCGAAGGTTCCACTTTTCCATTGCAAAAGTTTTGAGATTATCTTTCAAGTTCACGTTTTGAACTATGTATTTATAAATTTTAAGAGTAATTGCTTCAAATTGCAAATAAATACAGAAGGTCTCATACCTTGACCAATGTCCAAATATTAAAATTTTATTTATTTTTTTGAAGTCGAGTAATAACATAACGTACCCTTGAAGGTTTCAGGGCATCTGAATTATGTAACTAATGCTTGGCTAATTACACTTAAAATTGTTTTCGTACTGAGGGATTTGTCTCAATTAACTTGACCTTCCTGCAGTAAACGCTGAGATTGACAAAAAGTCGGCCTGTGCTTTAACAGCAAGAAAAATATTTGCGGAATTTGCTAATTATTAGCGAAGCGTGAACTTGCGCTTAATAACGTGTGACTAATTTCATTTTCAAGAATTAATTACACAACTTAACGTAACGTTGGGTATGCCTTAATTATGTTAAGTAGACTATTAAGTATGTATATATTAAGAATCAGTTTATAATTAACCATGTAGATGTTTTTTATTTATTTAATTTAGAAAATTATTTCAAAACGACTTCTTCTTTCATAACACATTCTCTTTTAGACATAAATTAAGAGTGTTGGTAAGATATAATTATATGAAACTATTTTCATGTTCCTTTGACATAGAAAAACATAGCGCGTCATGGTAAGTTGTTAGGCCGTAGATTATCCAAAAAGTGCTTCTTTAATAATGGAAGGTTACCTACATAAAGAATTCGCTCTTTTAGCTTCTCTGTAATTTTTCTGTTTTGGTTAGCTACCATCGCTTACATCCCGTTTTTTGTTAAACAAATTTAAAAAAAAATTAAATGCATATTTACAATCTGTTGCCTAGGAACAATAAGTAAATGTTTTGATACAGACTTAACTACTAAACTAAATTAACAACTTTCCGAAAACAGTCCATTGAAAGTTCTCGTTCCTGTAAAATTATCAAACTAATTGTTTAACTACTGTTACAGTTATTTACAACGTACATATATGCGTATAAATAATACATCTAATCGAACCTGCTAGACAAGTCCGAAGGTTTCAAGCTTTTCAGTCTTCTATTTTCGTTCTCCATCAGGTGTGTGGCTAGGTTGTTAGGATGCACTAAAATGCGGTCTTTATATTTAACACATTTTTTTATTTCTTCCCGCACTGATGCTATATTTAAATCATTTTGAATTGTGCCATTAGGTATATAACCATGGTGCATTGACAATGCAACTAAATACTTTTTTGCACTACTAGTCTCAGAACGCATCGTCATTGGCCTATTTTTAGGTCGTGAAGTTGATTTTCTCCACCAAGGGAGAGAAAGTAAAATAAACAATTTTCACCGTGGTAACTAATAAATTGCTAAGTTACCAAATATGACTATTTTAATGTTGACGTTTTAAAGAGCTGTATTGTCAGGTTGACAGTTAAAATATTTTCGAAATTTGTTGGGAATTTAGGTATTAAGCTGTTTAGTAGTGCAAAAAATTGTATATACACCACGGTAGCGAATCGTCTTATAACCTTCGCACTTTAGATACTTCGCGCTGCGCGCTCAGTATCTAATACGCGCTCAGGTTATAATACTGCGATTCGCTACCTTGATGTATAATATACTAATATTTTGAAATATTTGTATGATTTAAATATTAGAGGTGCTGGCAGTTCCCCACAGTTGAATGCCATACATCTATATGAGTTTGAGGCTTCTTCCTTATCATTTCTTACTCAGTTTCCTGGTTAGTTTTTCACAGGTGGCGTTATCTGTTGTGGACGTCTCATTTTCCGCGTTACTTTCCATAATGAATATTCTGCAGCTTCTGTCCGCGTGAGGTTGCTGAGGTTCTGCTGCATTGATTGATTTTTAATATTCACCATACTTTGTTTTAGGTCTTGGGCTGCCTTGTTAATTTTTTTTATCAGTTGCAGTTCGCGTTATTTGCCAGCGTTTACGCAACTTGCGTTTTTCTGAAATTTTCTCTTTAATTATTATTAGGTATTTTTTTATTTCTATTGCATCGGTGTCAGGAGTTGCTTGCCAGGCAGCTTCTTGAATGGCTTTTGTTACATCATTCACTGCATTGTCTGGGTCTTCTTTTGTTTTAAGTGGTATGTCCAGGTTGATTATTCTCCCAAACGTGTTCTAAACGTATACCATTCCGTATGCTTAGGATATAGCGTTGGTTATTTATGCTTCTGTTGTATTTGTGTACATACTTTTTATCATAACGACGGAATGATCAAAGGAAATATCTAATGAAGTTTCGCTGTTACACTGCCTACTGTTCACACCTTTTGTAACTGCAAAGTCAATGGCATAATGTATTTTTTGGGGATCAGTTTGGCCAATATGTAGGTTCTCCCGTTGCTAAGCAACCTAAATTATTATTTTTCATTACAGTTAATAATTCTCTGCCCTTTGTTGTGGTAAGCCTTGAGCCCAGTGGAGTTTTGGCATTATAGTCACCGCGTGATATAAATCGGTGTCCCTTAACGTTTTGAAATATTGTTCGTAGTGTTGCGTTTTATTGTTATGTTTAGGTGGACAGTACACTACTGATACGTTTAATGATTCTATATTGTCCTGTATGGCAATAGTTGTGGCTTGGAGATAATCACATTGATGTTTTTCTAATTCATAATGTTTGACATTTTGTCTTATAATGACTGCCGTTCCTCCATGTGCTTTTCCATTTGGGTGTGTTGTGTAATAGATGCTAAAGTTTGGCATTTTAATATAGCTTTTCTCTGTGAAATGTGCTTCCGGGATTAGCATTGTGTCCATTTTGTTTACATCTACTTAACTTTCAGTGCATTCTGGCATAAGCCATTGGCGTAACTGTTTTTTCTATGCTTTTAAGAAGTTGTCTAAGTGGTTGGATGGCTTCCACTTTTGCTACAAAGATTGACGGTGGTTTCGGATGTACGAGTATAATATATAACGAGCAAAAAAATTGTCAGAAAATCATTCTATTATATGTTCACAAAACCCATTAAAAGCCACTGTTAGACATTACGCACACTTCTCAAATAACCCTGAAAATAACTCATTATAGGAAATTCAGTGGTAAATTCTTAATGCCCCCTATTAATCTTATAGCTAAAGTGCCACTCTAGCATACGCTTCGTCCATCTATTGTCCGTTGTTCTCGCAATGTGCCCAGCCCAATTCTATTTTATTGTTGTTATTTTTTCAATTGCATCAGTTACGCCTGGTCTGCGGCGAAGTTCTTCATCTGAACCCTGTCTCTAAGCGACAACACCAACATGGCCCTTTCCATTGCACATTGGTTTACTTTGTTTTTAGTCATGTCTTGGTCAGTGTCAGAGTCAGAGCACCGTAGGTGAGGACTGGCAAAACACATTGGTCGAACACCTTTTTCTTAAGGCAGCTGGGGATGTCTGATTTTAAGAGATTTCGTAGCTTTTTCAAAACGGTCCAAGTCAACCCCATTCTATGTTAGGTGTTCACAGAATTCTTTGTCCCTCTTTATTCGAATTTCGTGACGCAGATATTCTTAGGCTGTTGTCCGTGCGAGGCTCGTACAGAGCTGGGCAAATTACTTTTCAAAAGTAATTAATTACTAATTACCAATTACCGCCCAATGTAGTAATTTAATTACCAGAGATTCAATTACTCACAGGAAATAGTAATTCAAGTACCAATTACTTAGTAATTGTAATTGTAAACATCAATTACTTTTTCAATTACTTTCAATAAAAATAATTGTCATATAGTTGTATTTAGTAGAATTTTCTTGCAAGTTGCAACTATCCTTAGTGTCGTGTCGATTCGTAATCGTTATCTAAAAATGCTTAATTTTTATGTTTTGTTAACTATAGTAACCTAATACTTTATCACTCTTGAAGGTTTTTTGATAATTAAATCTTCTAGCTACAAGCATCGTTCACCAAACCAAAAGTTTTTAGTTTGTTTTGATGGAAGATGTAAGTAAATAAATAAATTCAAGGATAACAATTATACAGGGTGTCCCAAAAAAATGGGACACCGATTTTGCATAGATTCCTTAGGTTATAATAAACCGATTAAACCTAATATACCTTGGTACAAAGTGCCTTCAGTAAGAAGGTATAGGGACTTGGAAGTTCAAATCTATATACTTTTTTATATTAGTTTCCACATAAGTTTATCACTAAAGTTGAGCTTTTTATCACGATTGTGTATTTAGTTGCCGAGGCCCAAAGGGCCAAAGCAAATAAACCACACAAGGATTGAAATGAAACTTCCAGTGCCCAGGGGTACGTTGTTTTTTTTAAATCGAGAAATCGCGAAGTTACACAACATTTTAACCAACTTTTATAGGTTACGTTGACGTCGGTTGACGTTTACCTTCCGCCCAGCCGCCTACAAAAAGTTGTAAAACAATGGATTACTTCACTGCCAATTTCTCATATTTTATTTGACGATTTCGACGTTCTATACTGCTAATTAAAAAAAATTTTCGAATATGAAGAAATGTCGAATTTAATTTTGGCTAGATTTTCTAATGATATTAGAAAGAATAGCACGCTGAATATGTTATAAAAGCGATTTTCCCATGTTCGTGATAAATTAATCCACTCCCTTTGCATCACTCGCTCGTAAATTAAACGTTGAAAAACTTTCACTTTTCTTAACTTGTAGAACAATATATTATTAAATACGCTTAACATGAGGCTGAATGACGGAAATATGTAACTTACCTAAGTATACAGGGTGGAGCATTGGATTTCTTAAGTGTTTGACAGCAAGTTTCTATTTAGATTTTGTAGAAGAACGATCCAATTGGCGCAACTTGAGCATTTTTTGTTGGCTCTGTTCAAAAATACTTTTTTTTACCCCTTTATACGAAAGTGACATCTTCTGTCGCCTGTTGGGGGTATAGGGAAAATATACGTTTGGGTCCCTGGTTGGTTTCCAATGGCAGTGGGAGGGAATATAATACATTGACTGCCGTTGCCATTAGAGACAATGTGATTATGATTAATAATAAATCAACTAGCCTCCTGGTTTTCATATTTAAATATTTTTGAACTAGCAACCAGTGAGACAAATGTCTCATTTAATAAAACAAAAAAGATCGTTTTTCAAATAGAACGCGTATTAAATAAAAACAATAATATTTTTTAAAATCACGTGATTGAAATTCGGTTCCTGATCTGACATGACCATTTGAAACATATAACTTTAATAACTTTTTTTCTCTACCTCTTACGGTTTGGCTGCTGAAACAGCATCCCGGACGGACCAGCGTCCCGGACTGACGAAAATAACGTGATTTCTCGAAAACCGGAAGTGTCACGTGACTGAAATTCGGTTCCTGACCTGACATGACCATTCCAAACATATAACTTTCATAACTTTTTTCTCTATCTCTTACGGTTTGGCTGCTGAAACGGACGCAGACGGACCAGCGTCCCGGACAGACAAGTCTATTAGATAAAGGATGCAGCTGATCACAAGAGATAGTCTCATCATAAAATGTAAAAGTGTTGTATGTATAATTCTGGACTAAAACGTAATTTCATCCCTTGCATAATTACAATAAATTGATTAGGTACTGTTCTCGCAAACTCTGAAGAACTAAACTACATCTGCGGGAGGGAATGATACATTTTCCTCCCTAGTAAATAGTAATACAAATAGTTATTAAAAATGTATTAGGTAACTTCTGAAATTTTAAAACAAAATATCAATTCTTATTATTTTTCTGATAGGTATCCAGAGCAAAGGTGTACACAATTGCGCAAGATGAACCTAATTTGGCTACAACAAAGACGGGAAATAATTTAAAAAACGCAAAATTTTGGAAGTTCACATTTAAAGAAGAACTACAATTAAAAATTTGGAATTTTCATTAAAAAATTAGTACTTTACCGTGCAAGATCTTTTAAATTATGCGAAAGAAGAACTACAGTACAATGGATCTCGTAGTACAGTATGAAGGATAGTCAAAAGCATGGGCTATAAATTTAAAATCGTGAACTCACGAAAAATATTATGTGAACAGCAACACGTTGTCGCTAAAAAAAAATCCTTTTTGAGGCAGTAACTTCAAAAAAAATATATATTGCATTTTCAGTACTTAAAGCTAAAGCTGATGTGTTAAACATTTATAACCTAACATTTAAACTGACACTTTTTCTACACTGTTTTAAAAAACCTTCTTAATTTCAACGCCTACTCGGTGTCATGTAAAATTGAAACGGACTTTACATTTTATATATGTGTTTTCCGCTGTTTAAATGTTGTTATCGGATTTTGTCGGTTTAATTCAATTCCTCACTCAAAAACGTAATTTTCTGAACTTAAGGTCTGTTACACTTGCACGGATCGTTTAAAACAAGCAAATTGAAATGAATAAATAATCATTATGAACCAATATCATCTAATGAAGCTATTTAAAATTATTATTTTACCGTAGGTATTGTAATCTGTAATGTAATTACCGCAAATATTCTTATAGCGTCTTCCACTTAGCGTCTATCACAATAAATGTGTCACTATTACAAACTACAGATACACGCACTAATGCTCGTGGACGCGTCATACAAAATGCAGAAGTTGCTGTTATTCGACTCGTCAGAGGAAATAATAAATTAGGCATATATTGCGCGGGAATACCCTGCGATTTGCTTAATATGTAACTTAATAAGACCTTATTTATGCGTTCTGGAGATTTAGCACCCTATCGAGGTCAGTAATTCAGTAATTGAAATACCACAAAGTAATTCAATTACCTCGAGTAATTTCAATTACCACAAGTAATTCAAATACCTATAAAGTAATTTAAATACTTTAGAGTAATTTAATTACACGATAGTAATTGAATGCAGTAATTAATTACTTTTAAAAAGTAATATTCAAGTACTTTCTAACACAGATGGTAATTCCCAATTACAATTGCCGCATTTTGAAAAGTAATTCAATTCCAAGGCAAATAAACAAAAAGGAATTTAATTAGTAATTTAATTAAAAAGTAATTAATTACTGCCCAGCTCTGGGCTCGTTACCAGTTATAGATACATTATCGCTTAGAACCAGATTGGTTATTACTTGAGTTGTTGATTTATTAATTTTGAATCCAACCTATGAAGAGGCTTGATACAGTTTTGGCACATTGCTATCGCACTATGTCGTCTACAAATCTGAGATTAGTAAGTTTCTCACCGTTTATATTTATATCCAGTTCGTCTAGGTTTTCTCGTTTACACATGTATTCCAGAAGCGTGATGAACCATTTCGGCGAAATGGTGTCACCTTGACGAACCCCTCGTTGGATATCTAATTCATTTGTGTCTTCATGGAGCCCCATACACGCCTTCGCATTTTTGTAGATATTTTTAATAACCTTGCTGTAGCGGTGGCCTGTTTGGATTTCTGTTAAAGCTTTTAACATGTTTACTTTGTCTGCGATGTTAAATGCCTTTTCGTAATCTACAAATATTAAGACGAGGGGCTTGTTATGTTATAGTTACTCTCCACTAAGCTACGTAAATTATAGTGACCTCATATTTCTGACTATGAGTGCTTTGACTACCTTCTCAATCAATTAAACCAGAAGGGTACATATCCTGCAATACTTAGTCTTTGCTTTGACATTTATAAAATGTTTAATGTTTTTTAATTTATCTATTTGAAATCCTGTAGAAATTGGCTTGACCAAAATAATTTACTGCACTTATACGATTAAAAAGGACAAACATTAAAGACATCATTGCTAGATTTATTCTCATAAATTATATCCAATAAATGATCGCCATTTGTATGGACGCCCATTTCCACCTGTTTTAATAATGCATTGCATTTCGGAAGGAATATCAACAACGGTTTGTCTAACATTGTTTCTTAATTCATTCAAACCATTAGGAGAATTTGTAAGTACCTTTGACCTGAGGCAGTTCTAGAAAATATTATAAGCCGCGATATTTTTGTCACTTTAACAGCAGATAATATCGGCCTTAAGTTTTGAATCGGATACAATGTTATTTACCGGTTGCAGTATATTAAGCCTTTGTTTATAATGTTTACATAT